>OU975423.1:16245746-17475120 GCA_918857605.2 Philereme vetulata
AATTTAGAATCGTTCTATTGCTATCACTGTCACTCTGTGTGGCTAAACTTCGTCACTAAACAGAGATAGCGATATTCAGACCGAAGTTTTTGACGTGGCCGAATTGAAGTTGCGCTCAGTGTTCGCCGGCGCGTTAAACGGAAACCTATTCAGGTTAAAATAAGCTGGTATAAAATTCGCTAAGCCATGTCGGAGGCCTTTAGCTGTATAGACTCTGAAACGAGAGATGGGCACCAGCAAACTTGCTGCTTACTAATGGCGGGTTCCTATATCCGTCGGTAACCAGCTACGGCTCGTTTCTCCTTGAAAATGTGTCAAAAGTTTGACACTAGTTTGAAACTTTTGCAAAGAAATAGGAGTTGTAGTCGGTTACTGACGGATAAGACCTGCTATAAGACTCTGGCTTGTGAAAACGTCACTCTCTTTTAATTTGAAAACAGTAAGTTAATAGTAAGAAATTCTTGGTAAAACGAACTACATATAGTTGGATCGTATTTCATTCAGTATTTTCCACAATACGGGAATAGTTCCCACAGCCCACGCATCGCAAGTGCTTCCACTAATGAGCTCATAAGGAACTGTTTCTAAACACGCGACTAGGGTGGACTGATGGACCCCAGATTGAGAAATAATTAGGCTAATTAAGAAATAACATTTATCATGTAAAACGTGGGGATGTAACCGATCCGGAGCAACTGGACAGAATCTCAAGTGGATGGAATGTGAACGTCAGTATTCATGAAATTCATTATGGTAGACCGCTTATTTATTTTCTGCATGCGGTTTAAAAAAGGGACTAATCTCTGATTGCCCCTAGGGATATCCTCTGCATACTGAGTAAGAGATTAGAGTATTGAACCTTTACTCAAACCTAGTGGTCTTCAAAGCTTCAGTGTTTTTGGATTACGAATGCTCGTAAAAGTAAAGACGTAAAGTAAAGACTATTCGAATGAAATAAACGTCCACAACTAAATGACTACTCCCATTGAATATCAAATTAAAATTACAAGAATTAGGATAACTAATTGCACACAAAACCATAAATTCTTTCAGAGGCAACCTCTTGTGGACTTAGATTAGTTAGATAATTCTTCATTGCACATCATAAAACATATACCTACCTACAAATAAAAAATAACAACGCAAATCTATCGATACAATTGGCGGTCTTATCGCTTAGTAGACTTACTCTTCCCTGTAGGTATTGTATTTTATTCCATATTTTATTCTAGTAAGAAGACAGAGAACTGAACGAGATTGTAAATGTAATACCAGAGACCAGTAATTACTGGTCTCTGGTATTACTAACCCACACAGTTAAAAAAGTAGAATGAATGAATGAAAATTCTTTATTATAAAAAATAAAATGAATACAAATAAATGTAAGCATAACGCTTACATCAGGGCGGTCTTATCGCTTAACAAAGCGATCTCTTCCAGACAACTTTTGGATGGAAAGGATCATTGTTTAATGGAAGATTGACCGAGGTCTAAAAAGAATAAACTTAATAATAGAAAAAGAAAAACTACTTATCCTTAAATACATAATATAATATATATATATTACACATGTATATTACCCTCTCAAACACACACATACACGCACTCACACACTCAAATGCATTACTTACACGAGTCCCCAATTTTTTGTCCTAGTAGTTTTGTAATTCTATAATATTAATGCTTATCTTTTATTAACTTAAATTAGTTTTTGTTTCTCTGTTCTCTTAATAGTCAAAATTTATACTTACTCGGTTTTGTCTCGTATTTAATGTGTTTAACTTCTGCAAATCTATACAGGACATCCGCGATACAGGTGTTACACCTAGTGCGGAGCTCATTATGACCTACATAAATGTTAATTCTGATTTAGAAAATAAAAATATTGTTATTTGTACACATACATACACATAACAAAGTAATTAGTTCCCAGTACTTATTCCTGAATTGATGATATGATCAACGGGACTTAGTTGACCCGGACGTTGTAGTGGCTCCCACTAGATGGAAAGACGACAGTGAAAGGTTTCTGGGAGCCGTGTGATGTAATCGATGGGAAGGTAACATCCTGTCTTCTTCTCAAGTCGTCATCATGGTTGAAGACCTCTATGGCGCCGTGGGCGTATAGCCTGCTGAGACGCAGGAGGTAGCGGGTTCGATTCCCGCCCTGGAGCAACGTTTGCATGATCTACAGATATTTGTTCCAGATCTGGATGTATTTACAAAAAAAAGGTGTATAAGTATTACATCGGTTATCTGGTTTACATAGTACAAGCTCTGCTTAGTTTGGGGCTAAGGGTCTAGACAGACGGACTGCATCATAACTGCACGCTGCCAACAATCTGCCCAGTCCGTTTGCAGTTGGCGTGTAGTTGCCGAACAGTTCTTACATACGGTTGGTAGTTCTGATGCAGTGCAGTGCTGTGTGAAATGTCCAGCAATGTTTATTTATTTATAACAAAAATATATTAAATACAGAAATCACAGTAAACACACACGTAGAGAGCGAAAATAAACATAATGAATCTTACCACAAAAAAAAAATTAAATATTGTGTTAAAAAAACGAGTGTGCTTTAAACCATACGATCGAAGTAAAACTTCTTTTTCAAAATATCAATTTATAAAATTGTCCACACGCCTGTAGGTCGATCAGTCTATGTTCATTCTGGCCAGACGCAACTCGCACTCGCACATTAACGTTTAAAAATATACGAAACGTAACTCTCTCTCTCTCTTTCTATCTTCACTAACTTATATCTCCCTCTCAACTTCCGTTCGCACTTTTCGTGACGCATTCACCAGCTTACTCCTCAAGTCAAGCGTCCGTAAAGAAGTTTTACTTCAAAAATCATATGCACAAATTGGTTCGGAGCGGAGCGCACTCACCCTGAAGAAAATTCACGAATTGAACCGAAACATTGTCGGTCGAGACACCGATAAAACGCTACGTGATAAATCCCGTATGATTAAAAAATAATTAAAAATTGGTAAGGTAATTTTTAAACACGCGTTCAACAGTTGTTTATCTTTATTGTGGTAACAAGGTATAAATTTCGTGTTATTGTCGCGTGTTGCAACTCCTAGGTCGTCGGTCGCCGCCTCCTCACTGCCATCCTCACATTCTGTAGCATTGACGCGTAATAGCTACATTTCTGTTTTGTAATTAGCCCAACAATTTGAATCCGCTATCAGTCTCCCAATAACTAGATCACAAAGGGTTCTCACGAGACTCGCGAGATGGCACTTATATAACGTCGCAGTCGCGTGCTAAAGGAACTGTTGCGATCTGCATTTTTGGGTCGTGTGAAAATTTCTGTTTATGGTAAAAAGGCGAATTTCTAGATTGAAACCACTGATGAACTTTCATTAAGTCATTACCAATGTTGGTAAATCAAATACGTTTTCGTAGAAGTGAGAAAACCTATTCTTTGAAAATACTTTTTACCTTAGGTACCTAGAGTACCTACATGCAATGTATTGGTAATAATAATAATAATAGATATTGCTGGACATTTCACACAGCGATATGTAGCCCCAAACTAAGCAGAGCTTGTACTATGGGAACCAGATAACGGATATCATACTTATATACACTTATTTTGTAAATACATACTTATAATATATAGAGAAACCACCAGACCCGGAACAATATCTGTAAACCATGCAAACATTTGTTCCGCGGTGGGAATCGAACCCGCTTCCTCCTGCGTCTCAGCCGGCTATTTACCCACTACACCACGGAGGTCATCATAGGTAAGCTATAGGTATAACAAATTACTACCTCAAGTTCTCTACATATTATTTTACACTAAAACAAATAGGTACCAAATATTTAGACCAAGCGCAAACTTGGTAGGTAGAAAACTACTCTTAGTACCTAGAAAACTGTTAGAACTACTGTTCTCACCTCTGGGACGGATCAGCGAAGTACCAACTTGAAACTCTGGAATCAATTGAGAGAAGAGCCAAGAAGCTCATAGGCAACGATGAGCTAGTTGATGCAACGCTCCTCAGCCTGGAGCATCGACGAGTTTGCTAGCCTCTCGGTTTTTTATCGAGTATATTTCGGGGAGTGTGCGGCGGAACATTTGAACCTAATCCCACCATCTCCATTCTATCATCGGACAACCAGACGCTCTGCAGTGCGCCACCGCTATATGGTAGAAATACCTCCCATTCGCACAAAGCGGTTCTCTTCAACCTATATTATGCGCACCGACAAAGAGTGGAACGCCTTGCCAGAGTCTGTGTTTCCAGATAGTTACAACCTGGGTATCTTTAAGTCGCAAGTGAATAGGTTTCTTCTAAGCAAGCGTGTACCATCGTAGACTGCATCACCACTTACCATCAGGTGAGATCGTGGTCAAACGCAAGCCTATAATAGGTATATAAAAAAACTCTTAAAATACATTTTCGATGGCACAGCCACATTTGTTTTATTTGGTTAGTGTAATAAATTATTAAGTAATTACTCGTAGGACAATATGTAACGTACACACGGCTACACATCAAGCTATACAAATCCAGTATAAGCTGACCTCGCATTGTATAGGCTTTTAGTAGAATGAGAGGTCAGCTTATACTGGAACGTGTAGCTTCATGTGTAACCGTGTGTACGTACGTACACACCTGTGTGTGAATGTACACACGGCTACACATCACGCTATACTTTTCCAGTATAAGCTGACCTTGCATTGCGTAGGCTTTTCGTAGAATGAGAGGTCAGCTTATACTGGAAATTTATAGCTTGATGTGTAGCCGTGTGTACTATCACACTAATATTATAAATGTAAAAATTTGGATGTTTGTTTATTTATTTGTTTGTTTGTTACTCTATCACGTCCTAACGATTTCGATGAAATTTGGTATATACGTAAATTATAACCTGAATTACCACATAGGCTCCTTTTATCCCATAAATCAGTTCCCATGGGATAAAAATGTCGTGTCAAATCAAGTTGCAACAGCGAGTTTAGCTTTATTTTTAGGTTAACTACACATTTTGTAGTGTAACGCGTACGAAGTCGCGGGCGACAGCTAGTCTATCATAAGCGCAACTAGGTATTTTTAATTGCCAGTATTCACAGTCACAAAATTATAATTTCACGCGTAAAATACCGGCAAATCAATTATTGCCCTCAATTATGTTACCTCAATCAATTAATAATATGTATTTGCTAACGACTCGCACGCATGCTCGGTAGTCATGTTTTGAATAATTTCTTAAAATAAATAAGATCGGTCAAGTACGAGTGAGACTCGCACACCGATGGTTCCGGATCTACCCATTTTTATGTTAATGTATTTTTTTCGGTATTTTCAATCATAACTCCTAAACAGTACGACATACAAAAAAAACGAGTGTGCCTTAGACCACACGACTGAAGTAAAACTTCTTTTTCAAAATATTAATTTATAAAATTATTCAAGAAAGAAATGAAATTACGGAAAATAATCAAGAAATCACCGTTCGCGTAACGCTAGAAAACTCGCAAACACTGACAAACACGCATGCACTGGCTATGAGAGGAAGAGAGAAATAGAATGTGCGCGTTCACTGCTCTCTCTTGCTCCTACAGCGTGATACAGACAATAAGCCTGCACTGTGTCTTAGGTATATGAAACGTAACTGGCTATGAGAGAAAGAGAGAAAGAAAATGCATGCTCGCACCTCTCTCTTGCCCCTACAGTAATAGGCGAAACGTAAACTTCCGATCGCCTCGCCCGATTACATTTTTCGTAACGCTCTTGTCACAAATTCCAGCTTACTCCCCTTACTCAGCTTATACTACAGCTTACTCAGTCAAGCGTGCGTAACGAAGTTTTATGAGTATTTCAATAAAAACGGTTTTGAAATGTGCAAGTTAAGCCTTTTTACATGATAGCCCATTTGACCTATTTACTTTATTTGGGATTTTTTATGATACAATTACGATTATTAGCCTTCATCAACCTGAAAGTCACAGAGTGCTTTTTAGTTAGTATACAGAATGAATATGGGGAGGTCATAGAACCAACCCAGGATAAGTGAAAAAGGATTAGGGAAGGGGAATGTGTTCAACTTCCGCCAGATTCCGAATTTATGATTTTAAAAATCATCAATTAACAATTTAAAAAGCCGCAATCCTCTCTTTTTGAGCCGGGAGTTAAAAACTGTCATAGCCAAAACCACCCCACATAAACTAGCTTTCAACTTAGAAATATCGCGTCCGAATCGGTCCATCCGTCCTATTGCCTCGTCATTGTGCCCCAAATACGGATAATCTGCAACCAGAACAATAAATATCATAACTACTGATCAATATCTGTTCAATTGATCAATATTACGTAAGCTGAGTTATGACAAATCGTTTTATTGACATAACCTATTGCCTTTACAAGCTGAACCCGAATTGTATCGTAAAATATGATGTTATATAATAATTGGTGCTGCCCATTGTTGGTTTCGAATAGAATAGAAGTGATTCACTTCTATTTTTGGAGGGAAAAGCTTTTTATTTTGTTATATGTATTTGTGCTTACTTTCCATTTTTGATTTGATTTTAGTTTTTTATTTTAGTTACAAACAATTTTGTTTTATATCTATACCTTCATATACGAGTATATACTTTATTCTTTTATATCGTTATTTATTCTCTTACTTGGCCAACTTGGCTTAATAACCAAAAATTACAAAACAAATTTTGAATCGGTTTTCTCCAATTTATCCTACTTAAACTAATTATTGAACAAGATTGTAGTTTAACATCTATGAATATTTATCTTATTTGATTGTTTAATGACGAATTATTCGTTTATTATTGACTAGCTGACCGCCCGCGGCTTCGCACGCGTGGTTTGTAAAAAAAATATTACCCTCCTTCTGCGCAGTCGGGTAAAAAGTAGTATATGTCCCAATCCCGTTCACAATCTATTTTTATACCAACGGGACATAGGGAGTGCGTCTCAAGAATACTTCATAATTTTAACTCCTTACTTTATCCCGGAAAATAAACTAATCTACGAATCCCTAAAGAGCCCCTCGCTCTTTAGGGATTGTGTAGGTATTTTTTTTATCTTATAATTTTTTGTAATAAAGCGCCCTTATCAGTAATTTGCGATGCTCGTAAAGGGAAAGCAAGTATAAAGTGTTTGATTGATTATATTTGGCAATGTTTTGTTATAATAAGTTCTCATTTAAGTGAATTGTAAATTCTTATGAGAATAAATGTTTTAAACTTGAAAGTGGCATTACCTAGTTTTAAGATCTTATGTACACCTAGTACATTTGTTTATGCAAATATATATCTTGTATCTTTAAATTGATTATTAGAGGCCTAATAATATGTTTTTACTCTGTTCTGTTGGTTCGTTGTAAGGGAGGATCTAGCGCTCTCTTAAATGAACACAAACACCTTGTACCTACAATGTAACCCAGATCCACAAATAATAAAGATACGCCTTCTTACCACAAATAAGATTAAAAAATCTTTACCAATTTTTGTATCAGATTTTATTAAAGACGCGCTCTAAACAGTGTTTAATTGTTTTTGTGGTAAGACCCGTATAACTTAATTATATTTGAAACTAGTGGACCCGCCGAACTTCGTATCGGCTTGGCATGCATAGGTATAACGCGGGTTGTCAATATAAGTCACCCTGGTAGAATTGTCAATTGTTGTCCCCGGCCATCATTATGTATGAGAAAATGAATGACTTCCACAAATAATTCAATACCAAAATTAGCCAAATCGCTCCACCCGTTCTCGAGTTTTAGCGAGACTAACGAACAGCAATTAATTTTTATATATATAGACAATATATCTCGGGATAACTCCTACCGAAGCACCTGTTTCAGACGCTACTCATTTTTTTACATCCTTTGACGATATTTGCAGCACGCATTCTGTCAATTCTATGTCAAACGTCATAAGGTTACATTATAAAAGCGCTAAGGTTAGATTATAAATAATTTTATATGGTGGTTAAGTATTCTTAAATCGAGTGTAATTCGGCGCCCTGGGGCGCAGTGCCCGCCCCGTGGGAAGGCTGCGTCGTGTGCCACAGTGCCAGCCACCCACTGGAATTCTTTGACAACGTAATCCCACATAACATCTTCAATGAAAATGCAAGAATAGCGCAAAAAACCATTTTGCAAGTTTCCCACGCCGCGGCCTCACCCACAGACAATACATTTGGACAATTAATTAGGTATATTACATTATTTTTTTCCACTATGCGACTAATATCGGTCAAGTACATTAACAGAATTGCTGTAAAATAGTTTTATTATGTGAAGTTTCACTAGAAATATTGTAGAGTACTTAGATTTTATCATAAACTAGCTACCCGGCCTGGATCCGCACGGATTTCTATCAAATTAAAAACTTCATGCTGAAAAATTAAACTACTGAACGGATTTTGACAATTCTTTCACCGATAGACACTTCCACTATCTCTGAGTACTAGTTGTTATTTTTTATTTTGCTAAAAATCCGTGCGAAACCAGAGCGGGCTAGTTAATAAAATGTGTATGTAATGGGTAATCTCTAAAACTACTGAATCGATTTTGACAATTCTTTCACTGATGTGATGTGAGTTACACTATCCCTGAGTGCTATAAGGCTATATATATATATATATATATATATATATATATATATATATATATATATTGTTTTATTGAAATTCAAAATTCAGTGCAAGGCCGGGGCGGGATAGTATCTTAAAAAAACAACATTGACACAGTATAATAAATAAATATTGCTGGATATTTCAGACAGCGCTATCTTTTTTTTTAATGTTATTTGTGGGGAAACAGGCGTACGGCTCACCTAAGCGGTCATGCGGTCAGCGGTCATGCAAATATCGACCGACCGCAGCGTAAATCGACCTCTTGCGTCTCAGCCAGTTATTCGGCCACTACGCCACGGAGGTCGTAGCAGGAGGATTGTAGTTAATTGTTAAAGTATGTTATAAAAATGAGTTAAAAATGTTGATTACAGTGGTTATTATCTTGAATCTGTGCCGCGGCGGGCGGCGGGCACTGGGCGGGGGGCGGGGTATGCCAGAGATCGACAACGGATATACAGCCAACAATTAGATCACGTCCAAAGTCGCTTGAGCTTTATTACTATATAGTTAAGATGAGTAGCGTTACCAGAATAAAGGATCAAGACACTTCACTTCATAAATCATTTTTGGTGAACTTAATTAAATTACCTAAACTTTGCCTAGTACACTTATGCCTTGTATAGGACCTTGTACCTTATATAGCTTGTACCTTGCATAGGTACCTTGTACCTTGTTGTACCTTGTATAGGTTTCAACCAGCTTTTTGTACTAGTTAATAAATATTATAACAAAACTTACACACTTAACTTGTTAAATAAATTTCTTTAAAACTTAAATACGTAATACTTAAACTAAAAATAATGTTATTGAATAAAAAAATTAAAGTACTTTTTTTATGAACACACAAAAAAAATACAGTTATTTTATCTAAAACTGACAAATATAACTTGAAACCGATCGTATCAAAGTCGTAGTTTATAATAGACAACAGTTAATATAGTTAATATAGTATAGTTAATATAGTTAATACAGTTAATATATAAATAATAGACAAGTTATATGTCAGTTTTCTATATCATAACTGCTAAAAAACTTTGCTTAAAAATTTAAATCGAAAATAGAATTCATTCGGAAGACGATTCCAAAACTTAACTGAAAAAAAATATCTGCTATTTTCTATCCTTATCAAAAAGTAAGTTAGTGAGGTAATGTTTTTTTTATTTGATATTTCTACAAAAATAGAGTATTGCTATTAGTATAGAGTAGTTTATGAACTGCTCAAGTAATATGTATTTTCTATTGTTCCGTTGTCAAATATAGTTGTTTCTGTGAACGGTACAGGAAGCCTTATTCGGATTCGGAGTCGTCACGTCTGTATTATGTAAAGATGAGCCTGACTTTCAAATAGAAAGGATATAATGAACTGACTCGTCGATACGAGGCACCGGTGCAAGTGACAACCTCTAGCGGATAAGGGTGACCAATCAACATTGTGCAATGCTGTGCTGTGCTGTTTTAAACAAAGCGCAGCAGCACAAAGCGCAGCGCAGTATGTTTTGATTGTTTTCTCATTATAATCTATGAGCCACGAATTGGCTAAATGCGAGCAGTAGTGTAGCAGTAGCACAGCATAACGCAGCATTGCTCAATGTTGATCAGTCATTCTAATGCTTCGGATTGAAGATATACTTAGCCAGATCTTATTGCTCTTCGGAAAGTGATTTATGACTCAATCGTATATTTGCTGAAAATTACTATTAAAATTTCAGTTTTCAAAATTTAAAAGTTTTTAAAATTTCAGGTCTTTATACTTATCATATTTTGCAGACTGAAAATAATAAAATAAAAAATAAAACGCTAAAATATTTAAAAAAACTTTTTTAACAAACGAAACCTATAAGAGAATATAATGCCAAAAGCAGTTTCATGTCAAAAGAGATTACGTTTTTCCACCCATAAGTACGTTTGCCTGGTTTATCTGGAGCAGATGAATTCATCAGCAAACGGTCTTTAGATGACACTACTGTTTCTTTCGTTTTTTAAACTGAGATAATGTAAACTTTTCTGATTATAAATGAATAAATATGAAATAAAAATTATGTTTGCCTCCAAGAAATATATTCAATAATTTAAAAGCTTTACCATTATCAATACCGCGATCGCTTGCACCTTGGACCACACCCGAATGGTACCGCACCGTGAGCTACGGTCCCGTCTGTCCGTAGATAGATAGATAGGTATAATGGTAACTATGATCTATTATCAGCTTTCTTCTCATTGTGACGGGACAGAGCCCAATTCCACATAATTACATGCCTATTGCATGTTTTATTAACTGTGAGACCGACTGTTGCTTTTGTTTCATCAGTTTTTTTTGATGCTGGTACATTATGTTAAGATAGTCTTTAAGGTGAGTATACACTAGAGCAGCGGTTCTGTTTTTTGGCTAGGGAACCATAAATTATCCACATAGTTTTGGCGGAAACTTTAACACTTAACGATAAGTTTAAAAAATATTGTTAATTTTATAAAGTTATCGTTAAGTGCCTCACACACTATATAAATATGTATTCTATCAATTAACTGGTTCCCATACAAGCTTTTCTGGGTGAAATTATCTTTGCACTATCTATTAATTTATCTTATCTTGGCAGCCGTAAGCTTGGATACTGCCTACAGCCGTAAGTTTTTTAGGATTTTTAAAACGTACAACATTTAACCATAGTGTAACACATAAAGCTTGTACCTTTGCTTAGTTTGGGTCTAGATAACGCTGTGTGAAATGTGCAGTATTTTTTATTTAATCCCTACTAATATTATACATCTGAAAGTAACTCTGTTTATTTGTCTGTTTGTTATAATTTCGATGTGGTATATTGGTTGAATACCTTGATTAAAACAGTCATTTTTTTATTGACAAACCTAACGTGCGTAGCCGCGGGCAAAATCTTATATTTATATAAATTATTCTTCTATATCAGCCCTCCTATATGGCTGGACATACATATTTTGATGAAAATTTTTGCTTGTATCCCGGTTTAGATTCACTATTGAACCCAGTTGGTGGCGCTGTTGTCGAGATCTCTAAAATTCCGGATGAAGTCGCGGGTAAACGACTAGTAGGTTATAAAATGCACCGCCACAGGCGCTGTCGTAAAGCGCCTCTTCCATCGCAGATTGTCTATAAAGGTTAAAATAATCGGTGGAGCACAAAACATCACTAAATAATGCACCAATTTGCCAATTCGAGTACAATTACGGCACTTAATCCTAACCTTCATTCACCTGTACACTGTGTTGTACGCAATGTTACCACACGTCTCGGATTTACCGGACAAATACAGTTTCTTATTCTCATAACGGGACTTTTGACCGAACGGCGAACTTTGTACTTACACAAAAATAACATAATCAAAATAGCGAACAAAATTGAGCACTTTCTTTATATATATAAATAAATATAAATATTGCTGGAAATTTCACACAGCGCTATCTAGCCCCAAACTAAGCATAACTTGTACTATGGGAACCAGATAACTGATAGAATACTTATATACTTTTTTTTTTGGTAATACATACTTATAATACATAGAGAAACAACCAGACCCGGAACAAATATCTGTAGATCATGCAAACATTTGTTCCGCAGCGGGAATCGAACCAGCTACCTCCTGTGTCTCAGCCGGCTATTCGCCCACTGCGCCACGGAGGTCGTCATATGACATGAATTTTGTTTATGTATGTGTTTTATTGCCATCTATACTAATATTATAACGAGGAAAGATTTGTAGTTTTCTGTGTATTTTACAAACATAATAACTCAAATAACATGAATAAACTCCAAAACTACTGGTCCGATTTCAAAAATTCTTTGACCATTGAAAAGTTACATTCACCCTGAGTAACATAGGCTACTTTTACTTAACTGTGCAAAGGAGGGTAATGTTTTTATTAAAAAACTACGCGTGCGAAGCTGGGTATTGGTCAGCTAGTTATTAATAAGTTTTTAAGTTAAATGATTTGTTTCATTGATTGATTGAAAATATATTATTGCACTTATAAATCTAGCACAAAGGCGCACTTAATGCTAAAGAACATTATCTTCCAGATAACCTTTGTGTATTAAAGATAAAGATTGAAGATGAAGATTGCACAGAACTAATAAAAATAGCATAATATAGGTACATACTACATAAACAAACATGCTTAAATACATTACCTATTTAATAGACTAATAATTATAAATAATAATAACTAATAATTCATTAATATACAGAAAAATTTACAAATGAATGACTTAATGCTAAAAGCATATTCTACCAGTCATGCGTGTTTCTAAATACCTAATTTTAATTCTAAATCAAGTAATCAATAAAAAATAGGCACTCCGAGAGTGCCGACAGAAGTAAAAACTTGAACAATTACGAGATACCTATATACAGTGGTGTCGGTAACAGTGTCGCGAGTTCAATGGTTTTTCCCATCTCAAATTATATACAGATGTGTCGGTAACAGTGTCGCGAATTCGATGGTCTTTCGCATCTCAAATTATATACAGATGTGTCGGTAACAGTGTCGCGAATTCGATGTTTTTTCCCATCTCAAATTATATACAGAGGTGTCGGTAACAGTGTCGCGAATTCAATGTTTTTTCCCATCTCAAATTATATACAGAGGTGTCGGTAACAGTGTCGCGAATTCAATGGTTTTTCCCATCTCAAATTATATACAGAGGTGTCGGTAACAGTGTCGCGAGTTCAATGCTTTTTCCCATCTCAAAAATTCCCAACACGCCTATTCACTTCAATATAATTTAAAGTTTTGATATGGTAACCCTATTGAACGTGAATGGTACAATGAAAGGCTGTTTTCTATCTCGTTTCACGGTGCTCTGTCCGATAGGGATCCAGAACATCCTCCGGCCGATATTGTAAACCAACTATATAGAGTGTAACCGTTTATTTGCACTGAGGTGTAATTAAATAACAAATGGGTTGCCTTGTGATGTGAATGTGATCGTTTCGACTTTTACCTCGTTTGTGCAATTTATTGGACCATTTGATTCGCAACCATCACGGATAAGATAATACCATCCTGCAACCATCCTTATCCGATCGTCGACGAAGACGATTAAACTTTTTTTTAAATACCTGGTGGTAAACACAGCTACACATCAAGCTATAGAATTCCAGTATAAGCTGACCTCGCATTGTTTAGGCTTTTCGTAGAATGAGAGGTCAGCTTATACTGGAAATATAGTTTGATGTGTAGCCGTGTGTACAAGCATATAAATAAATAAATAATAAATAAACATTGCTGGACATTTCACACAGCGCAATCTAGCCCCAAACTAAGCAGAGCTTGTAATAAGGGAACCGATAACTGAAAGAACACTTATATACTTTTTTTTGTAAATACATACTTATAAATCTTATAATATATAGAGAAACATCCAGACCCGGAACAAATATCTGTAGATCATGCAAACATTTGTTCCGCGGCGGGAATGGAACCCGCTATCTCCTGCGTCTCAGCCGGTTATTCGCCCACTGCGTCACGGATGTCGTCAAAATATGGCCCACCTAATGTTAAGTGGTAACCATCGCCTATAACAAAGTATTACCTTATAGGTCACGCACCTTAGAAACGTGTCCTACGATGCATTGATCTGCGTCCATCAACTTGAGGAATACCATTAATTTAATTCGTCCATGAGTCGTGACATCCTAAATTGCTCAGCCGAGCTAATTCACCAAATACCTGTCCTTGCTTTCTAGTCTTGTTACGAACATACAGAAAGGAATAAGAATGCATCTTTAACAATGACCTCAAACTAATAAATAATACAAAATAAAATCAAAAAAACTACGTTGGCAGTCTCCGATGACCACTCAAGGCGAATGGAGGACGCCAAAATACAGAAGCGCCTTTTCTGAGGCAATCTAGACGAATTATTCCCATTATGTCGGTTTCCCTCTATGTCTATTTAGTCTAAAGTTAGTAAACCGTTTAAAGGGCAAGGTATACGCTTTTATAACAAACTCTCAAGTGATGTACTAAAACCATGGACAATTGAAGTCCGTGACTAAAACTGACAATTAACAAATTTAAAAACGTAATTAAACAAAATCTTTATAAAAAAGCCTACTATATCATATCGGATTATTTAGATGATAGAGAAGCTTGGGATTGAAATTGCTCCAACTCGTTCTAAATGTTACAATTTAGACGTAATTTATTTTCTTAATTATTACTTTTATTTAGTTTTCTAAAAAGATTATTAAAAAGAACAACCAGTCTTGTTTCTTGCCTTTCTTTCCTGGCTTAGTCGCGAAGGAACAGTCAGTAAAATTGACGTTTCAAGGTGACCCTTGTGATTTTAATGAACAAAAATATTTTGATTTTCTGGTTCAAACTCCCGCTTTTATACACATTATGCTACTCCTCGCTTAACTATAGATTCCGTTACGCGACTCTTCAGTCAGATGCTTTCAGTAGACCCTGTGGCTTAACTGTGGTGGCTGGATGGCAATAAAAAAGAAAAAAAAGCTATTTGTAGTCCCAGACTTTTTTATATTTTACATTAAAAAAATGTGGCGCTCCGGGATTGCCGACAGAAGTGAAATCTTGAACAATTACGAGATACTTATATACAGCGGTGTCGGTAACGGTAACAGTGTCGCGAGTTCAATGGTTTTTCCCATCTTAAAAATGCCCAACGCGCCTAAAGAAGTTTTCAATTCAAAAATAAGTTAAAGACTGAAGAGAAAAACCAAAGAAATTAATTTGACCTGGCCAACGCAGATAATACAGAAAATTAGATGATGATGTTAATAAAACTATAAATTGAGTTGAGGAATCATAGACAATACCATATTCCCTACCTGTACCTGACCTACCTTAGATTGTTGAGGTAAAAGCATTTTTAACTAACTCGTTTTTTTAACTTGGATAACTCGAACAGCAAGAGGTCAGAGAGGATTATAACATTTACCTTAAAAATTACTTATATGTATGTGGTTACTAGAATACCTTTTATAATAATATTAATAATACATATTGCTGGACATTTCACACAGCGTTATCTAGCCCCAAACTAAGCAGAGCTTGTATTATGGGAACCAGAGAACTGATATAATACTTATATATATTTTTTTTGTAAATACATACTTATAATTGACGACCTCCGTGGCGCAGTGGGCGAATAGCCGGCTGAGACGCAGGAGGTAGTTGGTTCGATTCCCGCCACGGAACAAATGTTTGCATGATCTATAGATATTTGTTCCGGGTCTGGTTGTTTTTCTATATATTATAAGTATGTATTTACAAAAAAAAAGTATATAAGTATTCTATCAGTTATCTGGTTCCCATAATACAAGTTCTGCTTAGTTTGGGGCTAGATAGCGTTGTGTGAATTGTCCAGCAATATTTATTATTTATGTATAATATATAGAGAAACAACCAGACCCGGAACAAATATCTGTAGGTCATGTAAACATTTGTTCCGCGGCGAGAATCGAACCCGCTACCTTCTGCGTCTCAGCCGGCTATTCGTCCACTGCACCACGGAGGTCGATTTATAAAATTGAATTTGTATCCAGATTACCAAAAGTCATATTTTATGACTCCAAAAAATCTAGCAAGAGACTTTTTTGTATACTACCTAAATAGAAAAAGCGTATGGCCTATCTGATGTTAATTGGTAACCATCGTCTATAACATAAAATTGCCTCGTAGGTCACGCACCTTAGAAATGTGCCCTACGATGCACTGCCCTGCATCCATCAACTTGAGGCATACAGGTGTAAAGCCTCATGTGCCTGTAATTTCAAACCGCAACAGCAATGCTGCTTGGCGGCACAAATAGGATGGTAGGTAGTTCCTAGGGCGAGCCCTTTCACAAGAAAATTCTACAACTCTATGAGGGTCTGTTTTTTTTTATTGTACCTTCTCTTATTAAGAGGTAAGGTATAAGTGGACCAGACTCTACCTATACCTGGTGTAAGAGGAAAACATGACTTTTGATTACCTTTTCACACGTCTGCTTTTAAATATAATTTAAAATAGTTACCTATATCTAAACATCCTGGAACTTTTCTCGTCTTATAGGCGATGGATCGTGTGGTTGTCTCGACTCACGTTCCGTCTCTCACGATGTATCTATCTCATGCACTACTTTTTACTGTTCCTACACTAGCAACTGTACGTGGTTTTGCACGGGTAGAGAATTAACTTATACTTAGCCTGGCTAAACCTAATAAGCGATTAAACGTGTTTATATTTAACGAATTTGTATGATTTAATAACAGCTGTATGCATGTGGTAGTGGTACTTCCCCGAGCGAGCCCTTTCACAAGAAACTAGTCATATTTATTTGTAAGTTTAATTAAGATATACTAGTGGTTCGCTCTGAACTGAGATTTCGCGAATCTCCCATAAAAAAATAATTTATTTGTAATTTTTTACTATCAAGAGTGCCAAGAACTGCAGTTTTATTAGTTATTGGTTTTTTTTTGGAGTAGAAATTGCAGTCTTTTTGGATATCATAGTTCCTTTATATTTGTCTCACTAAAGCTACACTCATACCAAATTTCAGCACTGAAGGATCACTGGTGTACCCTGTGAATTTTGTCAAATTCTGTTTGTATTATAGCTAATAGTTTAAAAACTACAAAATTTAAACTAAAAATAAAAACGGGGTCGAAATGTACCCAATATCCCCCAATACCCAAATATCTCAATAACCCCCTGACATTTTTAGCTTATTTAGTCACATTAAAATTTTGCCATCACTGCCTATCTATGTATTAAATTTCACGATAATCGGATAAACACTTCAAAAGTTATCCTCAGACAAATAGACAAATAAACATACATACATACAACGCCGATTTGTCCAAGTTGATTTGGAGATCTCGCTTCGTTCGATCAATAAAGTAGATAATTATTTGAAATGACTTCTAAAGGCGGGTTCCTAAATCCGTCGGTAACCGACTACGCCTCGTATCTCCTTGAAAAAGTGTCAAACTAACTAGTGTCAAACTTTTGACACGTTTTCAAGGAGCTGGTTACCGACGGATATAGGAACCCGCCATAAGTCACGTGTAATCATCATATCACCAATTGCGTGTAATCATCATCACCTTTGTTTTTCGATCGCTCTTTGTGGCGATCTAAGGGGGAGGCCTATGTTCAGCAGTGGACCGCGTCCCGGCTGATGATGATGATGATGATCATCACCTTTGCTGACCATAGGCTCTATAGATTTCCACACTCAAATTTACGGACTAATTTTATTATAAAACGATCATAGCAAAAAAATTACCCAGTATAATAGTTATTTTTCTTCGAATAACGAGACAGACAGGCAGACAATAAGTTCATATATAGACCTACTTTGTTTTATGATTAGCACCGTTTTCAGGCATGCTTCCTGTGAGCGCGCGCATCTTATTGTACGAATTAGTAGGTTTTTATTTGCCATTCATATGTTTTGTCTATTTAACTGTACGTGGATGATGATGCGGAATCGGTTATGTCATCTTTACTTTTGCGTAAATCTAAGCTATACAAATAAAGGGTGTCAAAACGTATAACATGTTTTAAATCTAAACTATCTTTATTTGTTTGTTGTATTTATCTACGTTTTCAAAAACTTTGTAATTAATATTTGAATGCATTTATCTGATGACTAGATTTTTGCGAAATAGAGGAAAATAGACTATGAGAGATACCGATATTTTTTTTGAATAATTAGAAAATCGACAGCAATTATTTCGATCTGTTTAAATTTGAAGCCAACAATATCTAAATAAATATTTAATAAAATAATTTAATAAATGTTAATTTATTAAAATCATAGTTTAGTGCGATACGTGATTTCTATCGTTAAACTATAAGTATTTAAATTATAAAATGTAAATCCTTTATTGGTTGTAAGTTTTATCATAAGACTAGCTGTGGCCCATGACTTCGTACGCGTTACACTACTAAATGTGTAGTTAACCTAGAAATAAAGCTAAACTTACTGTTGCAACTTGACTTGATACCCCATTTTTATTCTATGTGACCTTATTTATGGGATAAAAGGTAGCCTATGTGGTAATCCAGGTTATAATCAACGTATATACCAAATTTCATCGAAACTGGTTCAGCCTTTACGACGTGATTGAGTAAAAAATAAATAACATCCAAACTTTCACATTTTTAATATTAATGTGATTACACCGTTATTAAGAGCTGTGATTTTATTTAAAAAAAAAAAAATATTGGTAAGCGCACAATGGCTGCACAGATTTTTTTATTTTCCTTTATATTGCGAAACATGATCTTAGAGAAAAACAATTGTTAAGTTGCAAATTCGGGAAAAACTGACAGTGCTATTTTGTATAAGCACAAGACCATATAGGTTTTATTTTATTTTGAAATCTGTGCGAAGCCGTGGCGGGTCAGCTAGTAATAAATAGTTATAGAAGTTAAAAAATTATACCCTTTACACCACATAAAAAACCAGCCACCTAATTACGTAAAATTGGCGATAGCAACACGACGGCGATCGGTCGCGAAACGTCAATCCTTCAGATAAATTTTTGATGAGCAGTGCGTTTATGTCTTTTGAATGAAAACTTGTTAGTAGGTTAGTTGTAAGAATACCAATTCAAAAAGTCATAATAACCAAAAAAAATAATAACAGCCAGTTCATTCTCATAACAAATGTTCTAAATCGCCATAAGATCGTCATTTACTCCAAAATTCTACATTTCGTTGCCTATTCATTGTATAACTTATGTAATAAGCAATAACATTATACATAATCGTTTTTATTCGAATTACTTTCGTCTGAAGAATGAATAAATAGCTTGTGAGATTATTCGAGCATGATTTTATGTTTGACCTAAAAAATACATGGACGTAAGTACACACGGCTACACATCAAGCTATAATTTTATATATTATATATAATTTCCAGTATAAGCTGACCTCGCATTGTGTAGGTTTTTTAGTACAATGAGAGGTCAGCTTATACTGGAAATTTATAGCTTGATGTGTAGCCGTGTGTACTTAAAATTTCTATACGTCATTAAATAATTATTATAACACTCAATGCCATTAAAATAAATCTATTTTGACATTTTAAATGACATCTAAAATACGCTTTATTGAGCTAAGCGCTTTCGTGCTATGAAGAGCAAGTTATGTTGGAGCCTTGGAGGCCTCCCCGACTCAGAAAAAAATATATGGAGATCATGAAAGTATTTGTCCCATAACAGGAAATGGGTTCGCCACACTTGAGCCGTCACGACCTTTAATTGCAATATATGGCGGAGGCTAACACCCAAAGTCTCGAACACCGCCGTAAAGTTGCAAGCCTATTGATCATTTACAGAATACATTTCGGGGAATGTGCCCAGGAACTTTACGATCTGATTCCGCCATCTCCTTTCAATCAAAGGACAAGCAGGTGCACGGCTCAGTACCATCCGTACCTGGTTGATATACCACCCATTCGCACATACCGTTTTGGTTATACGTTCTTGATGCGTACAGCTGAGGTATGGAACACTTTACCGTCGTCTGTTTTTCTTAAAGAATACAATCCGGGCCTCTTTAAGATAAGAGTGATAAGGCTTCTTCTAGATCTTCGTGCTTCATCTTAGACCACATCATCGTTTGCCATCACGTGAGATTGTGGTCAAACAAAGATCTATTTAGTTTAAAAAAAAGCAAGTTATGTTGGAGCCTTGGAGGCATCCCAGACTCAGATAAAAATATATGGAGATCATGAAAGTATTTGTCCCACAACAGGAAACGGGTTCGCAACTCTTGAGTCGTCATATAGGTCACACAAATATAAAATATTCAATAAAAGTAATTGATTTTACAAGTAAATAAATATGTTTTCATTAGTGCATCTTTTCACATGAAATAGATAGACGTTTTTAATTTTTTGTTCATAGTCGCAACAGTCGAAAGCCGTTTTGACTGGGCTAGCACATCCACGACGCGCGACGGCCGGCGTTGGCGCCGGGGTAGATTATTCATTTACTCATCGTGCACATTGTTGTCTAAAATAAACGTTATGTTATATTATATTTTGATCGGCAACCCGCAGAAACATATTCCTTTATTCATAATTATTATCTATAAATAATTTGTTTGGGTTAAATACATGATGAACATAGATTTCACGGACCTTGGATAATAAATATTACTACCCCATATTTCTAACCGTGAAATGTACGTTCATTATTGATGATCTCCGTGGCGCAGTGGGCGAATAGCCGACTGAGACGCAGGAGGTAGCGGGTTCGATTCCCGCCACGGAACAAATGTTTGCATGATCTACAGATATTTCTTCCGGGTCTGGTTGTTTCTCTATATATTATAAGTATGTATTTACAAATAAAAATGTATATAAGTATTCAATCAGTTATCTGGTTCCCATAGTACAAGCTCTACTTAGTTTGGGGCTAGATAGCGCTGTGTGATATTTCCAGCAATATTTATATTTATTTATTTATTATGTATTTAAACCAAACAACTTTTTTATAGATAATCACACTAATATTATAAATGATAAAGTTTGGCTGTTTGTTTGTTACTCAATTACGGCGTAACGGCTGAACCGATTTCGATGAAATTTGGTATGTACACATGGTTCTACGAAAAGCCTACACAATGCGAGGTCAGCTTATACTGGAAAATTATAGCTTGATGTGTAGCCGTGTGTACGTAGATTATAACCTGGATTAACACACATACTTTGTACCCATTGTGCGATGTCAGGTAGATACTTATTTTATATACCTTTCTTAATTGATTTCAGGATATTTTTATATTAAAACAGATCTTTGTCTGGTTACCACAATGCGTGTAATGGCGTATATCTTTTTTGTACATAATTCGAGGTGCGGGTAAACGGAACATTAATTTATCGACCAATAGAAATAAGTTCTATATAATCACGTGGCTTGCGTGGATTGGTAGAATTACAACATCGTAAGGAAGAACAATTGAGCCTTGAGTTTAGCGTAATCGCGAACATACTTTTTGTTGACAAACAACGCGTGCGAAGCTGCAGGCGGAAGCTAGTTATGAATAAAGAAATATAGTATTTTTATTATGATTATTAACTCATTTATTTCGGACTAAGAGATTTATAATAATAATAATTATAAAATATAACGTTTGTTTCAGGCAACAATGCACATACAATATATGATTACAAGGCCTATATCTACGATGTAAATAACTTAAAGATTAACATACATAAAACAACAAACTTAAACACTAACACTTTCATTTATTTAGGGGATTTTGCGCCGTAGCCGCTTCCCTGTAAACGATGCTGGCTGGCCAGAAATCAGTATCAAGTAGCACATCCTAACGCTTCGCCAGAATCTGGAGAATGTAGGACTTGAATTTCGTAAACCTACTAGATTGAAAATATGGCCGCAGTTATTTTAATTAAAATTATTTAGTTAATTTATAACCAATTACCCAGTTATTATCCGGTCTCCCTAACACTTCACCGAATAATACGTCTTACAAGATCGTGTAACATTTACAACTGAACTCATTAATAAATAACTGACCACAGTTATGAGGTGGTCAAAGGTGGCTCCAAATGGTTCGTGTAATATTACACACGGTGCTGCTCGCCAGTTCTGTTAGCTTGAACTTGGCTTGACACGCTACCGCGTGACTAGATATTTATGACCTAAGATCCGTAAAATCTACGTTCATCATGTATTTAATCCAAATATATTTATATATGTTGTTATGAAAAGAGGAATATGTTTCTACTGGGTTGCCTATAAATAAATAAATAAATCTTTATTAATTTTTCATATTGCTAAGATTAACATTAGGGATTAATACTTACTTGTAGGTAAGATTTTATATATTGCCTGAACTAGGAAAACCTGTATCTCAGGCGAAAAAGGCTGGACTGGGGTAACTTATTAATACTCAAATTAACAAAACATAGAATATATTTACATAATGAAAACAATAAAAATAACTAAATAAACTAAGTGCAAATATTTAAGGTATGAGTTTACGTACTGTACAATCTTTAAAATCCTCTCTATACTTACGGTTAGTAATTGCTCAGTTTCCTCGTAAGAAAGATTGGTAAGAGCAATCTGTAAGGCTCTTTTACAGTTTGAAAAGTTCATTGAGTGGATGCTCAATTTACGATTATCAAAAGTCGCAAGTTATTTTAATTAATAATATTGTTCCTAAGTATTAACTTCGGTTATTAAACCAATAACCCAGTTAACATCCATTCTCCTGGACACTTACTTCATACTTCACAACTGAGCTCCATAGTCGCATGGCGTCGCAGAACTTTCTTCAAAATTTCATAAAATAACCCAAATCTATCTCGACCTAGTAATGGCCGTTTTCACTGAAACCTCAAGTAATCTCGTGTGCAATCTGCGAATACCACAATCGGCTCTAATTAGCCGAGGCGCTGCTATAAACCACTCTCCGGGCTTCGCTCGTGTCTCAACACGGGAGATAACATCAGGTATAGCACGCGGAAATTTGTTATGCACGTGAGAATGCAGTTAGTTTTAGAAGTGAGATATAATAGTTTTTTAAAGGTTTTACTAATTGCAAGTTTTGTAGTATTGTTTTTCAATCCAATCAAAAATATTAGATAGTAAGTGTAGTTTTTTATTAAAAATCCCTAGACCTTGATTCCATTTTGTAGATTTTTTTTTATGTGACAATTAACTTTTAAAATATTAATAATTTTCAAACTTTCGTGATTACTTTACATAATAACTGATTTAAACGGACGTTTATCGCGTATGCACTTTTTTTAGATGTTATCCCTACGTTTTGATTGTGCTGCAACAGCCGTGGTCGCGGGCAAGCACAAAAAGTAAATACCCGTTGAAATAACTCATTTTAAAATATCGTTTCTAAACCCTGCCTTAAGGGTCGACAATTGGGTATCGCGCACCACACGCTTCACGCGATCTTTTCTACCGCATACTTGTAAGATGTGCAATGAGCTACCATCTGAGGTTTTCCCATTACGCTACGACATGGCACGCTTCAAGAGAAATGTAAAGAGGTTTCTACAGTGTAGGGAACACATCGACAATACCCCGGGTGTTGCCGGTGTCAATAGGCGACGGTGACCGCTTACCATCAGGTGGGCCGTAAGCCTGTTTCCCCACAAGTAACATAAAAAAAGGATTTTATCGCATTCTGTTGTGGTCATAATCTCATCATGGCCTGAAAGTCTAGGTATCCGTAATGGCCCCGTCTCTAGTAGTTTGATAGGATATTTGAACTCTTAAGCAAACTTCCAATTATAACACAAAATTAAGTCAAAAAAGATTAATACCTAATAATAATTACGACATTTATTTTATTCTCACAAAAAGGTTCTTTAAACATGGTATAAGTCATTTTGAAGCTTTTTTTTTCATTCTCGAGGTTGTGTATTTATTTTATTTGTTTTGTTCCACAATATATTATTCGAAAAACGAATCATCAATCCATCAGTCGCGATCAATCTCACGCTATTGACACATCTCTGTGCCAAGCGTGTCAATACGTAAAAGCGTGAAGCATGGATTCACACATTTTCAACAGTTCACACGCGTGATTAAGCTCCGCGTACTATACATGAGGTAACTGAGAGTTATGGTGAAGATCTCCTACGTTATTTACTTGATATACAGAGATTTATGAAGGGTTGTCCGTATGTATTTACAATATAAATATACTCTATCACAAGGGGTTAAGGTATTATATAGCGTGATTGGAAACAAAGGTTTTGTATGTGATTTTTTGCATCGGATTACTAAGTATGTTATTTGTACTCAATTTAGTAAGTATGGTAAAAGTGACCGATTGGTTTACTTATTTCATTTTATGAATAAGTCAAGCTGGAGACATACTCGTAGGTACATACAATTAAAAATTTAAATCATTATCTAAGAAACAACAGTAAGAAGTACCTACTAATGATATGTAACATTAATTAGACGTTCGTTCCAAGAACTACGATCGGCATATTACGTAACAGACGAAAAACTCATCTCTTTAGCTAGGTACCCACTACTTCATCTCTTTAGCTTTTCGTTGGTACCTACTACTTACTGGTTACGGGGACAGATTTACACTACAAACAAAGTGTGTATCGGATTTTTTTTAAACTGTATAGATCTTCGTTTGACCACAATCTCACCTGATGGTAAGCGATGATGTGTTCTAAGATGAAGCACGAAGATCTAAAAGAAACCTATTTACTATTACCTTAAAGAGGCCCGGATTGTATTTTTGAGGAAAAACAGACGACGGCAAAGCGTTCCATACCTCAGCTGTGTGCATCAAGAACGTAGAACCAAAACGGTGTGTGCGAATGGGTGGTATATCAACTAGGTACGGATGGTACTGAGCCGTGCGCCTGCTTGTCCTTTGATGGAAAGGAGATGGCGGGATCAGATCGTAAAGTTCCTGGACACATTCCCCAAAATGTATTCTGTAAAAGATCGATATAATTGCAACCTTACGGCGGTGTTCGAGAATTTGGTCTCCGCCATTTATTGCTCACCTATAAACCTAAACTATACATTCTATTGAGTCTAAGGTAGAGAGCTGGTATTTGGCCGAACCATCCCAAAGGTGGCAGCAATACTCCATACCAGACCGGACTTGTGCTTTGTAGAGAATATTCAAATTCAAACTGTATTTATAGTCCAGTCAAAAAGGGGCTTTCACTACAAAAGTTCAAGGAGAGTTCTAATTTGGTAGATTTGTACAATTGGGTCTTATTTAATATTCCGAGTTTGTGACTTTGAGCGACCGCCGCTTCCGCCGCCATATTGGAAAAATGGTACCGTTAACCAGTTTTTCATGAATATCTTCTCTCCAACGCCACCTTGGTGAAAAATATCTACTAAAAAAATATAAAACATTAAATTACCTACAATTTTTGTGGAAAAGAAATTCAATCAGATAAAGAGTTCACGAGTTACAGTGGAGTCGAGCACAGAAAATTTCTAAATTTAACGTGTGTATCTCTGTATCTGTCTATGGCATTGTAGCTCCCAAACGGATAAACCGAATTTGATTTAGTTTCTTTGTTTGAAAGGGACTTGATCGAGAATATTCTTAACTATAATTAGACTAGTGGTTCGCCCCGAACTGAGATCTCACGAGTCTCCGATTAAAACATAAAAACATTATTTGTAATCTTTGACTCTAACTTGACCTACAGTTTTATTCAAATTACAGGAACGGGAGTTCATGTATTGTGGTTATATTTATATGGGGTACAAATTGCAGTTATTCTGAATTTCAGACTTTTGCCTATATTCGCATACCAAATAACAGCCCTGTTGGTGTGCCAGCTACTGGTGTCCTGTGAATTTTGTCAAAGTTTAGTTTTTATTATGGCTAATAACTAAAATCTTTAAAGAATTTACGATAAATAAAAGCAGTGTTGAAATGTACTAATGAAGACCTTTCATTTGACGTCCCATTTGACCTAATAGTTTCATTTTAATTTTTTTACCCCTCTTGAACCCCAATATTTCATGTACACCAGGAATACTTAAAAAAACTAGTTAATGCTATTATTGTACAAAGGGCGGCCTTATCGCTGAAAGAGATTTCTTCCAGGCAACCTTTGGATGGAAAGTAATGAGCGGAGCCGTAATGGACAGCGGTGCACAGAGTAAAATTAAATTACAAATGAAGAAAAATAAAATAATGATAAAAAACTGTACATAAAATCCTAATCCCACTAATATTATAAATGTGATTTTTGGGTGTTTGTTTGTTTGTTACTCAATCCTGTCGTAATTGCTGAACCGATTTTGATGAAATTTGGTGTGATGATAGATTATGACCTGATTCAAACATAGCCTACTTTTTGTCGACAAACAACGCGTGCGAAGCCACGGGCGTAAGCTAGTACATAAAGAAATACCTAAATACATACTAATTTAGCTAATAGGTATAGCTTTTTAGTTTGAAACTCTTAAGTATATAAACCGAAGCTAATCCGCGTTTATAAATAATAGGCTATAATTACGTAACCGATAACACTCTACTCGTGTAATTATGATCCATTGATCTCGGGTACTAATGGCACAGCGCAGCGTGCCGCAGAGTGCGCTAACCCGTTTGCGCGTGCGCATCTTAAGTATATGTGCGGTGTAAGTTGGAAATTATAGGCAAATTCCCTAAGAACTCTACAAAACCTTTTATTGTGTTACTAGCTTCCCCCCATCGCTTTTCATTGTTGGTTTGTCAATAAAAAGTGATCAGATCACTATTATAGATTCTATGTCTCACTCCAGATCATAATCTGTCTGTATACCAAATTTAATCGAATTCGGTTCAGCCGTTACGACGTGAAAGCGCCACAAACAAACTCACTATCGCATTTGGAAGATTTCTCATCATAGACACTTGATTCGTTTTGTTATAATTAAATTTGTGTTATTACTAGTATTTTAGTTTATAGTATGTAGATATGTTTTTAATTGTATATAGATGCACCGCCGTCATGTGTTACATTATAATCCTGTCCATACAAAGGTTGTCTGGAAGAGATCGCTTTAACGATAAGACCGCTCATTGTACTAAATCTATTTGTAAAAAATATGTTCTGTATTTTACTTCGGTGTACAATAAATAGTTATCTTATCTTATCTGATTCTCACCTGAAATGACGAAAGTTGTGCCCACAAAAATAACCCATAGAGTCTGTATCACGAAAGAAGTCACTGAGCCGGGACGCTAACGAAAACACATAATATATAAATCTTACTTTTATCTGATTACTGTTAGTTATTTTTTTTTCTTTACGGAATGCCACAGATTTTTAAAGTTATACTTCTTTTGGCGCGTTTGGAAAAAAATATGTGAGTATAATTTTTACGATGCGCGCGCACACCTACAGCCAAAAAGCGACAAGATGAAGTTAGCTGATAACTGTTTCTCAACTTTCCGTGAAAACGTATAACTTTATTTAATAATTTATCGTTCCTTTTACAAACAAAGAGTTGTGGCATACGGAATAAAGTCTTTAGGTATTTTTGTTCTGTTACGCCAAAGTATAACTTCTTACGTGCGTCACATACTCCATCACATACTCAATATTGCTTGCAGAACCACCTACATACAACACCAGTTTCTCTTTATGTCAAATCATCTCCATAACAAAATTAATAAAATCCTAAATATACTGACTTTAAATGTACATAATTGCTAGCGCATTGTAAAATGCTGGCTTCAGAAATGATCATACCATGAAACGGAGGATTTGCTAACAATACAAAAATAATAATTCAGATATCTAGCTTTATAAATGAAATTTAAATTTACGACAAAACTTTAACGAACTTAACATTAGTCTAAGATAAATACTATAAGATCAACCTCGTTTGTCCAATGGAAGACGTCAAACACTGGGATACAGAAAATCTAGTCCAGTTTTTGACGCACCATTATACTGATAGTACTTACTTAGGTTATTATATACTTTAGGTACTTATTTCCTGATTTGTTATAGATTTGTATATATTTATTCGTACCCCAGTGTCTAGTAACAAATTAGCTACTTGTATACATAGGTATATGTTACCTTTGTATTTACTCTTATGTGAACCAATAAATCATTTTTCATTTCATTTTTCATTTTCATTTCAATCTTACGTGCGCACACACACACACACGTGTTTTTTATTTACAAAACATTCAATTTTCCTCATTTGAGTAATCCACATTTAGTTTTCTATAACTATATTACTCATTCTAAGTCAGTCATAACGTTTAATGTTGAACATAGATCTTACTCAAAGATATTCAGAGCGACCGATCTCGTGAGACCCAACGGCTCTCAGCATCTTTCCATCTCGTGGAAGGCGTTCCTACTCTGCGTTTTCCAGTACGCAGACTTCTTTCAAGAACCTTTCAGCCGCAACGGCTTTCACAGCTATTCTTCGAGGTTTATTAAAGTCTTCTATACCTAATGAATGAATGAATAAAACACTTTTTTTGTACACCACACAAATAGAAAACACAAAGTAAATAGCACAATGGGTGGTCTTATCGCTTTGAAGCGATCTCTTCCAGACGACTTTGGATAATTGCCTAACCCAATATCATTTTACAAATATTGTCTAAACTAAGTCGATCAAAAATATTTCTTTCGCTTGTAATTTACGCCATAAGAGCACTTTCACTAGCACACTAGCCGGGATGCGCAGGAGTCGCCCAACCGAGAAATCGATTCAGAAGACATTTAATGTGAGATACAGTCGAGTCAGAATGCTGTAATCGACTGGCGTCCACTAGATTTCGTACAAAACTTTTTGGTAACACAGTATATAATAAACTCTTTAAATAAATAAATATTGCCAGATATTTCACACAGCGCTATCTAGCCCTAAGCAGAGCTTATACTATGGGAACCAGATAACTGATAGAATACTTATATACATTTTTTTTTGTAAAACATACTTATAGAAAAACATCCAGACCCTGGATTGTATTTGTCACTGGTATTTTCTTGGTTCTGCATTTTGGCATGACCAATAATAAAATAGTACCTACCTTTAAAGCTTTTGGATTCTATCTCCGAATCTTTTTTCAATAACAAAAACAGATAGGTATTTGAAGGTTCAAGATTTGTTTGTTTATTTGCTAGAATACTAATAGTATTTAGTGTCTAAATATGTTTAAGAAAGTTATCAAATCACTATTATATATACGGGATTTACCACGTACTGTTGGTGTTTCGACCGACAGTATTTCGGTTCAATTCGTGAACCTTTATCGGGGTGAGTGAAATTCCGTATTTATAAATCACGAAAGTTTTCTATGTAAAAGAGTTATCAAATCTTACAAATATGTCAAATTTAAATATATTTAGTCACAAGCCCGGGGTTACATAAAAATAGTTAATAATGTTAAATAAAGTGGTTAGAAATATCTATACTTATCCGTATCGCTTCCAGTCTCTAAGGGCTACATTTGCATTGCACTGTAAACGGAGAAATTGTGCTTTAGGTAACCGGTAAAAGCTGCTGACCTGCAGTTCAGACTTTCCTCGTGATTTATGGCCCGATCTGTCCTTTGCTTTGGAAATGAATAGCATCGAATCACCATACGGTATCGTGGTAGACCACACAGCTAATGTTGACGAAATGTAACTAGATAACACACAATAGGTTTAGCTTTTATTTCATTATTCAGCATTTATTTGTGTTGAGTTTACATCAGAAAACAAAAGATTAGATAAGGTTTAATTATTTGTATTTTAACGTTGATGAGTATAGGAGCTTGTCTCTCCTCGGTTGCTCACGGCCAAGTGCCAGCGGTGCGCGGGCGCGCGGGGGTGACGGCGCCGTCCGTATTTGTGCGTAAACAATCTCGGCCTCCTTGAAAGTTGAAAACCCCTAGATAGTATACCCTAACACATTATAATGAATCAATTATTATTACTACGAGCCAAATGTTATTACAAATACAGGTAATTTATTTTCTTATGAAATAGGCAAACTTTCCTCGTTTCAATAATAATATAATATAACGTTTATCAGGCAACTATGTGCACATACAAAATATGACGACCTCCGTGGCGCAGTGGGCGTATAGCAGGTTGAGATGCAGGAGGTAGCGGGTTCGATTCCCGCCACGGAACAAATGTTTGCATGATCTACAGATATTTGTTCCGTGTCTGGGTGTTTTTTTATTAATATAAGTATGTATTTACAAGGAAAAAAAAGTATTCTATTAGTTATCTGGTTCCCATAGTACAAGCTCTGCTTAGTTTGGGGCTAGATAGCGCTCTGTGAAATGTCCAGCAGTATTTATTTATTTGTGATAACAAGACTATCTATAAATACCATAAAGCAGCGTTTCTTAAAGTGGGTTCCGCGGAACCTAGGGGTTCTGTAGAAAAGTTACCAAAATTATTTTTATTTTTGGCTGTTATATAATACTACAGGTAAGTAAAAATATTGTAGATATAGGTGTTAGGAGTGAATACCCTGAAGTAGCCAAAAAGGTTATCTTAAAATTGCTCCCATTTGTCACAAGGGAATCGTTGTGAAACAGGCTTTTCAGCCTACACTTATACAAAAAAACAAATTCAGGTCGAGATTGGATGATATGATAACCCAGACATGCGCATACAACTTTCGGACATAAAACTGAACTACAAAGCAATCCATTACTAATATTATAAATGCGAAAATAACTCTATTTGTTTGTTTGTTACCTTTTCACGACTGAACTGCTGTACGGATTGTTATGAAATTTGGGACATAGGCTATTTTCTGTCTCAAAAAATAATCTTGAAGGAGATGAAATATGGGTTGAAAGCTTGTAGGCCCATTCATAATTCCTTAAGTTAGAAAATTCACATTTAGGCTTTTGGTAATACATAAATAAAGAAATAAGCGTTTCAACTTTTTTTTAAAATCATACCTAAAAGGACGTAGAATAAAGTAAGGGGTAATCTGTCTATAACCGTTGGTATATAGATAGATTGTGAACGGGATTGGGACATAGGCTACTTTTTACTCAACTGCGCAGAAGGGTTTTTATTGACAAACAACGCCTGCGAAGCCGCGCGTGGGTCAGCTAGTTATTAATAAAACAGTGAAACAATCTAATTCTTCACATTAAAAGTAAATAATAAAGTGTTTTACTTAAAAAAGACTTCTAATAAAAGTTTTTGTTCTTATTTAAATTATTGTGTTCGATTTGTAAACAATTGATATGGGGCTCCATAAAATAAAAGGTAGGGGTGTTTCGTTATCTTAAAAGTTTAGGAACCTCTGACTTAAAGGCAATAAATACATAAAACAATAAACCTACAAACTAACACTTTTATTTATTTTGGGAGATTTTGCTTCGTAGCGGCTTCCCGGTAGCGCCTGCAAACGAAGCCGACTGGCCATTATGTACATTATAGTACAAATATTGCAATATGCAAATATTAATATGTGAAAAGAAAACTTTGTACCCCTTTTTGATCTTATTTCGCGCACGGAGGAGTGTGAGATTTGGCACAGTTAAAGTTTATATAAAATAAAGCTAAATAAATTTAATTACGGTCGAATTTCGACCATGGTACGGGCAACTATCAATAAAAATAATCTTCTCTCATGGATAGATATCATGCTATCTCAAAGCCAAGGACTCTGAACAATAAAATGAATCGTTTTGTTCTAAAACAATCATAGTGTTGTAATTCTTTAATATCCGGACGAACTTCCTAAACGTATTAGCCTAAATACCTCAGCCAGAGGATTCGGACATTTATGCTGTTATATTAAGGTGATCTGAGAATAGATCAAGTTTACAAGCAAGGTCAGTCCATCACATTGAAGAAATATAATTTATAGAGGAGTCAAGTGTTAGTTTAACTTCATTTAAATTGATCTGTAAGTAATATAGTCGCATCCCACTTCTGATACTATTCTGATTATTCATATCATAACTTACTAACATAATTAAAATCAAATTTGTACACAATGTCAAAATAAAAAGAATACCTTAATAGTTATTTGTTATACAAGAGTGCAAAGTTGCTTATTAACCGCGTGCTCAATTTTGATGGCCGATCAAGCGAAGGATTCTGAAATTAAATCACGAGCGCAGCGACTGATTTAATAATTATAATCCTGAGCGATAGCGAGGGAATCAAAAGAGCACGAGGTGAAAAATCTTTACACCCGAGTGCAACACGTAACTTTACATCCCACCTCAGCGAAGAAATGACTAAATGCAAAACGCATTTTTAACAGTTTCAGTCAATTCTGTTGGCGTCAAATAAACTTCGTCGTCGCTAGAATCCATTCATTTTAGGTTTTTCACTTGTTTTCAAGTTTCTTGTTTTTAACATATGTCAGAATAAATATGTAGTTTTTAACAATATGACGTGAAAAGAAAATAGCGCGCGTAAATCAAATTAAAAAAAAAGTAATACACCAAGAAGGTTCCGAGTCTGAGTTTTTAACAAATTAAAAAAGGTTGTATGATAAATTCGGCACCGTGGAGGTAGAAGTAAATAGGTTTAATGATGTTTTGAATTCACAAACTTAGTGCACACGATGTTCTAAATTCAATTTACTTTATCCTCTAGCTAGCGGATAAAAACGGCATTTGCATTCAGATATCGAAGTGCAAAAATACTCTTTCCGAGATGGGGGGATAAAAAAGATTATTAACTAGCTGACCAATCCGCAGCTTCGCGTAGTTTTTCAATAAAACATTACCTTCTTTATGTACAGTTGGGTAAACAGTAGCTTATACGTATGTTACTCCGGGTTAATGAAGTATTTTATGGTGAAAGAATAAGCTGACCTCTCATTCTACGAAAAGCCTACACAATGCGAGGTCAGCTTATACTGGAAAATATAGCTTGATGTGTAGCCGTGTGTACATTTATGCTTATGTACATGTACATAGGTACATGTACATCGTATACATGTAAGTATCGTTTCGACATTGTTGTTCGACTTTTGTCTACCTATTTATTTATTTGTGTGACATTAATAATCATTATCTGAATTATTATTACAAAGAGGAAAGATTTGTATTTTTGTATGTTTGTAACGAACAAACTCAAAAACTGCGGGTCCGATTACAAAAATGTGTAGCCGTGTGTACATGTATGCTTATATTTGCGCACTGAACGAACGCGAGCTAGACGAACGAATGTACCGTTTACACATACGATACGTATTCCTATTCGCCTCGTCGCCGTCGCTCTCGCGAATATTCTGACAGTTTCACATAAACCGTAGAACACTAAGCACACCGTGGCGTGGCCGTAATATTAAGTGGTACTCGTAACTGAAATACCACCCAGCTCGTACAATTGCGAAGTGCATACCATTCCCCATCCCATACATTAGCAGTACATAACTCAAGTCAATTACACAGTAGCCATCCTACTATTAAACCAACAACTGGTTGAACTCTCAGCCATCTACGACCATAGATTATCTATGTTCAACCGTAGATCTTCAACCTCTTCAGATTATGTAGTCCGCTGGTTGACCCCTGGCTTTTGACTCGTGAAAACAGGTGAAATTGTTCTCTTCCCTCAAATACGTAACTGAAGAACATGTAAATATTTCTTTAAAACATTATGTATGTTGGTAGGTACTTTTTTTAAATATACTACGTTGTTCTACTGCTGTGCAAAGGGTTCTTTCTCTATGGTCACAACTCCCTTTCTCTGGTAACAATAAAATTGATAAATTTAATTTTTAATTATGATTCTTGGTTATTCAATTAGTTAGAAATGTATACGTCTTGATGAGGCAGAATGTAATAAATAATACTATATGTTTTAGTTGTCACTGATTTTTTTTTTCAGAGCCGTCTTATTATTCCTTGTTAGGGATTGTGGCAGTGGATCTGATATGTGGCATATTATTATATTAGTTATGGGCCCTTATGCTGATATTTTTTGTATTGTTACATGTTGCCGGAAATAAACGTTGTGTTAATATATCTATTATGGCTAATACCCTAAATAGTAGCGATAATCATAATTAAAACTTACAATATAAAGGACATACCTAATTATTGATTTTCATGTGTACCATATGATTATCATTCTGGGACTCTTCTTTTTCTTCCTGCCCTTTTCCCACATTACGTGGGGTCGGCACATTTTTTTCTTCCATACCTCTCTATCAGCCACGTCTCTCCGTTACCACTTCCTTCTTACCCATGTCATTCTTCACACAGTCCATCCATCCAGGCCTTCCTCTACTTCTGTATCCATCCACGTTCATATCTAACACTCTTTTAGTCATATGATTTTCTTCTCTCCGCATGACATGCCCATACCACGCTAGCCTAATTACTCCTCAACTTTTCTATCACTGGCGCTAGTGTCAAACTTCCTGTAACATACTAATTTTTATCTTATCCATTCATGGATCTTATCATTCTGGAACTCTAATTTTAATTTCAAATTGAAATGTGTTTCGCAAAAATGATAGATAACATCCACTCGGCAGTCCTCTGCTCTGTAATTTTCTGCACAACAGCATCACAACAACCTTTGCTAGGTGAGTCCTACGTGCAAGTATTTAGGATTGACCCTTTGCCTCCCAGCCGCCAGCCACCCTGAGGTCATACCAACAATATCTCAATAATTCATCCATTGTTACGCAAATCAGATTATACCTCATTTTTGATGTGGATCTACGGTACGATTGCACTGACTCTATTTATACTCTAATCTCTGTGGTTTACAGTTTCAAATAGATTGGACGGTTAGCAATAGTAGAAATTATGTTATTAGTCGACTTTATGATCTAAACTTTGGGGCTAAGGTTGGAAGTTGGTTGTTCCTGTTGAAATAAGAGAAACAAATCGCACATCTGTTCATATTATGAGCTTTTAATGGCTAGATATTATGATTAGGTGCTGATCGTGAAGGTTGCTCAAGTTCCCAGGGTTTATGGCTTGATTTGTGAGCTTTATTTGCTACCGAAACTAAACCTAAGTTAACGGTGTATTTCGGTGTCATTATCGACTATCGCATGTTTATTGATATGTTGTTATCGTCTACGCCACATGTATGCAAATGATAGGGTTTAATCGAAAAGTCAATCAATATAACTATTGTTCGAAAGATGTTTTGAAAACAAAGGAACTGGATATTTGTTACAACATTCTGTTTCAATATAATTTCCAATATCTTTATTAACACAAGTTTTCAAGTAGGTATCTCTGTATATCAATTACTGTATTTACTGTGTTCTGCACTAGGTAAAGAGAAAAGTAGTAAACGCCCTCTACATGATTCTTCTTTATCATGTCACTAGTTATTTCTTGGTCACCTTGCTTCAGGATTATTCAGCTCATCGTTACCACAGATAATTGTAGCCACCAGCTGTCAGAAGCTATCCTGCCCAGAGTGTGGACGAGCGTGAAATTGCACACACCTTCGCAACTCACAATAGAACGGGCTGGCTTCCACTAAAACTATCTCTCACTACACAGCTGTCACTCCATGCTAAGCGATTATAAATTAGAATAATAATAAATAATGCTGGACATTTCACGCAGCGCTATCCAGCCCCAAACTAAGCAAAGCATGAACTATGGAAATCAGGTAACTGATACAAAACTTATATTGTTTTATTTTATTTGTAATTTCATACTTTTATTAAACTAGCTGTCCCGCCCGCGGCTTCGCTCGCGTGGTTTGTCAATAAAAATATTACCTTCCTTCTGCGCAGTCGGGTAAAAAGTAGCCTATGTCCCAATCCCGGTCATAATCTATCTATATACAAACGGTACATAGGGAGTGCATCTAAAGAATACTTCATAATTTTAACCCCTTACTTTACCCCCCCCCCCCTCCCAATTTAGGGATGATTTGGCAAAAAAGTTGAAATTTCTTTATTTCTTGGCAAAAGTCTAAAATATGAATTTTCATAACCCTAACTTAAGGAATTATGGATTGCCCATACAAACTTGAAACCGCTATTTCACCCCCTTACCCCTATTTCACCCCCTTTAAGATTATTATTTCAGACAAAAGATAGCCTACGTCTTTCTCGAGGATATAATTTATCTCCTTGCCAAATTTCATTACCGTACAAACATAGTTAATTTCGCATTTATAATATTAGTATTTAGATTTTTCTATATATTATAAATATGACCCAAATCCGGAGCAAATATGTGTTGACCATGCAAACATAGGTCCCGGGAATCAAGACCATTCTGTGTCTCAGCCGGCTATTCGCCCACTGCGCCGCAGAGGTCATATGATAACGGCATGCAGCACGTAAGCGGAGAAATAAGAAGCAATATGTGATTGTCTATTTCTATAGAACTCGTCATCATTAATAATTAAATTGCCAATCCAATTTTTAAGCGCTAAAATGTTTTCATTTTATCCTAATATGAATATTTTAAAAGTTATTTTACAACATAATCGGATCATTTGCGTTTTTATAAGTCCCTTACGTGAACTCTTTTTAAACTTTATCGTTGCAGTGGAAGTTATACTTTAACAGACACACAGACAAGCAGTGAACAATGAATAATGGTATGTCGGCAATCCACAGTTCTGCACAAACAAATCGGCGTTTAGTCTCGCGAATAAATTGCCGATTTAGGCAATATGCTCATTAAAAGTTGGTTAAGTTGCCTTATTTTGTAACGTTTTGTAGAACCATAGAAAAACTAGGTACCTACCTATAATAGCAGTGGTTGTTGTTATTTAAAATATCTCTCTAAACGTGTTTTAAAATAAATATGTGTGAATATAACGTTTATTTCAGGCAACAATGTGTACATACAAAATATGATTACAAGGCCCTTATCTATAAATACCTTATGACTAACATACTTAAAACAATAAACTTAAAAACTAACACTTTTATTTATATTTCTCTAGCTACCCGCCCGCGGTTTCCACGGGTGTTTTTCAATGAAACATTACCCTCATTTTGCGCAGTTGGCTAAAAAGTAGTCTATGTCCTTTCCCAGGATATAATCTATCTTCTTGCAAAATTTCATTACGATCGATCCGTTCAGCCGGTTAGTAAAGGTAACAAACAAACTAACCAACAAACAGAGTGATGTATGTATTATACATATAAACCTTCCTCTTGAATCACTCTATCTATTGCTGAAAACTGCATTAAAATCCGTAGAGTAGTTTAAAGGATCTAAGCGAACACACAGCGGAAGCGACTTCATTTTATACTATGTAAAGATGTATGTATGTACATAGGTACTTTTTAATGTAGTATATAACAGCACAGCAGCAAATAAACCTCTAACGTGAAATAAACTATTTGACACTCGATTCTTTCACGATCGATCAATAAAGCTCAGTTCCTACGCCGGTTATTGTTCACACGGCTACAAATCAAGCTATACATTTCCAGTATAAGCTGACCTCGCATTGTGTAGGCTTTTCGTTGAATGAGAGGTCAGCGTATACTGGGAATTTATAACTTGATGTGTAGCCGTGTATACGTTATTATTATTCGGTTATGCCTGCCGCATAACCGAATAATGAATCGATTATTCCAACTTGTTATTTATTTTGTTGCACCTTTTGAGATTAGATCGCCACTTGAATGATCAACTGGTCTCTAAGGTCCCTGACCTAACGTCGATCTAGGAAAAAACCAGTATCAAACTCCACATTATAAAATTCTACCCACAGATGTAGATACTTTCTTCCATCCGAAGACATCGCATCGCTGCAATCTCTTGAGAAACACGCGTATTCGCGACTTCCCAGGCTTTCGTCTGTCACGAAGACGCGTTGCGATTATGAGTGATTTGAGCGATTGTGGGCGATTTAAGCGATTGTAGCGTGGTGTACCCTTTATCTAGATCTTTGGAGGAGGAAGTATGTTGAAAGTTAGTCGTAGACACTGCCTCATCAATCGGAAGACGTAGGAATAACTCGTAACTAAGTAGTCGAAGTCACCTGTAAAATTAGGGGATATACTTACCTCCGCTTGCCCAGTCAATTCAATTAAATTGATTTCTAAACTAGCTGACTCACCCCGACTTTGCATGGATTTTTATCAAAATAATATATTACTCAGGGACAATGTAGCTTCCTAATAATGAAATAATTTTCAGAATTGGATCATTAGTTCCGATTACTCCTACATTCAAACAAACAAACTCACAAACCTCTTTATAATGTTAGTACCTATAGATGGACACATATGGTCAATCACAGGTTCAAAGTACACATTGAACCTGTTATTGATGTGTTATTGAACTTAGATAGGTATCTATGTCAATTTTAAAAGAATTTTATGTCTAACATTTATAGAATACTAATACAGTAAATTAATATACATTCACATCTTCTTTACATAGTATAAAATGAAGTCGCTTCCGCTGTCTGTTCGCTTAGATCTTTTAAACTACTCAACAGATTTTTAATAAGTTTTCAGCAATAGATAGAGTGATTCAAGAAGAAGATACTTGTATGTATAATACATACATAATATAGTACAGAAAAGCCGAAAAATATATTTATGTGCACTTAAATCGGAAACACTAGCTAAGCCTTACGAGATAGATCTCATAGATAGCCTTACTATTAATGTAGATGCTACGAAATTGTATATCCTAAAAAGATCGATTACCTGACTGCGCAGGAAAGTAATTTTTTACGAAAAAATGTGTGCGAAGCCGCGAGCGCGTCAGCTAGTTGTTAATAAACATCTAATTTGAGCTGTGCTAGGCGCCACAGCCAAAGCCGCCTCTTTTCCATCAACACGCAACTTCCGGCACCAGGTGCTTTTGTGTAAATCATTTTCAATAGACAAATGTAAACGTCTACGGTTTTTAAGAGAGCCCAAAATCGTTTCAGCTGCTAAAGAGTTCGTCGGCCACAACTAAAGTCCTTTAAGAGGACAAGGGCCGTTTTTCCATACAAACGTAGTCCTCTGTTTCCTCCCTGGATAATGCCAGTACAGCAATATTTTTTTTCTTAAATATCTAAGGCCACTATTGGCATGTTCCTATGTTTTCCTTTTTTTCATACATTAGTTATTAATAGAGAAATAAACATTCAAAAACGTATAAAATTTGACAGATTTTCCGCTGTGTTCAAACATCCAGAAAACAAATTTGACTAGATTATATAAAAAAAAGGAAAACATAGGAACACGGTCAAAGCCTATGTTTAATTTAAAATGAAGAAAGTAGTTAAATCGGTCAAGTTTTGGAGAAGGACTACGAATCGTTGACTTTGTGTAATTTTAATAGGTATTTTCGGTCCAAGCTGCAGTTGTCTCTATCGCGCATACTGCGCCATACTGCGCGACAGCAATAGATTTTACAAATACTTATTTTTCAATTCTCTAGCCCTTGATGTTTCCTCTTAAACTTCCCTGTCGTTATTGAAAGGTAAACAAAAAAGTGGCACTCCGGGAGTGCCGACAGAAGTGAAAACTTGAATAAAAGCAGACTACAGATACTTATATACAGAGGTGTCAGTGACAGGTGTCGGTAACAGTATCGCGAACTCAATGGTTTTTTCCCGTCTCAAAAAATGCTAACTTGCCTAAAGCAGCTTTCACTTCAAAAAAATCACAAACTTGGGGAGGCCTATACCTAACAATGGGTGAATGGTGAAGTCAGACTGTGGATGACAATGATGATGAGGAGATTGTGTATTGCATCAGCAATTTAAGAATGATAAATCGTAGCACACGACCCCATAAACACTTACAAGTTCAAAAGTCGTAGAAAGTGGCACGATTGTAACGAGAATGAATTAATCTTCCTTGACAGTCGGGGGCGGAAGCGTCGCCATGTTGGCACGACTTACCAGCGCATGCGCAGAAATATATTTGCGAAAAAATACATTTTTATACACAATTTAAAAATTGATACTAAACTTTTTTTTCCTAACCTGTCTCGTCCCACCGCTGAGCAAAGGTCTCCTCCAAGTCCATCCAAGCATCCCTATCTGTCGCTATTTCCCACTATCCTCTTTGGAAGGTGTCGAAATTGTCCCGCCAACGCTTTCTCGGCTTTTCTGATACTAAACTTATAACAGTAATTTTAGCCACAAGTAGAGAGAAGTAATCATACGTAATTCATCGGCTATTTTGCGACAGTTGTAAAATAAAACCTCTAAGAAACGTAACCCTATTTTTTTTAATAGTTTTATTTTTTTGAAATTTATATTCAATCGTCTTTATAATCTTAAATGTATGTATATAATGTAATTATTTATAATTTATATCTTAATCTAAGCTATATAGGCTACTTTTTACTTTTTTAGGAGGATAATGTTTTTATTGATAAAGGAGGTACCAGATTATTAGACGACTAACTTCAATTTCAATCTCAAATAGCCTTTATTAACAAACTTACTACTAGTAGTTTAACAATAAAATTGTTCAAATAATCTAAATTAGACATTGGTTTTTTCAAGGTTGTTTTACTTTTCAGCATAGGCCTGGGGAGGCCTAGGGTCAGAGTCTTCCAGACTCTGGGGGCAGAGTCTTCCATAATTCACGATCTTGAGCTGTCCTCCTCCACATCGCGCCTGCTGTAGCTCTTAAGTCGTCTTCTGGACGACTAACTTACGACTAGATAATACCTAAACTATAATAACAAATTTCATCCACTACCTTCCCCCCTCCCCCTTCCACAATAAGCTTTCATCATGAACCCTGGATGCGGGTGTAAGGCCGTGTTCACACTATCTACTTAACACGGTGAGGTCACGAATGCGCGTGCGTGAAATCAGCAGATCTAGAAACTTCACGACTTGTCCTACACGAGAGATCCTAATTATTTTCTAGTGAAATGTGAATAAGATCGTTTAAAGGTAAAACAAAGGTAGTTCTATTTTAATTAGACGAAAGCGCGTCATCGATGGTAGGCAATTTATTAATTCGTGATCAACACAATCAACGAAATCAGTAACATCTTTCCTCTCGGTTTGTAGAAGTGATTTTGGCATAAGGGACGGAAATGTGTAACAGGAAACCGGGGAAACGCGCGCTGTTTGATTTGACCAATGAGCGCGCGCGGTGGTCAGATGTTACACATCATATGCGATCATATGCACTGGAAGGCTCGTAGTTTTTTTTTAATGTTATAACATTTTTTTTTTTAATTTGTTATTAACGTTAATTTTCTTTGTTGCAGAAGCATGAGGTGGAGAAAAGACTCGGGAATGGAGATACTATGGAGTGTTTTGGCGCTCACGTTAGCCACGGCAGGTGAGTCCAATACCGACCATAGCTAATTGTACTAATTACAATAATATTACGAATAAAAATAGGTACATAGTCAAGTACATAGGTCAAGTAATTAAACAGTACAAATTATTAGGCACATTGTACATGAATTAGAATTAAAATTAATTAGGACATAATCGTTAATCGTCGGACATTAATTAGGGCTATGCTCGGGGTTTCTCTACGGGATCGAATCAGAAATGAGGAGATACGTAGGAGAACTCAAGTCACCGACATAGCCCGACGGATTAGCACGTTGCAGTGGCAATGGGCAGGCCATATAGCGCGCAGAACAGATGGCCGCTGGGGCCGGAAAGTTCTCGAATGGAGGCCACGGACCGGCAAGCGCAGCGTAAGACGTCCACCTACAAGATGAGCAGACGACTTGGTAAAACCGCAGGTCGGCGTCGGATGCAGGCCGCTTCCAACCGCAGTTCCTGGAGATCAATGAGGGAGGCCTTTGTCCAGCAGTGAACGTCCTACAGCTGATATGATGATGATGATGTGGACATAATCGTACAAAAATTAAATATGCAAAAATAATCTATAATCATATTGTCTTAGTAGTTTTTTGTAATCTAATATATAAATTTATTGATTTTTATTTGATATTGGTATAGATTTTTTTATTAGTTTAGTCTATGATATAAAGTATTTAAGTAGTATGTACCTATGCTATTTTTAATAGTCCTGTGCAAATTTTCATTAGTTCCCTTTCCTGTGCACTACCTACACATCTTTATCTACAATACACAAAGGTTATCTGGAAGAGAATGCTCTTTAGCATTAAGTTCGCCTTTGTACTAGTTTTATAAATGCAATAAAGTATTTTTAAGCAATCAATCAATAAAAACCTCGTGTCACGGTTTTAGTGGTCGCACTCCTCCGAAAAAACGGGGCTACCGATTTTAATGATTTTTTTGTATATTTGGTATGAGAATAGGTCGTAAAGTATTGTTCACCCTCCTTCCCTCCTTCCTCTTCTAATCTAACCGCCCGTCGTTCAATGAAGTGAAGTAAATTCAATTGACATGAATTTACACATCACTTTGACAAGAGTGTTTTATATAGTTTTTATCTCGAAGTTCCCACGGGAACGTGAAATTTTAAGCGTGCGAAGCCGCGAGCGGGTCAGCTACTATCCCATATTATTACCACGTTATCTTTTAGTTTTTATTATACTGACATTTTTTGACGACCTCCGTGGCGCAGTGGGCGATTAGCCGGCGGTGGAGGTAGCGGGTTCGATTCCCGCCGCGGAACCAATGTTTGCATGATCTACATATATTTGTTCCGGGTCTGGATGTTTTTCTATTTATTATAAGTATGTATTTACAAAAAAAAATATATAAGTATTAGTTATCTGGTTCCCATAATACAAGCTTTGCTTAGTTTGGGGTTAGATAGCGCTGTGTGAAATGTCCAGCAATATTTATTTATTTTGTTTCACTGCAATTGAAAAAAAGAATCGTTTTAGTTTCGCCTTTGTTAAACTTTTGTAAAACTGTACACGGCATCCGCGATACAGAGGGCTTAGCCAAGTTACATTCGATTAGCGATGACGATAAGTCCGAAAATGTATGGGATTTTACACATGGTATAGAAAATATCACGTGATCTATCGACAATGAGCATATGTAGAAAACACATAGAAAACGAATCGATTCGAAGCGAATGCTTTTTGGCTAAGCCCCCAGCCTTTTTTTTCACCTAATGCAGAGCTCATTATAAAACTGTAATTGTTGATTCTTGCTAAATTGAAGTCTATGCTAAAAGGATGTTAGATATAGCTGCTGGGCAAGCCTGTTCCAGGCACTACAGCGGTTGTATCCTACCTATCTGATGCTGCAAATTACCACTAGGCGCTGTATAAATAAATAATCTTAAGAGATCGCTTGATAGCGATAAGACAGTCCATTATACATTTTATTGTTTCTCATTTTGTTGTATCTAGCTTGTTATGAATAAAGAATTTTGATTGTTTCATTCATCTTCAATTGATTGGATCCATACCTACAAATATTACTTAAAAAATCAAAAGTAAACTTTTTGCAACTAAATAATAAATAAATATTGCTAGACATTTCACACAGCGCTATCTAGACCCAAACTAAGCAGAGCTTGTATTATGGGAACCAGATAACTGATAGAATACTTATATACATTTTTTGTAAATACATACTTATAATATATAGAGAGACAACCAGACCCGGAACAAATATCTGTAGAAAATGCAAACATTTGTTCCGCGGCGCCAATCGAACCCACTACCTCCTGCGTCTCAGCCGGCTGTTCGCCCACTGCACCACGGAGGTCGTTATAATAAATGAATAGGTGTACAAAATAGTTATCAGTTCCAACTTTAACGCTTGACCGCGATCAAGCTAAATGAGCGAGAAACCATAATTTATATAAATGTAGCAACATCATTTCACAACCCATCTCTAGGTACACTTCAGTGGATCCTAGGATATTATCTGTCACTGTGATATTCTTCTTTCGAAACTAACCTCCCATCCTACACAAGGTGCTCCGGAATAGTTATGTTAAGATAAGATGATGCTACTCATAAACTTAAACTTTTTCTAAAAATAACAAATGACATTTTTTTTCTTACAAAAAAGCCATCCTATTGTAGCAAGCCTATCTGTAATCTATACTAATATTATAAAGAGGAAAGATTTGTATTTTTGCGTATATGTTTGTAATGAATAAACTCAAAAACTACTGGTCCGATTTCAAAAATTATTTCACCATTGGAGAGCTACATTCACCCTGAGTAACATAGGCTACTTTTTACCCAATTGCGCAAAGGAGGGTAATGTTTTTATTGAAAAACTACGCGTGCATAGCTGCGGATTGGTCAGCTAGTTCTATAATAAAACTATAATCAGGAAAGTATTTAAGTCCAAAGTTAACCGGTTTTTGTTGGGCGTTTTCAAGTTTGACCACACCATAACTTACTATCAGATGAGCTAGTGGTCAGTAGCTTGGCTGTATACTAAAATTAAAATATCGACGAATTTCAAAAAATGGTACAGTTATCATTATTCTCATTTAAGACAATGATCCTATTCGTGTAGCATAGATATTCGATAACACCCTCTACAATCGCAGCGGAACTTACGACACCAAAATAAAGACCTTTGCTGAAGACAACAGTAATTATGTGAGAGCGTTGAAGGATTTTAGTCATGACTGTCATTTTCACTGGATCAAATTATAGGGATGCTGTTTTATCTACGGACTGACACTTGGACTGTGATATATATATAGCGAAGTTTAGCACGCCCTCCGGCTAGATGGAGTGACGATTTGCGCGCTGTGGCTAGCAAGGATTGGATGAGAACAGCTGAGGATCGGGCTCAATGGCGCACCCTGGGAGAGACCTACGTCCAGCAGTGGACTGCTATATGTTGTTGATGATATTTATATATATTTAATATATTAAATTTAATTAAAGTATACAAAGTAATCCGAAAATGAAGGTTTGTTCATCCGAAAGGGAATGATATTGCCCCAAAAAAATTAACAATCATTCATAAAAATACGTTACTTTATTTTTTAATACCTGAACTGAATAATATAAGTAAGTAGGTACTTATTATGTGAAGCGAAAACACGACGCATTCCGCAAAACTTCTGTATAGAAAATAATTCCAAAGCCGCACGTACAAAACATACAATAAACTAATTTATGACGCAAGTTCTAGTATTTCGATTTGTCCCATTAACCAATAGTTTTGTTATAAATCAATATTTTATACAATTTCTGTTTCTTTAACTTCTTCTTCCTGCCCTTCTCCCACATTACGTGGAGTCGGCACAACATGTATTTTCCATACCTCTCTAGCAGCCGTCATCTCCGTTGTCACTTCTTTCTTACCCATACCATTCTTCACATCGTCCATCCATCTCTTCTTCGGCCTTTCTCTACTTCTACATCCATCCACATTCATATCTAACACTCTTTTAGTCACAGGATTTTCTTTCCTCCACATGACATGTGACCACGCTAGCCTATTACTTCTCAACTTTTCTATGACTGTTCTTTTCTGTTTCTCTAACTGATGTGTTCAAAATGTTTTGTTTATAGTACGAGTAGCCTTGCGTGTTATAACTATGCTCGATGAGTTGACACTCGAGGCATGTCGTGAGGTGCTGATGCTGGTTTTATGGCTGTCAATAGCATTGTTTTTGTTGGTACCTTCTATACTCAAAGATAGCTTCTAAGCGATAAGACCGCCCATTGTACTATTTGCATTGTTTTATCTATTTTGTTTGTATTTTTTTGTTTATAATGTGTACAATAAAGTGTTTTCATTCATTCATTCATTCAGATAATAATGTTATATGCTGGCTATTATTTACACGACTACCCTAAAAACACGGCCGCTCTAGAAATATATGGAGTAGGTAGGCGGTAGATATGCTCAACAGTAGACGTCCTATTACTAATATGATGATGATGATGAAGAAGAGTAGTTCTAAGTTATAACCCTGCGCTTTAAATATGTTATGGACTAAAGGACAGGCTTTGTAATTACGGAAATTATGTAAGAAACTTGATGACCGCTCGCCTATCTTCATAACAGCAACATTTAAATTTCAAAGTCTGCTAGCGACATAATACTTGGCCTACCGCCACTATATTACCTATTTATATACGTTACATACTTCCGCCAGCGACTTTGCACGCATGGTTTGTCAATCTGTATAGTCGTTCTCGTAAAGAAATGCCAATAAAAGAAAAGCGGAAGGTGTTCAATATGTGAATACTACCATGCTTGACATATGGTTGCCAAACATGGGCATTAACTGAGCAACAGATTAATAAAATAAAGGTCTGTTAAAACGGAATAGAAAGAAGTGTAATTGATGTCAAGAAGAAAGATAGAGTAAGGCTGAGCAAAATAAAAAACATTACGAATTTCAGAGACGTAAAAACCGTGAGTAAAAAGTTAAAATGGCAATGGATAGGATGGATATTCTTAGAGAAAGAAAAGAGAAATGGACCAAATTAATAACAGAATGGTACCCAAGAGACGGTAAAAGACACAAAGTTAGACAAACAAGACGCTGGGAAGATGACCTGAAGAAATAGCCGGTCCAGAATGGACGAGAACAGCCAGAGACAGGATAAAGTGGAAATCCTTAGGGGAGGCCTTTGTCAAAGGACAAGCTGTTATAAATGATAAAACATAATTTAAAGCCGATAGCATAATGTACCTAGGTTAAGAACAGTAATAAAGGCTTATATTATTTTTTTTTATTTTTATAGTCATTCTCAAGTAGTATATAAAAATATATACTACTAGCCGACCCGCCCGCGGCTTCGCACGCAGGGATTCTAAATAATGTATTACGAAAGCCTAAATATGAATTTTTTCAGAGCCTTAAATTGAGGAATTATTGATTGTCCATATAAACTTTCAACCCCTATGTCACCTCTTCAAGATGATGTTTTAAGACAAAAGATAGCCTATATTCTTCCCCAGGGTATAATCTATATCCTTGCCAAATTTCATTGCGATCCGTTCGGCCGTTTATTCGTGAAAAGGTAACAAACAAACTAACAAACAAACGGAGTTACTTTCGCAATTCTAATATTAGTATGGATTTAGGACCATTCGGCAAAAGAAATGTGGCACGTATAGACGGTGGGCTGATGATGTAATCCAAATTGCTGGAAAAAACTGGATCATCAAAGCAAACGACAGAGTCGTGGAAGAAGATGGAGGAGACCTTTACCCAAGAAGGGATCCATCTACCACAATTATATTAGGAATAACAACTAGCATTATTTAAGTAAGTAGTATTATATAGAGACGAGAGACTTAAGAGGAAACACCAAGGGCTAGAGAATTGAAAAATACGTATTTGTAAAATCTATTGCTGTCGCGCAGTATGGCGCAGTATGTGCAGTATGCGCGATAGAGACAACTGCAGCTTGGATCGAAAATAGGTACCTATTAAAATTACACAAAGTCAACGATTCGTAGTCCCCTGATTTCTTCTCCAAAACTTGACCGATTTAACTACTTTCTTCATTATAAATTAAAGATAGGCTTTGACTGTGTTTCTATGTTTTCCTTTTTTATATAATCTAGTCAAATTTGTTTTCTGGATGTTTGAACACAGCGGAAAATCTGACAAATTTTATAAGTTTTTGAATGTTCATATCTCTTTTAATTATTAATTTATGAAAAAAAGGAAAACATAGGGATATGTCAATAGTGGCCATAGATTTTTGAGAAAAAAATATTGCTGTACTGACATCATCTAGGGAGGAAACAGGGGACTACGTTTGTATGGAAAAACAGCCCTTGTGTTTCCTCTTAAAGACAACAAGACAGTCTCCGCCCTGGACCAGTAGTGTGCTCGTGACCAGTAAGAAACGTGACCTGCGAGGCAATACTTTGTTATAGGCGATGGTTACCACTTAACATCAGCTTGTTCCAACACGAGGTGGTATAAAACAAACAAATCTCTTGCTATCATCCTGACAGATACGGTTATTCTTTGCCTTCATTCACTCTTATATTTTTTAATTGACGAGCTCATTAATTGCATTATCTGACAGGTTACGTCCAACTAAGACTTGGCCTAAATTGTATTGCGCCTTTCATCGTGAGACATACTTACAAATAGAATATCTTACGTATTTTCATTCATATTCGCTGTTTTAATGATATTGCGTTCATCAACAATGCAAAAATCGCCGATGTCCGTTGCATAATACGCACAATCTAATATTCAGGGATGAAATCAAGTTAGATAGCTAACAGGGGCAAATATGAAGATCGTATAAAGTAAGGACTTTTTAAGCCACCCGTATGCATAAAAACTGAAATGCAAATCATAACATGACAAAAGAACCTAACATCACACAAGTAGTGCCTAAAAGTTGTGCCCATGTACTTGTAGGTCTAGAGAAGACTTATCACTACTGTACTGGCCGTTTTTAGGGTTCCATAACCAAAGAGTAAAACCCTATTAATAAGACTCCGCTGATGTCTGTCTGTCTGTCCGTCTGTCACCAGGCTGTATCTCATGAACGTACGTACTCTAAGGAAATATATGATAGTTAGACAGTTGAAATTTTCACAGATGATGTATTTGATAGTTGATAGTTTTATGTAGTTGATAGGTACATATAGAATTTTATTGGTCTTAAATTTGTAAATAGGAATGAATTAAATAATTTGATTTTTTTTTTAATTTTTGTAGTTTTTTGTAGTTATAATATAATGAAATGTATTGTTGGCAAGAAGTTAGTGCATGCCATCTTGGTTTACCATTAAAATACAATTAATTTACTCGCTCGGCATAAAATATTATTGCATGCAGTCTATCATCTGTGATTATAGTAGCACTAAGTTCTAACATTTATACTTGTAACCACTGGATATTGTCAGTGTATGCTGTGTTGATGATTCTTAATAAATAAAAAAAAAATAAAAAAAAAATCTGTTGCCGCTATAACAACAAATACTAAAAACAGAATAAAATAAATATTTTAGTGGGGCTCCTTTACAACAGACATGATTTTGTCGTTTTTATAGTTATACTAGTTGACCAATTCGCAGCTTCGCACGTGTAGTTAATTTTAAGTTCAATAAAAACATTACCCTCCCTCTGCGCAGTTGGATACAAAGTAGCCTGTTACTTAGGCATAATGTAGCATTCTAATGGTGAAAGAATTTTTGAAATCGGACCAGTAGTTTTTGAGTTTATTCATTACAAACATATACACACACACAGAAATACAAATCTTTCCTCTTTATAATATTATAGTATAGAAGATGGTACGGAACCCTTCGTGCGCAACTCCGACTCGCATTTGGCCGGTTTTTTTTTATTTCAAGATGCCTCCACCGCCTATCTAGGTACCTACACCAATTATATACCAACTTGACCTTCGAACTTCTAAATTGACTCCTTTAATCAACAAAAATCAATTTCGCCTCTAGCTGGCGAAATTGTGAAGTCAGGATTTGCCTATCTTCAACCCTGGAGCCGTTAATAAAGAAACTTATAATTCTGCGGTTTGGCGCAGGCTGTAACATTGTTATGTCGTCAATGCGCTGAATTAGCGACTTGGTAACCGCGTCTTTGATCGGAGCTTCTATTGAGGAAATGGGTTTCTATGGCGCTTTACAATACATGTAGTGTATGTATTTCCTTAAAGTTCGTACGTTCTTTGAAAATGTTACCCGTAAAGAGGACTCAATGGAACGTCTAAAAGTGCAAGGCAGATTGGCGTGGTCGCTCTCCAATGAGATGGTCAGACCTCATCAAATCTATCACAAACTCTACCATGACTGAATATTCTCGCAATCCCTTCAATAGAGCTTAATAATAATAATATTCATAATAATCTTTATTTCAGACTCATGAGGTCCATACACATTTACTATACCCAATACAATACACATATACATAATTCACAATAAAATCACCTTAAGTAGTTTAGGTGGCAATGCCCACCCAACGTCTATACATCTTAGAATGTATAAGCCTTTCTGCCAGACTTCTAATGATAGCGTTATTACAAGTGTCAACTCTGGACATGAAAGACGCTATCCTCCTACGCTGAATAGCGTTGAAAGCATAACGCGTGCTTCGTTAAACATTTCGGAGACTCTACAGTCAACGCTTTAAGCCCATCAGTTGTCGAAAAATGTTATTATAGGCTACCCTTATACTGTCATGAGACTTTTTAGTATACTCTGTCCAGAGTTGACACGTGTAAAAAGTCTGGCAAAAAGACCTAAAAAGCGTTACTTTCATGTCAGGAGTCGACTTGCAGAATTTTCTTGCAATCATATTGCCCACAATACATGCACTGCGTTCTGCATCTGGGTCATTTTTCAGGCTGGAAGTCACGATGTGGCCAAGGTACTTGAAACTATCCATTACCCCTATGGGTTGCCCGCCAATAAAAACCGCTGGAGACGCATCGGTAGAGCGCTAGAGCCACCACTCAAGAGAGCCAAAACCTGGCATATCCACGACCACTCTGCCAAGAGTGCCCGACGAAGAATATTTCTTCTTCTGAGATATAGAAAAACCCTACTCCATCTTAAATCCTATCTCAGGGGCAGGCCCTGCAGCAGTTGCGTTCTATATCCAGCTAAATCTGCAACCTGTTTTACCAGAGACCGAAGACTTTGCTATAACATGATTGATGAAGTCCTGAGGAGTCAAAGAAAATGAACCTGTAAATGCTGAGTTTTCTCTTTTTTCGCAGTTGATAGAGCAATATAGATTCTTAGGCAACTAAGGTTTAGGTTCAGTGGCGTAGCGTAGTAGGGGCGGCAGGGGCGGCCCGCCCCGGGCGGCACCTTTAGGGGGCGGAAAATTTTTACAATAAATAATAATAATATCTTTTAAGTATTTGAATCATTACATATTTTAGTCACATAAGCAATGCCAGCTGTGAGAGCAGTTTATCAAAATTTAAATTGATCAAAAACTATTTAAAATCAACAATGAGTACTTTAAGGCTAACCAATCTACCGATCCTGTCTATTGACAAAGAGGTGTGTGATGCTATATACATCGCCAGTGCAATAATATAAATTGCTCTTAAAAAAATTAGACGATTAAAGTTTTAGTTAGAAACAGAAGTTATTATAGTCTATTGAATTGAAATACCTAAATAAGAGGGCGGCAAAATTTTCTTCCGCCCCGGGCGGCTGACACCCACGCTACGCCACTGTTTAGGTTAATCTTATAAAGATGCCTTACGTAGCCTGACGTCATTAACAATTTTACAATTTTCGCCCAGTCATTACTTAGATAGGTGACCGCTTCCTTGTTTCAGATGCATTTTTACCATCCATCCAAACAAGTAAAAGCTGGAGGGAGTTCGCAGTATCTTTGAGCAGAATATAATCGTTTTACTTGTCAAGATGTAGTATAGGGAGGCAGTTCATAGAAACTAACCTACGAGTTTACAAATGTGAATGCTTGTCCGTCCTAATATCTCAACGTACAGTATTCACCCCGATAGCACACAGTAGACAATAGCAGCACCTACCTACAGCTCGAGGCTCTAATTGTTTTACTCGCTATCAGATGCTGGTTCTTTCTCACGAGTGGATGGCTTTAGGCTGTCTTCACAATGGAGGTTTTGTAAGTTTTAAAAAGAAAATTATCTTATAACTCTTATCTTAATCATTTGGCGGGGAAAAAACCAACCAACGCATATTTTTTTTATTATATTGATTAAAAAACGTAAGTAACAATCAAGAAAAGCTCGTATATCTATGTCTTTTGTAAAGAAATCTCGTTTGCATCAATAAAGTCATACAATAATATTAGGTTATAGGAGATACTGCGTTTATTCCCGTGACCGTGACACAACTGCTTGCCTCAACCAGAACTGTACCGACATCTTTGATATCCTCTATTCAAAGGTTGTCTGGAAGAGTTAACTTTCTTAGCGATAAAACGGTTCATTATACATTTAAGTTTCTCATTTACTGTATCTAGCTTGTACAATTAAGAATTATCATTGTATCTATGAACCCTCGAAAGTTTTCTGGATGGTGAATTATGGTCTACTGGTGAAAACTGAACTCTAATGTTTTATATACCCGGCGCAAAAATACAGCTGTTATAAGTTTAGCGCCTATGTGAAGTATGGTGTGTGTGTGTGTGGCATCGTAGTTTCCAGAAGGATGGACCGATTCGAACGCTGTTTTTTTAATTAAAAGCTAGTTCAACTGGGGTGGTTCTTAGCTTTTAAACAGGGTTAGGGTTCTTTAAATTTTGTAAAAAATTATATTCGGAATCCCAGTAAAAAAAGCCCACATACATAGATCCTAATATGAAATCTCGCATTCTTACGCAAGCCCATTAATTTCATTGTTATCAGTGATCCGCGCATCATGTTGTGGTCAATAGATCAGCGATCTATCGATCCTACTGACGGATCAATGATATGGATCGTTCCGAGATTAAGAGCATTGTAATACATAATCAATTATATCTACAAAGGAAAAATATCACGCGGTTCAATACTATTCGTCATCATTATATCAGCCTTAATACTGATACCTACTCCTGAATAGAGGCCTCCCCTGTAAAGGTGTAGGTATAATAGATTGCCAAATACATTTGGCACAAGTTGACAAAATAGTTGGCACACTATTGTGTTTATTACTTTAATTGATACTAGCTGTCAAATCCGCAGCTTCGCACGCGTAGGTTTTCAATAAAAATATTACCTTCCTTCTGCGCAGTTTTGTAAAAAGTAGCCTATGTCACCCGGGGATAGTGTAGCTTCCCAACAGTGAAAGAATTTTTTAAATCGGTCCAGTAGTTTCGGAGCCTATTCAATACAAACAAACAAATCTTTCCTCTTTATAATTATACTAGTTGACCCGCCGAACTTTGTACCGCCTTGACATGCATATAACGTCAATATACGTCAGCCTGGTAGAATTGTCAATTGTTGTCCCCGGCCATCATTATGTATGAGAAAATGAATGACTTCCACAAATAAGTCAATACCAAAATTAGCCAAATCGCTCCACCCGTTCTCTAGTTTTAGCGAGACTAACGAACAGCAATTCATTTTTATATATATAGACAATATCTCAGGATAACTCCGACCGAAGCATCTGTTTCAAACGATATTCATTTTTTTACATCCTTTGACGATATTTGCAGCACGCATTCTGTCAATTCTATGTCAAACGTCATAAGATTACATTATAAAAGCGCTAAGGTTAGATTATAAATAATTTTATATGGTGGTTAAGTATTCTTAAATTTTCTAATTTTGCGCGCAATTTTCTTAATTTTCTCTTTCATAAGAACCTTCTCCTGACAATAAGAAATACAACAAAAAAGAATTAGCGAGATCGGTCAAGCCGTTCACGCGTGATGGCGTGACCAAGGGAAATAGGGATTCATTTTTATATATAGAAGATTAGTATAGATTTAACCCATTACAATGACTTTTAAATTGACTTACTATGACATTTCTAATTTAATTTTCATATTCGTGTGTTGATTTATAATATTTTGCATGACATTAGATATTCAATCAATTTTAATTTAATCTATATAATAATTTATATTGCACACCATCTGGATGGTAGAATATAATAAGCATCAACAAAATGTAACATCGAAATGTATGTACCTATATTCTGGCAAATAAACGATCAGGCGGCCAATACAATTTAAAAAACACAACGACAGTTGACCCAAATGAGATTATATTATGAATTGAATATATTTTTTCATTCTGCTCCAATAATATTACAACTTGCTTGATATAAATAAAGTGTATAATCGTATGCCAGTCAACTTATACCACTGTATTGTCAGTTACGTGAATACCGTTTAGAACAGCTCAATACTGGAATTTTACTATTTTAAGTTACGGGAAACGGCCCCCTGATTTCTAATTTCTTTAGGTCTCAATACTCAATCATTGATTGTATTCCACGATGTACTAATAATAGGCAGAGCTGGCCAAAATACATGAGTTGCGTTAATTGAAATACAAATTACAAAATATTATTTAACATACGTATTTAATATACGTATTTAAAATACGAAATCACACTAATATTATATATGTGAAAGTTTGGATGTTTGTTTATTTATTTGTTTTTTTGTTTGTTACTCAATCACGTTGTAACGGCTGGACCGATTTAGATGAAATTTGGTATGTAAGTAGATTATAACCTGGATTAACACATAGGCTACTTTTTATCCCATAAATCAGATTCCATGGGATAAAAATGGGGTGTCAAAGTAATATAGAAAAATGATTTTGGTCTTGCGCGCGCGTGCGAAGCCGCTGGTGGGTCAGCTAGTACAAAATATTTTAAGTCGTAGATATATTTGTAATATAAAATACAAAATACAGTAATTAAACTATTATTTATTTAAAGATTACGAAAACTATCGAGCGCTATTTCCTGTAGAACGCACCATTAAAATAAGATCTTTAAATGTAGGTATTTCTGTTCAGATGTATTTTGAAGCCATAAGTATTTGAAATACTAACTACAAAATCCTCGGCGTCAGGTATTTAAAATACCAATTACAAATTACATTTTTACAAAGTAATTGAATTACAAATACAAAATAAGTACGTATTTGTATTTCAATTACGTATTTTAATTACAAGTAATTCAAATACTGCCCACCCCTGATAATATGTGGTAATTGATAGGTACATGATCATTATGGACCCTGTTGGGCACAACAATGTTTTGGAGAAAGGATTATTTCCAGAGCGACTGATCTTGAGCGGCCTGCACATAACGGTTCCCAGCACCTTTATTGATTTATGCCAAGGTTTCTCAAAGTGGAGTACGTGAACCCCTAGGGGTTCGCCATTCGACGGCAGGGGGTTCGCGACAAAAGTTACGTAATTGTGGCTTGATGACTGGCAGGCACGTGCGGCACACATGGTGGCATGCGCCCGCGCGCTCGCGACAGTGACTTTAACCTTAAACTGGCTTATAAGAGTAACCTATTTAGCTGACATTTTTTCTTGTCTTACTGAAACGAATGCTTCGATGCAAGGTTCCACGTGCAGTGTATTCACTGTGCAGGACATAATAAACGCACTTATAAAAAAATAGAATTTTGAAAACTTGCTTGAGATTAAATATCTTTGAATGTTATATGAATTTATCACGACGAACGCCTTATCCGTGGATTTCAAAATAAGGGCTGAAATTGTTCTTCATCTTTCTCAGCTCTCCGACGAACTGAAAAGGCATTTTCCGGATATTGATTATGCTAAAGATGGCTGGATTCGTAACCCATTTGCGGTCACGACCGAGAGCATAAATTCTAATTTGAGTATTAAACAACAGGAGTCATCATTAGAAATATCCGTAGATGAAACTCTTCAAGCTGATTTAAAAAGGATATATTTGATAGATTTTCGGGCAGCTAGACAGGAAGAGTATCTCGAACTCTCACGCAAAGCGGTGAATTTCCTTTTACCCTTTGCTACAACATAAGTGGGAGTGGTTTTCACACCTGGTCATGATAAAAACTAAATACTTACAGAAATCGACTTGATACCGAGTCAGAATTATTGTCCAAAATTACTCCTAAAATTTATTTCATTTGCGACAAGAAACAAGCACAGTCATCACATTAATATTAAAAATATATTTCTTTTGGCACTTTATTTGTATCTTTTATTGAAATAAAAACCTTATTTTCATCGGCATTCAATTTTATTACTTTTTTTGGGGGGAGGGGGTATTTAATTAGTTAGTTAAGGTATTTACTGTCACCTGGAAACTTTAACAGGCGTTCGTGGAGCCGAAAGTTTGAGAAACCCTGATTTATGCAATGCTAGTAGTGATGTATGTTTCCCAAGGTTGTCGGTCCTAGCAAAACCGATGGTAAGATTTTTTTGGTAAATGTGTTAACATTATCTAAACCAAAATAACTTATTGATCGAGCGTAGCGAGATCTCCAAATCAACTTGGGCAAATCGGCGTTGTGTATATGTATGTTTGTTTGTCCGAGGATAACTTTGGGATACCTACATACGCGATAAATACCCGTATAATTCGATTCCGTTAATTATCAAAATAACTTTCAGAATAATTACTAAAAAATTTCCAAAAGATGCGAAGATTCTCACATCATCAACATTATGTAGTATTTTTCATTAATTCAAACAAAAAATATGGTGATTCATGACACCATACATTACTTGCTAAGTATTAGAAAGTATTCTTATCTCCCATACAACTCGCATTGAACTGTATTGTGCTATTTATTATCGGCTATTGTATGTAGTAAATTGACTACTAATTAGGTACTGGCTTATCTTTGAAAAGACCCTTACAAGAGAAAGTTACTGTTTGCGTTTTTCTGTCTGTGACGTTACTTTCGTACTAAGAGAAAAAATATTGTTTAGCAGAATAGATTTTGTTCATTATATTTCTAGTAATTTTACTGGTAATCTAGTTTAGGCTTCCAGCTTATCACGTATATGTTTTGAGACAATTTGCCGTAAGTTACAGAATCTTATTCTAGCATACGATATTACAATATTTTTATTTATTTTCAGGTGTATGCGATGGAGCAAGAAGGACGGCGCATCGCCGTAAGGTATGTCTAACTGGTATAACCTACAACGAAATGTGTGGGGGTTGCTGAAGACAATGTCCTGTACATTGTCTTCAGCAACCGCAACCAGACTTTACGAAGTCCGCGGGCCAAAGGCTCGTTATCCAAGTTGAGGTTCGACAACCTAGTATTGTCAAGTTACACAGTAGTACCTACCAGCAGGTCAGGCTAGAACTAGACTCGAAAAGCATAGATTTAGACAGTTTTTGAAAAAACCGACTCGTATGCCGTCAAGGCTTACGAGTGGTATGTCGTCTCTTATACCGTCATGCATCCTCTACGCCACCGATCTCGACTCCCTTGTGTGTTCATTGATTATAATTTCTATCATCAACTTTGAAGTATCACATCTGCCGGGCGTCCCGTGACACCCAAACTGTAAAAAGAATCATGTTTGAACACAGACGACGAAGAAGACACTAACATTTCACCTTTCATTCCAGGATACCTCACCAGCTCCAGTGCTGTACGACCCCGTGCCCAGCACTGAGAGCCTGCAGGTCATCGCCCAGGCCATGGGAGCAGCTGGCTTCGAGCACTACACGGAGGGAAGACCCCTGGTTAAGAGACTGATACCAGCTGCGGCTGACTCGCCTGATATCGACATTGTGGAGCACCAAGGTAATCACCTGGTCTTGCAGGTCTAAGGTGCCGCTTCGAGCAGTACACAGGAGGTAGACAATCTACAGGTCTTGCAGGTCTACCAGGTCCTAAAGAATACAATCCGGGCCTCTATAAAGTAAGAGTAAATAGGTTTCTTCTAGATTTTCGATATTCATCTTCCACATGATCGCTTACCATCAGGTAAGATTATGTGGTCAAACGCAGACCTATCAATATTAAAATAAAATTAAAAAAAACAGGTTTCTAATATACATTCATTCCCGGCCACGTTAGACCGCATTACCGCGACTAGAATTGTCTTGGTTTTTAAAACACACTTAACAGCCATAACACGGCAGCTATAATGTAAAGATAGATATTTACATTATAGCTGCCGTGCATTGTAGCACTTTAAAACATTATGCCGTAAGACCCTTCAGGAGTCCACACACAACAGCTATAATGTATATTTTTACATCTTCCTATTGTAAGATACCAAGCGATCCCAAAATATACATTAACGTGCTTCAGTCGATGCTACGATATGATAATATAAAGCGATACATCCCGTTCCCGGGGTGTAATGTACATTATAGCTGCTTTACACCACAATTCATACAGCTTCTTTTGTTAATGCTTATCTAATGTTCCAGGTGTGATCGGCAAGGCAGGTGTGGATTTCCCTGCCTACCCCAACATACCAAACACCGGATTCAACTGCAAAAATGTACCCACAGGCTACTACGCTGACTTGGAAACTGATTGCCAGGTAACTTAACAAATCATATATAGCAATGCACAATATTTTGTAAGACAACATTGAATCTAGTGTTCGTGAGTCTATGAACTTGGTGTACTTAATTATTCTACTAAGCAAAAAATTTTTTTTTATTATTTGCAAGTACATATTTGCTTTTAAAACTCAATTGTCTTCCGACATCTGAACCGGCACTGACTGTACGAAAATTAAGTCGAAACATTTTTGCTATTCCAGGTATTCCACATCTGTGACACATCCCGCAAGATTTCGTTCCTCTGCCCCAACGGCACCATCTTTAGCCAGTCCCACCTCATTTGCGACTGGTGGTTCAAGGTGGACTGTGCCTCCGCCCCTGCCCTCTACGAGTCTAGCGCTGAGTACTACTCCAACGAGCAGAAGAAGACGCAAAAAGTCACCCAGAGCTTGAGCAAGAACAAGGACTTGCAGCAGATAGACGAAGGGTTACGCGCGGAATCTAGGCGGTCCTCTGTCAATATCCCAAGCACAACAGAGAGGCTACTAAGGCATAGGCAAAGACTGCAGAGTCAGACGGATACCCCTTATACAGTCCAAGCTACATCAAGGAGTTACCAAGCCCTGTTCCCTGATACCAACTTCAATCCTACACAGCGAAGCCAGTTGACAACAGCATTCGAGAAGAGACGGAAGAATTTGGTCCAATTGATTTCAAACAACTTTGCATTCCCGCCCAGAAGCACAAAACCGAGTTTCTTCGAAGCATCTACGTTAAAAACTACGCCAATTGATTATAACTTCAAGGAAATGCAGGTAGCAGCAGAATCGGCGTCCTTTGCCGCGAATAAGAACAACAGGCAATTCCTGCAGGATTACAACGCGAAAAACTACCGCCCCTACCCAGTTTATACCCCGAATACTCCTAAACCCAAGCCTAAGAGTAGCCCTAACCTTACCACTTTGTACGATATTCGAGATAGAGATCCCCACGCGTCCAATACCCAGGAAACAACAAAACGGCCTACCCTCATCCCTTACACTAAGAGTTACACAACTGCCAATGATCCCTACACCAGACCCGGTGTGTCTCTACTAAGGAATTACCTAGCTAAAGAAAAGAATAGGACCTTTACTTCTACAACGGAAAAAAACACTTCTCTACAAGAAAAAGTAGAGGAACCCGGCTTTGAATCTGTGACCAAAATCCCGACCACAAGAGCAGACATTTCATATTTCTCGGAAACAGCTTCTTCTGACAGGTACAACGTGTATTCTACCACAAACCATGTAGAAGGAACAACAGAACCCTCATACAAAGAAAGAAGAGATCGACTGATGAGGAAACTGAACCTGGACTCCTACGGCCCTACAGAGCCTACAGTATCAGAAACCCCTACTGAGAAGTTCTACGGAGATCAGAGCAGATCTGGCCTTGTTGTTCCAGCTTCCTCATCGAAAACCCTTCACAGTCTAGCCATTTACTATGCAACCGCTTTGGATAACCTGTCCACCACTCCAAATTCTGAAGAAACCGAAGTTACTACTCCAGTGTTTGACTACGAAGCGATGGAAGAAGCTTTACCTGCGCTTTTTAGTAGCAACACTATCAACAAGTATAGTAACCTATTCGCCCACGGAGCGGACAATGCTGAATTACTCGAGGAAATCAAAGAAGATCCCAACGGCACCTACAACGAATTGATGGAGGACCTCATGGTACAACAGAGCCAAAGCCCGCTAGCAACGTCCCCGCAAATCAGAGAACTGGCCCAAGTCTTCACTCATGCTTTATCTGCTTACCTTCAAGACCCTGTCCAATTCAGAAAGGTGCTATCAGACATCAGACCCACTCACCCTACTTTCGGAGAACTGGGATCTACAACTGACGAACCGGTTAATACTGAACCCACAACCACAATAAACGAAGACGATGATGAAATACTAGGATTTTCCGAAGACAACAAAACACCTTTAGCTAATGCAAGAGAACCCAAGGCTTTGGACCTAACTAGTAAATACCAGACCATTTCATACGATGATGTGAAAGTAACGACACTTAGACCAACTGAAGTACCATCTAGTACTTTCAACTACAGGGGAACATCAGCTAGAAATCCTTTCAGATGCTGTGGAAAGATATCAGCATCATACACATCAGTTTCCACTCCTTTATCGCCGTCAACAACCCCTATACCCTTCACTAACACTGTTGCATTCAATGTAAACACACTAGCCAACAACTACAGCGAGATTTCAACGACCGAGAATTACTCTGGAACTAAATTCGGAGGCTTCCAAAACAATAACAATTTGGCCAATGATCCTTACGGTACTGGAATTGGCTCAATACAAAATAAACCTTTAAGCGAATACGTAGAAGCTACCAACTTGCCTGCCGCTTGGGGTATCGACGTATCCGCTTCAACTTCTATACCAGTCTCTACCCAAGACTTCGAAAGCAAAAAGATCAGGACTACAACAGTTATACCTACCACCACAGCAGTATACTTCACTGAAAGCGACAGTGTTGAGTTGGAAAATGAGGAAGAGTTGCAACGAGCGCATAGCCAATCTTTCGTAGGACCCCAGAGCAACAGCTTGAGACAAGGAAAACAGCTCAACATTGAGGAATCGTCCACAGTCAAAAGACCATCAGAAGATTTGGAAGCTCCTACTTTACCTGATGATGTAACCACAATCCAAACTACTCCAGAACCAACAACTTACAAACAAGAAGAATCGACAACTACAACACAAGTGCCTAACAGCGTCTTTACCTCTCCAGATTTCGACAAAACGACTAATCAATTCCTCTGGTCAAGCACTTTTGATAACTGGCAGAGTACAGTCATTGATCCTATTACTTTGAATGATGGTTTAAGTCATACAGCACCTGAAGACATAACCACAGATATAAGGGATACCTCGTATACTTACAACACCGCTACAACACCAACGATTGACTACGCGACGACCGAACAAGCCGTATCATCAACAAGCAATATTGAACTCACTACTTCTGGCACTAAAGCTGATAACAGAAGAGGAAGAATACTGAAAGATGTATCAACAGAACCTGCTCAAGATATATCAGCAATAACTGACACTGTAGTGGAAAAGGCTAAAGAAATCATGGGAGGAATGAACGCAACCACAACACAGAAACTTATGAATGTTATGAAGAAAACTAAGTCAAAAACAGTGAAACGACTGATTCTCTTACTAGTACAGACTTGCGATGACGATCACAACTCAACGGCTGAAGCCTCTAAGAAGGCGTTGCTTGAAGCTCTAATGGCAGTGTCTCAGAAAGATATGGAAGAAATAGCGAGAGAAGAAGAAGCTTCAACGCCAGAGTACGAAACCTTTAGAAGAACAGACAGGGTAGAAGTCAGACCAAGACTAGACAGAAGAGGGAAAAGTCTAACTTTCGACCCCAGCGCAATAAATTCCCTATCGAATCCTACATCTACTACAGAAAGGGTACAGACAAGCCCTACCACAGAAAGAGTTACGACTACTGAGGAACCAGAAACAACAGTCTCGTCCACTACAACAACTCAGAGTTCCGTACGAACAACGGCAAATCGTAGGGGTGTCAAAAAGTTCGGAGCGCGGACAACACCTCTCGAATCAAGAAGTACTAAGTCCACGTTTATCGACACCCCTAAGGCCGAAGCCAGAACGGCTGATAAAGAGGACTTAAAAACAGCTTCAGATACTAGGGCTTTGGAATTATTACGGTCCTTATACACTATTGCAGCGAGATGGGGTTGAGATGTACTATCTGTGATTGGAATTGAGTTTCGAGTGGCATAATACTTTTTTAGACTAAATTGATTCAAATAAATTCGTTTACACTCCAAATACGTACACGCAAAAAATATGAATTTATTCTGCAGCTAAAATATAACAATAAAATATCTAAATGTCTTGGAAAAATTTACACATTTTAATCCCCGCCCGTGATTTAAAAATCAGAAATGTTTCTCAAGTACGTTAGAAATACTGATTTTAATCTACTTGTTCTAAATAAATTGTTTATTTATATTCAAAAATATCAACGAATTAAAAAAAAATCTATATAAAACATGAGAAGTGTTCGTATTTTTAAGAGATTTGCCTTAGTTTTAATTTATTACGTTTTGTTATTGAATATTTTATAGACTTTGAATAGTATTCTTAGGTATGTCTCCTATTTATAGGAAATTTCTAGTTTTACTACTGAGTTACCTATTTAGAAATATTTTGGACTTTACCACAAACCATTGTCCAAAGTTAAACAAGTATTTAAAATAGCTTTTCACTTGCTTTTTAAGATATTGTTCGTAAGAGACGGGATAATTTTATGTACCGTTTACTTTTAGACAATATTTTGCGGTAAGGTTTAGTTATAATTTGTTACACTGCCACGATTCTTACTGTAATATATTTTTGTATGTAAAATAGGTTAGTTGTAAAATAATATTTTTAAGGGAGATTTTTGTAGTAAATTTTTATATAAATAAGAGTGTCTTTTATTTTTGCAATGAGATAAAATACCAGATAATACAATCATCATCAAGTCAGCGAGTACATCCACTGCTGAAAATAGGCCTCTCCCATAGATTTCCAGAGCGACAGATCTTGTGGTCCTTACACCCAACGGCTCCCAACCACCTTTATAATAAAGCCTTTCCATTAACTAGGGGGCCGGCCAAATAAAATACCAATAAATAACTTTTGGTAAAATTTATTTATTTGCCTTAAGGTCACTTCTTATACAAAAGGTCAATGTTGAAAGGTGAAGGTCACTTTTTCCCAGCAGTCCTATTAATGTACCGCTGTATATCCTGGTCGGTGACCTTGTGCCCTTGCTTGAAGTAGGACTTGACCTTACGTTTCTTCTTCATCATGACCTTGGATGCTGCCAGGGCACCGCGCCGCTGGAGCGATTCGAAACGGTCGCGGAGCAGGTTCGCTGGAAAATTACACGTATTTTATCCATCTAATTCTAGGGTTGAGGGGGGAATAAGAGCTCTGCAATGACATCCTACATAGGAGTGTATTGTGCATTACCCCCCCCCCCCCCCCCCCTTCTAACCCGACCTTGGCCATCCTTACTTCTTGAAGTTACGGAGTAGGACTTTGTGTTGGTGGCAGCAGCTTTCCAGGTTTTATTTTATTCATACCATCCAATCTAATATTATATCTCTAATATATCTGTTTGTTTGTTACCTTCTCACGACTAAAGGGCTGAACGGATCGTAATGAAATTGGTAAGGAGATAGATTGTATCACAGGGAAGGAGATAAGCTATCATTTGTCTCAAAAAATAATCTTGAAGAGGGTGAAATAGGGGTTGAAAGTTTGTATGGGCTTTCCATAATTCCTCAAGTTAGAGATCTGTAAATACATATTTAGGCTTTTGGTAAAAAATAATGAAAAACTTGTTTCAACTTTTTTGCCAATTAATCACCAAAGGGGCAAAGTAAGGGGCTAAAATTATGAGGTATTCCTTAGATGCACTCGAAATCACGCGTGCGTAACAGCGGGGGGGGGGGGGGGTCAGCTTGTTAGAAATAAGGTTGATAACTAGAGCAGAGGCAACACAAAAGATTATCCTTTGTGTTATTTACCCGATGATGTGCTTGTAATGACATTTAATGCCACATGAAAAGACGATTTCCTCAAAGCAACTGGGGGCATCGATATGGCATTGCGCAGCGACATCTACCTTGGATAGAAGAACCATCCTAGGTCATGCGAAAGAGCTTATTCCATTATAATACTACTTTCTTGCTCCCAGTGGGGGCATAGGAAACTTTAGAATGCATTTTTATCATTATGCCCCTCTTATCTGATTACTGCTGCCATTTTAACTTGTCTGTGACAGTTACAGCTGTTACTCGTAGACTATTAGAGCAACTTTTGCAAGAATGCCTAAATGTATTTAGTGGCTAAATATGATTTAGAGAGTGGTCAAATCATACAAATAAGTCAAACTTAAACATGTTTAGTCGCTAAATACGTTTAGAGATCGTTGTGCAAGACGGGCTTAGTTCTGTAAAGCTGAAATTTAGCTTGCTGATATGTTTTAGTGACGCATAGTGACACTAATATTATAAATTCAAAAGTTTGGATCTTATTCGATCACATCGGAACGGCTGAACTGATTTCGATGAAATTTGTATCCACCGCGAACAAAACTTGTTTTATAAGATACTTTCTGTAGAGGGTGACTTTTGAGATTTTAAATTATTAAATTATTTATTTTAACCATATTATTGCCTCCATTTTATTTTATTCATTCATTTACGACTGGCAAGCGATGCCAATGGACAGAGGCAGGCGGAGAGTTCTCGTATCGGAGGCCAAGACTCACTTTGGATCCCTGCGCCAATGGAGTAAGTAAGCATTTCAACCAACTTGGGATAACACACAGGCCACAATATTATGTTATTCTAGGTTTTATTAGAAGATAATTTATATAAGACTAGCTGACCCGCCCGCGGCTTGCATGCGTGGTATTTCAATAAAAACATTACCCTCCTTTTGCGCACTCGGGTAAAAGTAGCATATGTCCTTCCCCGGGTTATATTCTATATATCTCCTTGCTAAATTTAATTACGATCCGTTCAGGCGTTTAGTTATGAAAAGGTAACAAACAAACAGTTACTTTCGCAGTTACTATGTATGTATTATACATATAAACCTTCCTTTTGAATCACTCTATCTATTGCTGAATACTACATTAAAAGCCGTTGAGTAGTTTAAAAGATCTAAGCGAACAGACAGCGGAATCGACTTCATTTTATACTATGTAAAGATTAAATTTACACAATATATTGATTAATTAGTTACCTATATTTGATTTGACTTACCGGTGGTAGAAACATGTCTCAAGTCCCCGCTGAGTGTGCTGGGGTCGACAAAGTCCGGGTCTTTAACGGGCGTTTTGTTCTTGTTGAGCGCAGGCGCGGCGCTCGCGGCCTCGCTGGTGCGCTTGTCGTGGCGCTTGCTGCGCTCGGAGGCTTGCTTCGCTTCACCGCTCTTAATGGACGATTGCAGCTTGCGGAGCCTGCAAATACACGTTTACCTCATTACAAATACTACGTGTGTTGTTATGTACTACATTAAATTAAAACACGGGTAGGGCTAATATGGCAAGTATTGTTGTAAAATAGGTTTTTTTAATTCATTATAATAATAATAAGCCATTTATTCCAAACTTTGGGTTAACATGTTTTTTGCAGAAGTGAGTTCAGATTTTATTATAGGATGTCCCGCAGTTCGGTGTGCCTCTTGGCATAGGCCTCCTCTAACACTTTCCACTGGGTTCTATCTTGTGCTACCCTTTTCCAGTGTTGTCCATCTGTGAGTGTTAGGTCGTCTTCCCATCTTGTTTGTTGACGCCCTCTATTGTGTTTACCATCTCTGGGGTACCAATCAGTGACCCTTTTACACCATTTGTCCTGAGGATCTCGGATCATGTGGCCTGTCCATCTCCACTTCAGTTGATCTATTCGGGTAATTATATCAACTACTTTAGTTTTTTCCCTTATTATGCTGCTTCTCACTTTGTCTAGCTTTTTTTATTCCTGTTAAGCTTCTCTCCATGGCTCTCTGACATCGTTTCAACTTTTCCCTGTGATGTTTGGTGAGTGACCAAGTTTCACAGCCATAAGTGATGACTGGAAGTATACATGCGTCGAAGACTCTCCTTTTTATTTGCATGCTTAACTCTTTTGATTTCATGATTTCCTTCAAAGACCAGTATCTCTTCCATCCATTTGCAGTTCTCCTATCAATTTCTTTGGTGGTTTGGTCTTTGTGGGAGATTATCTGACCTAGACATATGTATTCTGTCACAAATTGGAGTGGCTGGTTGTTAAATTCATTACCATGGCAAATTTAAAATTTCTAAACAATCAAGTCCTAAAATATGAATGATACAGCCTGTATAAAATAGGTAAACAAATCATATTAATTCATCATGTAAGTAGACTGACTCAGTGGCATCTCACATACACTTATCAACATAAATAATATACAATTATTTACATGGCTACCAAATACATAAGAAACAGTTGAATTATCTAAAGACCATTTCAAACGATCCATAGATAGCTCAACTGCTCCAGATCACTGCCAGACGGAAGTGTACCCATGGCACTAGCTGCATTGCGCTGAATTGCAATACTTGTGCGTTGCCCTCGATAAGCGCCAGCTCTCGGATCACTCTAGGATCGCCGCGGGCGGGTCAGCTAGTCGCACTAACATTATAAATGCGTAAGTTTGGATGTTTGTTTATTTATTTATTTGTTTGTAAGTCCATCACGTCGTAACGGCTGAACCGATTTCGATTAAATTTAGTATCTACGTAGTTTATAACCTGGATTAACACCTAGGCTACTTTTTATTCCATAAATCAGGTCCCATGTTATAAAAAAGAGATGTCAAGTCAAGTTGCAACAGCGAGTTTAGCTTTATTTCTAGGGTACCTACACATTTAGTAGTGTAACGCGAGCGAAGTCGCGGGCAGCAGCTGGTACGGAATAATCTGCTTACCTGTAAATATCAGAAATCTTCTTTTTGTCGATCTTCTTCCTCTTGAGACGCTCCTTCTCGAGGATCTGTTCCCGCTGCTTCCTGCGCGCCTTGTGGTCCTTGCGCTTGTTCCGGACGGGCGGGTTGATAGCGCGGTACTCGTTGTCCGACTGCACTTCTGGCTCGGGCTCGGTGGAGGGGTTGTGGGGGGTGGGGAGCCCAACGCTCATCTCCTCGCGCCATTGATCCTGCACACAATCAATACTACTAAATAAATATTGTTGGACATTTCCCACAGCGCTATCTAGCCCCAAACTAAGCAAAGCTTGTACTACAGGAAGCAGATAACTGATAGAATACATAGATATACTTTTTTTGTAAAAACATACTACTTATAATATATAGAAAAACATCCAAATCTGGAACAAATATCTGTAGATCAGACATTTGTTCCGCGGTGGGAATCGAACCCGCTACCTCTATATACGCTACCGGCTATACTCCCACTGCGCCACGGAGGTCATCAGCGTGATTTTTTATTTTTTAATACTTCTTCGTTCTATCGTGTCACTGGTAAGCTAAACTATTTTAGAGTAGTAGTTTGGCACTTCTATAGCGTTGGGCGTGGCTTTGTTGATGTCATCTCTTGTGCAGGTGGCAGGGCACAAGAGACACGAGAGCAGATGAGCCATGGACTGATTGGGTGCTCCGCAGTCGCATTCAGTCCGAGAGGAGTCTTCTTGAGGTCCGGAATCTGTTCATTCATCTCCAGACCGGCCAAGATAGATCATGACCTGGAGGGAGGTGTTCCTGCGGAATAACAAAATCAGACCGGTGGTGGGTACGTCTCCTTCCTTACGTTGATTTTCTTGTTGATGGAACAAGCATATCACTCACCATCGCCTATCACAAAGTATTGCCTCGTGAGTCACGCACCTTAGAAACGTGCCCTACTTGAGAAATACAGGTGTAAAGCCTCATGTTCTTGTAATTTCACCGGCAACCATACTCTTCAACCGAAAGAACTGCTGCTTAGCAAAAATGGGTATAGTGGTAGTACTTCCCCGGGCGAGTACTTTTACAAGGAACTCTACTACTCTTCTATCATTGCCACAGAGAAGAATTACTTTATCATCAAGCTAACCTAAAGTGCGAGCATCGATACGGAGACGATGAGAAGGTGACATCTATTGGCAAATGGAAGAACTATCCTAGATCGCGCGAACGAAATAATCAGAATTTGAACATAAATAATACTTCTTGAGAATTTGAACATAAGTATAGCTAGAGAATACTTCTCGACCTGTTGGTATTAGGACCCCAAGACAAAGGTCTAACTCTAGGGTGGATCTCTCAGATCTTATTCCCGCGTAGGAGTGTATTGCGCATTACCCCCCCCTTCTAACCTGCCTCAGCCCTCTCAACTCCTTAAAGTAGTGGAATAGGACTTTGGGTTGGTGGCAGTAGTATTCCAGAGTCCCCGAGGTCGTTGCTGATGTCAAGGAAAACTCGATGAGTTCATGCAGTCCTGTCTTCAGTCTGACTCGGTGGGTGGCCGTACAGTGCAGCAGCACGAGCTCCACTCACTCTCGGTCACTCGGACGAAGGTCACTCGATGGGAGATTTCCCCTTTTGGCGGACACCTGTCTGACAAACCTCGTACCAAGCTTACCCCTCTTCATAGCACTGGATACTACTCAATAAAGACTGAAGAAGGGTTTGTAAATGGCTTACCTCTCGCTCGGATGCGGTGACCTTGCTGAACATGCCAGTAGTGAGCCGGTACATTCGCGCCTGCTTCTTCATCAGCTTCTGCTCGTGCTTCACCACATCTTGCAGTAACTCTTGATGCTCCTGGAAATATTTACTATTAATTAGCCAAAAATTTTTAAATTAAATATTAATTTACCTATATTAAAAATATGAATAAAAAGTAGCCTATGTCTACTACTTAGCGATAAGACCGCCAATTGTATATATTTATTTGAATAATGTTAATTTTAATTGTTTTGTTGTTTATGGTGTGCTATAATGTTAATTATCTATCTATCTCGTACCTATGTCTCAATCTAACTTATTATAATCTAAATACCAAATTTCATCGAATTCGGTTCAGCCGTTACGGCATGAAAGCGTACAAACAAACCAATAAACAAACTCACTTTTGCAATAACATTAGTATTATTTATTAAAATCATAAGGATTTTGAAACGTCAGTTTGCCTGTTCGTCCGCGACCAAGCCACGCCATCGATTGCCGACTGCATTACAGATCTTTTTTTTTATATAATAATAATTGATATTGCTGAACATTTCATACAGCGCTAACTAGCCCCAAACTAAGCAAAGCTTGTACTATGGAAACCAGATAACTGAAATAATACTTATACTATATTTTTTTTTGTTAATACGTACTTATAACATACTAGCTGACCAATCCGCAGCTTCGCACGCGTAGTGTTTCAACAAAAACAGTACCCTCCTTCTGCGCAGTTGGGTAAAAAGTAGCCTAAGTCACCCGGGGATAGTGCAGCTTTTAACATGCGTGCGAAGCCGCGGGCGTAAGCCAATTAAAAATAAACAAATAAAAGAAAATACACTTTTAAATCTTAGATACAATGGGCAGCCTTATCGCTAATAGTCTTATCTTAGTCTTTTTGGATTGGGAGATCATAAAATATGGAAGTTGGTAACCTTGAAAGTGGGGTTATAGCTGACGCCCGGGTGTGGTGTTTCCACCGCCGCTCTCTTCAGGGTCGGCGCTCCTGGAGGCCTGGCCCTCAGTCTCCTCTCGGGCAGCACATTGTGGATCTGAGCCTCCGTTGATATGAACTCATCCACCAGGGTATCCGGGATGCCTTTTGCTTCAGGTACTGGATATACATATATATTGTTTATTGCTGGTTTTTAGCCAAAGCTTTCAGGAAAGAACCAGTGTCAAAATAAATATAAAGTGTATCATAACTTTTTTTTTTTGCGATCTCCTCGCCACGTGCCCTTATTACAACGTCGCTATTTTTCGTAGCGACATATTGATGTCTCGCTCTAAATTTGATTGATGGACAACATGCGATCAGGTTCGATGACCTTGCCGTATAGTGTTTAAATATGGTTTACTGGAAATGTATCGATTACTGGATAAACATTCAGACTACAGATATTAAATCTAAATCTACAATCTATAGAGACAATTTGAGATGTGTCCTTAAAATTAATGTCGTACATAATAAAGGAGGTAGTTTAATAAATACATTTTCAACTAGCGAGAAAAGAGATTTAGGCGACCTCAACAAACCACCGCACAACAACATTTCTGCAGTCAAGTAGCATTGCTGTGTTTCAGTATGAAGGGTATTTTCGGTGTTTTTACAGCCACATGAGGCTTTTACACCTGTATGCCTCAAGTTAATGGACGCAGGGCAGTGCATCGTAGGGCACGTTTCTAAGGTGCGTGACCTACGAAGCAATACTTTGTTATAGGCGATGGTTAACACTTAACATCAGGTAGGCTATATGCTTGTTCCATCATCAGCTAGTATAAAAAAAACGATTTTAATTGGCAAGTCTTATCCATCGGCACCCAGTACGTTTACAACGTCGTCATCGGCCAGAGCAGGCTCTTGGATTGAGTGTAGAGCTCTGTTCTCTTGGCTTTGATGTGGTCTTAAGGTCCTAGGCTTCAGAGGATGGACCTGGATCGCCTAAATCCATGCTAACGCGCTGGCAAGAACGTTAATGGCATACCAAATAGGCACGGCTGAAAAGATTTCATTTGGACAACCTACTAGAAAACGAAAAATGAACTGATGTGTCTGGATCCCGGACGCTTATAGTCCACTAACGACCGAACCCTATAAACTATCTATCTCTGCCTTTTTGTACACAGTGCTAAAAGTCGACCAGGTCGATGTGGACCTGTTTCAGAGCGTGCTAGCTGAACAAACCTTCTGACACAGCTAACATGTTCTACTGGTCCACATATGACCTGTTAAAGGAGGATGCTCTATAGTTATTTCTGTAGACAATTATGGAACTGACATCGCCATAACGAACGACACAATTTCCCTAAAAACAGGTTTAAAAAACTCTGCCTTATGACCTTTGATCTATTTACTGCTAGTAAGGCAAAAGTAGAGATAGATAGAGTATAAGGTTTGGCCGTAACTGATAGTGGATACCTAAAATAACAAAAAAAAATTAGGTCAGTGGCTAGATTACTTTTGAGAGAACTTACATTTGGAATCGATTCCCCACAGATCTGTATCAAATGTCTCACGGGCCTGTTTGTTCTTCCTCTTCTTATCCCGCGCGATCTGTCTGTTGGTCCGGGCTTGCTCCACCTTCCTCTGATACACTCCCTTGTCCAGCCGCCGCTTGTCTGTCAACTTACTTAATGCTGTCGGCTTGGAGCCCACCGGGTTTACGTGGTTACGTTTAGCGTTTGGATCTGTGACCTACAATAATTAAGGATTGGAATAATTTAATTTCAAAATAGATTATTAATTCTACAACCTACTTTATAAAGTGTACTCAATTAGTGTTTAATATGTTTTTCACACCACCTGCTTGACAATGTCAAATTATATGTCATGTAAACCTCGCCGAAAGCAGGTGATTAAATCCCTACGGCTGAGCCGGGAGTAAAGCTGTACTGAATTTCATTATGCCCGTGATTTAAATTTAGAACCTCATCTGTATTAAAATTTTAACCAGAGACCCACACAATAAGAACTTCTTCGTAAATCAAACTAACCTCTACACATAATGCACCAATCTAGATTTCGTTTTTATTGCCTCTCAGAGTGTGAAAAGTAGAGTATTCTCCTCGTGGAGAAAGCTGTCTGCATCTTGGGCATGCTTATATCCCTCTCTGCACTCAAGATTCTAGTAACTCCCTCGCATCAATATAGCTCCTTCGTATGTTCGGGATTCAATATAGCGCCCGTGACGCAAGACACCGATTTATCCCCTTGTTTAATAATTTACTATTATGCACTCTAATTTTATTACAATCTAGCCAAGTAAACTAAGTAATAGAGATTTTAAGCAACCTTAGACAGCACCTAACATTTTCCCGAGGAGACTAAATCAAATTAAATTATGCTACTTGTAATACTAACCTCATCAACATCATTATCAGTGATAAGACATCTGAAATCTGACACAGCTGAATATACCTAATCTCCCCCATAGGTTTCCAGAGTTACTGATCAAATAAAACACTGATTGGACATCATTCTCCCAGTACCAGGGAGGCCCATAGTTGGAAAATACTACCAAAGCTATTGTTTCTGCCAATTCAGAGAACTCATTTAAAAACAAACTTGATAACTGGCCATATAAGCAATTTCCATGACTGTGTGACGTAGATACATCAACAATGATGCTGCTTGTTGATAATTTTTTTTTTGTCTATTTTTAGGGAACTTGCGTCGTTCTCTACGACGATGTCAGTTCCATAATTGTCTACAATAATAAACAATTACAAAGCATCCTCCCTCAGCAGGTTGTATGTGGATTTTTATTTTTTACATTCTCTTTGTGATCCGCAATCAGCTGGAGGACTATAAGCGGATGAGTTGATTTATTTGTGGCGTTCGGGATCAAGACACATTAGCCCTTCTTCCCTTCTTTAGAAGCAGCAAGCAGGTTGCCCAAGACATGAACACTTTTCAGCCGCTTTGTGCCAAACTGATTTTCCACTAGCGCTCATGCCAGTGGATTATCATGGAAAAACTCTTTGTTGATGAACTAGTGGTTCACCCCGAACTGAGATCTCGCGAATCACCGATTAAAACAAAAACTATCAAAATAGTGTCACGAAACGAAATAAATAACCAACTAACTTGACCTACAGTTTCATTCAAATTACAGGTAACGGGAGTTAATGTAAGGTGGTTATTCTTTTTTGGGGTACAAATTGCAGTTATTCTGGATTTCAGACATTTGACTATATTTACTTAAGCCACATGCATACTAAATTACAGCACTGTGGGGTCACTGGTGTACCCTGTGAATTTTGTCAAAGTTTAGTTTTTGTTATGGCTAACAACTCAATAACTATAAAGAATTTACGAAAAATAAAAACGAGAGTCTAAATGTACTAATGAATACCTTTCTTTTGACGTCCCATTTGACCAGTTAGCCTCATTTTATTTTTTTTTACCCCTCTTGAACCCCAATATCTCAACAACCCCCTAACATTTTTAGCTCATTTAGTCACACCAACATTGTGCCATCACCACCTACCTATGTATTAAATTTCACGATGATTGGATAAACGCTTCGAAAGTTATTCTCGGACAAACATACATACAATGCCTATTTGCCCAAGTTGATTTAGAGATCTCGCTTTGCTCGATCAATAAATAAATTTAATATTGTTTTCAAAGATTATCTTTTAAGTAACAGTTGGACTGGTCTCTAAGGGTGTGCACTAAGAGTGGTTATACCCAGCAGTGGGCTAGTATTTAAGCTGCCAATGATGATGATGTTTTTAAACATTACCTTAGAATCAGGTTTGAGAATATCAAAACATTTTGGCCCCTCGGCTAATTTCTGGCGTTTCTTCAACTTCGCTGAAAGAGGCTTTGCTTCAACCTCTGGTTGGGCATCATTGCCTGCAGTGTCAACTATGAACAACTCACTATCAGGCTTTGTGTCAAATTTACTGAAAATTCACAGAAAGGTAGGTTAGATTTAGTATTTTTATAGCAGATGTGATACTCTGTTTTGCTTTTTTAGGGTTCCATACCCAAAGGGTAAAACGGTAAATTACTAAGACTCCGCTGTCTGTCTGTCTGTCCATCTGTCATCAGGCTGTATCTCATGAACCGTGATAGTTAGACAGTTGAAATTTTCAGATGATGTATTTCTGTTGCCGCTTTAACAACAAATACTACAAAAAAGAAAAAACAAATATTTCAGGGGGGGCTCCCATACAACAAACATGATTTTTTGCTTGTTTTTGCTAGATATTGATAACGGCTGCAGGTAGACGCTTATAAATAATAAAATTAAAATAAAACAAACATTTAAGGGGGGCTCCCATACAACAAATGTGTTTGTTTTTTTGCTTGTTTATAAAGATAATTGTACGGAACCCCTCGTGCGCGAGTCCAACTCGCACTTGGCCGGTTATATGTTTGATTATTATCTTTACAATTGTGTCAAGACATACTATGATATCCAAGAATGTAATGTAAGTACTTACTTATATGAACTTTAGCTACATAACATTTGATTTTTTTTACATTTTTTTAGTCAAGTTTAGTTAATTTTTTTCAACGAATTTATTCTCTAGTATAGTTAGGAAGGACTGGGAGTTAAATAATGGGGTTGCCTTATAATTCAGAAGTAAACAAGCATGTAAACATAACCTTACCCTAGTCTTTCGTCTAATCTCTGATCCTCAAGAAATTCTTCAACGTCACGTATATCACAATGCTTCCGCCAGTCTTTTTTATTCTTCTTGGAAACGTGCTTCTTTTTCTTTACGATAGACATTTTCTAAATTTAAATTTTTAGGCTCCGCTCGACATGCGTAACATTCAATCAAGTGACGTAAATAAAATGAATGTCAATTTCGTTCGCCATGCGTTCCGTAACGAAACCTTTCGTTTCTGGAGTGACCGATTGATAGTGTTCAATGCAAATTCAATGTAAGTTAATGTGTACAAGATTAGATTATAATGGAGTACGAGTGTTGATGCGAGTCCTAAGTGAGTAAGGAGTATTTCAGGCTGCCAGATTAAATTCCTATTTCTTTTTGAAATTTACTTTTTTGAAATTGATGAATAGAGTCAAGCTTAGACATAAGTGAGATTGTACTGAGAATGAGGTGTTTTCACTCACGGCCATGTTTTAATAACTGCAAACAGATGGCGTTGCTATGTCATGCTCTGATTACCAAAGGGAAGTGAATTGTTAATGTCAATTGCCGAGTCAATATTATTTTCCGAGGAACTTGATATAAAAAAACAAACATTTGTGTTTGATTAATTGACGAAGTGAGATTGTTTATCGCAAATTTTAATTAAATTTTCATTTTTATATTGTGTGTTTGAGATTTTGGCAAAATAAATATATTTTTTAGCGGTGCATCTCCAGACAGCGCCATCTATTACGCTAGTTGGAACTAGTTTTGCTCTCTTTGATTGAAATTGAAAAGCCCTCATTGAAAGAAACGGAACGTTTTTATAAACAGTATGTCACAGTCGATCTCACGTCAAACTGGACAGGCTGTCAATACTGCCCTTCTTATGATAAACAACGTAAGTGCATCGCGGCATATTTCGAGAAAATCGCGCCTAAAGTTTTTAATGTTATTTTTGGTGTCACGACTACCACTAATTATGTTATTTTCAAAATTGTTACTTGTACTTGTAGATTAAAGTGTGTATTTTATAATTACTAACATATTTCTGTTTTCTCTTTTATTTCTGAGTTATTATAACTTAAAAACTATTTATGATTAGTAAAAGTAATGTCACTTTTTTTGAAATACTAAACATAACCATCGCATGTGCAGCAGTTGCGATGTTTATGACTAGGTAAATGAACAATTACGTTCATTATGACTAGGAAAGTAAGCATACGATGTTTATATCTAGTATCTTCATACATCGCAAAAATAATTTACAATAAAATGTAATCATAAGCAACCACATACGTTGATTATGTCTAGTACAAAAGTAAATTCTAAAGAGTTAAAGTATCAACGTGCAGTAAAGCTATTAGGTTTGTAACTTCAGAAGAGTCAGAATTATGATTGGATTTAAGTAAAGTTATTTCTATTAATATTATGAATGCCAAAATTTGTACCTTTATATTGTGTATTATTCATCTTATTTCATATTAGTACTTAAAGGCATAGTAAATAAATAAAAGAGTTATTTAAAATAAATGTTTTATGTTTAAGACAATTATTAAATGCAAAAAGAACTAATTATAACAACACAGTTGCTAATCTTAACATAAATCAGTTCTTCATATACCTTATAATGAACCATGTTTTATTATTGTTTAAGACAATTATTAAATGCAAAAAAAACTAACGATAACTAATCTTAACCTTAATCAGTTCTTCATATATCAAGTAAACTATCTAAGTAGAGATCAATAAACTTGACTATTAAAAATACCACCTTTTATAAAACTCAACTTACACCTAATTAGTAAGAATCAACATTATTATATTTAGAACTTAACAGACTTAAATTATTGTTTAAAAATCTTTTAAACACTCATAACATAAAAGATGCTCTTTGAGCAAGTCAAAAGCTTAAAATGCTATGAAAACATGTTGGTGCTTCACCGTTTAAATTATTATAGTAGTTAATACTTAAATATCTTCAGCTTTTTAGTTATCTATTACAGGCGAACTTGAAATAGGTAAATTATACCAAAAATTTCGTCTATTTGTCGGCATAAGTGGAACAAGTTTTGTTATTATTGCCGCTTTGCGCTCTTTATCAATACCCCTTGGTTCTGTTTTAGCTACTGTTTGAGGGAATTCCATTGATTTGGATATCTTCACTTGAAGAAAATCAAGCTCAGTGAAATTTTCTTCGGCATGACTAGTCTTATACATTATCTTAAGGAGTCCTCGTTGGACTTGAATGCACATCATATCCTTCAAATAAATCCGAGGCTCCATTTTTCTCAGTTTATGTTGCGATGCCAGATCTTGGAAAGAGAAGGAAGTCGGAAATTTCCATAATTTTCACAACGTTCTTTCCAGAGTTCGTCACCTGAACGCTATGTACGAAATCAGAAAAATCGTACACTTTTCCTTTCTTCTTCAGCGATCGCTCGACTTGATGGTGAAAGGAGTCGGCAGACATGAATGAATGTCCAGGCTCAAAATATTTTAGAGTAATTGTTTTAGCGCTAATTATGTCACTGTTTACAATTTCTACTAAAAATGAGAAGAAAGCCCAGTTCTTATTTTGCGCTGCACAATTGTCAACCCAAATAGTTATATTTTCAGCATCTCGTTTATGTAAGACAAACAAACGAAATGTGGAAATGATATCTTCTTGATTTCTGCCTGACACAGTCTCGTTCCAAAGCGCTGCAAAGGGCACATGCTCTAATGTTGTCTTGCCCAGAGGAACAAAACTCTCATTAAATGCTATAATCCGTGGGCAGAATATAGCGGCTTTAAACTGGTCTATCCTAGGCAGCATAATGACTTTTTGTAAATCAGCAGAGTAAAAAACGTCAGTTGTTACCTCTGCTGCAGTCTTAACATCATTTTGGTACTCGGAACGACACTCTTCATACTTTTTTTTGTGAGTAATGTAATTGTTGCAGATCTCACATGTATTGTCCGGGTTATCTTTGTGATTAGTGTCATGTATCTCAAAAATTGCACATGTTTCGCATTCTTCATGGCCCAAGTGGGCAAATGATATATTCATATCTTTCTTGACTACTAATCTATAGGACTCCAATGAAATCTTAGCTTCTGGATTTTGTTCTATAAATTGTTTATGCATCGCTGTAACTGAAAGGTCACTCGGTAGGTACAAGCGGTTTGGGGCGTGCTCTCGTCTATAATGGGAAACACTAGGGTTAAATTGTTTGATGTGGTCTTTTATAATTTCTTTGTCTATTTTTTCAACTCTTTCATAGCTTCCACGCAAGTTTTTCTGTTTATCTACGTCTTTTTTCATCACACTTTTAATTTTACTATCATTATTAGCCTCATACCCAAGAGTCGTCAAAAAAAATGTCTTACAGACTTCAGTTTTTTGTAAATTACTTGCATTCATGTAATACTTATAAGTAATTGTCCTCTTTTCATTGCTTGTCACTTTTCTTCTTTGTACTGCTTTTGTGTCTATCGAGCATTTGATGAAAAGGCATTTTGCTTCAAAATTTAAATTTACATATTTATCATGAATTTCTTTTCTCTGCTCTTCGGTGATATATGAGGTGCATTTTTTTTTGCATGTTAGGATGTTGCATGGATCTTTTAGCATATATTTTATTTCTTCTACTCTTTTCTTCCTGATTTTTCTTTCTTCTATCGATTCATCGTACTTTTTTCTTTTTCTTGGTTCTCCAGATTTCGTGAAACCCTTACTAGTTGTAGCTTCTTCCTGTAAGATAATTTGATTTTGTACCTGGTTTTCTTCGTCTGTTCTTTCCCTTTCGCCAACACTTTGCTCAGTGTCATTGTTGTTTTCCTCTTCTATCATTTGGTGTTCCGCTTCTTGATTGAACATGCTGTTCTGATCCCCTTCTGCGTTATTCTGTGCTGCTTCTACTGTTTGTCCTGTGGCATGTTGGTTTTTTGCTATACCTAGTTCTTTGGCGGTGTATTGTAGTTTTTTCGCTAACAGTGAAGTTTTTGAAATAGTTATATTTTCCTCCAAAATTTCATCATCCGTGGTTTCGTCAGAATAAGGTATATAGTCTTTATCGTTGTAGCTATCATCAGAGTTATGCCATATGTCAATGTCTTCCCTCATTACATCATCTTCGATATCAGATGTAGGTAATTCTTCTCTACATAAAAGAGAATCAATGCCCATCTCATTGTCGGGATTTTCATTTGCGGGATTTTTCGCCTTATCATTTTCGGTAGTGTTTAAATCATTATTTATTGATTCTCGTTGTTTCACTATCGCTAGTATTTTGTCTCGTCTAGCAGCCATTTTCTGCAAATTATAATAAACCCTGTTAACACATTAGGTTAGTTGTTAATAATAGAATATTTTAAACATATCTACGAGTAACTAATTTTATAAATACGAAAGTAATTTTATTTACGTACTTATTTTTTTCGTCCTATCTACTCTAATCTTCATCGTGAAATATGCACACTTTTTATAATGTCCACTACTATAAATTATTTGTAGAAATAAAGCTATAATTGTACCTAACTCACCTGCCTGGCTGTTACACAATGGCGTTAAAAAAACATACATCTTCATCTACTTGTGCCTTCGTCTCTACTCGCCGTACCTACGCGTGGTGATAACTACTTAGTTAGAGACATTGGCGTGAAAAGGAAAACATAAATTATATAACTAACTTCATCTACTTGTGCCTTCGTCTCTACTCGCCGTACCTACGCGTGGTGATAACTACTTAGTTAGAGACATTGGCGTGAAAAGGAAAACATAAATTATATAACTAACTTCATCTACTTGTGCCTTCGTCTCTACTCGCCGTACCTACGCGTGGTGATAACTACTTAGTTAGAGACATTGGCGTGAAAAGGAAAACATAAATTATATAACTAACTTCATCTACTTGTGCCTTCGTCTCTACTCGCCGTACCTACGCGTGGTGATAACTACTTAGTTAGAGACATTGGCGTGAAAAGGAAAACATAAATTATATAACTAACTTCATCTACTTGTGCCTTCGTCTCTACTCGCCGTACCTACGCGTGGTGATAACTACTTAGTTAGAGACATTGGCGTGAAAAGGAAAACATAAATTATATAACTAACTTCATCTACTTGTGCCTTCGTCTCTACTCGCCGTACCTACGCGTGGTGATAACTACTTAGTTAGAGACATTGGCGTGAAAAGGAAAACATAAATTATATAACTAACTTCATCTACTTGTGCCTTCGTCTCTACTCGCCGTACCTACGCGTGGTGATAACTACTTAGTTAGAGACATTGGCGTGAAAAGGAAAACATAAATTATATAACTAACTTCATCTACTTGTGCCTTCGTCTCTACTCGCCGTACCTACGCGTGGTGATAACTACTTAGTTAGAGACATTGGCGTGAAAAGGAAAACATAAATTATATAACTAACTTCATCTACTTGTGCCTTCGTCTCTACTCGCCGTACCTACGCGTGGTGATAACTACTTAGTTAGAGACATTGGCGTGAAAAGGAAAACATAAATTATATAACTAACTTCATCTACTTGTGCCTTCGTCTCTACTCGCCGTACCTACGCGTGGTGATAACTACTTAGTTAGAGACATTGGCGTGAAAAGGAAAACATAAATTATATAACTAACTTCATCTACTTGTGCCTTCGTCTCTACTCGCCGTACCTACGCGTGGTGATAACTACTTAGTTAGAGACATTGGCGTGAAAAGGAAAACATAAATTATATAACTAACTTCATCTACTTGTGCCTTCGTCTCTACTCGCCGTACCTACGCGTGGTGATAACTACTTAGTTAGAGACATTGGCGTGAAAAGGAAAACATAAATTATATAACTAACTTCATCTACTTGTGCCTTCGTCTCTACTCGCCGTACCTACGCGTGGTGATAACTACTTAGTTAGAGACATTGGCGTGAAAAGGAAAACATAAATTATATAACTAACTTCATCTACTTGTGCCTTCGTCTCTACTCGCCGTACCTACGCGTGGTGATAACTACTTAGTTAGAGACATTGGCGTGAAAAGGAAAACATAAATTATATAACTAACTTCATCTACTTGTGCCTTCGTCTCTACTCGCCGTACCTACGCGTGGTGATAACTACCTAGGGTCATGTAATAGGCTACCTATTTAGATACCTACAAACTTACACAGCAAACGATTAGACGGTAATTCTTATTTCTATGCAATTGAATCTACGCGCCCGCGCACGAGTGGGAGAGAGGCCTACGATACGAGTTAGTAGCCTCCACGCCGCATGCGTCCAGACCGCGAATCTGCACTAGGCAGGCTTCGTCACCTTGCACTGCGCGAGCGACAGCTATAAATAGATTTCACGCGTAGACCATGTGCCGCCTGACTGAGCCCTTAATTATTTCGTTTACTTACCTACTTGTTTGTCGTGTACATAATACAGTGTAATACCTATCTGTGTTCAGCCCTACTCCTTCTGCATATAGGACACACCTACCTAATAGAGTAGAGATTTACAAGCGTGAAAGGGTAAACATAAATAAACACGGTATGTGTTTATTTATGTTTTACCCTTTCATACTTTTAAAAAACCGCCGCACACAGAAACTGGAGGCTAAGGCATACGAATTGTATTCTATGAATGACTACTGGCCGCAGGCCAGGGATGTGGTGGTAAACTCTTAAGATACAACTAACACGAGCTTTCGCTTCCAGTTTCAGTTTGCAGCTGCTTTTACAGACAAACCGAGTGAAAAACTTTCACATTTATAAATATTGGTAAATTAAAATTCAAACTCACCAGGGTTTGGCGCCAAACTTCCCGCAAAGTGACGACGACCACCTAGCACCTTACTCGCCGCGCGAATGATATTTTTGTTCACTGTTAGTAATGTTCTCCCCTCCGATTACCTCACCGCCCCACCGTTTCTGTATTGTATTTACCAGACATAAACATCGTATGTGCGCTACTTGCGTTGTGTGTTTATAGAATAACGCAATAAAATAACGATTTTATGCAACAAATAAAGAGCGTAGGAGATAGTACTATGTTTATTTCTAGAATATTGTTAATCTTTCTTAAATAAGTACAAGGTATAAACAACGTAAGTGGCTCATATAATCATTATGTTTTGTAAGTTGAGCCGACAGTTGAAGGTACTGCTAATCATAAACAACGTTAGTGATCGTGCGATACTTATGACTAGGAGATTGATTAAAATCTCTGAGCGTAGTGGACAATACGTTGTTTATGTTTAGAAATAAAGTGAAAATTGTGCACGTACGATGTTTATACTTATGTTTTTTTTATTTCTATCAAACATACAGAACAATGGATAATTTTTCCAGATAGATCTCGCTTAGCTGATTACAAATATGCTAATAACTCATTTTCGCAAAAAATGTTACCTACGCTGTTTATCGTAAGAAGGGCAGAATACCTCTGCTGAGATTCTCCGTCTACGGTCAAAACCAATTTCTTTCTTTTCTACAAATCCGTAAAAATGAAATCACAAAACAACACTCAAATAAAAAGGGTCTTAATACTCCTTCATTGCCTAAAATAGTCTAGCTAGATAAATGAAAGTAACTAAGATGCGCGGCAAATTTAAAAAATATTAGCGTGGCAGCAAGTTAGGTCATTTCATTCCAAAAAATAGAATGAAATGACCTACCTACCTACCTATGTATACTTCTCAGAATACAGAAAGTATTCTAATTTGTTTTTTTTTTAATAGGCTAGCGTTTGACCACAATCTCGCCTGATGGTAAACGATGATGCAGTCTACGATGGTACACGCTTGCCTAGAAGAAACCTATTCACTCGCGACTTGAAGACCCCTAGGTTGTAGATAACAGGAAACACAGACTCAGGCAAGGCGTTCCACTCCTCCTTGGCGGTGCGCTTACTATAAGTGGAAGCGTACCGCTTTGTGCTTATGGGAAGTATGTCTACCATGTAGCGGTGGTGCACCGTGGACCGTCTGGTTGTCCGATGATAAAATGGGGATGGTGGGATCAGATTGAAGAGCTCCGCAGCATACTCTCCGAAATTCTTTTGAAATCTTTGACTACCTACCTCCGTGGCGCAATGGGCGAATAGCCGGCTGAGACGCAAGAGGTAGCGGGTTCGATTCCCGCCGCGGAACAAATGTTTGTATGATCTACAGATATTTGTTTCGGGTTTGGATGTTTTTCTATACCTATATGATAAGTATGTATTTACTATTTACAAAAAAAATATATACCTATAAGTAAGTATTCTATCAGTTATCTGGTTCCCATAGTAGGTAGGTACTAGCTCTGCTTAGTTTGGGGCTGGATAGCGCTGTGTGACATGTCCAGCAATATTTATTATTATAAATAATAAATAAATAATGTGTCCGCCCTATCAGTCTTGTTACTCACCTGTACAAAGCGTTTATCAAAACAACAGAAAATAGAATCTCTGGTTAGTTAGACCTTAGACAACCACCAGAACAAGCAGGTTTTCGACGTGGCCTCTCCACCACTGATCATCTTCATTCACTTAACCAAATAATTGAAAAACATTCAGAATTTAAAGTTCCGCTCTACCTTGCGTTTGTAGACTATTCAAAGGCGTTTGATAGTCTCAAACACTCTGAAATATTTCAATCGTTGAGTAATCAAAACATTGAAACCACTTACATCAACCTTTTGCGAAACATTTACCCCAATAGTACAGCATGCATTCACATCTACTTACATACATACTTCAACATCCAAAAACGAGTCAAACAGGGCGATCCTCTGTCTCCAAAGCTTTTTACGACGGCGAAAAGAGACTAACCAATCTCAGATTTGCCGACGATATCGTCCTATTCTTCTCAACACCATCAGAGTTAGAGTTGATGCTCCAGGATCTGAGCAGGGCGAGCGCCAAGGTGGGACTCAAGATGAATATGTCAAAAACAAAGGTAATGACGAGTGGAGATTGCATATGTCCAGGAGTATATCTACTTGGGCCAAATAGTATCTTTCCAGGCGAGACAGGATAAAGAGATTACTCGCCGCACAGAAAACGCCTGGAAAAGCTATTGGTCAATGAAAGACCTTATGAAAGGAGATCTGCCACTATCTTTAAAACGAAAACTAATGGACATGTGCATTCTCCCCATTCTCACATATGGTGCACAAACTTGGTCCCTCACCAATATTCAAAAGTCCCGCCTCGGTGTTTGTCAACGAGCTATGGAGCGCAGCAACCTCGGAGCAAGGCTCACAGACCGTATAAGAAACTCAACACTGCGCTCCAAAACATAGATAGCTGACGTGGCTCTGACATCCGAAAAATTGAAGTGGGACTGGGCAGGACACGTTGTCGTATGCCAGAGGAACTATGGGCGAAAACCACTACAGAATGGGTTCCAAACGGGCGGCGGCCTCGTGGTAGACCAAGGCGGAGATGGAGGGATGAACTGGATGCATTCCAGAATGAGTGGCCCCAATTAGCCAATAACCGGGATTCGAATATTCAAAAGTCCCGCCTCGGTGTTTGTCAACGAGCTATGGAGCGCAGCAACCTCGGAGTCAGGCTCACAGACCGTATAAGAAACTCAACACTGCGCTCCAAAACATAGATAGCTGACGTGGCTCTGACATCCGAAAAATTGAAGTGGGACTGGGCAGGACACGTTGTCGTATGCCAGAGGAACTATGGGCGAAAACCACTACAGAATGGGTTCCAAACGGGCGGCGGCATCGTGGTAGACCAAGGCGGAGATGGAGGGATGAACTGGATGCATTCCAGAATGAGTGGCCCCAATTAGCCAATAACCGGGATTCGTGGAAAGAGGGAAGGGAGGCCTTTGCCCTGCAGTGGGACTCTACCAGCTGATCATAATAATAATAATAAATATTTTATTATAAATGTATCCAATAGAAAACCGAAACATTCTGGGACTTACCTCATTACACGATGAGGTAATGAGGAATATAATACTACGTAACATACCTACCACTATGTAAACATTGTGAATGGTGTCCTTTATGGCGCACCCTGGGAAAGAACTACGTCCAACAGTGGACTGCTACAGGTTGATGATGATTAAAGCTATAAGTAGGTACTATTTTTTAAAGGTTATAATGTTATGCCAGATCCTATCTGCTCCAACGGCCGGGCTGCGCATCGTCCGCCATAACGTGCATGGGAGGGAGTTCCTCTCGATTATTATTATGAGCACATTGGATCCCACGCAGAGCAAAGGTTTCCCTTCCTCTCCGAACGAAAGCAAAAGAATATCGCGAGATTCCCAGCAATAAAATTTTAAAAATTTATGAAGCGCCAGAAATGGCTGCTTTAGTTATATCCTCAGAAGGATACCAGTGAATCTTTCGTCTCCTTATAATGCTTTGGGTGACGAGGATGAGGAAGACGTAATGGACTGCTGCTAAAAACAACGCGCTTACGAGTGCTTTAGATTAGATAGGTACACATAGGCTCTAGGTGCATGCAATCGATGTAAGTAATTCCAATCGTCTCGTTTGAAGCCGGTCTCTTTTGCCTCCATAAACGAAATCACAGAAATCTGCTGTTTTAGGCTCATGACATGTAGCTTATTCGCGACCTCTTCATTTAGTTTCCCTTCGATGATTGTTTTCAGGAAGCGTCATGTCGTTTAAGATGACGAAGCATCTCTACTCTTCTGTCTGGTTCTAGATTAGATCAACTAGGTATCGCAAAATTGATTTCTTTAATTTCGTTGCCTATTCAATTTTGCGGCAGCCTCGTAAACCGATAACGAGCGATTGTTCCGCGTATGTAATTAATCTTTGTTTATTAAACATGATTGCGTTTCTTCTGATTGTCTTGGCTGGCCGCAGGTTATATATATTCCCCCTGCAAGCCGGTATCGTTCAGTTTCTACTCTAATCATGAAGGTCATTGTCGCTGTTGCTCTGTTCGCTTTCATCGCTGTGCAGGTAATATTTCAACCACCATCCAAACGTGGTTCCTGGCTTTCATTAATCCCCAACGATCTCCTGTGATAAGTTTACCTACATAAAGCATATAAAGGCATGTGCCTTATAGGCAGGTACGTGGCGTTGTTCTTGCCAATGTTGACACTGCTTCTTAATTACATAATTTTCCTGTGATAACGATAACAGAGGCATAAGGTAAGCAACTGAACTCGATGGAAAACCGTAGACTGAGCGTGTTTTCGTTCATTTCGACGCTCTGACGAAATGATCATCAGATCAAGCGGCCGTCCTACGCTTGCCGTGGTCTCCACTCCCTAGAAAACGTTTAACAGTTATCAGTTTTTCGGAAGATATCACCGATACGCTGCCATTTTAACTTACCGACCTTCTAATCTATGTCGTTGACCGCCATTGTTCTCCTATACCTATCCCACAGTCAAGGTCTGAACTATAGACAAAAAAGCAGCTTAATAAGTGCAGTACATTGGTTTTTGCAGCTGTGCCAGGCGGCACCACGGCCCGATGACGATAAGAAGGAGGAAGTCCCTATGGCGGCCGCACCAGTTCCCGCCGCGCCTGCTGTAGAGGTAACCAGTATTCCCATCCTCAATTATATCAAAGATTCTCCTCTCCATCTAAAATTTAATTCGTAGAAGCAATCAAAGCCAGTGGCCGCTTGAGTGTTGCGTCAGGCGAAGTTACTTAGGTACCTATTCCAACATCGTATGCTACTAGAAGCAAAGGCCATAAGATTAGTCAACTGCCTCTACCCGGCGACTTCTTATTAGAAGCTTTGCTGGTTCATTCATTGAACACGCACCATCATCGTCATATCGCTATAGGACGTCCATTGCTAATCATAACCCTCCTCCATAGAATTCTGCGCGACCAATCTTGTACGGCACGTAATGTCTCCCAGCAATCTTTACCTATCATTCACAGGTTATATTTCCATCATACCCATCCGTCTATCCATCTGGGGGCGTCCTATTCTACTACCTGTAGGTATATGTTCTCAAAATAAGTCGACATAATAAATGTTTGTTTTAATTTTCAGGCGAAGTCCGATACTGCCCTGAGTGCTGACGCAGCTGCCAAAGCCGACGTTCTCCCAGTAGCAGCTCCAGGAGATAAGAAAGAATAGGCAGTTACCTAATAAATTTATTGATTTAGGTCTAGAACATTCCCAGTGATTTCTTCTTTATTTATTTCAAAACGGAGCAAGTGTCGGGTATTTTTCTAAATTAAGAAGATTGTATTTGATTGTAAAATTTTAATAATACAAAAATATTAACTATCCACGGCTATTGGTTGTTCTACTCCTAGCTTTATGGCGGGTTCCTATATCCGTCGGTAACCGACTACGACTCGTATCTCTTTGAAAAACTGTCAAACTAGTGTCAAACTGTTGACACATTTTCAAGGAGAAACGAGTTGTAGCTGGTTACCGACAGATATAGGAACCCGCCATTAGTGTTTGCTACTAAAGTATGCGACGAAACACATTACCAAAACCAAGCATTGTTCGGTGGTGCATCGTTTTCAAAGGTTTTATTGATAGTTTTCGAGGCACTCTTATCTTATACCGATCTTCCAATGTTCTTTATAGATAGAATTGACAGCAACTTAGGGGAAAATTTAGACCTGTCGTAATGTACCTACCTACCTATGGTTCTGAGTGTTGGGTCACGTAAGGGACAGATGAAAGAAGAGTGCACGCGGCGGAAATGCGAATGTTGAGATGGATGTGTGGGGTAACGAGAACGGATAAGATATCCAATGAGTAGGTATATTATTTAGAGCTCAACGGACAATGGAGCGTGCCATGCTCGGTAGGTACCTATATCACTTTTAGACCACATACCCAATCTCGAAATCCGACGTCGCACAAAGGTTGTGGACGGTGGACGTGGGTATGAGGATCGTAGGGCTGAAGTGCAGATGGGCTGGACACTTGGCTAAGAGGGATGACGGGCGTTAGACGAAGGCGATTACAGAGTGGTGGCCAAGGGATGCTTGTAGACCAAGAGGCAGACCACCCGCCCGATGGTCGAATGAGTAGTAAGCGTAGCTGGGTTTCAATGGATGAGACTCGCCCTTGCGAGTCTCATCCATTGACACCCAGCTTCCCTTGTCAGCAGTCCCTTGACAGGAAAAAATGGCGTAATAAAGAGGAGGCCTATACCCAACAGTGGGTGCAGACGGGCTGAGATGATGATGATATTAGAGGAACTTTGAAAGTAGCGCCAGTGATAGGAAAGTTGAGGAGTAGCTAGCGTGTTATGGGCCACCCCACGTAATGTAGGAAAAAGGCAGGAAGAAGAAGAAATGGGATTGGGAGCCCTCGAGTAGGTAATTAAATGTCAACTTCGTGTCTTTTGTTTATCCTGCGTTAGCAACTGGTGACAGTATTCACTCCAAGTTCTCCGATTTTAAGCCTTATTCTGACTAGATATGTTTCATCGATAATAACAAGATTTGTAACTTAATGTCAGTATACCTAGGTATTTTTCTGTTTTTTTCCCATTATACCCACTGCTAGAGTGGATTGGAACGCATTTGAAGGATTTGAAATGTTGGAATAATAAAAGCAAGCGGTTTAAACTTGTATACAGTCAGTAAGTACTTTTCTGTTTTTTTCTTTATCTCTAGTGATGGGGACGATGAGAACGCACTTGAAATTGGAAGTTTGGAATAATGCAATCTTCAAGTGGTTTATGTTTGTATACAGGTAGTATACCTAGTTGCTTTTCTGTTTTTCCCATTATCCCCACTGGTGGGAAAAACTGATGGAGGGGTTGAGAAGGCATTTGAAACGGGAAGTTTGGAATAATGCAAGCTACAAGTGGTTTAAGCTTGTATACAGGCAATATACCTAGTTACTTTTCTGTTTTTCCCATTATCCCCACTGGTGGGAAAAACTGGTGGAGAGGTTGAGAAGGCATTTTAAATGGGAAGTTTGGAATAATGCAAGCTTCAAGTGGTTTAAGCTTGTATACAGGCAATATACCTAGTTGCTTTCTTTTTTTCCCAATATCCCCACTGGTGGGAAAAACTGGTGGAGAGGTTGAGAAGGCATTTGAAATGGGAAGTTTGGAATAATGCAAGCTTCAAGAGGTAGAGAGTGTAGACAATGTGTTGGTTGTGAAGAACAGAATGTCTCGTACACTGCCACCAGAGGGCAGCTCGGTCGGTAGTGGAGCCGGCTGCTCCACGCCTTGGATGTACAGACGGACCTGGGAAAAGATACGTAAGTTCATATAAGCCATTACAGCAGTTATTAATAGCAAGTACCTATATTTTAAAACTAGCTTCCGCCATCGGCTCGCACGCGTTGTTTGTCAACAAAAAGTAGCCTAGGTACCTACATGTTAATCCAAGTTTTACTTAGAAAACTTTCGTGATTGATTTCAATCATTATTATAAATACGGGATTTATCACGTACCGTCTTATCGGTGTTTCGACCGACAATGTTTCGGTTCAATTCGTGAACCTTCATCAGGGTGAGTGCGATCCGCTCCGAATAATGATGAATGTGCGAGGCGAGACGTTATTCGGAGCGGATCGCACTCACCCTGGTGAACTCTCCCTGAGATTTAGCTTAGTTAAAGTTTATAAAGTGCAGAAAGCTGAGAGAGATAAGGCTAAAAAATTTGAATTACGAACGAATTAGACGACTGTGGGAGGAACTAGATAATATAAAATATTGGTCAACTTTGACGTCTATTAGTAGGTACCTACAGCCTAATTCATTAATCCCTATTGGAATATGAGTCACCAATTGTAGGTTTCTCTCCACTTAAAATCATATTTCGACCCGTAATGTACTGCACGAAACCCACTATAGGTACTACTTATCGTGGCGGCGAGCTAAGCATGCCACGTTGGGCCAAAACGCAGACTTGCATAAAACTCAGCCACAGAATTTACTACAGTAGCTATGCCCCCACAATCCCCATGATATACGAGTTGGTTCTCTTACTCAGTAAGCAGACCCGTGAGGATATCCCACAAGGAGGATGTAGACGCAAGTCCAAACATTACGTTAGAAACATCCACGTGTCAGGTTGCAAGCCCATCGCCGCTTATTAGAATGCTTACCCGATGACGACACGTCATGTCTTAGAATTGTTGGTTCTAGCCTTTTAGGACATGCTGGTTTCCACACGATCTTTTGCCTTTACCTTTTAAGCACGTGTACAAGACATTAATTTTTAGAGTAGAAAAATGCAGTGCACGACTGGGATTCAAACCTCCAGATCAGAAGTCGGGGTACATATGCCACCAGAGCTCTTCTTACCTATCACAAAATAATTGAGAGCACAGAAATAAAGATAAAGAGTAGTGTGCCCACGAAACAACCAGTGTGCTATCTCACCTGTGCAGGTTGTGCGTGGTCGCTGGGCTCGCTGGAGAGCGGCACCGAGCGCGGCTCCTTGCGCCTGCGCTTGTAGCGTGGCGCATCGTGACGCTTGCGTCCCGATACCGTCGACGGCTCTGTTACCATTGAATGACAAATCAGTTAACTTATATGGATATGACTTGGATGAAATGCTTCTTGAGAGTTACAGAACAGAGGGCTTTTGTATGCAGGCTAGAGAGAAGACACGAAGGCGAGGAAAAGGCGAAGACTGGGCGAAGACGTGACACAATTTTTTTTTGTATAATCTAACTAGAGTACTGGTTAGCCCCGAACGGCGATCTCACGAATCTCCCAAAAAAACAAAAAAAAATATCATTCATAATCTTTGACTAATAAAATAGTGCCACGAAATGCATAACCAACTACTTGACCTACAGTTTCATTCAAGTTACAAGTAACGTGAGTTCATGTTAATTGGTTAATCTTTTTAGGTGTAGAAATTGCATTCTGGATTTCAGACTTTTGCCTACATTTGTGTCACTAAAGCTACACGAATACCAAATTTCAGCACTGTGGGGTCACTGGTGTACCCTGTGAATATCGTCAAAGTTTAGTTTTTATTAAGGCTAATACCTCAAAAACTAGAAAGATTAAACTAAAAATAAAAACGGGGTTGAAATGTACTAATAAAGACCTTTCATTAGACGTGTCACTTAGCTTAATAGTCTTATTTTGATTTTTTTACACCTCTTGCCGTGGGGCGCCGGCAGTAGAATGTTGCCCCTCCGCTCTTGCCTGTGGATGCAGTAGGAATCTGCTAAGGGATACCTCCGAAAGATGGGCAGCAGCATCTCTTCGTGTTTTCAATACCTATACTGCGCTCGCCAACCCGCCTGTCAAGCGTGGCGAATATGGCAACAACCCTCTTATGAATATAGTGCAACATAAAACCAGGCCCCGAGTCCCCGGCGGCCCCGCTAATCCTGGCTACGGTAGCAGTCACGGTAACGGCGGGGCCAGGGGTGCAAAGTATCTCCGGGAGACGATCGGCTGCCAAACCCTAAGACGCCCACTGGCCCTGGTAACACACAACATCCGCACTTTGAGAACAGACGAAAAGATTGTTGAGCTGGAAGAAGAAATTAGTAGATTACACTGGGACATTTTGGGGTTATCAGAAGTCCGTAGAGAGGGCGAGGACACGATGTCCCTTAAGTCTGGTAACCTACTATACTAGCGGGAGGGCGACCAACAGTCCTAAGGTGGTGTTGGGTTTCTCATTCACAAGTCACTCATCAACAACATTACCACCATCGACAGTGTGTCGGGCAGGGTCGCGTACCTGACACTCAGAATATCTAAGCGATATTCGCTGAAGGTCGTTCAGGTATATGCGTCGACCTCTTCACACCCAGATGAAGAAGTAGAGTCTATGTATGAGGACATCAGCAGAGCCATACATACGAACAAAACTCACTTTATTGTTGTTATGGGGGACTTCAATGCAAAGCTAGGCATGAGAAGCTATGATGAGTTGAGAGTGGGGCAATTTGGATATGGGCAACGGAACCCCAGGGGACAGAGGCTGGCCGATTTTCTGGAGAAAGAAGGACTCTTTATGATGAATTCTTTTTTCCAGAAGCCGCCACACAGGAAATGGACCTGGATGAGTCCCAACGGTTCCACGAGAAATGAGATTGATTTCATCTTGACCAACAAGAAACAAATATTCAATGATGTCTCTGTGATTCACAGGGTGAAAACCGGCAGTGATCACCGAATTGTTAGAGCCACATTGAATATGAACGTTAAACTTGAAAGGTCCCGTTTGATGAAATCTACGCTCCGACCCACTCGCGCACATAGGTATCCAAAACCTCAAGAGCTTTCAACTCGAACTTGCAAATAGCTTTGACTGTCTAGAAGTAGATGCATCAGTGGACGAGATCAATAACAGGTTCGTAGAAACCGTCCATACGGTGGGGTCCCATTTGTTTAAGACCCCCCGTACCAATAGACCTCAGAAACTCTCTGATGCGACCCTTAACCTCATGGCTGAACGACGTTCTTTGCGACTGCAGTCTCCCAATGATGCTCAGTCACATAGGCAGCTCAATAGAAAAATTTGGAAATCCTTGCGGCACGATATTCGTACCTTTAATGCATCTCGTATTAAAGATACGATAGAGCGGAATAAAGGCTCCAAAGTGTTCGCGAGAGATAATTCTATTGGGCAGAGCCGCATGACGAAGCTGAAGAGGGAAGATGGCAGCATAACGTCAAGTAAAGCGGAAGTGTTAAGGGAAGTCGAAAGGTTCTATGGACGGCTCTACGATTCGGTCACTAAACCTGTTTGCCGTGCGGCCAACGACCTAAGAGCCAAACTGACCCGACATTATACCGAAGATATTCCGGACATCAGCCTGTATGAGATCAGGATGGCCTTGAAGCAGCGTAAGAACGACAAGGCGCCGGGTGAGGACGGAATCACTTCAGAGCTTCTGAAAGCGGGTGGATCACCGGTACTTAGTCCTTCAGAAGCTCTTTAATTCCGTCTTGCTTTAAGGTACGACGCCAAAAGCATGGAACGAGGGCATGGTGGTTCTGTTCTTCAAGAAAGGTGACAACACCTTGCTTCAGAATTACGGACCCATCTCGCTTTTGAGCCATGTTTATAAGCTGTTTTCAAGGGTCATCGCGAACCGTCTCGAACGCAGGTTTGATGACTTCCAGCCTCCCGAACAAGCCGGGTTCCGTTAAGGCCATAGACCACATACATACGCTGCGGCAAGTCATACAGAAGACCGAAGAGTATAACTTGCAGCTATGTCTGACGTTTGTGGACTATGAGAAAGCCGATCGAAACATGGGCAGTGCTTGAGTCTCTCCAACGATGCCGTATTGACTATCGGTATATCGAAGTATGGAAATGTTTGTATAAAAACGCTACTATGTCAGTCCGAGTACAAGAACAGAGCTCGAAGGCGATTCCCTTAAAAAGAGGCGTAAGACAGGGAGATGTCATCTCTCCGAAACTGTTTACGACCGCTTTGGAAGATTCCTTCAAGCTTCTGGAATGGAAAGGACTGGGCATCAAAATTAACGGCGAATACATCACTCACCTTCGGTTTGCCGACGATATTGTGATCATGGCAAAGTCGATGGAAGAGCTCAGCACGATGCTCGAAGGCCTCAATCGAGTCTCCCAACGGGTAGGGCCTAAAATGAACATGGACAAGACGAAAATTATGTCGAATGTCCATGTCGTGCCTGCCCCAGTTATGATTGAGAACTCGGCTCTTGAAGTTGTCGACGCGTATGTATACCTAGGACAAACAGTCCAATTAGGTAGGTCCAACTTCGAGAAAGAGGTCAATCGTCGAATCCAACTCGGATGGGCAGCGTTTGGGCAACTTCGCAATGTCTTTTCGTCCAAAATACCTTAGTGCCTTAAGACGAAAGTCTTCAATCAGTGTGTGTTACCAGTGATGACATATGGAACCGAGACGTGGTCCTTCACTATTGGCCTTATGAATAAGCTCAGAGTCGCTCAACGAGCTATGGAGAGGGCTATGCTCGGGGTTTCTCTATGGGATCGAATCAGAAATGAGGAGATACGTAGGAGAACTCAAGTCACCGACATAGCCCGACGGATTAGCACGTTGAAGTGGCAATGGGCAGGCCATATAGCGCGCAGAACAAATGGCCGTTGGGGCCGAAAGGTTCGCGAGTGGAGGCCACGGACCGTCAAGGGCAGCGTAGGACGTCCACCTACAAGATGGGCAGACGACTTGGTAAAAACCACAGGTCGGCGTTGGATGCAGGCCGCTTCCAACCGCAGTTCCTGGAGATCAATGAGGGAGGCCTTTGTCCAGCAGTGGACGTCCTACGGCTGATATGACCCCTCTTGAACCCCAATATCTCAAGAACCCCCCCACATTTTTAGCTCATTTAGTCACAACAGGATTGTGCCAACATTAGGTACCTATTAGGGTAAGATGGCGGTCGGTTAAGCGGTTATCAAAATAATTCCATAAATACAAAACTTAAAGAAACTGAACTATTACATAGATGATTTATCTGACTAAAACATCTAGCGGTCAAAAATTGCCTAACTTTTACCGTTCGGTAGATTTTTATACTTTATAAAAAACACTCTTTTGACCGCCATTCCCCACCCTTACGGGTATTGAAGGTCACCTGTGAAGGTAATGCCGGTATACCTAAAACATAGGAGTGTCCTACCAAAATAAAAGAATTATAAAATAAAACAAAAGTTTTATCAAATGTAGTTGTTACTTAAAGAAAACAAAACTCAAGTTTACAAATCTTTTAATTTTTTAAGCTTGTTTGTGTCCAACTAGCTTTTGCTGTGGTTCTTGGTTTGTCTCGAGGCATCTGCGACAAACATAAAAACCATTAAGTGGCATTATTTAGCAAAGGAATGTTTTAAATTTATAATAAAAATTACATTATACTTTCATACAGGACAATGCCGGTCTGAGACTGGCATTTCCCACTAAGAATGACCAGCACAACCAAAATCTAACCTAACTTTTGGTTAGCCGGTTGTCAAAAACTTTTAACCAAACTCTGTGAAATCCATCCCGGCTAACGCACTCACTAACACATATTAATAAATGCGCATTGAAATATATCTAGTAGTTTATAACATCACTTACTTACCTTTAGTTTAAAATTCACAATTTTTAGAACAAAATGCGACACAACAGATTCGCAGCTCTCACACACATAGCAAGTGACAAGCAATGGCCGCGCTTCGTAAATTAGTTCACTGGCGTGTATACTAGATGGCAGCGTGCGTAGTTTTACTCTGTCATTAATTGAACTTAGTTGTAAGACACTGACCGGCATTCATTCCCCACTGACTGGCATTCCCTTTTTTTATTTTTTTTTCTCGCTGTTGGCCTCTGAGGCCGTTGCAGCTTAACCGAGCTTTTGGCGAGCGCAGAAGGCACTCAGCCCTATAATTTTATTTTTGATGAGGCAACTAGCGCAAGGGCACCACTTAGGTACGAACCTCGGCTTGGGCTGTTGCCGGGACGGGGATAGGAGAGAAACGCCCGGGTACGTGCTTGTATTTCGTGTAGGCGGCAACTAATGGGACTCGTCGACCTCGCCGGCGAGGTCGGTGTATTTGTGGAGTGTTTGCTCTGTCTAATGTGGATGACTCACCCGCATTAGCGGAAGTGATTTCGTCATCCGGGTCTCCGAGAACGTGTCTCGGACGACGGAGGGTTTTTCTGTGTTCGGACGGTTCAATCGAATAGTCCGGAATGGTATGTACCAAAGAATTCGGATGATGAGTGGCGAGTTCATAATGTCGCTTGGAAGCGAGCTTGATGAATTTAGCTATTGACTCTAATTTCAAATCACGATGCAGATCGTTATTGCGAAAATACCAAGGCGAGCCTGTGGCTTTTCGCAAGAAACGATTTTGTACTAATTGAATGGCAGCAACTTGACGAGAGTGGGCGAATACTACTGAGGAGTATGTCATGATGGGGCGAAGACTGGCATTCCCCCATCTTACCCTACCTATATATCAAATTTCACGATGATTAACTCAGGTTTTGTGCATGCGGGACGCGTCTATCCGAGGATGCGCCGCGTCGCGCCGTCTCGCTCTTACAGCTCATGCTATAACAGCTTGTTCATTTCATAATTCACAATAAAGTAATATTAGGTACAAAAAATGCAAAAATGCGTTTGTGCTTATATCAACAATGACAAAACATCTATCACTACCACGGACTTCACATCACTACCTATCAATAAGCATCATCATTAAATCAGCCATAGAATGTCCACTGCTAAAAATAGGCCATCAAAGAGATTTGCACTCTGCAATTAAGTTATCCTCGGACAAACAAACATACATACATCGAGTCTCCTAACCCCTGTCCACAGTTCTCAATTTTATGGCGACTCCTTTACAGTTCAAGCTGTGCGGCTGTGGAACGCTTTACCTTTCTCTATCAGATCATCAAAATCTCTTCATATTTTTAAAGCTAAGGTATACAACCATTTCCTTTCTTTGTCTACGCACTGCTAGTTTTATTATATTATTATATTTGTATATATTTTTAGTTTATTAGTAAGTAGGTATAAGTACCTAGTTTATGTAGGTTTATGAACATAGATACACCGCCGTCTTTTTGATTTTGTTTAGTCCTGTCCGTCCAAAGATTGTCTGGAAGAGATCGCTTTTAGCGATAAGACCACCCATTGTACTTACCTTTATTTTTGTGTATTTCTTTGTGTTTTTAATTTTGTTGGTGTGCAATAAAGAGTATTCTATTCTATTCTATTCTACATCGCTGATTTGTCCAAGTTGATTTGGAGATCTCGCTTCGCCCGACCAACTAAGTACCTAATATACTCGTAAATAACTCTCTAGAAGTTTTTAGTTCGTTAGTCCGTTCGACCGCCGAGATACAATACACCTATCTATCTTGTGCAGAGACGGGAGGACGCAACCACGACGCGTCTATACAATTTGGTATGAAATGTATAGAAGTACTACCCCGAGAGCTCCTGGACCCCCCCCCCCCCCCGACTTCTTCTTCTTCTTCTTCGCCTTCAACGACTTCACCGAACATTGGCGACGTCACCGGCGAAGATCACAAAGGAAAATAACAACAACTAAGATCAGCGTCACGCGAAAACGCGGCCGCATACAACGCGCCGCGAGATACGCCAACGAAAAGCTCCGAAGAGCCACCTGCCACAAGCCAGGAAGGCCACAAAGAGCTGAGCCCAGAGACCCGGAGATAGTAGTCTCCGCGAGTTGAAGCCAGGGCGATGGGCTACTCACCTGATACCCTTACCTGCAGCTCAAACGCAATAATTGTGCGTCCACCACGCACACTACACTACGCGATCGAGCCGAATTGATTGTATATAAGCGTCGCGTCGCCAATAGGCAATGCCTTTGTCCAACAGTGGGACGTCTATCAGCTGACAATGACTATGGTAGGTACCTTCAGTATTGTCCTTGGCATGCGGCGGCGGCGGCGGCAGTGGATGAACTGGTGGTTTGCAAATGTTCGCTCGCCGACCTTCTACCAATCGAATCAAGCAATGAAGAGCTGCCTGCTTATTCTGGAAATTTATAGTGAGCATTTAGTGGTAGTAGAGTTTTGTGATAGTACTACCACCGTACTTATTTCTACCGCCAAACAGCAATGCTACTTTTTCACCAGAGCTGTGTGACTTTAAATAAAACCGTATTTTATGAGCCATTGGTTTTTTTTGTATTGCAAATAGGGTTTCGTTCCCGGGTCCCGGGAATCGGGAAATCCCGGGAAAAATTTAATTCCCGGAACCGGGAAAAAATTCTGATTTCCCGGGAATTCCCGGGAATTTTCAAAAGTATGTGATAGGTCTAAAACTTTGTATTTTATAGTCATATTAAACTCAATGTTGTTCTTAAAAAAACCTTTCAAATTTTTCTACAGCTTGTCAGCCAGCCATCACTTTGCAGATGAGTAGTTTCGTGGTAATTTTTCGAGGGGAAAAAATGTTTTTCCTTTGTTTTGTCTTTATAGAACTGTCAGAAAAAACTAGATAACACCTATTTGCATTTCTTTGTTTCATTCTCTCTATTATATTCGCTCTTCCTTGTTTTTACGCAGGTGCTGTGCAATTTCGATAACGATCTTTTTGCTTAATTATGCGTACCTATAATATTTAAGTTTCTTTGTCTGCGCCCTTCCCCTCCCCCTTCACCTTGCGCATTTAAGTGTAACTAAACAAACTGGTTCTGTTGTTTTATCAGATCGACCGACCAGTCAGTGACGCGCAGCGCAGTGTGGTGTCCGTGCCCATTAAATTAAGTGACATTTGGCATTCGTTCGCCGGTAATATCTCTTTGTTAGTGAAAGTTTGTGTGTGTGTTGAAACTCTGGTAAGTAAACCCTGTCGAATTGATTGTTCGACTGTCGATGATTGTTAATATTTTCAACTTGTTATAGGTCAACATGGAAGGTCGACTTTTATCCGAAGTATGGAATCATTTCAAGAAAAAAGGGTTAGATAAAGCACAATGTAATCGCTGTCCAAAAATATTGAGTTGTAAAGGCTCATCGACCAGTGGACTTGCAAGGCATTTGTTAATGGTGCATAGCATAAATTTAAAAGATCAACCCAATGAAGCGTCCTCTGAAACAACATGGGCGTTGGCATCTTCACCGGCACCAAGTACCTCCACAAGTTCACCACAACCACCAAAAAAAAGGAAGAGCCACATAACACAGACTTCTATAGTTGAACATATCAAGAAGCCCTATAGTATTGCTGAAATCGTCTCGAAGTTGGCATCTTGTGATGGACTTTCGATTTGGATGATCACAAACAGTGAAGAGATTCGAAGCCTTGTTTCACAAGCTGGCCTAAATATTCAAAAATGCGAGTCGCAGGTTATGAAGATAATTGTAGAATTTGCTGAAGAAAAAAAGCAAGATATCAAGAAAATCTTAAATGAACACGTGAAAAATCATGGACGGCTCAGTATCACGCTCGATGAATGGACCAGTATCAGAAATAGACGCTATTTCAACTTAAACGTACACAGCGGAGATGGAAAAGTGTATAATTTGGGTTTGATATACATACCGGGGAAATGTGGAGCACAAGAGATGAGAAGAATTGTTGATACAGTCCTGACGGAATTTGGAATAAACTTCGAAAGAGACATTGTAGCCGTGACAAGTGATGGTGAAGTGATGAAAAAGTTTGGCCGCGAAAGTCCAGCAGAAATGGTATTATGCATGAATCATGCTATTCATTTGGCGGTGACAGATGTTCTTTATAGAGAAAAGACCACCAAAGAAAGTAAAACGGATTCCGAAGAATCAGACTCCGACGTCTCCGACATCGACTCATACGACGATTGTGATCAAGAATTAGTACAATCAGCGGTGGAAATAGGAAACCATGATATCCGACCAGATCTGAAGAAAGTACTGAAAGATACACGAACCATAGTCAATTTGTTTCGCAGAAGTCCATTAAAAAATGCGAAACTTCAAGAATATGTAAGATCAGAACATAACAGGGAAAAATCATTGTGTCGCGACGTTAAAACGAGATGGAACAGCATTGAAACAATGATAAGCCGGTTCGTAGAAGTTAAAAACTGTATCAAAAAAGCTTTGATTGGTTTAGATACCGCAAATTTATGGCACGAAGAGAACTTGGCTGTTTTAGAGGATTTACTTAAATTTTAAATCCCATCAAATTAGCAGTTGAAGCACTGAGCTCCCGAAAAGCAGATATCTTGATCTGTGAAGCTATCATTACGACACTTCTAGTAAGACTGAAAAAGTTGGAGTCACCTATTGCTTTAGAATTTTCAGATTTCTTAACGCAAAGAATAAGTGAGAGGAGGGATTCTACTCTATATACCTTAACGCTTTTTCTTCAAAACCCAACAATTAGACGCAATGAATACTTATCACAAAGTGTTGAAACTAAAGAAATAATAATACGCTATGCTGAGAAGCTATTTCGCCGATTATTTCCAGAAAAGTCAGAATCTGAATCGAGCCCGGAAGAATCGCTTCATGCTGTTGCTGAGACGCAAAAAAGAGGCATTAGTTTTGCTGAAGAACTTCAAGACGCTATTCAAAATGTTTTCAAAGGCACTCCTCCATCACGAACTCGATTTCCTAGACTGAAGAAAGACTTCGATCTATACATCTCTTCTGGTAAACGGACACCTAATTTGGAACTGCTATACAACGCTCTGCGCACGATCATGTCTACATCCACCGAAAGCGGACGTACATTTTCAGTATCGGGAAATTTTGCTACTAAAATTAGAAGCCGATTAAGCGATAAATCACTCAGCTCTTTAGTTTTTCTTAAGTATTACTTTATGAAATAGTTTAAGACTTAAACTGAAATAATGGTTTACGTGACTGTTACATAATAAGGGCATAAGTTAAATTTTGCCAACGATGTGTGGCCGCTGTAAGAGAGTAAATAAAATATTATACGTAACTGCTGCATAGAGTTAAGGTATTTAAGCACTCGAATCATTTTATGGTTAAATTAAAATCGGTTACGCTACTTTTGATAAACTACTCTCGTGTTTACATACCTTAATGGTGTGCAGTTACGTATAATACTTTATCTACTCTTGTAAAGCCGCCACACATCGATGGCAAAGTTTGTTGGTTATCATAAGAGCGTTTCGCAATACTTAATTACTCCGTTTATATTACGTTTATATCATTGTGTGTGCTAAGAAGTTTTATATTATAAGTTTGATTTTGCATGCCTGAAACAAATAATTAAGTTTCTATTATACTACCTCTGTTTATGATCAATCAAAAATGTTATTAAGAAGAAATAATTATTTCTGAGTCAAATAAATAGCTTATTTAATCCATTATGTGTTTTCTTGACTTTTTGTAGTTAAAAAAAACTAAATTAAGGACTTTAAAAATTTCCCGGGAACGAAAAAAACCCGGGAAATCCGAAACCCTAATTGCAAACTGCTACAAAACTACAAGCAAATTAAATAGATTTAGCCTCTCTCTAGCCTCAAAGGTTTAATAATATAATAAATAAGTATTGCTGGACATTTCACACAGCGCTATCTAGACCCAAACTAAGCAGAGCTTGTACTATGGTAACCAGATAGCTGGTAGAATACATCACACTACCTAATATTATAAATGCGAAAGTTTGGATGTTTGTTTATTTGTTTGTTGCACAATCACGTCATAGCGGCTGAACTGATTTCGATGAAATATGGTATGTACGTATATTATAACCTGGATTAACACTTATCCCATAAATCAGTTCCCATGGGATGAACCATCAAAAATTGTAGCAACTACAGTACCAAAATCACAATAAGTTGGATAGGGTTGTACTGATCAGTCAAAAAAATTGGTGCAGGCGCAGCATCCCCCAGCCCTACCTTTTCGAGTTAAATAGGGTCGCAATGATGAGTAACTTCAAATTTTCCGCTGCCGCAGAGTTCTTCAGCCTGCTCTTTCTAAGTAGTCTCACTAGGAGTCTCTTAAACTTTGCTGTAGGTATGTATTTTTACACCCCAGAACAACGCGGGTGAAGCCGCTGGTAACAGCTAGTAAAAAATACAGAGTAGGTACTTATCCTATAACAAAGTGGCACTACGGTTAATCTTGAGTTATTTAGGTAGGACTACATGAAATCAAGTAAAATTTCTCAGATATGCTAATGAATTATGTGTTCTTACCCTGATTTCTTGCAGCAAAGGCTCGAAGGCTGCGTGGTCGGTGGTGTCCTTCAGATTCTCCCAGCTCTTGAAGAGTTTCCGGTCCGAGAGACGCACTGTGCTCTCTAGTTCTCTCACTTCTGGGAACAATGATTCTTTATTATTAAAAGAATAATGTCGTAGTTTAGTATTCATTAATTTACTGCAACACGACATTAGTTATTTAGGCGCCTACATACATCATAACTTAAAGCACCTACACTCTGTAAGGGTGTGGCAAGATTGCATTTACAATGCAGATTGAAACTTACAAATGTTAGGAATGAATGCCGTTCGCCGTTGCAATCGTCTCGATACAACAAATAGCTCTATTTACCTTGATGATCCGAATAGTTTTTTATGTGAATATCAATAACATATTAGCTCTGTAGGACGTTCACTGTTTAGTATAATATGTCTCGCAAACAGATACCATAATGACTGATCCGTACTGGACACTAAGGCTTCCCAGCAACTTACGAGTACGTTATGTCAACTTTCCAAGTAGAGGTTTAGCTGATATACCTACCTATAGCAAATGCGAACTTAATACTTATGCAGAGTAAGTAGTTGTAGTAAAAAGTGAGTACCAGTGTCTTTCAAGCTTGAGAGTTGTTGTTGCAGCAGCGTGCGCTGGTCGCGCAGCGCGCGTCTCTGCAGCTGCGCGCGCGCCACGACGTCGCGCGCGTTGCGCGTCTCCGCCGCCAGGGCTGCCACCTCACGCGCCTCGCGCTCCAGGCGACGCTCTAACTGACTACAAAATTATTTTAATTTAAAAATAGATTCGTTACTTGCTCCAGTAGGTATGTTGTTTGTTTATGTTATTTGTGGGGCAACAGGTTTACGGCCCACCTGATGGTAAGCAGTCACCATCGCCATCATCATCATTACAATCCGTCTGCAACCAATGCTTGGCCTTCTCTTTATTACGCCAACTTTAGCTCTTAAGTTACAAGGGAGCATACATCAATAAAAGGAATTAAGTTTACGGAATTAGGTTTCTTTGAAAAATATGTATCTACCTATATGCATGAAAGACTGTAGAGTAGCCACGGGTTTAGGAAACACTTAAATTATATCTTTTTAACGGGCAAAAAACGCAGGAAAGCCTCTTACATGATACAAGTGCTATATAAATAAAATATAACTAATATAATATATTTTAACTTTAAAAACACATATTTATTTAATTTTGCGTCTCACTTTTAAATATATTTTTTATTTTATAGTTTGTTAAAGTCCTCAAATCCGATTCGGTCCTAACAGAAGAGCAGCATGGGCTGCTAAACTCGTATTACAAATCGCATTTTGCTGAGGTAAAGTCCTATTAGACACTTATAAAATAGGTCACAAGACCCAGCCCCGGATCTAGATTTTTTCTTAGCCGGGCAGAAACTTGAGGTGCCCCCCCCCCCCCCCCCTATTATCTAGCGTTTGAGAGGGGGGGTCAAGGTTATTTTTTAATCATCATCATCCACAGCCTGACTTCACCCATTGTTGGGTATAGACTTCCCCAAGTTTGTGCCATCCATCACGATCCTGCGCTAGTCTCACCCCCTGATGACCCGCGACCATTACGATGTCGTCCACCCATCTCGCTGCTGGTCGTCTTACCCTTCTATACCCGCTTCTCGGCCACCATTCAGTCACTGTCCTGCTCCATCTGTCATCACCACGTCTAGCCAAGTGTCCCGCCCAATACCATTTGAGCGCCATAACTGGAATCCCAACGTCATGAACCTTCGTTCGTCTACGGATCTCGACGTTTGGAACTCGATCTAACAGTCTGATGCCAAGCATGGTACGCTCCATGGCTCTTTGTGCAAAACAGCTATATCCCGCTTGTCAACTTAGTTTTAGTGCATGTTGTGTTCACCTGTAATTGGTTGTGCATGTAGCTATAAGATATAGACATAAGAACTCTAGCATTATATCATGTAACAACTGTTGGTGGACCTAATAAATAAATAAATAAACCCTTAACCTGTACACAGCCTCCTGCGTGAGCGTCAACGTCTCGGCACCGTAGGTCATGGTGGGCAAAACACATTGGTTGAATAAGCAGGACCTCAGAAACTGTGAAAATTTAGGCGACCTAAGGATGTCGTCTAACTTGTCGAATGCAGCCCATCCCAATTGGATCCTTTTAGAGATCTTCTTCTGCTGATGCTCTTTACCAAACGATAGAATATGTCCAAGATAAACATACTGGTCGAATGTCTCCAGCCTCTCATTTCCCACTATTACAATGGGGTTAGTGACACCGGAGACATTCGAGAGCACCTTCGTCTTAGACATATTCATCTTAAGGCCTACACTCAAAGAAGCATCAAAAAGATGTTGCAGCATTGCTTGGAGATCACTAAAGTTTTCTGCAAATAGTACGAGATCATCTGCGAATCTAAGATGAGACAAGTTGACTCCATCGATGTTTATTCCATAATTATCCTATTCTAAGGTTCTTATAACATCTTCAAGGACAGCTGTAAAAAGCTTTGGAGAAATGGTGTCCCCTTGTCTCACTCCCCGCTGGATTGGGCACAGGATCTGTTAGCGTGTGAACTCGCACTTGCAATGTAGCCGAAGTATAGAGCTCCCGGAGCACTTCCACGTAGCGGGAATCGATGTGGCAGCGATGGAGAGCGTGAAACACGGCCCAATGCTCGACACTGTCGAAGGCCTTCTCGTAGTCGATGAAGGCCATGGCAAGGGGCCGGTTGTATTCGTGACACTTCTCCATCAGCTGCTTTACCGTGTGGATATGGTCGATGGTAGAGTATCCGCTCCGGAAGCCGGCTTGCTCGATAGGCTGGGCCTCGTCAAGCTGACGGGTGAGCTTTTTTAATAAATAATAATAAATATTAGTGGACATTTAACACAGCGCTATCTAGCCCCAAATTAAGCAGAGCTTGTACTATGGAAACCAGATAGCTGATAGAATACTTATATGCTTTTTTTTTGTAAATACATACTTATAATAAATAGAAAAACAACCAGACCCGGAACAAATATCTGTAGATCATGCAAACATTTGTTCCGGGGTGGGAATCGAACCCGCTGCCTCCTGCGTCTCAGCTGGCCATTCGCCCACTGCGCCACGGAGGTCGACAAGTTTGAAGCGTTCCAAATCAAATGAACAGCCAGGTGGATTATGTAGGTAAGTAAACCACGAGGAGGGAGTGGAATAATCGATAGTACGACGCGGCGATGCGCTGGATGCCAAGCGTTTTTGAAACAAGCTTTTTTAAACATATTGTTTATTGAAGAACAAGCTGACCCGCCCGCAGCTTCGCACGCGTGGTATTTTTATAAAAACATTACCCTCCTTTTGCGCACTCGGGTAAAAAGTAGCCTATGTCCTTCCCCAGAAAATAATCTAGCTCTATCTATTACGATCCGTTCAGCCGTTTAGTTATGAAAAGGTAACAAACAAACAGTTACTTTCGCCGTTACTATGCATGCATGTATTATACATTTAAACCTTCTCCTCTTGAATCACTCATCTATTGCTGAAAACTGCATTAAAATCCGTTTATTAAAAGATCTAAGCGAACAGACAGCGGTAGCGACTTTATTGCCGACATGCCGACGACATTCATGCCGCCCGGGGCAGATACCACGGTTTGCCCCCCCCCCCCCCTAGATCCGGGGCTGACAAGACCTTTATAACCACCACCGGTCTCTACCTCCCTAACCGATGACCTAGCACAGGGTGACCACCACTGACCAAGAAAATAAACTAAAAATACTTTATTTTCATTCTTAGTGACTGTTTTAGTAATGGGAGACTGGTTCATCAGTGTTTCGAACGACAATATTTCGGTTCAATTCGCGAACCTTCATCGGGGTGAGTGCGATCCGCTCTGAACTATTTAGGTCTCGCCTCGCACGAACCATTGTCGGTCGAAACACCGATAAAACGTTAGGTACCTACATGATAAATCACAAAAGTTTTCTAAGTAAAATATTAAGAGAACTCACGTGGGATATTCCCCGGTGACCTTGGCGTACGACTTTATGTTCCTGATCACTGCTACTAGGTGATGCAGCTGCTCACAGAACATTGGCAGCTGCTCTGGTGTTAGGTACTGCCCGCCGTACCTACATAACATTACACAAATTGATTGCTTTGATATCACGTTGACAAGTTTGACATGTCTAGACGGGACGTTATCGCATCATCTGATACTTAGGACAAGGACAACTTCAAAAACTACTAATAGGTACCTACCTATAAGTTTTGAAGTTCTTTATATCAAACGAATAGAATAAGTAGGTACCATTCACTGGACATGGCTGGAATACCATATTGTGCTTTGTTTGTTTGTAAACGAGTGCCTTTCTAATTTTAATTCACACTCATATTAAAAATGTGAATGTTTGGATGTTTCTTTATTTGGTCTGTCTTTATCACGTCATAATGGCTGAACGAATTTCGATAAAATTTGGTATAATTATCGCGTACATACCTTTTTTATTTGTTATCCCGAAGGCGACGTTTCGGCTGTGGTGCGGGTGCAACAGTCGTGGTCACGGGTTGACTTTGGTAATTTTGACTTGAAAATTTGGTATGTCGGTATATTATGACCTGGATACACATAGGCTACTTTTTATTGACAAAGCACGCGTGCGAAACCGCCGGTGGAAGCTAGTCCATACTAATATAATAAATGCGAAAGTACGTAGTAGGTATGTTTGTTACCTTTTCACGACTAAACGGCTGAACGGATCGTAATGAAATTTTGCAAGGATATAGATTATATCCTCGAGAAGAACATAAGCTATCTTTTGTCTCTTAAAATTATCTTGAAGGAGGTGAAATAGGGATTGACAGTTTGTATGACCAATCCATAATTCTTTAAGTTAGGGATCTGAAAATTGTAGGCTTTTGGTAAGAAATAAAGAAATACGTTTTTAAACTTTTTTCCATTCAAGGGGTTAATTATGAGGTAAGGTTGATAAACCACGCGTGCGAAGTCGCTGGCGGAAGCTAGTTTAATATAAATAAGTATATGTAATGTTTTTGTTCTCTTGTCATGTATATCATTCAATAAATATTATTTGATTTGATTTGGTACGAATACATCTATTTTCTTTTTTTAATAAATGGGATTTAGGTACTTACCTACTTTTTGGATTATGAGATAAAAAAAAAATATTGCTGGACATTTTACACTATCTAGCCCCAAACTAAGCAGAGCTTGTGTAATGATTTGCTAATTTTTGATTGATTATTTTATACTATAAATACCTACCAGAAGAATTTGTAAGATTAATTTTGTAATATAAATGATAAGTTATTGAGGTTTATTTAAAACATAAAATGATTTTGTGATATTCTGTTGACATGTTGTCAATGGGACTATTGTTATTGTAATACATTAATACCCGTGTTTATTATTGTCTTTGTAATTGTTGTATCAATAGAATAAATAGTAAACTTATCATAATAGAAATTATGTAATGATCTTATTAAAAACGGAAAGGATGGCAGGTGGCGCCAGTCACGGTGAACGAACGAAACACTTCAAGGACTTAAATCGAAAAAAGGCGGTTCCGTCACTGACGAACGACCGCCATTCCTCGGCTGAAATTCAAAGCGCATAGTCGCAAGAGAAATTAATCTGAAGTTTTCAATACAAGTAATTCAAATCAACATCCAGCATTTTATTTTATGATACTTGTACTATGGGAACCAGATAACTGATAGAATACATATATACATTTTTTTTGTAAGATGTTTTTGGTCACAAATTTCTCAGCCTTGACAGTACAAAATGAGAATGATATTCAAGCCATGCTTATATAAACTAAACGTGTAAAGTTGTTCAACCTGAGGTCGATATTAGCTGCGAATTGGTCGTCGTCGAAGCTGCTGGTGGCGTGCGCTTCTGACGTGTTCTGCTCTTCGTCCTCGGAGAACTCCTTTGTTTCTTCATACGCGTTACTGCCACAGCCAGTGCTCTCGCTCATACTGAACAACAAGAAAATATCTTTCTTAGTTATTCACGCACGCACGGTTACTAGCTGGTAACCGTACCTAGGTAAGGTACCTATTTTCAATAAAAAATATAATTTGGGTAGGTAACAAAAATAGGATACAAATTCCCATGGTGGATATCTTCAGATTTCTTTCATTAATTGACGCACGACAGGTATCTCAAATAACGTGTAGGCTTTATCGAAATTTGACGTTATTCAAATTCAAAATTATTTATTTGGAACATAAACAAAGTACAATAGACAAATGAAAACGTTGACAACTGCAAAAGTTAAAAAAAAACTGAGAAGCAGTGTCAGAAATGTTATATGTACGTTAGTCATAGGACATAGGATAAAAAATTGCTCATATAAAAGGTGTACTATAGTGTTGACGAATATATATAGATAAAGATTTTGAATGATAAGTTCAGAGTTAAGTTTTCATTAATTTGTTTAATTTAATTGTGTTCGTTGACATTTTATTGTATCCATTGACATTTGATTTGTATTCGTTAAAATTTTTAATACATTGACATTTTTAATAATTGAATTTAATAATCATATTATTGTATACTTTATAATGTTAGTAATGCATGATTATTAGCCGATTATGGAGGTTTTGTTTATTTTATCATCTGCTGCTATGTAATACCCATTTTTGCATTGAATAAATTACGAAGTGTGATCGGGCGAGGCGAACGGAAGTTATGAGGGGGGGGGGAATAAAAAATCTCAAGGTCTTTTAATGGAAATCAGGCCTTTTCTCAGGACTTTTGATTTTTTCAACTGGTAGCCCTAGTCGCCACTTTTAGATCTCGCACCATCTAAAAATGTTGTTAGGTTAGGACCGTCACTGGGTAAAGGACGGAACCTGGGACAGGATTTTTAGATGAAGTATACTTGCCCAGCCCACTTCATAAAAACCAATGTGCCCATACATTTTTTTACTTCTTTGCCACACGTTCAAAAATATTTGTGCTTAACCCTTAAGGTCTTTGTTTGAGTTGATTTTTTGTAGTTTTTTTTAAATATATACCTTAAATACTTACGACACTTTTATTTTCATATCAATGGACCAAAAACATTAAATAAACTGGGTACTAACTAAAACATAGATAATATTGATACACTAGCTAGTTATAATTATAGTATAAAGTATTTAAAAAAAACTCACGGTACGTCAGTTTTAATATAAGTATATGCACGTCATTGTGGTTAAGGGTTAAGGCGGGCTTGTTTCGGAACTTTAGGTATTTTACGCTACCTCAGGCCCCGCCAATCTAAACGTATCTGCACTGCACTAATTTGAAACGCGGGGGAATTTTTGGGAGACAAACGGCGTGCGTCCGACCTCGAAGACGTCTCGACGGGCACTGGCCGCCCGGCGCGAGCGCCTGAACGAGTAAATTTTGATAGTTTTCTTTCACAGAGATTAATAATAACTGAATTACATATTGTTTTTTCACAATTCCTTAGTTAATAATAAGCTCTATTTTTTTGGTATAAATTTGACATGACTTCAAGAAGAACCCTCTTAGTATCGCCGTTTAAATATCAATTTAGTGTCAAGTTTATGATTTTTTTTTATCGAGAAAAGTATTATTATTCGCGTTTCTATCTTCACAAAGCGGTAGATTATATGTTCAGTTTCAATAAAATATGTTTTTTTTGTGCATATTTTACATTTCAGTAGAGATACAGTTGTTAAAAAAAACCTAAAAGTCGTCACCCTTCAAACTTCCCCGCCTTAAGTGGAAAACTACCTGACTAGACCTAGATTATCATCATCATTTGCACCTGATCTGCTTAACGAGCTACTACTATTTTATGTTCCAAATCAATATATATCCGGTGCAGAAGACAGGCTTCTTGCTGTACCCTCGACCCGTACTGTATCCAGTGCTAACTCCCCGCTGCCTCGCACACTGACCGCCCTCAACAAACTCCTAGATGCCAACCCTGAATGCAATGTGTATGCTGACGAATGGAAGGAATTGATGCAGGTATGTCTGAGGTATTGTGAGATTGATTTATAAAAGGCACGGAAGTCCGTGATGAAAGGTCTGTAATTTAACAATTCAATTTATTATTTATGTGTGTGATTTGATAAATTTATTTATATTAATGTGTATTACTTTAATTTATTTGTATGTTGTATAGATTTTTAATGTAATTTAGATTTTAATTTGACAATGTATGGTTTATGTAATTATTGTTTTGAATTATTTTAAATTAATTAGTGTAATTGGTTTAATCCGTTCTGATTAAATAAATAAACTAGAGCTGCTCGCAGCTCGCGTGTTTTTCTGTTTGTAGAAGAAGAAATTAAAGAGGATATCGAAGTGAAAAAAGCAACCAAACAGGATTTCGAAGAAAAATGCTATCAAAGAGGATATCGAAGATGACAAAGCAATCAAAGAGATTATCAAAGTGGAAGAATCTATCAAAGAGGATATCAAAATGGAAAAAGCAAACACAGAGGAAATCGAAGTAGGAGAAGCAATCAAGGAGGATATCAATGGAAAAGATGCAATCAATAAGGGTATCCAAGTAGAAAATGCGATCAAAGAGGATACCCAAGTGGATGAAGCAAACAAAGAGGTTATCTAAATGGAAGAAGCAATCAAAGGAGATATCGAAGTAGGAGAAGCAATCAAGGAGGATATCCAAGTGGAAGCAGAAATTAAAGAGCGTATCAAAATGGAAGAAGTAATCAAAGAAGCCATCGAAGTGGAAGACGCAATCAGAGACGATATCGAAGTGGAATAAGCAATTAAAGAGGTAATCTAAGTTGAAAATACGAACAAAGAAGATACCGAAGTGAAAGAAGAAATAAAAAAGGATACCTATCAAGGTCGATGATGACAATAAAAAAACGACTCCAGTTAAAATTTGTACTACCATTTTTAAAAGTTTACTATGTCTATCTAAACTTTAATTCCTCGTATCTTCTAAATGGAAGCACCTTTTAGAAGATACGAGGAATTAAAGTTTTTTTAAGTGAAATCATAATTTTGTTAAGAGGATATCGTAGTCGAAGAGGCAATCAACGAAGATATCGAAGTGGAAGAATCTTTTAAACAAGATATCGAAGTTAATGAAGCAATCGAATAGGATATTAAATTTAAACAAACAATCAAAGAGGATATCGAAGTGGAAGAAGCAATCAAAGAGGATATCGAAATGGAAAAAGCAAACAAAGAGGATATCGAAGTAGGAGAAGCAATCAAGGAGGATATCAAAGTGGAAAAAGCATTCAAAGAAACAAGTGGAAAAAACAGTCAAAAAGGATATTAAAGGGAAAGATGCAATCAAAATGGATATCCAAGTAGAAAACGCGATCAAAGAGGATATCCAAGTAGATGATGCAATCAAAGAGGTGATCTAAATGGAAGAAGCAATCAAAGGGGAGATCGAAGTTGAAGCAGAAATTAAAGAGGGTATCGAAATGGAAGAAGTAATCAAAGAGGCCATCGAAGTGGAAGACGCAATCAAAGACGATATCGTAGTGGAATTAGCAATTAAAAAGGTAATCAAAGTTAAAAATACGAACAAAGAAGATACCGAAGTTAAGGAAGAAATCAAAAAGGATACCTATCAAGGTCGATGATGACAATAAAAAAACGACTCCACTAAAAATTTGTACAACCATTTTTAAAAGTTTACTATGTCTATCTGCTTCCGTTTAGAAGATACGAGGAATTAAAGTTTTTTTAAGTGAAATCATAATTTTGTTAAGAGAATATCGTAGTCGAAGAGGCAATCAACGAAGATATCGAAGTGGAAGAATCTCTTAAACAAGATATCGAAGTTAACGAAGCAATCGAATAGGATATTAAATTTAAACAAACAATCAAAGAGGATATCGAAGTAAAAGAAGCAATCAAAAAGGATATCGAAATGGAAAAAGCAAACATAGAGGATATCGAATTAGGAGAAGCAATCAAGGAGGATATCAAAGTGGAAAAAGCATTCAAAGAAAATATACAAGTGGAAAAAACAGTCAAAAAGGATATCATAAGGAAAGATGCAATCAAAAAGGATATCCAAGTAGAAAACGCGATTAAAGAGGATATCCAAGTGGATGATGCAATCAAAGAGGTTATCTAAATGGAAGAAGCAATCAAAAGGGAGGTCCAAGTGGAAGCAGAAATTAAAGAACCCTCTTTAATTTCTGCTTCCACTTGGACCTCCCCTTTGATTGCTTCTTCGATCGAAATGGAAGAAGTAATCAAAGAGGCCATCAAAGTGGAAGACGCAATCAAAGACGGTATTGAAGTGGAATTAGCAATCAAACAGGATATCGAAGTAGAAAACAAGATCAAAGATGATACCGAAGTGAAAGAAGTAATCTAAAAGGATACCTATCAAGGTCGATGATGACAATAAAAAAACGTTTCCACTAAAAATTTGTACTACCATTTCGTAAAAGTTTACTATGTCTATCTGCTTCCGTTCAGAAGATACGAGCGATTAGTTTTTTAAGAAAAATCATAATTTTGTTAAGAAGATATCGTAGTTGAAGAAGCAGTCAACGATGATATCGAAGTAAAAGAATCTATCAAATAAGATATCGAAGTTGACGAAACAATCGAATAGGATATTAAATTTCAAAAAACAAAGAGGATATCGAAGTGGAAAAAGCAATCAACGAGGTTATCAAAGTGGAAGAATCTATCAAAGAGGATATCAAAATGGAAAAAACAAACAAAGACGATATTGAAGTAGGAGAAGCAATCAAGGAGGATATCGAAGTGGAAGAAGCAATCATCAAAGAGGATATCAAAATGGAAAATGCATTCAAAGAGGATATCGATTGGAAGAAGCAATCAGAGAGGTTATCAAAGTGAAAGAATTTATCAAAGAGGATATCAAAATGGAAAAAGCAAACAAAGAAGATATCGAAGTAGCAGAAGCAATCAAGGAGGATATCGAAATGCAAGAAGCAATCAGAGAGGATATCAAAACAGAAAAAGAAAATAAAACTGATATAGAAGTAGGAGAAGCAATCAAGGAGAATATCGAAGTGGAACAAGCAATCATGAAAGAGGATATCAAAACGGAAAAAGCATTCAAAAAAGATATCCAAGTGGAAAAAGCAGTGTAAAAGGATATCAAAGGAAAAGATGCAATCAAAACGGATATCCAAGTAGAAAACGCGATCAAATAGGATACCCACGTGGATGAAGCTATCAAAAAGGTTATCTAAATCGAAGAAGCAATCAAAGACGATATCGAAGTGGAAGAAGCAATCAAAGAGGATACCGAAGTGAAAGAAGAAATTAAAACGGATACCTATCAAGGTCGATGATGATAATAAAAAACGATTCCACAAAAAATTTGTTTTACCATTTTGTAAACTTTACTATACCTAACTGCTTCCGTTTAGGAGATACAAGCAATTAAAGTTTTTTTTAAGAAAAAAATCATATTTTTGTTGAGAAGATATCGTAGTGGAAGAAGCAGTCAACATAGATATTGAAGTCGAAGAATCTATCAAATAAGATATCGAAGTTAACGAAGCAATCGAATAGGATATTAAATTTAAAAAAGCAATAAAAGAGGATATCGAAGTGGAAGAAGCAGTCAAAGACGATATCGAAGTGGAAGTAGCAATAAAAGAGAATATCCAAGTGGAAGACGCAGTCAAAGACGATATCTAATTGGAATAAGCATTCAGAGAGGATACCGAAGAAGAAAACACGATCAAAGAAGATACCGAAGTGAAAGAAGAAATCACAAAGGATAGCTATCAAGATCGATGATGACAATAAAAAAAAGATTCTACTAAAAATTTGTACTACCATTTTATAAAATTTTCTATGCCTAACTGCTTCCGTTTAGAAGATACGAGCAATTAAAGTATTTTTAGGAAAAATCGTAATTTTGTTGAGAGAATATCGTAGTGGAAAAAGCAATCAACGAAGATATCAAAGTGGAAGAATCTATCAAATAAGATATCGAATTTAACGAAGCAATCGAATAGGATATTAAATTTAAAGAAGCAATATAAGAAGATTTTGAGTAAGAAGCAGTCATAAACGATATAGAAGTGGAAGTAGCAATCAAAGAGAATATCCAAGTGAAAGACGCAATCAAAGACGATATCGAATTGGAATAAGCATTCAAAGAGGATACCGAAGTAGAAAACACGATAAAAAAAGATACCGGAGTGAAGAAGAAATTAAAAAGGATACCTATCAAGATCGATGATGACAATAAAAAAACGATTCCACCAAAAATTTGTACTACCATTTTGTAAACCTAATTATAACCTAATATAATTATGCCTAGCTGCTTCCGTTTAGAAGATCGAGCAATTAAAGTTTTTTTAGAAAAATTCATAATTTTGTTGAGAGGATATCGTAGTGGAAAAAGCAATCAACGAAGATATCGAAGTGGAAGAATCTATCAAATAAGATATCGAAGTTAGCGAAGCAATCGAATAGGATATTAAATTTAAAAAAAGCAATAAAAGAGGATATCGAAGTAGAAGAAGCAGTCAAAGACGATATCGAAGTAGAAGTAGCAATAAAAGAGAATATCCAAGTGGAAGACGCAATTAAGGACGATATCGAATTGGAATAAGCATTCAAAGAGGATACTGAAGTAGAAAACACGATCAAAAAAGATACCGAAGTGAAAGAAGAAATCAAAAAGGATACCTATCAAGATCGATGATGACAATAAAATAACGATTTCACCAAAAATTTGTACTACCATTTTGTAAACTTTACTATGCCTAACTGCTTCCGTTTAGAAGATCGAGCATATAAAGTTTTTTGGGAAAAATCATAATTTTTTTGAGAGGATATCGTAGTGGAAAAAACAATCAACGAAGATATCGAAGTGGAAGAATCTATCAACTAAGATATCGAATTTAACGATGCAATCGAATAGGATATTAAATTTAAAAAAGCATTAAAAGAGGATATCGAAGTGGAAGAAGCAGTCAAAGACGATATCGAAGTGGAAGTAGCAATCAAAGAGAATATCGAAGTGGAAGAAGTAATAGAAGCATTCGAAGACGAAAAGTGAAAGAAGCAATCAACGACGATATCGAGGTGGTAAAAGCAATCATATACATGAAAATTTACTAAGCAAGTTGTCTTATGCCCCTCCAAAAACTAAAAAAAAAATTATGGACATCCAAAATAATGATGATGATGGATGTCGCATAAATATGAAAATTTACTAAGCAAGTTGCCCTATGCCCCGCCAAAAAACTAAAAAAAAATTTGAACATCCTACATGATGATGATGATGGATGTCGCATAAACATGAAAATTTACTAAGCAAGTTGCCTTAAGCTCCTCCTAAAACTAAAAAAAAAATTTGGACATCCAAAATTATGATGATGATGGATGTCGAATAAACTTAAAAATTTAGTTATCTCATGCCCCTCCACCAATATATAAAATTACAGTAATTTAAATTTTATAGTACCCACGATCAATCTGGCTCCCTACAAAAACAGTATAAAAGTTACGGCAAACGAAATATACGGTGTACGGTTTTCACACAAAATTTTTTTGTATGGGACAAAATTTTTTCTGTATGAAAGACCATTTTTTTTAATGGATCCGGATATAAAAAAATGTCCTGAGCAACATTAGTTTTGGCGCTAATGCTCTAAGACTTTTACTTTCCGAGATACGATGTAGATGGGAGCGAATGGGGGACAAAAGGGGGACTTTAGGATTTATTCCCAACTCATCGGAACTCCCCCTATGCGACCCCACCAAACATTTCTACCCTACGAGGGGGCATCTGGGAGAACAAGGATGTCAATGAGTCAGTCAATCAGTGAGTGGTAATCCAGTTGTATATAATATAATAATTAAAATAATAAATGATCAACCGTAATGTGACGCATCATTATGTACTGCTTGAATAGTTTGGGTTTATGATTACAATTACAAATCTACGAGTATGTACCTATTGCGTAAAAGGGGTAGGTCTTTAATATTACATAGTATACCTAAGTGCAGCCATATTTAGCGTTTTACGCATGCAATGTCGAGTTTAATTAGGTAGGTTCCATTAGTAGGTTCTCCTTTGTTTATTTCGCAGGAAAAACGTAAGCTCTGCACGTAAACTACCCACTAGACCGTGAATATTATTAGTAGGGGAAATCCGTAGTTTTAAAACTCACACAGTAGATGTGAATGAGATCTTGTCGAGAGAGAACTTGTGATGTTCCCCGCGCAGTTTGTTGAGCAGGCGGCCGAGTCGTGACCGACCCCCGCCCTCCATCTGTAGCTGAAATCACTTGACTGGAAAACAACAAGGCATTTAAAAGAGACCTCCTAGATTTTCGTACTCCATCTTACGACTATACATCATCGCTTACTATTTACGCTTATCCACTATGCGATGCTGGTAAAGGGCAAACAAGTATAAAGTGCCATTTCCTAGTTTTTAAGACTTATTGTATACTTGTTTACCTATGCAAATAAATGACTTGTACTATCAGGTGAGATTGTGTCCGAATAAAAATATCCCACGTTAAAAAAACGAGTGTGCTTTAGACCACTCGACTTAAGTAAAACTTCTTTTTCAAAATATCAATTTATAAAATTGTTCAATTACAAAATTGTCCGTCTGTAGGTCGATCAGTCTATGTTCATTCTGGACAGACGAAACTCGCACTCGCACATTATCGTTTATAAATATACGAAACTATCTCTTTTTATCTTCATTAACTTATATCTCCCTCTCAACTTCCGTTCGCACTTTTCGTAACGCATTCACCAGCTTACTTCCCAAGTAAATCGTGCGTAAAGAAGTTTTACTTCAAAAAGCCCTGTTTTTGTTTATGCTTTGTTCACGTAAGTAAACTAGGTAACAATGGCTCAACTAGTATAATATATAGGGTGTTTGATAATATACGCACAAAAATGAAAGGGGTTATTTTGATGAGCATAATAAAAAAAATTATGAAATGTTTACCATAGAAATGTGTAATTTATTATAAAAAACAATCACTTTATTAAACTTATGTTGTACTATTGCATACCTAATGCTTGCCATCTAACCAGAGATAATGTATTAGTGACGTCTCGAGATCTCTCTTGTTGTCCCTTTTTAACCCAAAACCCGCAGCAATTTCCGAAAGAGATATCAAATCGGCCTTTATTTTTGGATGTCGATTGAAACAGTAGGCAGTAAGTTTTATATCGAAAGGATCACCTAAATTTAGTCAATTTTCTTTAAAATTTGATATTATAACTACCTAGTAGTTTTTTTATGTTTTGAGAAACCGTCACTAGAATATCGTCAGTATATTACCAAACATCCTGTATATAAAACGAGAAAAGTTTTGTAGCTGGTCGCTATCGTATAGAGGAGACCTAACATGCCACGAACGTAAGCCTCCTGACACAATGACGTCGCTTCTTGATCTCTCGTGGATGTTAAATCTCAATAATGATGATTGTTTATTCCCTATAGTGTGAAATATTTTTTTCGACACGCGCCGACTATTCCACAACGCTTTGAACAAGAACAGGCTTTCATTTTGAGTGTGAAGGTGTTTATATTGGATAGTAATAGTAATTTAAGATTCGAGACTGCACTTCGCTGTAGTGTGCCTACCCAGACAGCAGCGTAGAGCTTAGCAAGCTAAAATTAAGGAAATACTGATAATATTTTACTCACCTAATTTGATGTATCGCAGTATTTTCTTCAAGTAGCAGCGGTTGTGTACAAACATGCAAGCATCATTTAGTATTCATTAGCATTTTGTTGATAATTTGGTTCACAGAAATATTTCCTTCATTTTGATGTTATAGGTTGTCAAAAAATATAAATAACTCTTTGTCAATAAATATTAACTATGGTCCAAATAATTCCCAAAAAGTTTTTATTGAGGGATTTCCAAAAGCTGCAAAACTCCTCATCAGAATCCTCCTTAAGATGACACTTTCCACAAATCCAAGGTCTCTGCTTACCCCTCGATCTGAGAAATACAACAGGGCCCGTAGCCAATTACATTCGCTTCGAATCGATTTGATTTCTACATAGGTTTGTTGTCGATATGTCACGTGCTATTTCTATAGCATGTGTCAAATCCCATGCATTTTCGGACTTATCGACTAGCGTCATCTCTAATCGAATGTAACTTGGCTAAGCTCTCTCTACATTCTAATATCTAACCCTACAGAACATCTTTAATCTAGAAATGAAACACACATCGTACATTTTCTGAATTGTAATTCGTATAAAAATACAATTATAATTATCAATATATAATCGCGAGAGCCAGCGCAGGCGTACACATACTTCTCAATACACATACAATAATTGCAAAACATCAAATGCGATTAAGTACAACATTTTATTTATGTGAAGATACAAGTCAGTCCTTGTTAAAATTAATTAGGGCTTTTCACACCAAGGTAACTTGTCGGTAAGCCTTACACAAATTACCAGGTTTATTTTTAATAGGCTCGTGTTTGACTACAATTTCGCCTGATGGTAACCATGATGCAGTCTACGGTGGAACACGCTTGTCTAGAAGAAACCTCTTGTCAATGCTAAACTGCAACGTTTGGCATTCAAAAACTGTAGTTTTCCTGTAGATGGAGCTAACGGCGCTTTAGTTGTAATCTGAATCATCTCACTAATTTCGACCCTGACGTGACAGAGCCCGGTAGCACAATTGGATAGTGCAGCCTCGTATTAAGAGGAAGGTTGCTGGTTCAAGTCCCGTCTAGGCTTGAAAAATAATGAGATGGTTTTAAAATCTTAAAGAAACCTGTTAAACCAGCGGCTTAAAGATTTTGTAAAGGTTATTTACCATATTAAAACATGGTAAATAGCTTCGTTTAAGCAGCGATTTATTACCCGGTGAGAAACTCCCCTAAATTCACAATATACAGTCTCAGAGTACGAAGAATTTTAAACGGATTTGTTTTATTATTATTTCACGAACATAATTTCATAAACGTTTATCAAATGAGATCTTCGCGATTGTTCAATTTCACCAAATATAGACAAATGTTATATTGTTCCAAATGAGCAACTGTAAGGACATTTCCTACCATTTAAGTGGCGCAAGGACTTATGAAGCACGTGGCGAGATACTAGTTGCCCAAATCTCGGCTAAGCGTGTTTTAATAGTAGCTAGAGATATATTTACTCTTTTTTCTTCAATTTTTCTTGAGCAGATCACAAAAATAGGCGCGGATTTTTCAAAAACAGTTTATTAATCCGTTTATCCTCCGCGGACGACTTTCCCGTTTTACCACGTTCTGGTAGGTCATCAACATGTTTTGCAACTAAACATCGGTTCACCCACTTGGTCACGAACGCCTTAAGACTTATTCATGTACTTTTTGGGTCATTTGGGATGCGTACACAGAAACACTGCGGGAATCATACGCGGTATTCATCTTGTGAAACGTGCGCTCTGTGCGAAGCGAAAACTGTTAATGTTTGATGATACATTGTGGACAAAATGTTGGGCTACCAGCTCGTATTTTTTGTTTTGAAAAAAAAACCAAAGAATACATTATTTTATCCCGGTCAAGTTCTTATTAAACACACTGTATGAAAACAGTCAAGAAACATAAGTTTATCCATTTTTTTCCATGAATTTCCGATGCGATTTTCTACTATATATATTTGTATAGTATATTTGCTCATTTGGGACAAATCTCCGCCATAGTTCGTAAAATAATAATAAACTGCGCAACCCATTTAAAAATAATTTTAAAAGGTGAAGATTACAAATTGTGACCAAGTCTAGAGAGTTTGGCTGCGTCTACCGACGAAACCTAGAGTTCTGCTCTGGCGATAGAACAACGCTGCGCCGGCGCATCCTGTCACATGCATGAAAATGAAATGGCGAAAACAAACAGGAAGATGCCCAATTCATAAAAATAATCTGTGAGACTTTTCGTAAAAGTTCTACCAAAACTGAAAAAACTAGGTTTTTCCTTTTATTTGGATTGCATTGAAGATGGATGGGATCCTCCGGGTGACGATAATGATGATGGTCTGTTTTTAAAGCTACTTTCGCGACCTAGCGTCTCAATCGCCAGTCCAAAGCCCTAGATATATTATAAAAACTACAGCTAAAGGATACATTAAACAAAATCCCTGCGAGGATAAAGAACCATCATCGTTGCTTAAAGCGGCACTGCTAGGACCAGAGACGGAAGAAACTGTCTAAATTAAAGACGGTACCGTGATCACCCGATACACTCTTGCTTTTAAGTCGAACGCCTTTTTTTGTTTTTTTTTATTGATGACAGCCAAGCGCTTGACCACTACCTCACCTGATGGTAAGTGAAGGTGTTTTTGATTTTGAATATCAAGTTAAACTGTAATCTGTAACATTAGAAACAATACCAGATTTTAACAATCCATTCCTTGAGACTGGGGCTCGAAATGGATGAAAACACCCCTATATTAACTTCACTTTTATATATATTTAAATCAAAGTAGGGGTAAAGGGTAGGGTGAACTACGATACCGGTTAGAAAGTTAGACAATAAACCTCAGTCTTAAACAATGACTAAACGAACTAGCTTCTAGCTTCACAACAAAGGCACAAATACCACAAAAGCTGGGACAATGGCGCGGTTTTATAGTGCCTAGAACCAAACTTACAATTGCAATTCGCTTTAAGTTTTCCAGGTTTAATCATGATCAATAAAATAGTATTATCGTTAAAAAAAAGCTAGATGGAGCGCCGTTAACTTGAAAGTGATGCACCCAAAGTATGCCAGTGTGATACATACTTCACACCACATTTGCCATCCTTCTTGTTCGATGGTTTGTGCTTCAGTTAGCATATAGGCGGCGTGACATCTCTTTGGCAAATACGAATAGTTAAATTTACTGGAAACAAGTTAACCTCAAAATAACACAAGCGCTATTAAATTATTTCCGATTTGGCCGAAATTTTTGCGAATTTTAAATTGACTTTGGTATTTTAATTGTTAAGGAACGGATCACACTTTAACTTTAAACACAATGCTCTGTTCAAAGTTGAAACAATCTTTAAACTCAAACATTGTTGCAACTGTGACAAATTAAACATCAAAACGCAATTTTCTAAGTTAAAACATTGTTTAACTGTGAAATCATCAAGCAATTATTTTAGCTCAAACACATTTGTACCTTTGAACTTTGACAATTGTATGTTTGAGTCAGTAAATTGCGTGGTTGAACTCGGACAATTGCATGTTTGAGCTGAGCCTTGAAATGTCAGTAGCCTAAAAAGAACTTCCGCGCCATTGCACCCGGCAAATAAACCTAACTGGTCCCAGCGTGAGTGCGAGCTGGAGGCTGGAGCGCCTACCACAGGCCGGAGGAGAAGCCGCCGGGCGGCACGCGCACGCGCTTCGGAGGCTCCGCGCTCGCCGCGGCGGCGGGGGCGGGTGCCTCCTTCACGGGGTTTACCATCTGGAATAAATCATTCGTAGATCGGTTAGTCGATCTCCTAACCTGGTTTAGACTCCCTGGTTGGTTTTGTCTTGTTTAATCTGATGTATAATGGCACGTGTCAACGCATGACAAAATTAACAAAGCCTATTTTATTATATCTAGAAATGCCATAGCTAAGAAATGCTTAGGGCTCGATTGTGGGTTAGGTAGACTGTTAGTGATAATATGTGTTTTTAGCAACAAATAACTAAGTAAGTTTTTATTATTTACTAATTGTTACTTATATTTACGTTCAACAAATTACGTTTAGTTATAGTTCTCGTGTAAGTGTAAATTTTTTACTCACGAGAAACAAATATCTTAAACCAGAAGACTGGCTGGATAAGAATGTCACGCAAGATTTTGGATCACCAATATAACTATCACAAACAACAGTGGTGTTGTTCATGGTAATAGTCAGCGCCATAGACCTCCATTCTTTGCCAGCATTTTCTATCATGTACGTCTTTTGTTCTCTGCGAACTTTACCTATCTTGTTTTCGGTCATATCTGTTGGAATATCTTCATCATTATCATACGAACCATAGAACGTCCACTACTGAACAGATTTTCACAGCGACCGACCTTGCTTTGGCCCCTAGCAATATCACGTACTTTTTCCATATAGTGGTCCTACGCTTCGCTTTACAGGCCCTCAGTTCTCCAAGCCGCGCACACTAAAACCTCTTAGAATCTCTTGGAACAAATTCAAATTTACCTTGGGTTCAGGCTGAACTGGGCTGACTTGCGGCTGGGGCTCCGGAGTGGAGTCCGGTGCCGATGGCTGTTCTGGGGTCAGGTTGCCGTTCTGAGGGGCCTCTACGCCATTAGGCTTGGGTTTCGGCTCGTCTCCTTGTCCTGAAAGCAAACAACCACATGTAATATAAGTAATAAGTCTCTAGCTAGACGATGGACTAAAGACGATTTGGAAAAATAACTTGAATAAGCCTTGAAACTTGAGCAGTGGTAAGAGACCAGGCCAAATCCAGATCGACGACTAGACTAAATTAGCTGATATAATAACGCAGATTAACATCAAAATTTCCTAAAATGAAAATGATAAACAATTTCTAATCCAAAACTTCCACCACCTAATTTATTGTTTGGTACTATTTACAGAATTCATAAGTGCGAGGATTATGGACAGCATCTGTCCAACTGAAGCTGAGTTTAGGTCTTGCCCATTTCAATAGTTAGCAGTAATGACGTCACTTACCAATGGATGATGGGGGCTGGGCGTACCCTTGACGACGGCCGCGGGTAGGCTCCGGCTCTCCGCCGAAGATATCGGTATGCCCGCCACCCGGGGGGCGCAGTACCCGAGACGAGTTCCGCGCGCCGTCCCCTTGGAGGCCGATCGTGAACGAGGTGGACGTCATACTCATTAAAATTCCGGGAGTGCTGTGGAAGAGACAACTAACGTAATGTTACGCAGACACAACCCTGCGAGGCTGTTGTCTAATTTTGAAGACGAAAAAGAGATGCAGAAATCAATGATGGATTTTCTCATGTGTCGATCTCAAGGTTTACAAAAGAAAACTAAAATTCATACAAAATGCCTCAAGATTGGAAACAGAAGAGAAATTCAATCATCCATTTCTGTCATCTCGTCTTTGTTTTCGTTTTAAAAATAATGAAATAGCCCTGCTGATGCATACTACGGGCGACTTGAGCAACGATGCCTAAACGTATTTAGTGACTAAATGTGATTTAGAGATTTGTAAAATCATACAAATACGTCAAATTAAAAGACTTAATTAAATTATGTCGCTCAATACGTTTAGAGATCGTTGTGCAAGCCGGGCTTAAATTCCCTGTGCCACAGGAATGACAAATTACTTACTAGGATTACCATGGTTAGTACAACGGCCTGACCCTGAACAATTTTCATAGGGTTCCAGTCTACTAAGCATTAGTCAAACGAAGACGTGCTCACTAAATCGCCATATTGCGTGCGATCACTAGTTCGTATTTACTGAACAAGTTCATTTCAAAAGTAGGTCGCTTCGTGTGACAAACGCTTAATAGCACATTATTTGCTATATTCTAGTAATGAGATGAATATATAGAGGTAGCACAGGTGAAGGAGACATGTCAGTAAGAAAGCACAATGAAGCGAAAAGCATGGATGCAGATACAAGATTGAGAAGTTCATCAGAATTTCATTTTCAAACAATGTTTTCGTAGAATTGTTTTCCTATAAAACGTGTTAAGTTAGTAAAATATAAACTATAGATTGTATACAGTAGTAAGACTTTATTGATCAATTCAAACGCTTACAGGATCATGTAACAGCACCGACCGCACGTTTACCACAAAAAATAAACAAATGGCGCATAGCAGATGGCTCAACAGATGGTTCGCGATGCGACATCCTTTGGCAATCAATACTATGAACTTAAAATCCACTGAATATTTCATTATTTCCATCATCTATCTTGTGTATGAAAACAAGGAATGTATTCTTTCTTAAAGAGCTCCTAAATAGGTACTATGATCTTGGAATAGAGTTGAGAGGATTTATTTTTATTACGGTTTCAAGTGGAACGATATACTTTCATAAAATAAGTTGCCTTCACATCTTTATTGAGATTAATTTATGATATAGAGAGATTGAAGAAACCTTTAAGTTTAATATAATATGCAGAGGTATAATGCGCGCAGCCAAAGATGAGACCTGTCATACCTGTTACCCACGTTAACTTGGGACCATAGCGGCGTATGCGCGGACTGCGGGGAACGACACACGACTGAATACGCATGCGTGACCCCATACCTCGCCGTTCCTCCCCTCTTGCCTCGCATACTGCCAAAACCGCCAAGAACTATCTACTGCGCAGGTTGACCACGTGACCCGCCAAGTCTTATTAGTTTATTTTATGCAAAGAAGTGAAAAAGTAGTTGTATATTTTTGCAACAATCTCCTCCAATTAGATTTAATTGTAGACACTGCATGCAGCGATTCATAATATAATTACAATGGCTAGAAAGCTCATTATCATTTCAATAGTTCACATACCCATCCTCCGCAGGTCACACAACATCCTGTCTACATAAAATGGCTAACAAAAGAACAATGTATTCCCGCACCACCAAACCATAATTAATCAAATATACAAGAGGCTCAATTATTACAACACATAATATAATGTATTTTGTTTTTGATATTGCCCGCACGCAAATATGCGGGGTTTGTGCAATGTTCTCGTTGACAAAAAAAGAAGTCTTCTCGAAAACGGTGACTCTAATTTTTGTAGATACGAAATTTTGGATGTTTATTGATCTACCATGGCAAAAGCGATTACCCTCGAAACCCAGAATAACATTACAAATATTTTATCAAAATACTGATCGAGAAAAGTCGTGGCCAGAAGGCGGTAACTCAACACGAAGGCGTGTCCCACTGCAGAACTCTGCCTACGTAACTTTTTGGATGTTAGGTAAGTATGGGTTCGTTCACTCCTTACAACAGCTAACTGCAAATACTGCGATCAATAGAGATTTGGCACAGAGCTACCTAGTCCGTGACCTGGGTACAACCGAGGAACTGCGATCTAAATTATCTCGAGAAGACGTAAGGTTTTCATTTCAGCATGTCGATTCTATCTCGATAGCGAGATTAGACAAAGCTTTTTCTAAAGGTGCACGATGTAAATTATTCTCTAGTACTGAATCTAGCCTAAATCCAGACAGAGATCCAGAGTTGACTTCTAGCTCGTACACACACACTTACTAGGTATACAAGTCGGCTGAAGGATAACCCTAATATTACAAGAGAGGAAACAACATAAATCCTACCTACCTAGTTATACGCATCGTAACCCCCCTGATGAAAGTTTGTAAATAGTGTCCCATTTTAGTAAGTGCTTCTCACAAATATTTATCTGCAACGCGAAACTCTGTTTGCAAGATTATTGCATTATCTGATAGGTTGTTTTCCGTTTTTGACCGCCATTGGTGAAACTTAATTCGCGTGATAGTTTTATCTACTTCATCAAATTATGAAGAAAGTTAATGGCGACGTTTGATACACGCTCACATTGCCCACTACTCCCAACCACCTAGTGGGATATCTTCACAGAGCTGAGAGGTAATGAGAGGTTTTCCATCAAGAGGAGGAGCCAGTGTCTCTGTGCAGCCACCTTACAAACAATGGCTCACATAATCCCTATGCCCGACCATCTGCACCTTGAAGAAGAATGACTTATACTAGGTAATAAAAACGGGTGGTGCAAGACACCCTATATTGGTCCAATTAAATACGTTAAAAGATACAAGATGTTTATTTAAATAAATATGTGTAGTACAATTGGGTCTAACAATCGAAAGAAGAAGACAAAGATTTATAAAGTTGTGAGCATATTCCTTCTTCCTTCCTTCGGTGAGCAAATTGACTTTTTGCAACAGATGCGTCATCGCAATTTCAGCATGAGATTTGATTTTCAGTTTGACTCACGATAATCATCCAGTCGTGAACTTCTCATTACTTTTTGTGACTAATGTGAATTTATTTATCGGTTTTGGAACGCCAAAAGATTACTGAGAATCTTCGACCAAAAAGTTATCTATACCGGAAAAACAGGAATGATTAGTACGTGATGTTTTCATAGCTTGAATGAAAACAAACGACGAATCGCATTCACATCTAAATTATTCTGCCTGCCTGACCTTCAATGAGAAATATAAGCAAAAATTCTGACCCTGCGAACAGTATTTTCTTGTATCGCCAATATACCTACAATTCCTAATACGTACGTGTTAACTGCATCGATATCAGAAAGGTCATGTAGATTATAAAATGTAACTGATTAGAATAACTTACACTGGTAGGATTTTTTTTTAACTAAATAGATCTTCGTTTGACCACAAACTCACCTGATGGTAAGCGATGATGTGGTCTAAGATGAAGCACGAAGATCTAGAAGAAACCTATTCACTCTTACCTTAAAGAGGCCCCCATTGTATTCTTTAGGAAAAACAGACGACGGCAAAGCGTTCCATACCTCAGCTGTACGCATCAAGAACGTAGAACCAAAACGGTGTGTGCGAATGGGTGGTATATCAACTAGGTACGGATGGTACTGAGCCGTGCGCCTGCTTGTTCTTTGATGGAAAGGAGATGGCGGAATCAAATCGTAAAGTTCCTGGGCACATTCCCCGAAATGTATTCTGTAAATGATCGATAAGCTTGCAACTTTACAACGGTGTTCGAGACTTTGGGTCTTAGCCTCCGCCATATATTGCTCACCTATTAGCCTAAAAGCCCTACGCTCTATCGAGTCTAAGGTAGCGAGCTGGTATTTGGCCGAACCATCCCAAAGGTGGCAGCAGTACTCCATACCAGACCGGACTTGTGCTTTGTATAGACTAAGAAGCTGTCCTGGTGTAGGTAGCTTTTATCACCCGGAATAGCTTCGGTTTAAAGAGTTTATTTCATAAGAACAAATCACAGTTCACTTAAAATAAGCTTAAATATTTATAACATTAAGTTTAGGCTAGTGTACAAAGCATGCATTCATCATGTAGGTATTTAAAATAAAACATTGTAGAAACTTGTAAATCAAAGGTTTTCCAAAAGTAGGTACCAACACACTTAAACTATAACGATTTTAGGTAGGTTCATCATATCAGCCGTAGGACGTCCACTGCTGGACAAAGGCCTCCCTCATTGATCTCCAGGAACTGCGGTTGGAAGCGGCCTGCATCCAACGCCGACCTGCGGTTCTTACCAAATCGTCTGCCCATCTTGTGGGTGGACGTCCTACGCTGCGCTTGCCGGTCCGTGGCCTCCACTCGAGAACTTTTCGGCCCCATCGGCCATCTGTTCTGCGCGCTATATGGCCTGCCCATTGCCACTTCAACGGTCTAATCCGTCGGGCTATGTCGGTGACTTGAGTTCTCCTACGTATCTCCTCATTTCTGATTCGATCCCGTAGAGAAACCCCGAGCATAGCCCTCTCCATAGCTCGTTGAGCGACTCTGAGCTTATTCATAAGGCCAATAGTGAAGGACCACGTCTCGGTTCCATATGTCATCACTGGTAACACACACTGATTGTAGACTTTCGTCTTAAGGCACTGAGGTATGTTGGACGAAAAGACGTTGCGAAGTTTCCCAAACGCTGCCCATCCGAGTTGGATTCGACGATTGACCTCTTTCTCGAAGTTGGACCTACCTAATTGGACTGTTTGTCCTAGGTATACATACGCGTCGACAACTTCAAGAGCCGAGTTCTCAACCATAACTGGGGCAGGGACGACATGGACATTCGACATGATTTTCGTCTTGTCCATGTTCATTTTAAGTCCTACCCGTTGGGAGACTCGATTGAGGCCTTCGAGCATCGTGCTGAGCTCTTCCATCGACTTTGCCATGACCACAATATCGTCGGCAAACCGAAGGTGAGTGATGTATTCGCCGTTAATATTGATGCCCAGTCCTTTCCATTCCAGAAGCTTGAAGGCATCTTCCAATGCGGTCGTAAACAGTTTCGGAGAAATGACATCTCCCTGTCTTACGCCTCTTTTTAAGGGAATCGCCTTCGAGCTCTGTTCATGTACTCGGACTGACATAGTGGCGTTTTTATACAAACACTTCAACACTTCGATGTACCGATAGTCAATACGGCATCGTTGGAGAGACTCAAGCACTGCCCATGTTTCGATCGAATCGAAGGCTTTCTCATAGTCCACAAACGCGAGACATAGCGGCAAGTTATACTCTTCGGTCTTCTGTATGACTTGCCGCAGCGTATGTATGTGGTCTATGGTACTGTAGCCTTTACGGAACCCGGCTTGTTCGGGAGGCTGGAAGTCATCAAACCTGCGTTCGAGACGGTTCGCGATGACCCTCGAAAACAGCTTATAAACATGGCTCAAAAGCGAGATGGGTCTGTAATTCTTAAGCAAGGTGTTGTCACCTTTCTTGAAGAACAGAACCACCACGCCCCCGTTCCATGCTTTTGGCGTCGTACCTTCAAGCAAGGCGGAATTAAAAAGCTTCTGAAGGACTTTAAGTACCGGTGATCCACCCGCTTTCAGAAGCTCTGAAGTGATTCCGTCCTCACCCGGCGCCTTGTCGTTCTTAAGCAGCTTTAAGGCCATCCTGATCTCATACAGGCTGATGTCCGGAATATCTTCGGTATAATGTCGGGTCAGTTTGGCTCTTGGGTCGTTGGCCGCACTGCAAACAGGTTTAGTGACCGAATCGTAGAACCGTCCATAGAACCTTTCGACTTCCCTTAACACTTCCGCTTTACTTGACGTTATGCTGCCATCTTCCCTCTTCAGCTTCGTCATGCGGCTCTGCCCAATAGAATTATCTCTCGCGAACACTTTGGAGCCTTTATTCCGCTCTATCGTATCTTTAATACGAGATGTATTAAAGGTACGAATATCGTGCCGCAAGGATTTCCAAATCTTTCTATTGAGCTGCCTATGTGACTGAGCATCATCGGGAGACTGCAGTTGCAAAGAACGTCGTTCAGCCATGAGGTTAAGGGTGTCATCAGAGAGTTTCTGAGGACTATTGGTACGGGGGGTCTTAAAGAACTGGGACCCCACCGTATGGACGGTTTCTACGAACCTGTTATTGATCTCGTCCACTGATGCATCTACTTCTAGACAGTCAAAGCGATTTGCAAGTTCGAGTTGAAAGCTCTCGAGGTTTTGGATATGTGCGCGAGTGGGTCGGAGCGTAGATTTCATCAAACGGGACCTTTCAAGTTTAACGTTCTTATTCAATGTGGCTCTAACAATTCGGTGATCACTGCCGGTTTTCACCCTGTGAATCACAGAGACATCATTGAATATCCGTTTCTTGTTGGTCAAGATGAAATCAATCTCATTTCTCGTGGAACCGTTGGGACTCATCCAGGTCCATTTCCTGTGAGGCGGCTTCTGGAAAAAAGAATTCATATTAAAGAGTCCTTCTTTCTCCAGAAAGTCGGCCAGCCTCTGTCCTCTGGGGTTCCGTTGCCCATATCCAAATTGCCCCACTCTCAACTCATCATCGCTTCTCATGCCTAGCTTTGCATTGAAGTCCCCCATAACAACAATAAAGTGAGTTTTGTTCGTATGTATGGCTCTACTGATGTCCTCATACATAGACTCTACTTCTTCATCTGGGTGTGAAGAGGTCGGCGCATATACCTGAACGACCTTCAGCGAATATCGCTTAGATATTCTGAGTGTCAGGTACGCGACCCTGCTCGACACACTGTCGATGGTGATAATGTTGTTGATGAGTGACTTGTGAACGAGAAACCCAACACCACCTTGGGACTGTTGGTCGCCCTCCCGGTAGTATAGTAGATTACCAGACTTAAGGGATATCGTGTCCTCGCCCTCTCTACGGACTTCTGATAACCCCAAAATGCCTCAGTGTAATCTACTAATTTCTTCTTCCAGCTCAACAATCTTTTCGTCTGTCCTCAAAGTGCGGATGTTGTGTGTTACCAGGGCCAGTGGTCGTCGTAGGGTTTGGTAGCCGATCGTCTCCCGGGGATTCTTAGCACCCCTGGCCCCGCCGTTACCGTGACTGCTACCGTAGCCAGGATTAGCGGGGCCGCCGGGGACTCGGGGCCTGGTTTTATGTTGTAAATCCATGAGGGGTTGTTGCCATATTCGCCACGCTTGGCAGGCGGGTTGGCGAGCGCAGTATAGGTGTTGAAACACGAAAAGACGCTGCTGCCCATCTTTCGGAGGTATCCCTTAGCAGACTCCTACTGCATCCACGGGCAAGAGCGGAGGGGCAACATTCTATTGCCGGCGCCCCACGGCACCCTTAGGTAGGTTATTGAAATTAAATTCTGTTAGCACTAACTAAAAGAGTATTTCGACCCTTCTGCTATAATTTTTTTTTGGTTATATGTGAGTGAAATGATGTGACGAGACGAATTGCATTCCAGTCGGTATGTTTGTGTGCGCAGCGTAAGCTATTGAGGAAGTGTATTGAGTTGCATTCGTTTTTGTGCGTATTGCAGGTTGTCCGGAAGACAACCAAGTTGTAGATAATTTTATCTAGACTAAGGGATTAGCAATTATATTAGTTTTATTTGTGAAAGGTTAATAGATATTGTATTTTATGATTTAGATTTTAAGATAATATATAAAAGGTATGTACAATAAATATTTTGCAAAAATTGTTTTGAAAAAAAAATTATGTTGCTAGTACACACGGCTACACATCAAGCTATACATTTCCAGTATAAGCTTACCTCGCATTGTGTATGTGTAGGCTTTTCGTAGAATGAGAGGTCAGCTTATATTGGAAATATATAGCTTGATGTGTAGCCGTGTGTACAATAATATTAATACAAATACACAGAGTAAGGGTTTTTAAACGTATATACTTTTGTTTATTTGTGGTGTTGGTCTATACACGTACTATCTAAGAAAAGGTTTTTTTTTATTTTTTTGTGTTTATATTTTATTGTAATATATTCGCATTTTTAATAAAGACTAATCTATAATATAAAAATGAATCGCAAAATGTGTTGGTAAGCGCATAACTCAACAACGCCTGGACCAATCTGGCCAATTCTTTTTTTGTTGTATTTCTAATTGTCAGGAGAAGGTTCTTATGAAAGAAAATTTAATAAAATTGCGCGCAAAATAAGAAAATTTAAGAATACTTAACCACCATATAAAATTATTTATAATCTAACCTTAGCGCTTTTATAATGTAACCTTATGACGTTTGACATAGAATTGACAGAATGCGTGCTGCAAATATCGTCAGAGGATGTAAAAAAAATGAATATCGTTTGAAACAGATGCTTCGGTAGGAGTTATCCCGAGATATATTGTCTATATATATAAAAATTAATTGCTATTCGTTAGTTTCGCTAAAACTCGAGAACGGGTGGAGCGATTTGGCTAATTTTGGTATTGAATTATTTGTGGAAGTCATTCATTTTCTCATACATAATGATGGCCGGGGACAACAATTAACAATTCTACCAGGGTGACTTATATTGGCAGCCCGCGTTATACCTATGCATGTCAAGCCGACACGAAGTTCGGCGGGACCACTAGTACTTATATAAATGTTCAACTACTCTGTATTAATAACTATTACTACGCATTTAACTTGAATCGATTATGCATTGTTTTAGTTCGATTAGTTGAATCGATTATGTAACTATGTATTGTTTTGTAGCTTGATTATTAGCTTCGTAGATGCTGGACAAGCCTAATACATCTAAAATTCCGTCCCAGGACAACAGCGTTGCATCATTTACCCAGCAACTTGCCACCAAAACTTGCTACCTGGATAGGTTTTTTGTGCATCATGTTATTCATGTTGTTCAAAAAGTGGGCAAGTACTGTGTACTCTTTCGATTAGGAAAGAATGTGTTGACTAAACTCATTCAAGCCATCACATGCAAGCCTGGAAGTGAGGCCTACGTTCAGTCGGGTGATGAAACAGACTGCAGCTATCTAAAGATTATGTGAAGGCCCCAACTGTTAAATTATAGGCGAGTACTTCTTACAAACCAGGAAAACTTGCATTACTGGTTTCAGCTTTACAGATTAACTTTAAATAGGCTTTAAGGCATTTTCTTTAATAAACTTTATTAGCGTAGACAACCTTATTAGGTTGTCTACGCTAATATCTTCGCATATGTGGCTTATTTCGTCCGATGCATCAAGGTCGAGAACCACGTACCGTTACCATATAAGGATTACTGTCTGTCGGCCATTCGATCTGTTGGCCCTTCCTTGTTTGAATCAATATAAATGCAAACGCAGACGTATTGCGGAATTAGCCTGCGTAATGGGACAGACAGACAGTCACACGTTGTGATCACAATGAACTTGTAGTTTTGTATAGGTGAAACTATTGATCAGGTTTTACACAGCAGAATGTTCGTTTTCGGCCAATTTCAGTCAAAACTCTGACAGCCATTTGGACATTCAGTTTACGATAGAACTTCCCTACTCTTTAGAAAATATTCTCCAGTGTCTTGGGAATATGCATGGAAAAATTCTTTAAGGTATAGCCGAAGTCGGTTCTGAACAATCAAGCAAGCTAATATTTCACGATGGTATACCAATTATTTCTCAAATATGTATATTGTTTTGGTTTCGGCCGAAGACAAAGCTAAAGCCGAAAATCTTGTGTCGGCAACCAATTGGCCATGTCTAGACTCGCCGAATGGCTTTGCAAATCGGTTGATATTATGCAACAACTTGGTGACTAAGCTGTTTCAACACCGGTGGTAACCATTGGGTTTATTTTAAACGAAACTAGTGAAACCCCCGCGACTTTACAGTTTTAGCTCAGGCTTTTTAAAGCGAGGCCTTTGGCTGTCTGTCCGTGTCAATAGATGATGTTTCCGAGATGGTTCTTATAATGAGCTATGAGTGATAATTGATGGTGCAAATTAAGAAGCCGGCGAACCCCGAGCGCAACTTCAATTCGGCCGCGTCAAAAACTGCGGCCTGAATATCGCTACCCCTGTTTAGTGACGAAGTTTAGCCACGCAGAGCGACAATGATAGCAATTGAACGATTCTAAATTTGATTAGATTTTGACCGTGTTCCGTAATACCAAAAATGATGACTGAAAACTTGTTGTATTTTTCTCGTTGTGTTGTTATTATGTAACTAGACGATATAATCTATGTTCCCATGCCTAGGATACGTAAGATGTTGTTGTTTTTTAATACGAAACAATTAGGTTGAAAACAGGTCTTCTATGACGTAAAAACATGCAGAATGCGATACGCTTCTATTTCATTTTATTTTAGGTAAGTATTTTTATCTAATATATGGTTGGGAACCTAGATAAATATTATTCAAATTTAAATAATACCTTATTAAGGTAGAAATATGCTCCAATTAGAAATGATCTTGGTAGTACGTGTTGTATGGGCGATTGCCCTCCGGTCTCCCCTTAACTGATTCATTCTAAATTTTCATCTTTGGTTGGTCGTAAATAGTTATCGTTGTTCGCTTTGCTAGTACGAGACATTTATTATAAGAGCAATTCGCAACACCTTGTTGCCTAGGTAGCAGGATGGCCAGACCACAAACGAACCAGTTACATACTTTATAGCTTTTCCTTGATCATAATAAAAGCGCATATTATATATGTTTAAGTGCTGGCACAAAGAACTAGATTTATATTTCAACCATGACTGGCTAGATTGCACTTCTCGATTTCATGAACGAAACACTTTCTAATAGATTACAGTTTGAAAACTTATCTACAAATAAGTAATAAAGTCGGCCAGAATTTGACACCAGTTGACTGACATAAGTAAGGTTCTCCCTAGTCTGTAGCTTCCCTACTTTATGGAGATATCATTTCTCTCCATAATCTGTATTGTTAAATTCAACTTCAAATGCCGTGTTAGAAGCTTACCTATTCTAATATTCAAATGTGAATGGTGAAATATTCCTTGCGTACACGTAACTCCGTAAAAAGCATTGCACGAACATCCTACTCACTAATATGGGGTTATAAATCACGCGAGGAAATACCCAGACAAGGTACAAATTATGTATTTGCGATTGGGGTGGGGGTAGACAAATTGGTCCTAATTACGAGTTTTGAAAACGATGATTTTACGATGTTTGTCATAAAAACTGTGTGCATGCCACGCTCACAAAGACAGTAAAAGTAACAAGTAACTATAAGAATGGAGTAATGGTCGCTTAATGTGAGTAAAATTAAATTATACAGAAATACGAAGGTAATGTAGTGGTAGTGGCTAAAAAAAAATCTAAATCCGCTGTTCTTTGTACGCGTAAGTGTTACGCAGTCTGTTTGCGTTTGTCGCTGTGAAGCGCGCTTCCCGTCCATTTGGGGTGCTGAACTACACGTGCCAGACAAATTGTTGATTGGGGGAAAATAATAAACTACATAGTTGCAAATTAACAGTTTCAAACGTTTCCTCCTAAATTCCTTGTATAAAAATACGTGGCATCTGTTAAGTTTGCCAAGAAAACTGCGAGTGTATAACTCACATAGCATAGACCAGAGGATTAGCAAGCTGAAGTGGCACTGGGAGGGGCTAGCTCGAAGAACTGAGAGCGGTTAGGGCGGAAAAGTTATCGAGTGGAGGCCACGCACTGAGTGCCGATTCTGCATGCGGGGAATGATTGGGAAAGCGCCACGCCGTTTACGACGGCCCCCCTTTATATGGAAAACCTGATTAAAGGTTGCTGGGAGCCGTTGTGCGGCCGGTTTAGGCTGCACAAGATCTCTGGAACTCTATGGTGGAGGCCTAAGTTCAGCAGTGGACGTCTTATAGCTGATATAATGATGATGATGCTTCACTACGGGCCATTCGTAAAACATAGTGTATTATGAACTCGGGACACCGTTACGAGCCACCCCCCTTTATAACATTAAAAACTTTGATGTGCTTACGTGCCAACCAGCAGACAGGCGATATCGACCGACTAATGTTTGATGTTTCGGTATGATAACGGTATTTGAGGAATAATATTTTACATGAGTTTGTGGAAAAACTGAAACGAAATTGATGGAAATTCATTACTATTCCGATATCAGCAGTTCTTTCTTAGTAAACTGAGTTAGGGCAGTGAGTGACCCGTTTGAGGCTTTAGTTAGAGGTATACTGACTTAAAATGTCTTATTAATCATGGCAAAATGATGGCTTCTCTTGCCGGTTTGCTCACGATTCTTCTTTAACCCTCGACGCAAAAAGAGGAGTGTGGCCTTTGTCTGACTGACTGAATGATGTAGCAATCTTTATCTTTCTACCCTTTTTCCACAATAAGTAGACTTTACTTGCAATCTAAGGATCATGTTGTCTAGTACGTAGATAGTTTCACATAATGTACCCTGGCAGGGTAAAGCAACAGGAAGACAGACCATGTTTTATTGTTTTCGTATCTAAATAGGTAGGCAAGGCATGCTGTTTACACTTTACAATTTAATCGATATTTTAATATGTATATTATATTCGGAGTTAGTTTTAGGTTGGCTGCCAAAACGTGGCGTGGTCAGGTATAAATTCAAAGTTATCTAGCTAGTGAGTGAAGATGTTCCTTCGTTTCCTTTGTGAACCAAACTTGTGCTGTTTCTTGTGTGATATCAGACGGTAGGCGCCTGTCTGCCGAATAAAAATGAATAGCCAAAGATATTAGTCATAGAGTAATCTAAATACAAAGATCAATCCAAACTAAGTGCTCACAACTATGGAATGAAAGAGGGTGGGTGACTAATTTGATATTCTAGGGGTGCCCGAGGTGACCCTAATGGTTCTAGGTAATCTAGGTACAAGGATGACCTGATAGAGGTCAACGTTTCGTGCGTTGCGTCATAAAGGTCAGCTAGGTAGAGTAGTGATCTACCCTTTTACTAAAACAAATCTAAAAATAGCGATGTCGTGTAATAAGATCGCATACGCCGTAGCAGCCTATAGCAGATTTGGCTAAACTCATAGATTGTGCTAATTGGTTACGATTATCTTTTTTACAAGGAAGTAAGGTAAGGACTGCACAGGACGTGGTCTCTAACAATGGGCTTTATAAAAAGGCTCAAGCAATGTCATTCAGCGTGCTATGGAAAGGCTTTAAGTAAATGCGAGCATTACTGCTTGACGGCTTAAATAGATACGTTGGTAGTACTTTCCCGAACGAACTCTTCAACAAGGAGCTACTACTTCATCCCACTGATAGGTATTAGGTATCGACATAATGTGGTTTAACTGTGGTTAGTTTTGATGACAAGGTAGGCAGTATGTGAATTATGCTATTCATATAAATATTTTTGTTATTTCATGGAAATTCTATTCCCGTTTACAGAATTTTTCCTCAATGTAAAATCAATGTAAATCATAATTTGGACTAAAATAACTACAAAATGAGATATTGAAATTGTTGAAGTACAGAAGTTTACCGACTAATGTTATAAAGAATGGTTTCACTGTCTTTGGACAATTATTTGGATCATCTGCAAATATTTGTTCCTCGTTTTATATCAACGTAACTACTGAACAGATAATGCATACAAGTTGTTCATAAAAAATCATCTACTTTTATCTGGATATCACGTAAACATATTCACGAACAGGCGCCAGTCGTAAATACATAATTATAGGAAATTAACGTTATTTTTATACTGTAATAATACCTACATAACAGTATGTCGTTAAAAAGCCAAAACATATTGCCTTTTTAGATATAATAATCTTGTAGGTACTTAAAACAAGTACTTACTTAGTTTTATCTCGGGGGGTTCATTGACTGATTAATAAATACTTTCCATGCAATACCAATTTATACAGGTCACATCAGAATCGAACATTATTTTGTGGAAAAATTATTTGAAAATTAACATGATTAACATTGCATTATCTAGGTAGGTATGCAATGTTGCAACTTTTCCACTAGCTATTTCAACGTGTATTTTACCCCTCTGGCGTAAAAGATAGTGAAATCTATGTCAATCAATAGGTAAGCCAACTTCAGTATCGTTTTTAGGGTTCTAGACTAAAATGGTAAAAACGAAACCCTTATTGGTGCATCTGCTACTGATGATTATAGGTTAATAAATAAATAAAATTATATTTTAAATACAAATATAATTATTAGGTGATATTTTGAATATTGCCAAATTATAATTTTAATTTATGAAATCAATATATTTAAAAAGTCACAAATTCACAAGAAAATGGAATCCTAAAAGACGGATAGAGACGCCGAGGCCTAAAAGAGTTAGAGCGACTTGGACGTCTTCCAAAGGGACTGTCAGGATCTGGCTGTGAATCGTGATAAGTAGAAGGAAGACGGGGGAAGCCTTTGCCCAACAGTGGAATGGTACGAGCTCGTAAATTTATTTATGTGTTCAAACTGAATAGACAAATCAACATATTATAAAATCTTCCTGTATATCACCTACTTGGTGCAATAGTTTGAGAACAACCTTGTTTGTACAAACAAATGGCTAATTATTTATGACTTCTTTGTGTATTGATTACCTTGATCTAATATTGATGAGTGCATTGTCTATGATCTTCACGGTCCAATGCTTTTGTCCTTGGAAAAAGATATTACGACATACAGATTTTTTTTAAATGTCTGATGTGTAGTTATAACTGTTATAGTTATGGGTTTATCCTCTGGTTTATCTGTTTTTTTGATTAATGGTTTTGGTTTGCCCAATATCATATCCATTGCAGAATAATTATCTTGTAGGTATAAACTTATAACTTGTTATATCAATATGAACATAGAGAGCAAGCATATAAGTTTAATAAAAACTGAAACCTAACAACGTAATATCTATGTCAATGGTAGTCTATGTCACTCGGCCCAACCATAATATCGAATCGATTGACACCTTATTCATCACAATAGGATGTTTAATTTAGGCGTTACGGTGAAACATACATCCATAGACTGCTAAAAACATAACCCTTCTTTATGGCTTTACCATGTCAGGTAAAATTTAGCCTATGTCACCTGAACCATAACAACGAATCGATTTGACACCTTATTTATCAAAATCGAATAAGCAGTTTAGATGCTATGTTGGATCATAGCTTATTTATTAGAAACATACATTGACTGCCAAAAACATAACCCTTCATTTTGGCTTTGCCGTAGTTGGGTAAAAATAGGATAATTGTGCAGGATAAAGTAACTAAGTAGTTTACTAGTGGTGACCACTAGTATTGAAGTTTGCCTTGAAGTCTACCAATATAATCCCTCCAATAAGCAATGTTGAAAATTTCGCCCACAATGACCCATGTAAGTGTTGACCATGCTTTACGTAACTTAAAACCTAGTTATCCTGCGAATGCTAATTATGGTACTAGTTTGATTAATCTTGTCTTCATAATATTCTCTCGCAAAGTTACTTGGATTTGTTTTTATGTGATAAGACTACCTGTTGTGTTTGTTTTTAGTTTATTATGTTTATACAGCATGGATATGGAACCATCACATGGCACACCTGATGTTAAGTGGTAATTGCCTATAACAATTATTTTCTCATAGGTCGTACCCTACAATGCACTGCCATCAACTTGAGGCATATAGGTGTAAAGCCTCACATGCCTGTAATTTCAACAGCACTTATACCCTTTTAACTGAAACACAGCAATACTGCTTGGCAACAGAAACCCAGGCAAGTACTACCACCATAACTTTTTTCTATTATTATTATAAGTTGCTTGTTTGGTGTAGGAAAGAGTTTTTATTTAAACATTTGTTCTGTATAAGTTTGTTTTATGTCTATGTTTATAGAGATCAGAAAGGAGAGGTTATCTTACAAATAGTTATGACGAACAAAACACACAAAATGAAATTCCGATGAGTCAAAGCAGTCTCGCAGTGAAAATAAAAATAAAGCATCAGATAAAAATTAGGTCTAAACAGTTCATGGCCTGTAGAGTTTATTAGTAGGGTTTGAATGTAAATCGGTTTTTTTTATTGTTGTCATAGTAGGTAGGACTTAGGTCTTCATAAACAGTGTGCCTGGTAAAGGCTGTAGAGCTAAAATCTAAAGCAAACAAACTAAAAAAGAAAGTTATATAGAATATTAGACCCACACAACGACTCGCATACGGTGGTATGCTACAATTAGCGGTAATAAAATACCAGGGTAGTGAAATCTCGTAATTACAGAGCTATTTTAGATATGCAACTGTATTACGAATGGGTCCTTAATGCGGTCAGCCAGTCCATTCATGCGATAAGGCCACTGATCTTTTCGATTCTATGTCTATGGGTAAAAATAACGGCAGTTTTTGTCGTAACGTGGACAGCACGGATCGATCCGATATAAACCGATATAAATGTTTCATAAAACTTGTACGCCCAATGCCGAACAAAAGTATCGTTCGTTCGTCCTATGACAAACAAAGCTCATTGACCTTATTGAAATCTTGAAAAATAACGGCCTCGGAAACGTTGGCCAGGCCGGCATTTTTACACAATGCCAATCTAGTATAATTTACTCACCGCGAAGCACCACTTGCAGTTAACACTTGAAAAGGTGGAAATCACTTTTTGAAGGAAGAAAGGTTGATGAAAGGCGAACTTTTTTTACTTTTTGATGCGATGTAAAAGATTACTCACCACCGCTCGCTTTCCTTCTTTTTGACGGAATGACGGAATGAAAAAGAAAGAGAAAGAAACTATTTGATTTGACAACCGTTGGCTAGTGTTACCAGACAGTTTTTTAAAATATTTCTAAAACAATGTTGGAAGAATAAGGGGTATTGCGCATGCGCGACGGATATATATTTAAATCAATATAACTTAAAGCATGAAAATTATAAATAATGAAAACAGACTATCTCGATCCTCGTTATGTGCATTTTTATATAAAACAATATTTAATTAATAATCTTTACTATTTCTTGTTCACTAAATATTCTACCATTGTGGTATATAAATGTGTCTTTATATAGCTGGCAAGAAAAATACCGATTTGAACTAGATTTTGTTGGATTTTACGTTCAAAATCTAAAATCGTATTAGTTAATGTCAATTTTCAGTGTTATGTACATGGACTTACATAAGTAGACAGACAGTTTGTATAGTAGATCCATGGTTAAGTATAATCAATTTCCTTTTGGGCCTGAGTGTACACCTCGGTTATTTATCATGGAAGATGTATCTTCCTTGGTTATTACCATCTCACGAAAGCTCACCGAGAAAAATGCTTTTCGAACGAAAATTAGAGCTGCCTCTGCGGCAACACCGATTTTATTTAGAAAAGCTTAATAAAAAAAGTTCAGGAAAAGGATTATGTAAGAAAAAGTTTAGATGCACCTACGTCTCGTTATGTAAAAGCTTTCGAAGAAAGCAATAAAATTGTCTCGTGGAGTTTTGACTGGGGCGATGTTGACTAAAAGAAAGAAGTGTATGTTTTTTCTGTTCATCTATTTGGGTAGTTCTAGTTGGTACCCAATAATTGTTAAGTGAGAAGATTATGCCACTTTCCTCTTCGTTGACGTTCACTGTTCAATATAAACAGGACCAACATCAAGTAAGAGCATCAACGAACAATGAACCCTATTGGTTGATCTGCCTTTTATGTACTACTACTAGGTACTAGACCTATGACAATTTCCGAGCACAAGAAACGCGTAGATTTTTGCATAATAAACAGCAAGTTACAGAAACAAAATATGGTAATCCTTTAGGTAAACATCCTTATGTAGTGGGGTAGGACTTCTAAAAGTGCCAAAACCATCAAGGTACAGACAAAACGCAATAATACCTATTCTAGGAATTCAAATTTAATATAACGGTTTCTCGGTTCGGTAATGTTTTAATTAGGTTTTTATAACTGCTAACAGATGGCGGTGCTCTTTCATACGCTGACTATCAAAGGAAAGTGAATTGTCGATATCAATTGCTGTGGCAACATACTATTCCGAGGAAATTAATATAAAAAAAAATTTGTGTGAATTTAACTGACGAAGTGAGATTATTTTAGACAAATTTTTGATATGTGTCATTGAGGTTTTGGCATATAAACCATATTTTTTGATGGCTTATCTCCGGAAAGCGCTGTCTATATCTCTAGTTGGAAGTAGTTTTTGTTTTTAGAATCGAAATTGAAAAGCTCTCATTGTCCGATTTAGACATCCCTAGAAAAGTCAAACTAACTAAACTTCACTTCATTTGCGGCTGTCTAACTGTCTATTATTCGTATCGGGCTTGTTTGGTTAATTTTGTAAATTATATAGTTTTGATAAAGAAATGGAGGCAGAAACAGTAAAAGAAGAAACCCAAAAAGAAGGCGCGGCAAATGCTTCGGCACAAGCCGCTGCAGTAAGTCATAAACACATTTTTTCCAGCTGCAGCTGATATAAAAATAGAAACCGATCGGGTATCGGTAATTTTTTGAAATCTATAATTTCTTCAAAATATACGCTTATTTTGCATTTCAGCAGTATGATTTCTTATAAAAAATCTATAATCAATATAAATATGTGTTAAATTGTTGGTATTTTATTGTAAAAGCGGCTAAAAATGGGGTTTAAGCTAACCTAAAAGTTATTGGGTCAGTGCCAAATTTTGATGTTTACTATTTCTGTACGAAAGCACGATTCTCAGGTGGTCTCTTCTTTTACGGTTGACGACAAAGCGACGCTGAGGTGTCCATGGAATGCTATTACGTCATGAAATGTGCTTCATTGCCCTTGTTACTAAGAAAGAGATGCCATTGATTGTTTATATTTACTTACCAATCAATGGCATAATTTTAGGATACAATTTCCTTCTTGAATTACAGATGAGTATGAGTATTAACTCATAATGTATGACTGTTTATCTTCCCAAATATACTGCAATAACATACTAGAACTTTCTAAATCAACAGCTTTGATGATTTTCAAAAAATATTTTTATGTTTATTACCTATTAGAATTTAACACTTCTACCCTGTATAAATGCCTTGTCTATGCTTAGACTTATGTTGTATCTCACACATATCCTGACTTGATTCATACAGTGGGAATGTATCAAACAGAATGATTGGATTTACCCCTGACTACCCCTTGTGAGATACCTATCTTCAAGCATATGCATACTGAGCACGAGATCTGAGAAAGTCCATCACAGGGATTAATAAAGTCATGAACCTGTAACATAACACTTTATTAGTAATAAAAAGTATTAACAAAAGTTTTATTCTAGGCAAGTGCACCAATGTCTAAAGTACAAAGGCCTCGCCGAGAAGACCGCAACCGCAATAATGACCGGAGCTACGATATGTTCATGAAAGCTCTTAACGCAGCACCCCCCGCTGATCAACTCGGCATTGCTAGCCAGAAGTACCTAGCCATGCTTGATGAGAATAAAAAGATGCAGTTTTATATTAAGCAGTCAGATAAAAGACTCGCGCTGATCTTAAAAGAGAAGGAGCAGCTGCAGTTGGAGTTTAATAAGACTATTCTTCTTAAGTCAAAGCTGGAGAATTTGTGCCGAGAGCTGCAGAAGCAAAATAAGTCTATTAAGGTAGGTACTTGCATTGATACTATTATGAACTTTTTACTGAATTCAAGACTTAATATTGAGGTAGTTGAAGAATTTGTTGAAAGCATCATCTGCAAGTACCCACATATGTGCTTATTCATAAATGTCAATCAATTGTCACTATTTACACAGTATATTACGTATTGTATGTACATTGTATAGTTAAATATGCAATACACCACAGATACCCCTAAATACCATATAGAGTAGTAAAAAAATTCCTAATTGTATTGCTATCTTGCCGTGAGAGAGCGCAGCGAATGCCGTGGGGCGCCGGCAGTAGAATGTTGCCCCTCCGCTCTTGCCCGTGGATGCAGTAGGAGTCTGCTAAGGGATACCTCCGAAAGATGGGCAGCAGCGTCTTTTCGTGTTTTCTATACCTATACTGCGCTAGCCAACCCGCCTGCCAAGCGTGGCAAGTATGGCAACAACCCCCTCATGATATTGCAACATAAAACCAGGCCCCGAGTCCCCGGCGGCCCCGCTAATCCTGGCTACGGTAGCAGTCATGGTAACGGCCGGGCCAGGGGTGCTAAGAATCCCCGGGAGACGATCGGCTACCAAACCCTACGACGACCACTGGCCCTGGTAACACACAACATCCGCACTTTGAGGACAGACGAAAAGATTGTTGAGCTGGAAGAAGAAATTAGTAGATTACACTGGGGCATTTTGGGGTTATCAGAAGTCCGTAGAGAGGGCGAGGACACGATATCCCTTAAGTCTGGTAATCTACTATACTACCGGGAGGGCGACCAACAGTCCCAAGGTGGTGTTGGGTTTCTCGTTCACAAGTCACTCATCAACAACATTATCACCATCGACAGTGTGTCGAGCAGGGTTGCGTACCTGACACTCAGAATATCTAAGCGATATTCGCTGAAGGTCGTTCAAGTATATACGCCGACCTCTTCACACCCAGATGAAGAAGTAGAGTCTATGTATGAGGACATCAGTAGAGCCATACATACGAACAAAACTCACTTTATTGTTGTTATGGGGGACTTCAATGCAAAGCTAGGCATGAGAAGGGGGTAGGTTGAGAGTGGGGCAATTTGGATATGGGCAATGGAACCCCAGGAGACAGAGGCTGGCCGATTTTCTGGAGAAAGGACTCTTTATGATGAATTCTTTTTTCCAGAAGCTTCCTCACAGGAAATGGACCTGGATGAGTCCCAACGGTTCCACGAGAAATGAGATTGATTTCATCTTGACCAACAAGAAACGGATATTCAATGATGTCTCTGTGATTCACATGGTGAAAACCGGCAGTGATCACCGAATTGTTAGAGCCAGATTGAATATGAACGTTAAACTTGAAAGGTCCCGTTTGATGAAGTCTACGCTCCGACCCACTCGCGCACATATCCAAAACCTCGAGAGCTTTCAACTCGAACTTGCAAATCGCTTTGACTGTCTAGAAGTAGATGCATCAGTGGACGAGATCAATAACAGGTTCGTAGAAACCGTCCATACGGTGGGGTCCCAGTTCTTTAAGACCCCCCGTACCAATAGACCTCAGAAACTCTCTGATGACACCCTTAACCTCATGGCTGAACGACGTTCTTTGCGACTGCAGTCTCCCGATGATGCTCAGTCACATAGGCAGCTCAATAGAAAAATTTGGAAATCCTTGCGGCACGATATTCGTACCTTTAATGCATCTCGTATTAAAGATACGATAGAGCGGAATAAAGGCTCCAAAGTGTTCGCGAGAGATAATTCTATTATCTCATTCGGCAGAGCCGCATGAAGAAGCTGAAGAGGGAAGATGGCAGCATAACGTCAAGTAAAGCGGAAGTGTTAAGGGAAGTCGAAAGGTTCTATGGACGGCTCTACGATTCGGTCACTAAACCTGTTTGCCGTGCGGCCAACGACCTAAGAGCAAAACTGACCCGACATTATACCGAAGATATTCCGGACATCAGCCTGTATGAGATCAGGATGGCCTTGAAGCAGCGTAAGAACGACAAGGCGCCGGGTGAGGACGGAATCACTTCAGAGCTTCTGAAAGCGGATGTATCACCGGTACTTAGTCCTTCAGAAGCTCTTTAATTCCGTCTTGCTTGAAGGTACGACGCCAAAAGCATGGAACGAGGGCGTGGTGGTTCTGTTCTTCAAGAAAGGTGACAACACCTTGCTTCAGAATTACGGACCCATCTCGCTTTTGAGCCATGTTTATAAGCTGTTTTCAAGGGTCATCGCGAACCGTCTCGAACGCAGGTTTGATGACTTCCAGCCTCCCGAACAAGCCGGGTTCCGTAAAGGCCATAGACCACATACATACGCTGCGGCAAGTCATACAGAAGACCGAAGAGTATAACTTGCAGCTATGTCTGACGTTTGTGGACTATGAGAAAGCCGATCGAAACATGGGCAGTGCTTGAGTCTCTCCAACGATGCCGTATTGACTATCGGTATATCGAAGTATTGAAGTGTTTGTATAAAAACGCCACTATGTCAGTCCGAGTACAAGAACAGAGCTCGAATACGATTCCCTTAAAAAGAGGCGTAAGACAGGGAGATGTCATCTCTCCGAAACTGTTTACGACCGCTTTGGAAGATTCCTTCAAGCTTCTGGAATGGAAAGGACTGGGCATCAAAATTAACGGCGAATACATCACTCACCTTCGGTTTGCCGACGATATTGTGATCATGGCAAAGTCGATGGAAAAGCTCAGCACGATGCTCGAAGGCCTCAATCGAGTCTCCCAACGGGTAGGGCCTAAAATGAACATGGACAAGACGAAAATTATGTCGAATGTCCATGTCGTGCCTAGTTATGGTTGAGAACTCGGCTCTTGAAGTTGTCGACGCGTATGTTTACCTAGGACAAACACAGAAAGAGGTCAATCGTCGAATCCAACTCGGATGGGCAGCGTTTGGGAAACTTCGCAACGTCTTTTCGTCCAACATACCTCAGTGCCTTAAGACGAAAGTCTTCAATCAGTGTGTGTTACCAGTGATGACATATGGAACCGAGACGTGGTCCTTCACTATTGGCCTTATGAATAAGCTCAGAGTCGCTCAACGAGCTATGGAGAGGGCTATGCTCGGGGTTTCTCTACGGGATCGAATCAGAAATGAGGAGATACGTAGGAGAACTCAAGTCACCGACATAGCTCGACGGATTAGCACGTTGAAGTGGCAATGGGCAGGCCATATAGCGCGCAGAACAGATGGCCGTTGGGGCCGGAAGGTTCTCGAGTGGAGGCCACGGACCGGCAAGCGCAGCGTAGGACGTCCACCTACAAGATGGGCAGACGACTTGGTAAGAACCGCAGGTCGGCGTTGGATGCAGGCCACTTCCAACAGCAGTTCCCGGAGATCAATGAGGGAGGCCTTTGTCCAGCAGTGATCGTCCTACGGCTGATATGATGATGATGATTGCTATCTTATAAGTGCCACATCTTGTCATTTCACATCTTGGTGTGCGTTGACACTTACGGAAGGTAATGATTCAGGATGCCACAGTATGTCATAGCCTGCTGCAGCATCCTGCGGTCTCCTTGTGATATCGACGAAATGTGGGTGCTGAGGGTGTTAAGTAAGATTTAAACTCATTTCTGCACACAAAAATCCTTTGCTATGCCATACCGACCGTCAGCACCAGCCCTAAGGGTCGATAGTACCTCAGATAGCTTCATATGTTCCTTTATACGTCATACTTTAATGAAATCAATTTATTTGCCAAAAACACAGTAGAGTACACTGTAGTGTTATGTTTAAGTGAGGAGCACATGTTTTTGCTTCGTAGACAGACACTGATAAGATAAAAAGATTTTTTTTTTAATCTATTTTTTTTAAGGAGCTTTGCGTCGTTTAACGACGATGTCAGCTCCATAGTACTTTCTATTAAATACACTACAACTACAATTATTTAAGCACTTTCATTTACCAGCTCGTATGTGAACCGGTAGAGCATGCTAGCTGCATCTGATGATTGTTCAGCCAACACGCTCTGAAACTGGCCCACATCGATCCGGTTGGCTTTGTACACTTCAAATAGCTCCTCTCTCATAGGTGTACTCCGGACACATTCCACCAAAAGGTGGTATAGGTCATCTCTCACTCCACACGTATCACAATCAGGGCTATCCACCTTCTTCATTAAGAATTTGAAGCTATTTAGCGGGATGTGTCCAGAGCGCAGTCTATGAGCGATCACAATATATTTCCTACTTAGTGAAGTGTTAGCAAACCACGGTATATGAGGGGGCTCGCACTGGATCGTCCTATACCAGATACCTTTCTCTCGAGAAGCAATATCAAAGTACTCTTTCCATTTTATCCTTACCATCCTCTTATATTTAGGCATTAACTCAGAGTATTCCAGTTTCATATGTACTTCAGATCCATTTGATATTGCTTCCCGGGCCAGCATATCTGCCACCTCATTACCATGAATGCCAACATGAGATGGTATCCATTGCAACCTCAGAGATACTCCCCGAGAAATCAGTACTAGGATTTTACTTAATATTTTGTAGGCCATCGATGCGCCTCTGTGTCCAGAGGTGCAGCGAGCCACATGCTGCAAGGCACTTCTGCTATCTGTCAGAATAATTGCCTTTCTGAGTCCCATACTAATGGCATGAGACAGCGCCTCCGAGATGGCAAATAGTTCCACTGACATAATACAGTTACAGTCATTTTCTAATTTATATCTTTCCATAACATTTAAATTGGGGTCATAAAACGCCGCGCCGCTACCATCTTTTGTTACCGATCCATCTGTATATATTCTATGCCATCCATCATATTTATTATTTAACATGTGCATTATATTATATTTCAAAATACTTATATCATAACTCTTTTTTGGTTCCATTATACATTCAAGTTTTGCTTCAATAAAGTCTGTCTTTATATTTGAAACCCAAGTATCCAATGTAAACATAGTCAATGGGTTACAGGTGGTAATAATTTCTATTGGTATCACTGTAAATACAAACAAGTAATGAACTTTTATTTTTACGGAAATAAGGTGCCTCTTTTAAATTTACCAAATTCTTAATTATCTCTATTGTTAGATTATTTGCCCAAGATTTGGCCTTGAGGCAGTACTTACTTGCTAAGTATACCCTGCGCAGATGGAGAGGCGGTAAACAGAGTTCGCACTCCATTACGTGAATAGGAGTGGTTTTGATAAACTCTCCTATTACACGTAATGCCATATTTTGGACTCTGTCCAACCTGAGCAGATGGGTTTTCGCAGCACTGTCATACATAAAGCAAGCATAATCTATTCTACTTCTTATAAGAGAATGTAAATTCTTCGTATGTGATTTGGATGTACCCCCCAAGATGCACCAGACAAAACTTTCAAAATATTAATTAAATTACATGATTTTTCCTGAGTCTCTTTGATATATCTGTTCCATCGTAGTGCACTATCAAACCAAACACCTAGGTATCTAAAACAGTCTACAATTGGCAGGGAATGACCACCCACAACTATATCCACAATATATCTTCCTCGGCCTCTACTAAATACACAAACTTTAGTTTTTGTCAGAGAGATTTCAAGCCCAATTTGTGCAAGTAATGATGAAACACCAATAATACAATTTTGCATATCGCTTACACACTCCTGAAAATTGTTGTTTTGTACATAAATTGCAAAGTCATCAGCATATTGTAAGGTCTTAACGTGTAATTATTGACATATTTCAGATGTTATTATATTGAAGAGAAGAGGAGATATTGGGTCTCCTTGGGCCAGACCTCTACCAGTCCACCTCACAATAGTGTTGTCGTCATTCTCATCTTCAATTCTCAAATACCTTCTTCTAAGGAACTCATATAAATATTTACATATTTTAGCACCTACCTTTAACTTGTCCAACATTAGGACCAATTGTTCGACCAAAACATTATTATATGCACCATCGATGTCCAAAAAACATGCCAATGTAGGTATATTCTTAGCAAACCCCATTTGTATATGTGAAACCAAACGTACTATACAGTCCACACTAGACTGGCCAGATGTAGTTTCTTGCAATATTTTAAACCTTTCAACATACCATTCAATCCGCCTGTTTAACATTGTATGAAAAATTTTGAATATACATAAAATCAGTGAAATTGGTCTAAATGTAGGATCACTATTGTCAGTGTTAGGTTTAGGTATAGGAATTACTTTTATGCTACGCCACTGTCTGGTACAATAGAGTGTTTAAAAATTAAATTAAACATTCCGAGCAGAAACAGTTTGCCTTCTATAGGTAGGTGATAAATCATTGAGTATGTTATGTTATCTTCGCCTGGCGAAGTGTCTATTTTCTTAAGACAGTTGTAGAGCTCCTGCGGAGTAAAATCACTTTCAAGCTGAGTATTTATCGAATCGAAAATAGGCGGGTGAGGCTCTACATAATCCAAGGGGCAAGAGAACGCAAGAGCAACTCTTTCTTCTCATCAGTCGCAAGCACTCTATTTCCTCTGACACCCTTCATCCAGCGCATTTTTCGCCACATCTCAGTAGAACTAGTGGTACCATCCATTTCTCCGCAAAAGCTCTTCCAACTTTTTGATTTAGCCTGTCTTAAAGTTTTTGGTGCCTCAGCAATGTTTCTACTCAAAATGCTCAAATTATACGGAGTCGGATTTCTCCTAAAATTCTTTAGTGCCAAACGGCGTCTTGCAATGGCATGGGATACAGCGGGGCACCAATAGTGTTTAGGTTTGAATTGTTGAGTTGGACTCGTACATATCTTTACAAATGGTATACTTTGATCAGCAGAACGATTTATCGTCTCTAAAATTATCATACATGGTTTGCACGTTGGTACTAATATTCAATTCAGTAAGGGAAAAGCTAATTTTGCAGGTATCATGATACTGCTTCCAGTCAGCTACTTTAAAATTACGGCGTTTTATGTAAGAAAGGGATTCATGATACTCCAAACGATACATAATAAATAGATGATCACTTCCTAAATTCTCTTTTGTGACATGCCATGCACTTATCAAAATTGCAATGTCTGTTGTTACAAAAGATATATCAGGAGCGCTTTTTTGTACCTCACCATTAACGAGCATAATCCTAGTGATTTCACCGCTGTTTAAACTCACAAAATTATTTTCCAAACTAGAGTCAAGCATTTGTAGACCTCTGGCATCTAACTTATTGGACCAATTTGAATGATGACCGTTAAAGTCTCCAGCTATAATAGAGTTTTCGCTAAATTTTGAAAAGAGCTCGTCCCAATCATTTTGTGATGTTCTAACAGAACCTGGGCAATAAATTGATGTTATGTACTTTATGTTTACAATTTAAAACCTGAACACAAATAATCTCAATTCCAGAGTTTGTAAGACTACATGGATACTGTAGAGTTCTAATGGATCTATGTACTAGGATAGCCACGTCACCATATCCATCATCCCTATCTTTTCTGTATACATTATAGTCTTTAATTCTTAGGTTTATTTCACAATCTAGCCAGGTTTCACTCAGTAAACATATTCCTATTTTTTCCTGATTCAATAACAACTCAAACTCTTGTTTTTTGGGGAGGAGGCTCCGAGAGTTCCACTGCCCAATATTTAGATATTGAGCAGTAGAACTCCCCGAGCCTCGTGGAACGCGGTTTCTTGAATGAATATTATCCATCATAACAGAGATTCATTAGTTTTCTAATAATATCCCCATTACTGACGGTCCTAACAAAGAAGCTCATAATTTCTTCTAACAATAAATTCAAAACAAGTTTGATTTTTTCTTCGAAACTACCTCTTGCAAAGAATATATTTTCCAACTTTTTCAACATAAATCTAAACTTATCTGTCTCTTCCCCTTGTTTTTCTGTTTTCTTCTTTTTTCCTTTTCTTTTATGGATCTACTTGTTTCTTTCTTCTTTTCATTTAATGGATGTGACACTGGAGGTACTACTTTCTTCTTTGATTTTTCTTTTTTCTTAGACTTCTGATGATATATTGAATTTGTTTCTCTGTTTTCTTCTTCACTACTTCTAGAATCTTCACTATCCACTTGACATTCAAATTCAACCTCTTTTACGCTCAAGTCTGCATTGTGTATTTCCGCTTCGGTAGTTATTTTCCTTGTTGTAATGATTCCCATCTCCTCACAGGTATACAATAAGATGTATCACTTTCACCTCCATCATTTTACGTCTCAATTTCTTTAGTATCTCTTTGCCTCTCCATAAATCTGAATAACGCCATTTTATAAGTGCAATTTTCTTTGCACATAATCTGTCTTACAGCCTTTTCTTTCAGGAAAACAGGACATTTTTTATAAAATGCCATATGTCTCTCTTTACAATTGATGCACTTGTATTGAGCGGTTTCACAATTGGCATGCTCTTCGCTGCACTTGGGGCATTTTGTTTTTTTAGATGGACACATACGAGCCACATGGCCATATTTCCAGCACACCGAACACTGTGTAACAGGGAATGTATATGGCTCAACAGGAAATCGACAACCATACCCATACACATAGGGCGGGAGATTAGCGCTTTTGAAGCATAATCGTACCGACTCGCTGTCCTTCCATACTCCTGAGTCAGTAATGCGTTTCAGCCTTTTAACAGAAGTAACTTCGACTTCACTTTTAAATGATTTCGCTAGCTCTTCCTCTGTCATCTCCATCTCTATGTACCTTACTACTCCGTTACTAAAGCTTACTTCATTCGTTAGTCTGCATCTATAACCTAACTCCATAAACTTTTCATTGTTGACAAGTTTAATTGCTTCATCTCTGCTTTCAAATTTCATCAATACTTTATTTGGCGTTTTGTACCTTATTTCTGATACATTTGGTATATTCTCCGCTTTTAATAACTTCGCCATTCCAATTTGTTTAGGCAAAACTTGAATCGATGACACACAGACTTCGAACAAACTAAGATTTACTCTGCTCATTTGGCCCCACAGGGCGCCGCCGGAGTCTCTCCTGTTGTTGTTTCTCTTCTGAGCTTGATCTCTCGACTCCTTAAATTTCTTGTTTTTCTTTTTCACCATAGTGAAACTTTCGTTGTCGTCATTATCATCACCCTCTCTCATCACTCGTAATTCTACTTCTTTTCTCGGGTCTCGTTATATCACTCATGCTTTCAGAAAATGCTAACTCATGTGAGTTAAATTCTTTTAACCCACACACGATGCTCTCTGGCACTGCATCCTCACTCATGTCACTAATTCTGGAGCGAGGCCTGGAGACCTCGGATTTTCGGATCGCACAAATGAGGGTACTTGTAAAAACTTTTGATACGAAAATAACCGGCTTCTCGTAATACGTGCGCTCACTGCGAAATAGCGCGCGCGACTTAAGATAAAAAGATAAAAATGTTTATTGTCAAAAGAAAAATACATCATTTGCAACGTTTTTTAAAACAGATACAATAATTTTTTAAGAGCTTGGGCTTCTAGATTGCAGTTTACAAAGGTAGGTAAGTTTATAAGATGTAATAATTCTATCAGGTTATACATTACAATTTATCAAAAAATTAGGTAAGGACTCATATGACACTGAACGAGGGACGAAGGTTAGAAGGGGGGGTGGGAGAGGGGGATGTGTGTGCGTGTGTGTGTGTAATTATGGACGTACGTTGATGGGTGTTGGTGTGTAGAGTGTATAATCAGTAAGACTGCATCATTTACTTAAATAGTAGTCATTATTATATGTAGAAGCTGAATATAAGCTAAGTCAAAACACAACTACTTTCAAATATCTCTATAGAAAATAATTTCAAACTCACATCCAAACCTTGCAATAAACCTGTAGTACTCAATAAATACTATAAATGAGATTGTGCAACTTCACATGTTAATAATAAGTATTAGTTACCAGTGCACAGTGGTTAAAATTCGACCATCACACTTATTTTATAAATGCGAAAGCTTGGATGTTTGTTTGTTTGTTACTCAATCAGGTCGTAACGGCTGCACCGTTTTCGGTGAAACTTGGTATGCGCGTAGATTATAACCTGGATTAACACATAAGCTACTTTTTGTTGACAAACAACGCGTGTGAAGCCGCTGGCGGAAGCTAGTGATCAATATATTTTTTTAGGTTAATTTTAGCATTCACCCCTCTATATATAAACTTTAACTATGCCAAATCTCACACGCGCAATAAACATAAAAAGGGGTAGAAAGATTTCTCTTCACATATTATTTTATTAGATTTGCGCTCTCGCACCTCGAATTACGTCGACACGCCTCTAGCCCCATCACCTATCCTCAAACTAGTAAAGCTGCTTGAGCAGTTGTTGCTAATCTGGATGGAGTTTGGCTTTTGAGGGCATTCAACTAGGAGTTGTACATATTATAGTGTTATTTCAGTGTTAGCTGAACAAACATTTGACTCATCTAACATGTTTTACAGCTGTGTATGTATGTGTTCACATACAACCTGGTCAAGTATAGGATGTTCTAGTTATTTGTTTAGACAATTATAGAACATACTCATACGACATCGACGCAAGTTCATTAGAAAATAGAATTTAAAAAAAAAAACCTGTGTCTTCCACCATCTAGTTTCCTATCACAATTGTGTATAATTCCAGGATGAATCCCTCCACAAGATTCGCGAGGAAGAGGAGCGGAGAAAGGAAACCCAGGCCAAGTTCCAGACTACCCTCGCAGAGATATCCACCTTACTCCAGCAGAACAACGAGAAGAACGCCAAACTGAGGGATGATAACATCAGCATGACTGAGAAGTTCAAGAGCGTGGTCCAGCAGTACCAGTTGAGAGAGGACCAGGTTAGTGTCTGGAGACCTTTGACCCTCAGCCTGGACCATACATAAGGCACACTGCTCAATGTGATATCCATATGAGACGATAGAGACTATCATTTGCTCTCCAACTCTATCCAAACTAAACAAATATAGCAATAAAGCCTTTTTTTATTGATGATAGCCAAGCGCTTGAACACTACCTCACATGATGGTAAGTGATGGTGTGATCGAAGTTACATTACTAACAACCCTTTGTAAATCAGCCGGCTACGTTTCCCAAGTCTTCTCATTGATTGGTTTATGATTCAAAATGATTTAATTGATAGTATTTTTCAAACTTTCGCGATCACTGTACATAATTATTGATTAAAACGGGTATTTATCGCGTATGTACCTGCTGTGTTGCAACACGACTGTTGCAACACAGCCGAAACGTCGGGATAAGATATAAAAAAGGTACATACGCGATAAATACACTTTTTAATCTAATGATTTAACTGATATTTAGATTTTATTCTTAACAACTTTTGACCTTCAATCTTTCAACATTCCAGGTGGACAAAATGTCTAAGCAAATGGATCTGGAATCCCAGCTGAACGCAGCCAAGATGCAGAAAGCCAGTTTGGAGCACCAAGCGGAACGGGAGAGGCTGATGACTGAGATGGAGATACTGCGGGCCGCTGTTGTGGAGTACCGGTCTAAAGTCAACGAGATGCAAGGGACTGAGACAGGTTTGAAACTTTTTCAATGCAGCTCAAAAACTAATAATCATCATCATCATCATATCAGCCGTAGGATGTCCACTGCTGGACAAAGGCCTCCCTCATTGATATCCAGGAACTGCGGTTGGAAGCGGCCTGCATCCAACGCCGACCTGCGGTTCTTACCAAGTCGTCTGCCCATCTTGTAGGTGGACGTCCTACGCTGCGCTTGCCGGTCCGTGGCCTCCATTCGATAACTTTCCGGCCCCATCGGCCATCTGTTCTGCGCGCTATATGGCCTGCCCATTGCCACTTCAACGTGCTAATCCGTCGGGCTATGTCGGTGGCTTGAGTTCTCCTACGTATCTCCTCATTTCTGATTCGATCCCGTAGAGAAACCCCGAGCATAGCCCTTTCCATAGCTCGTTGAGCGACTCTGAGCTTATTCATAAGGCCAATAGTGAAGGACCACGTCTCGGTTCCATATGTCATCACTGGTAACACACACTGATTGAAGACTTTCGTTTTAAGGCACTGAGGTATGTTGGACGAAAAGACGTTGCGAAGTTTCCCAAACGCTGCCCATCCGAGTTGGATTCGACGATTGACCTCTTTCTCGAAGTTGGACCTACCTAATTGGACTGTTTGTCCTAGGTATACATACGCGTCGACAACTTCAAGAGCTGAGTTCTCAACCATACAACAAAAATTAATAATACTGAGATATAATTAGATTTTTTTAATAAAAACCGTCAATTTATCATAAATTGAAATTCAATACTCAAAAATATCCCCATTGTTGATACCTCATTCCTTACTTTGCCTACTGGACCAATTTATTAATTAATTAATTAGAACAGTATAATAACCATACATCCAAAGATTGCCTGGAAGAGATAGCTTTTAGCGATAATGCCGCCCATTTTATTGCTTTATTTATTCTATCCTACTACTTATCTTTGTATTATTTCTGTTTGTGTGGGAGTTCAATGAAGAGTTATTTATCTATCTATAATCCATGATATACAAAAGGTCATAATCATTATATCAGTCATAACACGACATAGATTTCCAGAGTGACCAATCTTGCGCAGCCAGCACCCAATGACTCCAAGCATCCTGTAACTGGTCGCCTTTCCATCTGATGGTCCTACGCTCCGCTCTCCAGTATGTGGTCTCCACTCAAGAACCTAGTCTATTATTTATTCTAACGGCCGTCAGTTCTAATCATCTGGGCTATGTCAAATTTTGTCTTTGAATCTGCTAATTTCTGATTCGATCTCATAGGAAAATACTAAGCATAGCCCTCTCCATAACATGCTGACTATTTTGACTTCAACTAGTAATAAAGAATAAATAAATATTGCTGGACATTTTACACAGTGCAATCTAGCCCTAAACTAAGAACTTGTACTATGGGAACTACTACTACTTATATGCTTTTTTATTTTTAAATACTTCTAATATATAGAAAAACATCCAGACTAGAATCAAATATTCGTTCTGCAGCGGGAACTGGACCCGGCTGAGACGCAGTGCCTCCTGCGTCTCAGCCGACTATTCGTCCACTGCGCCACGGAGGTTGTCAGATATATACAGTGTTTTTTTTAACTGGGACAGTAAGGCAGTACCCCAGGAAGTATGCTTCAATTAAGCCTACTTTTTGCGTATTCGACAATGCCATGATAGGACAAATAAGATGATGCAATGACTGATATAAAAGTCCGACAGATGCAAGAACCATGTTCGAAATTCAAAATTTTTCTGATATACGAAATGTTTTTGAATTGCTCATGAGAGCATGGAGTTTCTTAACTTCTTAATCGCTACAGTATTAATACTTCTTTAATGTGCAATTAGAATCTAATAAAATGTTTGTTGGAGGAATTTTGCTTTGTCCTGTTGTATGAGAATACATTTTATCAAATTTGACTAACTTTCGCTGCTCAGATTTTTTTCATCCAATACAATAAAATGATCCTTACAAAGGACTGCATCGATCACCATCAAAAAAAATTTACCAACTTGATTCATTTTAAGGCGCTACTCACGCTTGACCAAAAAAATTTTAATGACAACATGTTTTCCTTTGAAAACGAGCTGATGTTTTAAAAGAAACTGCACCTGTATCTCCTCTGGTTATGGGTGCTGCCGTACTGTCCCAGTTAAAAAAAAACACTAGTTAGTATTTAGTTTATATCTGAAGTTTTTATTTTGAAGGTTTGCGAGGCCAGCTCGCAGTGTACACCGACAAGTACGATGAATTCCAGTCAGCATTGATGAAGAGCAACCAAGTGTTCGGTGGATTCAAGGACCAAATGGAAAAGGTACACACTACAAACATAATTATTGAAAATATAGCACTTAATAATTCACTTAAGAGTAGTAGAGTTCCTTGTGAAAGGGCTAGGGAAAGTACTACCGCCATAACCATTTCTGCCGCAAAGCAGCATTGCTGTGTTTCGGTTTGAAAGGTATGGTTGCCGGTGAAATTACAAACAGATGAGGCTTTACATCTGTATTTCTTAAGTTGATGGACGGAGGGTAGTGCATTGTAGGGCACGTTTCTAATGTTATAGGCAATGATTACCAGTTAACATCAGCTGGGCCATATGCGTGTTCCATCTCCACTTAACACCAGGTGGGCCATATGCTTGTTCCATCTCCACTTAACATTAGGTGAGCCATATGCTTGTTCCATCTCCACTTAACATCAGGTGAGCCATATGCGTGTTCCATCTCCACTTAACACCAGGTGGGCCATATGCTTGTTCCATCTCCACTTAACATTAGGTGAGCCATATGCTTGTTCCATCTCCACTTAACATTAGGTGAGCGATATGCTTGTTCCATCTCCACTTAACATCAGGTGAGCCATATGCTTGTTCCATCTCCACTTAACATCAGGTGAGCCATATGCTTGTACCATCTCCACTTAACATTAGGTGAGCCATATGCTTGTTCCATCTCCACTTAACATCAGGTGAGCCATATGCTAGTTCCATCTCCACTTAACATCAGGTGAGCCATATGCTTGTTCCATCTCCACTTAACATCAGATGAGCCATATGCTTGTTCCATCTCCACTTAACACCAGGTGAGCCATATGCTTGTTCCATCTCCACTTAACATCAGGTGAGCCATTCGTTTGTTCCATCTGCACTTAACATCAGATGGGCTATATGCTTGTTCCATCTCCAGGTACAATAAAAAAAATTATAGTATAGATTTCTATCAGTGAAATTTTTGTCAGAATCGGTTTAGTCGTTTCTGAGATTACCCCCAAAATACATAAAAACAACAACTTTCACATCCTTACAATATTAGTAAGTATACATACAATCTTACAAACAACACACATGTTTAAGTTTGTTGTATTTGTAAGCATAGATTCACAGCAAAGAAAGCAAATCAAAAATATAAATCTCACTAATATTATAAATGCGAAAGTTTGGATGTTTGTTTATTTACCTATTTGTTTGTTTGTTACTCAATCACGTCGTAACGGCTGAACCGATTTCGATGAAATTTAGTATGTACGTAGATTATAACCTGGATACATAACATAACATAGAGTACTTTTTATCCGATAAATCAGGTCCCATGCATGGGATAAAAACCGGCCAAGTGCGAGTCGGACTCGCCCACGAAGGGTTCCGTACCATTATCTATAAAAACGACAAATAAGTCACGTTTGTTGTATGGGAGCCCCCCTTAATTATTTGTTTTATTTTAATTTAATTATTTTTTTTAAAGTGAATATATTTATAACTAAATATTCCGTGAATATTTCAAGCGTCTACCTGTTGCCGTTATCAATATCGAGCAAAAAATCACGTTTGTTGTATGGGAGCCCCCTTAAATATTTGTTATAATCTGTTTTTAGTATTTGTTGTTATAGCGGTAAAAGAAATACATCATCTGTGTAAATTTCAACTGTTTAAATATCACGATTAATGAGATACAGCTTGGTGACAGACGGACAGATAGACAGACAGCGGAGTCTTAGTAATAGGGTCCCGTTTTACCCTTTGGGTACGAAACCCTAAAAATGGGGTGTCAAGTCAAGTTGCAACAGCATTTAGATTTATTTCTAGGTTACCTACACATTTAGTACAAATATATTTATTTTAGTAAACTTAATCAAGATACATTTAATGGGTTCGGGACCCTCTTATAATGATAAAATACGTGTGTTAGAGGTTCGGTCTTCCGTTATATCGATTACATATACCTAGTCAGGTCATAAGTATTGTCACACAGTAAAAACTTTTCTTTTAGAATGCTGGCCACAAAAAAGTTTATAGAATTCGAATTTCGAATTGTTCATGAAAATAAAAATGTATACTTTTTAGAATTTTACTCATTTTTAAATATGGAGTTGACGCTTAAAGAAGACCGTGTTGCAGTTATTGCGTTGCATCGTTGCGGTTACGCGCCAATTCAAATTTTTGACTTACTGAAAAATTTGAATATAACCAAAAGATTCGTTTATCGCACCATCAAACGATACAATGAAGACTAGTGTAGATGACAGGTCAAGAAGTGGTCGCCCTCGGTCTGTTAGGACTCCAGCAGTGATAAAAGCTGTGAAGGCGCGAATTCAAAGAAATCCCAAACGTAAGCAGAAACTGTTGGCCCTTCAGATGGGGTTAAGCAGAACCATGGTGAAAAGGGTGTTAAATGAAGACTTAGAGCTTCGGGCATATCGAAGAAAAACAGGACATCGTTTGAATGCTCGTCTAATGGACCTGAGACTGAAGAGATGCCGCGCTTTGTTGAAGCGGTACGCGGGAAAAAAATATCGGGTAATTCTTTTTTCGGATGAAAAAAATTTTACCGTAGAAGAGAGCTACAACAAACAAAATGGTAAGGTGTACGCACACAGTAGTGAAAAAGCGAGCAACCGTATTCCGCGTGTCCAACGAGGTCATTTTCCATCCTCGCTCATGGTATGTTAGGAAGTTTCTTATTGGGGCTTAACAGAGGTACATTTTTGTGAGAAAGGTGTAAAAACGAATACAGTTGTGTATCAAAATACAGTCCTGACGAACCTTGTGGAACCTGTTTCTTATACCATGTTCAATAACAGGCACTGGGTATTCCAACAAGATTCGGCGCCAGCTCATAGAGCGAAGAGCACACAAGACTGGCTGGCGGCGCGTGAAATCGACTTCATCCGGCACGAAGACTGGCCTTCCTCCAGTCCAGATTTGAATCCGTTAGATTACAAGATATGGCAACACTTGGAGGAAAAGGCCTCATCCCAATTTGGAGTCACTCAAGACATCCTTGATTAAGGCAGCCGCCGATATTGACATGGACCTCGTTCGTGCTGCGATAGACGACTGGCCGCGCAGATTGAAGGCCTGTATTCAAAATCACGGAGGTCATTTTGAATAAACTTTAGTGTCATAAGAATCTATGTTTTGTTAAGTTCATTTTGGTATATAAATGGTTACATAATGAATAAACTTGTTTCAATTATTTTATATTAAACATGTGACAGAATTTATGACCTGACTAGGTATATAAACAAATTTAAGTTAAATAAGTTAGAAACAAAAATAAAAGAATAAAGTATGTATATCTGATTGCATAGGTAAATGGCGTTAACGTAGCATGCCTGTGAAATATACTTTACAAAATACTATTTATACGAGTGCACGCGTGGCACATGAGGCTATTATACAATGGTATATTTTTATTTCTTTCTATTTTTTATTTTGGCACAAACTGTCATTAGATAAAAAGTGCTAAGTACAATAAGTTTTAATTACAGAAGACAAACAGCGCCCAAAAATTACTACCTAAATGTTGTTAATGATTGAGCTATATACAAGGTTAACAGGTTAGGTGGATACTAGTTGTTGTATATTACTGCTTTTATGATTTGAACAATAGAATGGAAAAGTTGTTCATTTTACATATCTTTATAACCTTAGTTTTTAGATAAATTATCTAGGAAATGACAACAAGGAACAATTTAGTAAACATTAAAAAATTTAACAAACGGCACTTCTGAATTCAACGTATTTTTTTTACTTAGTACTTAACTATATAGACGTGCGGACTACTCCGGTGGGTCCGCGCTTTTGGCGCCTAATTGCTCACACGTGCGCAGGCGCAGGTTGCGCGGGCACGATGTGCTGACTAATATGTCGAGGCTCTTCTGGAATCACAAGTTTCTAGCGCACTAAACTAAAAAGTTCTTCCTAAAAATGTTACCATAGTCTATTAAAGTAGGCCTCGCGTGTACTCTAGTATGCTTCGACTTGATTTGAATGTAGCCATCGACTACCATAGCGGTAGTCAATTTGTAACCTGAAATTGATCTCTAATATGCTCGCAGAACATCTAGAACTTTGATAAAAGTCGTCTTTCATTATTTATTTACATTCCAGATGTCTAAGAAGATAAAGAAGCTGGAGAAGGAGTCCCTCTCGTGGAAGCAGCGCTGGGAGAGCTCCCAGAGCGCGCTGCTGGACATGTGCGGTGAGCGGCAGACGTCCGACGCGCGCCTCCTCGCCATACAACGACAGCTGGCGCATATGCAGAGTCTGTGCCGGACTCTACAGGTAACACTCGCATACATGGACTCCCTCTCGTGGAAGCAGCGCTGGGATAGCTCGCAGAACGCGCTGCTGGACATGTGCGGCGAGTGGCAGCCGTCCGACGCGCGCCTCCTCGCCATACAACAACAGCTGGCGCATATGCAGAGTCTGTGCCGGACTCTACAGGTAACACTCGCATACATGGACTCCCTCTCGTGGAAGCAGCGCTGGGAGAGCTCGCAGAACGCGCTGCTGGACATGTGCGGCGAGTGGCAGCCGTCCACGCGCGCGTCCTCGCTATACAACGACAGCTGGCGCATATGCAGAGTCTGTGCCGGACTCTACAGGTAACACTCGTATACATGGACTCCCTCTCGTGAGAGCAGCGCTGGGAGAGCTCCCAGAGCGCGCTGCTGGACATGTGCGGCGAGTGGCAGACGTCCGACGCGCGCCTCCTCGCCATACAACGACAGCTGCGCATATGCAGAGTCTGTGCCGGACTCTACAGGTAACACTCGCATACATGGACTCCCTCTTGTGGAAGCAGCGCTGGGAGAGCTCCCAGAGCGCGCTGCTGGACATTTGCGGCGAGTGGCAGACGTCCGACGCGCGCCTCCTCGCCATACAACGACAGCTGGCGCATATGCAGAGTCTGTGCCGGACTCTACAGGTAACACTCGCATACATGGACTCCCTCTCGTCGAAGCAGCGCTGGGAGAGCTCCCAGAGCGCGCTGCTGGACATGTGCGGCGAGCGGCAGACGTCCGACGCGCGCCTCCTCGCCATACAACGACAGCTGGCGCATATACAGAGTCTGTGCCGGACTCTACAGGTAACACTCGCATACATGGACTCCCTCTTGTGAAAGCAGCGCTGGGAGAGCTCCCAGAGCGCGCATATGCAGTTTTGAAACGCTAGCGTTTAATGGCAATGCGTGCTGAGCCTAAACGATAGTTGTATAATTGCAGGCGGAGCGCACAGTCCTACTCAGTACCCTGAAGGATAACAACATAGAGCGTCCCCCGCTCCCCGCGCCCGCGCCCGCCGCCGCCCTGCCGCCGCCGGAGCCTACGCCGCCCCCCCACTCCGCTTCTGATGCTAAGGTAACCTAAACTTCACTCAAAAGTTAGGTCATATTTGTCTCTATACTAAATCTGCCTCAGTCTAATCCAACTCGTAAACTGCCAGTAATATGTTTTTTTTCTATACTTTTGATGGTATGCCTAAGTATTATATATATCCTGAGGAAAATCGAATGACAAGTATTGAATTATTGTATTCAAATGTGTTAATATTATTATCTTTAACTTGAATGTCAGATAAACCTACACTTCAAATAGATATTACATTTATGTTATCAACTAACCAGAAAAAAATATCTAAGATTTTAAATTTGATGTGAGCTCAACAACAAAATTATTTTGTGAATTATAAATTATTAATACAAAATGCTAATGTGTCAGTGTAACCTAACTTACCTATTTCTTATGATACTAAAATCAACAAAGTTAACAGGAATCATGTTTTTAGTGTAAAATTAATCTATACTAACTATAATTATTACTAGCACTAACCATAATTTATTTTAAAAACTAATCTACAATCAAACCAAACAAATAATCGAAATCATATCTATAGGTGGACGCGATGGCCGTAAACTGCGCTCAACTGAGACAAAGCCTCGCCCATCTACAGAGCCAACTAAACACACTGACAACACAACAAACCCAACAAGAAGAACCGGCCCAGGTAGAGAAACCTAAGAAAAACAAAAACAAAAAGAACAAAGGCAAAAAAGCCGCTGTAGAAGTCAAAGATGCAAATGAAAATGAATCTAACGCTAATGACGATAAGGTAGACAATAACGAAGCTACTGCACAGAATGTAGAAACTACTAACGCAGAAGCGGCAAGTGTTGACTTAGCGGTGGAAAGAGTAGATGAGAAGGTTCTTGAAAGTCTTATGCAAGCGATTAACATTGCTAACGTAAATCTATGCGATTTGGAAGTGGTCGGTGACAGCAATATATCCATTGAAGAGGTTTTAGACGGAGAAGCCAGAGTCGTAGAAGTAACTGACCATTCCGAATCTAAAGCGAATGAAAACGGCGAAGATGGACCTAACACTGAAACAACATTGCAAGAAGAGATTCCTGATAGCCCTAAAAAGGCGGAATCTCCTAAAAAGTCCCCTATCAGTCCTAAAAAGAATAATTCACCTAAAAAGGTAGTGGAAACAGACACAAATGACACAACAAAAATACCAGAAATCTCAAATTTACAAGAAACTAAAGTCATAGAGCCTATCTCAACTGACGATGTTGAGGCAGAAGCACAACTAACCGTATAATGCCCTAATTTACCAACCAATAAACTAAGGTGAACACATATGTCAAGATGTCAGTTTTCTATGAAAATTGTACGTTGAAGTTACAGAAAAATGTTTATTTTGACCTCGGACATAGAGCATGGATTGAATCTTGTTCAAATTGAAGAAAGTATTCATAATATCGTGTTGCTCACTTAAATAGTGAATAGTTTATTGCCTAAGTAATAAATAATATCAGAAAATATAATATTCTCTAGAAAGGGATGGTAACTGTGTGGTCAATACCTGTCTCTTACTTCTGCAATGAAGGTTCTCGAGTGGAGACCACCAGTTCTAGATGGAAATACGACCTGATAAAGGTTGCTGGGACCCGTTGGGTGCGCTAGGTCGATCGCTCTGGAAATCTTGTGAGGCCTGTGTTCAGCAGTGGATGTGCTATAGCTGATATCATGATGTAATCCATTCTCTATGTCTATGCTATCGACTAATTAATAATAATGAACGTTAAAAGTAAACTTAGTCCGGCTTGCACAATGATCCCTAAACGTATTTAGCGATTAAACATGTTTAACTGACAAATGTGTCACATTTGTATGATTTGACATCTAAAATCATATTTAGCCACTAAATACGTTTAGGCATCGTTGTGCAAATCGCCCTTAAAGTCATCAAAAGTTAAATCGACACTCAATAAATTTTACAGATTTTTTATTGGTGTAGTAAAATGCAGTCTCTTAATATTTCTTGAGTGTAGTTTTAGAATACGGTACCCTTATTACGTAAGCAAGTTGCTGTCGGCCGCCTGTCGTTTGGAAATGGCGTCCCTTTTACACGAGTAGTTAAAAGTTCCTTGTTAAAAGGCTCGCCCGGGGAAGTACTACCACCATACACCATGACGACCTCCGTGGCGCAGCGAGCGAAGAGCCGGCTACGAAGCCGGAGGTTGCGGGTTCGATTCCCGCCGCGGAACAAATGTTTGCATGATCATCTACAGATATTTGTTCTGGGTTTGGGTATCTTTCTTTATATTATAAGTATGTATGTATTTACAAAAATATATATAAAGTATTCTGTTAGTTATGCGGTTGCCATAGTTCAAGCTTTGCTTCGTTTGGGGCTTGATAGCGCTGTGTGAAATGTCCAGCATTATTTATTTATACCTTTTTCTGCCGCCAAGTGGCATTGCTGTTTCGGTTTGAAGGGTTTGGTTGCCGGTGAAATTATGGACGCAGGGCGTGCATCGTAGGGCACGTATCTAAGGTGCGTGAACTACGAGGCAATACTTTGTAATAGGCGATGGTTACCACTTAACATCAGATGGGCCAACTTGCTAAAAAAAACCTACAGCGCATATCTCAAGTGTGTAAGAGACGGTCGAACGACGCGCGGGCGACAGTAACTGACTTACGTCATAAGGGTAGTTGTAAAAGGGTTGATGCAGTTAGGCATTGTGTAAGTTAATATAAAAATGTAAATAATTATTTTAGTTTTTGTTTTGTTGTTTTGTTCCTTCGCATAAATTATTTTGAATTTTAGAATTTTTCTTTTGACTTTAGTACTATTTAATCGAACCTGTATTATTTTGTATTGCCATGTGTTTCTGATTGTGCTTATGTACTTAGCAAGTTATCTTTAAATATGTTTATGTGAATTTTTGTACTTTGCATTTAATATTTTAACATTTTTATAAATACGTGAAATACCACGTACCGTTATGTCGTGTTTTCAACCGATATTCTGTAAAAATGATGACCTTTCCATCTATTTTGTCTTTTTTACTAACATAATTTGTCCCACTGCTGGGCAAAGGTCTTCCCATCTCCCCTCCATCCGTCACGGTCCACAGCCAAATCTGACCAATCTGGTTTAAATGCATCCAGGTCGTCTAATGCATCCAGGTCGTCTAATGCATATTTATGGAATAAAAATATTTTGATTGGTTGAATGTATTTTACAGTTAGTTATAGCGTTATGAAAATTTTAGTATTTGAAAGCGAATCTTCGATATTTTCTAACTAAAAAATGGTAAATTGACTTGATTTGTGATGGATCACGACCTCTGTGGTGCAGTGGGCGAATAGACGGCTGAGACGCAGGCAGGAGGTTGCGGGTTCCGCTGCGGGGATTGAACCTATTTTTTTTTACACATCTATAATATATAGAAAAATACCCAAACCCGAAACAAATATCTGTAGACTAATCTACAGAGGGGTTTGGGTATTTTTCTATATATTATAGGTACGAGTATGTACTTACTTAAATAAATTTTTAAATTATCTGTATTCTGTCAGTTATCTGGTTCCCATAGTACAAGCATTGCTTAGTTTGAGGCTAGATAGCGCTCTGTGAAATGACCAGCATTGTTTAATTTATTTATATATATATTTTTTTTTGATTGCTGACCGAGTCTTGATTTAGTCACTAATATTATAAAAAAGTAAAGTTTGTTGTTTGTAAGTGCATATGATTGATGACGCCCGGACGGATTTTCATCAAAATATAGCCTTTGTCACTCAGGAATAGTGTAATCAGAGAAAGAATTTTCAGAATTGGTTCAGTCGTTTCTGAGATTACCCGCTACAAACATACAAATAATTAACTTCACCTGTTTGTAATATTGATATAGACTTATAAAGCTAAGTGTGTTTTATAATATCTATTTTACTTGAAGATCTACATCAAAAATACACTATAATATAATGAAAATCTGACATCTTTCTGTATAACCTATATTCTGGCAATAAATGATTATGATTTATAATTTAAAAAATAAAAAGCTTATATCATAATATTTAATTTAACTTGTTCAGTATCATACATAACACAGATTACGAACTATTCTATGCGAAGGTAACTTTAATTTCGACCATGCTAAGTTAATCGTTAGGAATACTAAGTCAACCAATCAGATGCGATAAAAATCACGTCATTGTCAATTAACCAATTAAATCTGTCAAATATCTCTTACTCAGTACGTAGGCGCAGATATCCTACTAGGGGTTAGTCAGAGGCAAGTCCAAATATAGGGGTTGTTTCATACCCTCTTTTTGCATTGTTAACGTTTTCTAAATGGGTACTTTGATTAAACATTTTTGAAATCAATATTATGTATTTTTTTTTCTAAAATTATAACATGGAACACACACAAAATGAGTATTAGAAGCCATAATCGTTATCTAATCACTATTAAAATTCTAAGAGGTATTACACTCGTTATTTAGGGCCCTAAATATCAGAGTAAATATCGTGTGGTTTGTTACTCCTATAATTTGGGACTGTATCACCCTCTCTTCTATCAAACCATCCTAATTTAGGGTTAGTGTCCCTTAAATAACGCGTAGTGTAATACGCCTCCTAAATGAGTGGAAGAATATATTAGGATTTATACAGCGCCTAGTGGCTATTTGCACAAGCTGGAGGATGGTATTGGTGTTTAAGCCTACTCCTAATAATCCTGTCGCAGGCACTCATCATCACGGGTCTTCAACATTTCGACCATTGTTATTTGGGAAGTGTGGGACTTTGACTTTCAACGTCAGAGACTTAGAGTCATGGGGGTGGTGCCCGGAGTACCATCCTGGCTTGCGTGGCCGATGACTTCGCCTACTATGGTTTTCTTATATGGCTTGAGCCTAAGTTCTTCACCCAGATAAAGTCCTATTCATATTGCTGAAGTGACGACTCATTGGCTCATGCTGACGTTTTCAAAAAAAATAAGCTGAATTGATTCACTCTTTCATTATAACTGAGCTGTAACAACACGGTGTAATCCTCGGACCAATTATTCGTCTGAGGTGTAATCGGTTGGGTTGTGGCAACATTATTACGCAATTTGACAGTTCATAAACGTCAAATTATGAATCAAAATAATAGTCGGGAGTTTAGTGCAACATTTCACCAGGATTAACCGAGTAAACGTGAAGGGCAACTTTAGCTTTAAATCTATAGGTAGTTTGATAAACGCACAAAAATGAAAGGGTTATTTTAATGAGCATAATAAATAAAGAACAATGCTCGAAAATGTATGGACACCGTTCCCACCCTTGTAGCACTTTAAAACCTACGTTAATCGAAGGGCCATAGTCATCTTATCATTTTATTGTATGACAGCGAAACAGAAATGTGCATCCGAAAACAGTTATATCCACATGAAGAAACCGGAATCAGTCACAATAATAATTATGTTTCCGATCACGATGCTTTTTTTTAATTATTACTGTGGGATGGTTTCGTTCCGAGTTTTCAAACCATTCTTTGGAATTAAATGGTGACTCCCGCTCGGGAACAACTCACGGAGCAGAAAAAAGTTTAATGAAAAATTCTGCAGAATATTGGTTTTGTGAGGTAACCATTGACGTTTTTTTAGGAGTTTTCAAATAAAATACCTTATGCATTACAAATAAAACCTTAATTCGGTGTTTTCAGTATCTATTATAATATTGTCCCAGGCTGGCACAACGAAATTCTCTAAACGCCTACCCAATCCAATATCCCACACGATGCTGACGACATACGCGCAGGCACCAACTGTCCGTCAAACATGAGCAGTAATATGCCTAAATAGCGTTTATGCCCTGTGCGTTATTCAGTATTAAATACGTGTAATACGAGGAGGGATCAAAAAGTAGTGAGAACGACATACTCCTTGGTAAGAAAATAAATAAATACTGGCAGGCATAGCTCAAATACATATTTGTAATATTAATAAAAAAATCTTCGATTCTCTTTTGTTTTTTTCTGAATGTAGTCATTTGTTTGCTTCGTGTCGGAACGTGTTCTCGAAAATTGAGAAAAACGCAGTGCGAACTGTTATTAAATACCTCTGTTAAAAAAAGTTAACGGACCAAGGGATTCATTGCGATTTGGAGGCAACAGGAGAGTCTGCTCCGCCGTATGCCACTGTCGCAAGGTGGGCTTCTCAATTTCGAGTAGGGAGAACGAGCATGGAAGACGAACATCGTTGCGGCCGTCCATCGACGTCAGTCACCCAAGAAAATGTTGCGAAAGTCGAGAAAATTGTATTGAGCGATCGAAGATCTTAAAAATCTTAAAAAAAAATCTTGAGTTACCATCCGATACTTAATTCAAAAAACGGGCATTTCATATGGAAGTATTCAATACATATTGAAACAATCTTTGAATATGAGAAAAGTCTCCGCAAGATGGGTGCCGAGAATGTTAACCGACGGTCAGAAACAAAATCGACTTGACATTTCGAAGATATTGTTGGACAAGTTTCAAGAAGATTCTGAAAACTTTTTGTCTCGTTTCGTAACAATGGACGAAACATGGGTCCATCATTTTGATCCCGAGACAAAACAGCAATCTTCGCAATGGAAACGGCCATCATCACCGACCCCGAAGAAGTTTCGTGCCGTGGTATCGGCTGGCAAGGTTGTAGCCTCAATATTTTGGGATTCAGCGGGGATATTGTTGATTGATTACCTGGAGCGTGGAACCACTATTACAGACCAATATTATGCAGCTTTAATTCCCAAGTAGAGGAATGCCATCAAAGAGAAAAGGAGAGGGAAACTTCGAAGGGGCGTGCTGTTTCATCACGACAACGCACCCGCGCACAGGTCGGCAGTTGCGATGGCTGCCATTCAGCAAGCTGGCTTCGAATCGGTTGACCACCCCCCTTATTGCACCAGATCTGACGCCTAGCGATTTTTACCTGTTCCCCAAATTGAAAGAATACTTAAGGGGAAACAGGTAGGAACACGATGACGAGGTGATGGATGCCGTGGAGAGCTTTTTGCAGGACCAAGACAAATCTTTTTTTTAAAGAGATTGCAGCCTTGGGAAAGCGCTGGACTCTGTGTGTAGAGAGACTCGGAGACTATGTAGAAAAATAAATTATTAAGGTATCGATAGTCATTATATTCTATCTCATTCTCACTAAATCTTGGAATTTTCCGCATGTGTTCGGATAACACTATAAATAAAAATACTATTTGAAATAAGCAACGTGACATATCTTGTCAATGTACTGAATTGCAACGTTCGGCATTGAGCAGGTACAAAGAACTATATAAGTTTTCCTGTAGATGGAGCTAACGGCGCTTTAGTCGTAATTCTGAATGATCTCACTAATTTCGACCTAGACGTGAATTGCCTTGTAGCACAGATGGTAGTGCATCCTCATATCAAGAGGAAGGTCGCGGGTTCAAGTCCAGTCTAAGCTTGAAATTTTTGAGATGATTTAAAAAAATCATTCTCACTACTTTTTGATCCCTCCTCGTAGGTCGCATTTGACCTATGTCTTGATAAAATTCGACCCCTTAGAAGAGTGTCATCTTCCGTGTCTATACCGTATTGATTTAAAATTGGGCTTGTCAGAGGTTCCCAATTTTATTTGGCCATGGAACCTTAATTGATCTTACTTTTTTTGGCGGAACCCTAGCTGGCTATTTTGATAACTAAAGTGTTTACCTTGTAGTTTGAATATATTCATGTTAGACTCGAAGAATGAACAAATTATAAATGAAAATAATTATTATAAGTATTGCAAATAATTTATTGTAACAAAGAAATACAATGTACCTAGGTAATAAATTATTGTGAAAAATGAATTTTTTTCACATTATTTCTTATAATAGCCGTAAATTAGGTTTTACGTCTGACAATTGAACGCAAACCAGTCTCGCATCGGTAAGTCTTCACAAACTGAATCAGAACCAGGACAGCTTTCTCAACGATTTCCGGGTATTCATCTTTAAGTACAATTCAAATTTAACTTTCGGACAGACCGCGGAACCCCTGTGACCCATCCACGGAACCCCAGGGTTGCGCGGACCACCTTTTAGGAATCCCTGCTCTATGTTATAGACGCCGCCACGTAAATGTTCGCTGACATAGGAAGCTGCCAGTTTTAGATGATATGTCCCCAAGCTAAACCAAATAATATCTTCGTTTGACAATTCAGGGAACGGCATATTTCAATGCGTCAGTGAATGTCCTGAACGCAACCCGCTGCCTGTTAACATTTTCTGCAATAACGTAGTTGCCCAAGTCATTGTTGGTATGAATTCTGTGACTGATTCGTTCTACGAAGTCTGTGGCATAGACACTATCATGAAAAGGCTCCCTGAAGGTGTTGAGAAGCGCTCCAGCAATCCGGAAGTCAGTGAAGAGGCGAGGAAGTGATTTATTGAATACCACGTTCCTGAACATTTTAAAGTCGCGTTTAAATCTCCCGTTTATCGCCTCAATGACCCAGCGGACAATTGTTATTAGACGCGATTTATTCGCTTGTTCATTCGTGAGCTGAGTTGCGCTTCTGTCTTTTGTAGGTGGTATGTGAGGTCCATAGCTATATTCTTCGATTGCATGAATTGAGGCTCTGAAACCTCTGTCTAATATAAAATTATCATTCTCGTGGAGCAAGTAATGAATCGGAGAATAAATGTTATTCATAATCTGTGCGTCTGATCTCCTAGCAGAGTAGGGTCCTAGAATATCTATTATATACCCGTCTGAGCACACTAAAAGGAATGAACAACATCATTACGGAATAACATCATGTCGAAAAAGTATAATAAACGGCAAATAATTGTTAATGATTCCGTTTTCTTCATGTCGATATAACTTTTTTCGGATGCACATTTCAGTTTCGCCATCGTACAATAAAATGATAAGATGGATAGGGCCCTTCGATTAACATAGGTTTTAAAGTGCTACAAGGGTGGGGACGTTTTAACATTGTTCTTTGTGAAATGTTTACCATAGAAATGTGAAGTTTATTTTGGTATGTAAAAACAAACACTTTATTAAACGTATGTTGTGCTATTGCATAATGCTTGCCATCTAACCACAAGATACTGTATTGGTGACGTCTCGAGATATCTCTTGTTGTCCCTTTCTAACCCGAAACCCGCAGTTATTTCCGAAAGAGATATCAAATCGGCCTTTATTTTTGGATGTCGATTGCAAGAGTAGGCAGTAAGTTTTTATATCGAATTAATTACTTAAACTTAGTCGGTTTTCTTTAAAATTCGATGATATAACTAGTAGTTTTTTTAGAAGTCTTTTCTATGTTTCGAGAAACCGTCACTTGAATATCGTCAGTATATTACCAAACATCCTGTAAATAGTAGGTACTAGTATGATCTGGGTTTGTAAATACTTTTGTAGGAGTTCGATATAAGTTTTTTACGAAAACCAGGCATTTGATGTGTAAAGTCTGACTGAAAAGTGTAGAACACTGAAATAAGGATGTTTCTATACAAAATACTGTCGAAACATGGCATCATTTAAGATACTAGCGCCTCTAACGGCCGAACTCTATATTCTATCTCTAATATCTAAGGTAAGAGCTGAGATAAATAGAATATAGGGTACGTACGACCGTAAAAGCACGCTTACTTACACAGCGAGCGTGTGTAGAAGTTTAAACTGTTCTAGAATTTTCGGTCAAACTAATGGTATATTTTAGGTACATGCTTCCACAGACAGACAAGTCTGCTAAGCGATACAAAAACTCAAATTTCATCAAAATCGGTTTGTAGCCATATTACGGCTTCGCACAATTTGATCATAAAATGGTTCTCAACCAACCTAAATCCCAAAACGCTTCGATAGCGCGTTCTAATTTTTCCTGTAGCGACATCTAGTTATGTTTTTGGTAAACAATGTGTAAATTCTGATTTAACTTATTTAATAACATTATTGAATAAATTTAATTAAGAATACCTGTGATTAACAAAAAAATATGTTATAGTTTCTAATAAAAAATCATGGGGTGCTTGATGTCAATTGTTATAAATATTTTATTGACAGATATTGGTAAAAGTTGAGTCATTTAGAAAATATCTTTACAAAGCACCCCACGATTTATTTACATAATTTTTTTGTTAATCACTCTATTCTTAATTTAAATTTATTTTCTACTTTGTAGTTCGGTTATCCACAACAGCGTGTATTTTATATTTTTTAAACTAATACATATTTTCTATATTTTAGTTCGGCTAACTACAAAAGCGTTTTTTATTGAATTGTGATATTGTCCCAGTCCCTGATAAGTGCAAGATTTCAATTTAATTCAACGTTTTGAAGTGGTTGAAAATCAAGTTCAAATATTCTGATAAACACATACAATACATACCAAGCGAATAAAACGCGTGTTAAAAATCATGTAATTTTATTGCACATTCTGTTTTATTTTGTATTTATAATCATCATTGGATGCATGCATAATACCTATATTAAATTAATATCCAAATATCCAAATCAACGCTTCTACATACAAAATCTGCTAAGCGGTTCAAAAACTCAAATTTCATCAAATTGGTACTTTTTCACCATCTCTGAGAACTATAAACTAATACTTTTTGACAAAATTGAAGAAAATGACAAAATAAAATAGATTCATGCATTTATTGTCTTTTATATTCTAGTCTAGTACTTATTTTTGTATTATTTCTGCTTGTGTGGGAATTCAATAAAAAGTTATCTATCTTTATTGGCGCAATGAGGAAGGCATGTATTTTAGATGAATAGGAAGCAAGATATCTGAATAAATTTGAGAATTAAAAAAATAGATATGTGCTCGGAAACTGAAATAAAATATGAAATACTTTTAAGTAAATTTTTATGATTTTTTTATATTCTAAATAATTGTAATAACTTCTAATATATGTTCCTATTCTATTTTGTGTGGTTGTCCATCTGTCAATTGAAATTATCCAGAGAATGTGAAAGGTCAATTTATGACACGGAAGGTGCAGTGTATTCAATTGATGTTTGTGTATGTTTAGTATTAATGTAATATATTAGTGTGTGATATTATGTTTAGTACAAAAGTGTTTGCTGAATAAAACTAGATTTCACAGAAAACTTGTTTATTTTGAATATTTCATAAACCTTAGCCTAGTGAATGATGACATAATAGACTCATTTGAATTGAATAAAAAAGTATTACACACCAGATATACTCTTTTTAGAATAATGGAATCTTCTTCTTCCTGCCCTTTTACCACATTACGTGGGGTCGCCACAACATGTATTTTTCTTCCACACGTCTTTATCAGCCGTCATGTCCATTGTCGCTTCTTACCCATATTATTCTTCACACAGTCCATCCATCTCTTCTGCCTTCCCCTACCTCTATATTAGGGAATGCAATCCCGATCTCGTGTAATTTTTCGGGATTAATCCCGACGCATCATATGACGAGATCCCGTTCGAGATTGACGGGATTAGGCGGCAGTGGTCAGCGACGCTACACACGTCCACTCGGGGCGCAAGCGGCGCGCTGACTGACGGCCGCGAGCGGCAGGAACGCCAAACAGCGTTAGAAAACTATTCCGACTATTTCCGAATATTAGCGACAGGTGACGATAATTATTTAGTTGGTAAGATTAAAGAATAAAGATTTTTATTTTCTTTCGAGTAATATTTTTATTTTTTAGTTAACCTCACTATCACAAACAAGCAGTTATTAGCTTTTTCAGTCATCAGAATTTAACATTTTTTTTTAAACTAGACGGGATCCCGAAAATTGCGGGTTCTCGAATTTGCAATCTCGAGTCGGGACTGAATTCCCTACTCTATATTCATCCACATTCATATCTAACACTCTTTTAGTACACTTTTAAGTTACGGGAAATGGCCCCCAGGTCGCCTTTTCATCTTGTTGGGGAAGACGACGACGACGACACTGCGCTTTCCATTGCCTGGTCGAGAACATTTCTGAACTAGCCTATCTGATTTCACTAGAGGGCAAAGGCCTCCCTTCCCTTTTTTCATTCTATGCTATCTTTAGATCCTATTGGTCACAAGGACCGCGACCACGTGAGCTGGCGCGACGAACTTGACGCCATTTTGGTATTCTGGCCAGCGGAAGGCAAGTTTTCGGTGACAAAACTTTTTAGAGAAATCCATTTTTTCTTAATTCTACCAAATTGGTTTTTTCTTCAAATCGTCAATTTTTCGTCTTTTAGGCTGTTGTTTTTAGGTCTTAATCAGGTTCATTGTCTGTTGCAAATAAAGAAGTGTTTCTCGGCAGGTAATATTACTTAAATTACAGTAAATTGGATTGTGCTAAACTCATTTTAATTTTGTTTTGCGGAAAGTGCTGTATTTTGGGGCTGGGGCTATAAAACAGCGATTTATACCCGGTATTGAGGTGGGATACTGTGTTTTATTTATTTTCTTATATCTGTTTTTTCTTACGTAACAAATAAGACTACGAAGTGACACGCTGAATGACCTTGAGCATTTTTATGAGGTCCATAGTGAAGGACCACGTTTGTGTTCCATCACTGGTAACACACTGATCAAAAACTTGACACTGAGGTATTTTTGACGAGAAGACGTCACAATGTTTTCGGGAAACTTCGCATTTTCTTACCGACATAGAATTTGACTCGCTGGCTTCGTGGCCGCATTAAGGTAGATGCGATCATTGCACTCGTTACCTAACTGTCAAGTGCTAGTTATCGATTTGGGAAACAAAGTTTTTTTTATCACAATTACCTAGATTAGATAATTTCTTTATACAAAAGAAAATACATTTTTAAATCATAGGTACAACGGGCGGCCTTATCGCTAAAAGCGATCTCTTCTAGGCAACCTTTAGATGGACAGGATCTATGCGATCAAATAAGGGCGTTATTAAATATAATATAAATTAAAATGCATATAATATAATCATAAAATTACATAAATATTAACATTATACTACATAAAAGTATATATGTACCTACATAATATAAAATAAAATATGTCCTAGTGAGCGATGTATGACAGACAGTGTTGTCTGACCATGTTTTTAAAGATAGGGAGAGATTTAGCGTGACGAATTGAGACAGGTAGGGCATTCCAGAGCCTGGTAGCCTGCAGAGTAAAAGAGGTACTTTAAAATACTGAGGTATGATGGGGTGTTACATAAAGTTAGATACATGAAGTCCGCGAGTTTGGCGATAAGATTCGCACAATCCTACTAAGTTGTCTGCTAAGTTTGACAGTTAAGCCTATTCTCGTCGTGCGAGAGTTGACGAGACTCACGGCCCATTGAGACGGTCTAAGAGTTCATTATCCCTTTTTTAAAAAGCCCTTTTGTTAATCGTAGTATCATTTGATAGATACTGATACGATTTTGAAAAGGGCTAATTCAAGTCAAACGATTTCGTTTTTAGTGTTTCGGACTAAAACGGTACCCTTATAGTCCTACTATTCTACAAGCTTTTATTTAGAGTTTTGATGACCTGTCTGTATGTCTGAAATCAAATTTTGCAAGTCAAGTTTGACCCATTTTACGGTTTCCGGTACTCGTATGTACACACGGCTACACATCAAGTTATACAATTCCAGTATAAGCTGACCTCTCATTCTACGAAAAGCCTACACAATGTGAGATCAGCTTATACTGTAAATGTATAGCTTGATGTGTAGCCGTGTGTACCTAAATCGGATGACAGTGCATTAGGCGGGAGGGGTTTTTCTCGAGCTCATGTTCTCTCTCACTCTCAAATAGCGAAGACTAGAAAAAGAAAGGCTTTTGTCCAGAAGTGGGCAAGCTGATAAACAAATTATATCCATAATTCGTCGCAATTTTACAGATGAATTTTGCAAATAATAAAAATACTTTCTGAAACGTGCTAAAACTGGACCATCTTTTACAATAAAAAGTAACTTTTGCCGAAATGAATACCTTTTTGGTCACGTTTGTAACTCTACAATTTTCCAATCACTGAGTTTTGAACCTTATAACTTCGAAAATAAGAGTGATAAGAACAATATGATTGATGATGTGGTAACCGTCACGGTAGGATGGTGACGCGATAGGCCGGTTGGTCACTCTTTATGAAACAGATGTCTTGTAAGATCTTGAAACTTTGCTGTTGTGGTTTCATTAGACGACCTTAACCCTTGGAATGGTAATAATTGGTTGATCAACCAACCAATCTATCCCCTACAATGGAAATATCAGTTGGTTTCATACGTATATCCATACTAATTATTATTTAAAACTCGAAAGTAACTCTCTGTCTGTCCGGTTGGACTAATTTCGATGAAATTTGGTGTACAGATAGATTATGACTTGGATTGAGACATTGGCTACTTTTATTGACAAATCACGCGTGCGAAGTAGCGGGCGAAATCTTGTATTGTATAAAAACACACTGATGAAGGTTAAAAAAACTACGTGATTTTAAAAAATTAACGTATTCGTTCATAGTTTTCGTGGTATTATACTTTCAGTTTTTTCGTGTTTCACCTCGCGTTAAAATGGAGCAGGCCTAGAAAAAGCCTTAAGCAGTTGCACAATCTTTGGATAAAACTAGAAATAATAACTAGATAACCAAACTAGACCTCTTGACTTGTAAACAGGCTGAAAGGCGTTGTATTTATTTTCATTTTGAGAAAATTATTTGATGTGATCGCGAAAGTTTGAAAATACTAGGCTATATTTTATTATGAAATCTGTGCGAAGCCGGGGCGGGTTAACTAGTATACAATAAAAATGAAGCAAAACTTGATATGTGTAGGTAACTAGCAAAACGGGGCTATTTTAAAACGTCAGAAATCTGACGGATTGGTCCGCTATAGTGTGACCATTAGTGCTGTGCACTCCCTGAGGTATGCGCGCGGCGAGACGGGGGGGATGTGTCGGCCGCTCCGATCTATCAGTCTGCCGTCAACGCTCACGGCGGTAGGTAGCTTTTGTACCGGACGGTCTATGTCAGACGCACACGGGATAAATATTCAAAGATGGGTCGTGCGTTATCTCGTGATATGAAATGGAAGATGAAGTTGAAACAGAATCTATGTCAGAATAACTTTCGTTAGAATATATAATTGTTTGTAAATATAAAAAATGTTCAATAAAACAAGTCCTTTGAATTATAAGTTTAGTTCTTATTTATCACCTGCATATTTTTAATAAAATATGAGTATATTTAAGTTACATTTTAATCAACTAAGTAAGTATAATATATTACAGATAGATAGCCTCCGACCATCGTCCCGCCACAAGTCTTGCCTTAGAAATGCAAACTGATATCGTAAGATATGTCCGACATGTTTTGATCTCATGTGAACTCATGCAGTTTTTTCTTTGCCTCCCACCTCGCCGCGCATACCTCAGGGAGTGCACAGCACTAATGGTCACACTATAACAGCATATTTTTTTCGGATTCGATTACTAGGTAAGAAAACGTAATTTAAAATTTTAAAACTATTTGCGATTGACCATAACGGTCGGATACATTTTCGACAAGTATTCAAAGGGTGATATTTTTTAAAATCAGCGTTCTCTGATTCGAAATCGATTCCGAAAAAACTCTCGGACCGATCCGATAGCTTTCCGAAGTTCAAGCACACAGTGGTCCAGGTAATGAGCACGCACAAAATAAGCACTAAGAGCGAGTACACATTGGGTGTTTTGAAGCGCGCGTTTTTTAACGTGCGTTTTAAAAAATAAAGAGGTCGGTTGAAGTGTAGGTACACATGCAAGCGCGCGTCAGACGCGTGCTGTCAGATTTTCGTTCGAACGCGCCTTGTGTGGGCGACAGCTGCGCGCTTGTATGTAGATACATGCATGCACCACCATTTTGTCCGTACCTACATTTGATCGCGCGCTTTCGTGTAGGTTAAACGCATATGTATATTCGACTCTCTTAAAATTGTTGAATCACCTGTAATATCCACTTTTATATTATGGAGTAGGTCATCAAATGATTTTATGGTCATTCTAAAATAATTAAAAAAACTTAATTTTGGATACGATGATGTTCAAACATTCCATGCGTCAGTCACATTCCATCTCGTAATATTGGATGCCCCCCAAATTCTCTGCTTCTGCCGTCGTCTTATAGCGACGGTATAGGAGCCACACACAAGCAATCACTTCGACGTCCATTTCCGACCTAAGCCAGTATTATGGATACCTTGAGCGCGCTGTATGTGCGCTACTAACGCGCGCCGAACGCAACGCCGAACGCCTAATGTGTACTCGTTTTTATACAACATAAAGCGCGCGCCATGTCAAGGTCTGACAATACATGCTATTTGTACTTTCCTTATTCGAAGTTTAATTTATATTTTTTTTGAATGATTTTAATTCGACGACCACCATGGCGCAGAAGACGCAGGAGGTAGCGGGTTCGGAACAAATGTTTGCATGATTTACGGTTATTTGTTCTGGTGCTGGCTGTTTTTTATGTCTTTACAAGTATAAATTTAGGCAAAATTTATAAATTTATACTTGTCTAAAATTATAAACACATATCATCAGGGAGATTTTAGGGCGGTCATGCCGCTTATTCCCACAAATGCGAAATCCATTTTGTTCTCTGAATTTAAAACTTTGTTAATTGGTTGCTAAGCAAATCCAATCAAATCATTTTTATTTCAGGAAGATTTACAAAGATTTAATAACCATGATAGTTTCAAAAGTTATAAGATTTTCAAAGCTGATGCTGGCTAGACATGTTTGGTGGGGACAGTACAGACATTGCTTACAGAGAGCATCAAGCTAAGCTTAGAGTATAAGCTTGTGTTTTGGGGCTCAGAGTACTCATTACAGAAGCACATTCAACAGAACTACAAATTCCTAAGCATTTTAAATCTACTAATTAGGGCTGTGCTAAATGTCAAGTACACTCTCCTTATCTATCTCAATTAATGAGAAAGTTTGAATGTTTGTTTATTTATTTGTTTGTTACTCAATCGTAATGACTGAACCGATTTCAATGAAATTTGGTATGTACGTACCTACATTTTAACCTGGGTTATCTATCACATAGGCTACTTTTCATTGACAAAACATGCGTGCGAAGCTGCGGGTGGAAGCTAGTATTATAAATGTGAAAGTTTGGATGTTTGTTTATTTATTTGTTTGTTACTCAATCAATCGTAATGGATCAACCGATTTCGATGAAATTTGGTGTGTTGTTACAATATGACCTGGATTCAAACATAGGCTACTTTTCAGTGACAAAACACGCGTGCGAAGCCACGGGCGGAAACTAGTATCGAATATTTATCGATTCTAAAGAGAGAAGAAAGAAAAGGAAGCAAGATTTCGTTTACTCCACACGAGTAAGCTGTCAACCTACTCGAGTATCGAACTCGCAACCTTTATGATAAGAATCGAGCGCTAACTATCGATATCCTCGATTCTTACAGGGGTAATTAATTAGGTAGCTTGTATCAATCGATCTGAAGTGACTTTTCAATTTGTTCAAAAGTAATTTAAGTTTTTGAGTCTATCAATAATTATAAAAATTAAACAAATGTTTATGTAATGTGACCTTGAATCGTAAATATTTTTGGCTGATATAGTCAAAGACATTGACATAATTTTATAGAAAGGCCTGCGAAAGGTACTGGGCGGGTAAACGACCAGTTCAAAACAATCGATGGTCAAGGTTCAACCTGTCTCTGTACTTCTAGGTGTTTTATAATTAATCCTGTACAGTTAGCCCGGCTTGCTTATCCCTAAATGTATTTAGCGACTCTATATATCACTAGTCCATACTGTCCCACTGCTGGGAAAAGGCCTCTCCCTCTTCCTTCTACTTATCACGGTCTAGAGCCATATCCCGCCAGTTTCTTTGGAAGACGTCCAAGCCATCGCTCCAGCGCTTTTTAGGCCTTCCTTGGCTTCGCTTTCCGTCTTTAGGAGTCCATATGCTTGTCTTTTCGGCCCACCTATCGAGTTGCATACGGGAGACATGACTCGCCCAGTCCCATTTCAGCTTTGCAGCCTTGATACCCACGTCAGCGATGCCGGTCTTCGAGCGCAGCCAGGAGTTTGGAACCTGGTCGATCCGCTTTTTTTAGCGACTAAACATGTCTAAATTTGTCGTATTTGTATGATTTGACAACTCTATTTTAGCCACTAAATACATCGTTTAGGGATCGTTGCGCAAGTAGCCCGAAGAATAGCGTATACTTCGATGCCCGTACACTTCGCAGTAACGTTTCCTTTTATGTTAATTAAACAAAAACAAATTCTACTTTATTGCAGACACAATTATCCATATTTTACAATCTACACTAAAATAAAATTAAACAATAATTAAAATACAGTAAAAAATTATTAAAAAATTAAAAAGCATTAAAAATTATGTTCAGTCTTACTTCAGGCTATTTCCACTCAACGTCGATACGCTGCGACGTCGATACTGATACGTCGATCAGTCTGTCCGCTCTTGATGAATGTGTTTCTACCCATGTCGACTCAGGACATGGAGACAATCCTCTTTATTTGGATCGCATTCAAAGAGTAAATAATTAAGATGTTTTTTAGTAGGTAAACGTACTGAAAATCCACATAAAGGTATTTTAAAACGGACTTCAAAAAATAAAGTACCCAAGAGGTGGTCCTATATAAATTTGCTCAAGGTCCATACATTCAATGCGAAAATACAATAACCTCTTATGGCTAAAATCCTTAACGTACCAAGAAACAGAAGATCTCTTCTAGGCCACATTTATTAGTTACTAGTTGACCAATCCGCAGCTTTGCACGCGTAGTTTTTTAATAAAAACATTACCCTCTTTCTGCGCAGTTGGGTAAAAAGTAGCCTATGTCACTCGGGGATAGTGTAGCTTTCCAACAGTGAAAGAATTTTTTAAATCGGTCTAGTAGTTTCGGAGCCTATTCAATACAAACAAACAACTCTTTCCTCTTTATAATATTAGTATAGATACCTACTTATATCTATATAAGTACATATATCTTTAAATCTTACCAATAATTATCTATTTGTTGATTCTTACTAAAATACCTAAGTGAAAGAGTGGACTCCTCTAATACAGGTTATTGTAACTTAACAGAGAGGTTATCCCAACCCATGTTATACCACAGTTCTTGTAAAATAATAAAGAATTTTAGATTTTTTTTATGATAAAATCATGAAACTCTTCAATTTGCAAAGGCTTAAGGGCTTATTCCTTACCACATAAACTGATTTCGATTATTTTCTGAAGTTGGTTTTTTTTATATTCAAAAGTTATTGTTTAGAATAGAAAACTTTTTATTAATCACATAAAAATGCGAGTGCGGGTCTGGTTCACGCACCGAGAGTTCCCAAATAAAAATATGTTATTTCTCTGATATAACTACAAATTAACGATTTTCTGATTTTTGAAGTGAAAACTTCTTTAGGCGCGTTGTACATTTTTTGAGATGGGTAAAAACCATTGAACCATTGACTGTTACAGACACCTCTCTATAAACGGTGTCCATTAAATCACTGTTTTCCCAGAACAAACGTTGTACAGACCATGGTCTACTAACAGTTTATAGGATTAAACAAGATAACTAAAAATAAAAATCTAGACCTTCTCAAATAAGTCTAACTTTGTTAAAAAACTAGCCGTGACATAAAGTTGATTGGCCGTCTAGCCGTAGCGTACCTACTATTATTATTTTTGTGGCGATACGGCGGCATGTTGTAGGGCGTAACGTTAAAATAGACGTTTTAAGTTTTTATGTCTTTCAAAGACCGATTTAATTTTTTTTAATTTGAGGTTATAAACCCTTTCTAGGCCATGGTCTTAACAACTTTTGTTTTGGGGAAACAGCGATTTAAAGGACAACGTGTATAAGTATCTGTAGTGTAGTCTGCTTTTATTCAAGTTTTCACTTCTGTAGGCGCTCCCGGAGTGCCACTATTTTCCCTTTCTCTCTGTGAGACCTTGCTCAAGTAAAGTATCAAATACATCCAGTCTACTAACTGCCTATCATGGTTACGTGTCGTCGATCCTGCGATACGGAACTATTTTTGGGGGAACTCGACGGAAAATCTTAGAGTTTTTAGGGCTCAAAAAAGCTGCGTAAGAGCAATGTGTGGGCTACGTAGACGAGATACTTGTAAGGATCATTTTATCCAATTTAAAATACTTACACTTCCAGCAATTTACATTCGTGAAGTATCGATTTTTGTAAAAAGTAACCTCGAACTATTTGAAGGGTTTGCAGTTGGAAGCCGCTTAGAAGGTAATCTACATCTGTACCATGTAAAACGCAATGTCTACGCAGCAGTGTGTTCTGTATGGCTCCTACTATTTACAACAAAATTCCAAAGTCGGTTCGCTTGCTCTCCAAATATGAATTCAAGAGCAGGTTGAATGATATTCTAGTTGGAAAAGCATACTACACTGTAAAATAATTTCTTAATGACCAAAATATTATTTAACATTAATTTATATAAATTTATTATTATTGCGATTACTTTTAATTAATTGACATATACATTTTGACATAATTATTATTTTTATCTATTATTGTAATTATTATTATTCTTAAATATGCAACTCTTTTGTCATTTATTCATCAACTTTTAATAACTGTTTGCTGTACTTATTTCATGTGATTCTGAACTGTATTAATCTTATTAAGAAAAAAAAAATGCATTATTATGATAAATATTGTGTAATTGTTATGTAGATGTTTGTACGCTTAAATAGCAGAACCTAGAATAGTTCTTTATTATAAGTTTGACCACAAATTAGGTACCTAGGTTCACGAACAATAAAGAATTATGAATTGCTTTTTGCCCTATAAGTTTTAATTTATTTGCGAGCAAAATATGCTGCAAAAATGGCCGTATTTGTAAAAAATAATCTATAAGTCAAGCAATTTAAAACACTTAGGTAATTAATTAATTAATTTGTCTGTTGTTTATTTTAATTTTATTTTAACTTACCTACTATATTATAATATTGATTTAATTTAATTTATTTTGATTGTGCCTAATTTATTTATTTTAATTATTGTGATTATGGATTATAATTATCTGAAATAAAATGAATACAATACAATACAAAGCAATCAGATTTGACTTATAGGTTATTTTTTGTGCAGCTCCGAGGGTCCGTAGACGTTCGTATTTAATATTAATTTCAACTTGATGCCTCCACGAGTGAGAAAAAGGGTTTTGACTGATATTTCCATGAACTAGCTAGAGAAACAGTAAAGCACATCAGACTGTTTTTTTTTTTTATTTACTATTTTAACAAAGGTTACAATTATATGTTACAATTATAGTATCTAAAAACCAGTGAGGTTTGTGCCGGTGTTATTGTGGGTTTACATCACTAGGTGTTATTTACTTAGCAATAAAAACTATATAAAAATGTAAGTAGGTAACTAAGCAGGAGCCAGGTAAGTACTTCTGTTTATGGTTTAGTTTAGTAATGTTAAGAATGAGCAAGGAAAACTATACTTGACACATAAAGTAGTTCCTTAGTTTAAATTTTATATTTTTAGTTGTTAAATTATCACGTACGTCAGAGCGGATACATTTATACTAACAGCCGGATATATTCAAATGTACCTACTTATTATGTATTACATAACCTATAACGCGGGTGTTCGACCGAGTGAAATAATTTCCTAGTTAGATATGGGTTAAACCCTGACTTATGTTGTACATTTAAAATTACCGATTCTAAAACAAGCTTAACACTCTCTGCAAATTCAGACTTAATCAATGAAAAAGACTGAACTCAGAATAGTGTAAATATAATTAATTACTCAGATAAACACTCTAACACTAACTCTCACGCGTATTTATCTGTATGTATTATAAATTTTATATATATATATAATAATTTCTATATATTATATTTAGGTATGCAATTTAATAGTTTACTTATGTCCATTTATATTTTATTTAGGTATTAGTTGCACTCCCTTCATCCATATCTTATGTGCACCCCCGACCATCTTTGACATTATTATATCCTCTCCATCCAAAGGTTGTCTGGAAGAAATCGCTTCAAAGCGATAAGACCACCCATTGTACTATTTGCTTTGTGTCTTCTATTTTGTCTGTAATTTCTATTTATTTTAATGTGTACACACGGCTACACATCAAGCTATACATTTTCAGTCTAAGCTGACCTCGCATTGTGTAGGCTTTTCGTAGAATGAGAGGTCAGCTTATACTGGAATTGATTAGCTTGATGTGTAGTCGTGTGTACAATAAAGTGTTTTCATTCATTCATTCTAATTTTACATTAGAGTCGACTTGCGGAATTTGATCTGTCAGAATTTAGTGCACTAAGCACGGCTTGCACATCGACCCCTAAACGTTTTTAACGACTAAACATGTTTAAATTTGACGTATTTGTATGATTTGACAACTGCTTAAATTATATTTAGCCACGTTTAAGTATCGTCGCGCAAGTCGCCCTGAATATTGAAGTGTAAAGCCCGCTTTAGGCGAAAGTTTGGATGCTATGAAGTATAGGTATTCTAAATGTGGGTCTGGGTTATGTATGACATATATTGAGAGCTCATTATACTACTTATGTTTGGTATAAAGCAACGCAATCTCAGTCTAATTGCCTAGGTAGTAAAGTCGAAAAGTATGATAAAATATTTTTTCACAGCACCTGCTCGACAAATTCAAATTATTTGTCATGTAAACCACACCGAAAGCAGGTGATTACATCTCTAAGGCTGAGCCAGAAGTAAAGTTGTACTGAATTTCACTATGCCCTCACGGGCATAATGTGATTTGAATTTGGAACCTCGTCTGTATTAAAATTAGAACCAAAGAGAGCCACACAATAAGAACTTATTCGTAAATCGAACTAACCTTTGCACAGAACGCATCAACCTAGATTTGGTTTTTATCGTCTCTCAGAAAGTATGAAAAGTAGAGTATTCTCATCGTGGATAAAGCTGACTGCAAGATGCAGACCTGCAAGGGCGTGCTTTTATCCCTCTCTGTATTCGAATCCTTCGTTACTTTCGGGATTCAACGAAGCGCCCGTGACGCAAGACACTGCTTTGTCCCCTTGTTTAATAATCTATTATGATTTTCGGTGGTTTTGTCAGTACGGTTGTAACAGTATTGTGATTTTGTATGAAAAATACTACTGTATTTCCTTAATAAAGCACCGCGCCGGAAAGTGTTAATAACATAACCTTTTTACGTAGGGGATTAACGTAGGAGAAAGAAGAGAGAGAGCGAGAGAAACCTTTTAAAATGGTGATTGCTCACAGAATCTATTGCGATAGCTAAATTAAGTAAGTACTTACCACGCTCTTACCTTGTACAACAGTTATTTTTATGATAAACGCGTTTCATAAGTTTAATTTCGTACAAACACTGTGACAATTTGAGCACAATATTGGTCCAATTCACAACGCACTCAAAATCAATAAGCACAAATCTTTGTTGAATTTGTATAGAGCTGATGATCCCGCTTATAAAATGATGTGATTATAGCAACTAAAACGTTCTTGGGATGTATCATGTTTGTAAGCCTGAAAGGTATGTATGTAATTTTGTGTTTTCTCTTACTTGTGCTTTCTCTTTGATGATATACCTTTTGATTGTGTTGTGTGAGTTTGTGTGTGCTATGCTAGCAAATAAATGTCTCTCTATGACTATGTCTAATGGGGATGCATAAACAATTTTTCTTTATTTATCATTCATCCATACCTACTAATATTATTATTATTGTGAGCCACTTCTGTTCCACTGCTGGACAAAGGCTTCCCCCCATTCCCACAAAGGTCGCTACTCAGTGGCACCCCGACCCAGCAAGAAGGCAACGTGGTACACCGAGACGGAGATGACGGTAGACTATAATATTATAAATACGAAAATAGCTCTGTCTCTCTGTCTGTTTCTTACGTTTTCATGACTAAACTGATGGACCAATTGCGATAAAATTTGGTGTTTAGATAGATTATGACCTGGATTGAGACATGGCTATACTAACTTTTTATTGAAAAACACGCGTGCGAAGCCGCGGGCGGAAGCTTGTTTCTTATACTTTATTTTAAACAATAAAATATATAACAAATACAGTAATAGAGGACATGACGTACAAGTGCAAGGTTTCTTCCAGCAAACCTCTGAGACTAGAAAACATATATCGAAAATGATGATGGAAAGACAAATCCTGCATCCCCAAGAGGTTGCATTGGAAATTGGAAGCCAGCAGAAGTGGACGACCTATGGCTATAATGATGAAAAGTCAATAGTTGTGTGGTGCCGGAAGGTGCTATCTCAAGACATTAGTAAGAACAAAGTGCTGAAAAATATGTTAAAACTTTCTTTAATTTAAATGAATTTATGAATACAAAGAAAACTAGAATGCTCTTCTTTTCTTAATAAAAAAACTTGTCAAATTTTGATATTTTTATTAATATTATATTTTGAAAACAACAAATTTTCGTCTATATTTTAATTATGTATTACTACCTGACCTGCCTGCTGCTTCGCACGCTTGAAATTTCCCGTTCCCGTGGGAATTTCGGGATAAACATTAACATATAACACTCTTGTCAAAGTGATGCGACACTTTATGTAAATGACTTCACGTCAATGAACGACGGTTAAATTATATAGATACTGTTCATACAAAAATACTAAAATCGGTAGACTATAATATTATAAATACGAAAATAGCTCTGTCTCTCTGTCTGTTTCTTACGTTTTCATGACTAAACTGATGGACCAATTGCGATAAAATTTGGTGTTTAGATAGATTATGACCTGGATTGAGACATGGCTATACTAACTTTTTATTGAAAAACACGCGTGCGAAGCCGCGGGCGGAAGCTTGTTTCTTATACTTTATTTTAAACAATAAAATATATAACAAATACAGTAATAGAGGACATGACGTACAAGTGCAAGGTTTCTTCCAGCAAACCTCTGAGACTAGAAAACATATATCGAAAATGATGATGGAAAGACAAATCCTGCATCCCCAAGAGGTTGCATTGGAAATTGGAAGCCAGCAGAAGTGGACGACCTATGGCTATAATGATGAAAAGTCAATAGTTGTGTGGTGCCGGAAGGTGCTATCTCAAGACATTAGTAAGAACAAAGTGCTGAAAAATATGTTAAAACTTTCTTTAATTTAAATGAATTTATGAATACAAAGAAAACTAGAATGCTCTTCTTTTCTTAATAAAAAAACTTGTCAAATTTTGATATTTTTATTAATATTATATTTTGAAAACAACAAATTTTCGTCTATATTTTAATTATGTATTACTACCTGACCTGCCTGCTGCTTCGCACGCTTGAAATTTCCCGTTCCCGTGGGAATTTCGGGATAAACATTAACATATAACACTCTTGTCAAAGTGATGCGACACTTTATGTAAATGACTTCACGTCAATGAACGACGGTTAAATTATATAGATACTGTTCATACAAAAATACTAAAATCACGATAAAAAATGGAGGGTGGTGGTAGGAGGGTGAGAAATACTTTACGACCTGTTCTCATATCTAACAATTATACAAAAAAAAATCATTAAAATCGGTTAGCTCGTTTCGGAGGAATGCATTATGTATTAGATTTTCTAACTCTGACATTTTTCTTTATTGTATTGTGTTTTGACTTGCCTTGTATAGCATTTAACTGTTATCAGTCAGTTCAGTTATCATTTATCGGTCAGTAAATACATACTTTTATATTTTTCTATAATTAGTAGGCTAGCGATTGACCACAATCTCGCCTGATGGTAAGCGATGGTACACGCTTGCCTAGAAGAAACCTATTCAATCGCGACTTGAAGATCCGTAGGTTTTAGTTATTAGGAAACACAGACTCAGGCAAGGCGTTCCACTCCTTGGCGGTGCGTATAATAAAGGTGGAAGAGTACCGCTTTGTGCGTATGGGAGGTATGTCTACCATGCAGCGGTGGCGCACCGCGGAAATAAATTGAAATTATGAGTTGTAGAATTTTCAGATCCAAAGAGACGAAGATCTGTCTCAGACGCAGTACGCTATTTTTGGAAATTTACTCACCTACGCCACTACGCCAGTCCACGTGAGTTTTTTTGACGAACTATCATAAATTTTTTTAAATATAATTTTGTGTTGGTAGTTTTAAGAGTATTTATTGTAACACTTTAAATGATCTTAATTGGTTGATTCATTGGTACTCATAATAATAATAGTGCTGGACATTTCACACAGCGCCATCTAGCCCCAAACTAAGCAGAGTTTGTACTTGCTATATGGGAATCATATAACTATAGAATACTTATATACCTACTGTTTTTTGTAAATACGTACTTATCTTAATATGTATAATTATTCTGTACGTGTGTTTTTCACCTATCTCCTCCTAAAGGGCTGGACCGATTTGGATGAAATTTTGTGTGTATATTTCAATGGTTTCCTGTAAAACTAGTAATATACATATAGAAAAACAACCAGACCCGAAACAAATTTTTGTAGATCATGCAAACATTTAGATAGATAGATAGATAATTTCTTTATTACACACCATTATATACAAACATATAAAAGAAAATACAATTTTAAATCATAGTCACAATGGGCGGCCTTATCGCTAAAAGCGATCTCTTCCAGGCAACCTTTGGATGGACAGGATCTATATGAACAAATAAGGATGGCGGCGTAAGATTTTTTTTTAGAATCCCAAGAACAAGCATATATTACAATTTATAAAAAAATGTTTAGTTCATCGGTGGGAATCGAACCTGCAACCTCCTACGTCTCAGGTGGCTATCTCCTACTGCGCAACGGAGGTCATCATCATCGCTTCTTATTTCCTCCCAATCACTTCTACTTTCATAACTTTGAAAAGAAAAATCATCTACAATTAAAGTCCCGATTTTATAATCCCATTCAGTTGTGATTCTTCATTATTACACAAATTCAATAACTTCGTGACAAAATATCTTTTGTTCCATTTCTCAATGGCCGCTCTATACAGATATCGGTACCAATGCTTTCTTAGCTCTCTGGTCCAATAGACATTCACTATAAATACAAGTACTGTCGGTCTGTTCGTACATTGCTTCATTGACATCCGAGCAAGGGGTTCCTAACCCCCCCGGCTTGAACCGATTTTAATTAAACTTTTGTGAAAGTACTGAAAGGTACTATTTTGGAATTGTGATCTAGTGTCAAAATAATATATTAAAAATATTTTTGAAAAACTTACTAATTTAAATGAATTTCCTAAAATTTTGTGTCTTATTTTTTATTATCTAAAGTGTTTTGTGGTGTTTTTTCAGTTCGACTGTAGTAAATATGAAGACTTATAGGACAATACTGCTTTGTATAGGTAAGTTCATCCCATTTTAAGTATTTAGTTAATTTTGTAAGGAGAGCTTATTAGTAGCAATAATTTAAGCTGCCATGATAATAATGATGAATTTATTTTGTCGTTTGTGTGTTAAGAGACCTTTGCCGAATCAGGATCACAAAAGTGTTTAAAATTAAATATTAAAAACATGGACTGATCATTTCAATAAAATGTATACTCGATTTAAAATCTAATCCAAACATAAGAAAATCGTTTATGTAAATTCTGCACAAGTTTTTTTTAATGTGCTAGAGTAACTAGTACCTACTTCGTAATTGATAAAATGTTACTTATCTAATCTTAACTAATCATAAGTCAAAGTTAAATTTCCTTTATTTACTAAATACCGCCTAGGATACCTACAGGGCGCTTTTGTTGTTAGCTTTTTTTAAATTTATTTACTATTTTGACAAAGATTACAGATATATGTTACAATTATAGCATCTAAAAACCAGTGAGGTTTGTGCCGGTGCTATCGTGGGTTTACATCATTAGGTGTTTTTTACTTAGCAATACAAACTATATAAAAATGTAAGTAGGTAACTAAGCAGGAGCCAGGTAAGTACTTTTGTTTATGTTTTAGATTAAAAATGTTATGAATGAGCCAGGAAAATTAGAAATTAGATTATCTGTCCTGTACATGATTCATACAAAATTATTTAAAACTAAATTAATCAGGCTATTGGGGAACTATCGGAAATTATTGATTAACAATCACTATCGACTATTAGTTTAAGTATTAATGTATTTAAAAAGAAGTAAAGATAGAAGTATGCAAGCTAACACAGCACTAATCTGGTCTCTGATTCAGCAAACAGATTAAAGCCGGCTTGCACAACGATCCCACGTATTTAGCGACAAAACATGTTAAAATTTGACGTATTTATATGATTTGACAATTCCTTAAATCATATTTAGCCACTAAATACGTTTAAGCATCGTTGCGCTAATCGCCCTTTAGTCTTAAATCCTATTTCCTACTAATATTATAAACGCGAAAGTTTGTATGTATGGATGTTTGTTACTCTTTCACGCCGGAATGGCTGAACCAATTGCGATGAAATTTGGTATATACGTAGATCATAACCTGGATTAACACATAGGCTACTTTTTATTGGAAAACCATGCGTGCGAAGCCGCTGGCAACAGCTAGTAAAATATACGCCTGCACGTGGGACGATTACCATAAATACAACAGACGTGGCCAGGTTTTACTGAACCCTAATATAAAATAATTCGTATTAAAATCCGTTATGAGCTATTGACACAAAAGAAGAAGATAAAATATAGCCTGTAGCACTCAGGGATAGTGTAGTTTCTATCAGTGAAAAAAAATTCAGTATTGGTTCAGCAGCTTTGAGATATCTCCCTACAATACAACAGGCTCGGCAATTTAGAGAAATCATATCTGTACATATTTTATTTTGATTATTTCTGTTTACAAAAACGTTTTAACTTTATCTCATTTCGAAGCCCCTCTAGTAAATTAATATTTTAATAATAAATTTTCATATCATAACTTCATACATACAACTTCAGTTATTATTGATCAGAAGATTTTATGCTGGTATGCTCAAAAATGTGTCGAAGCATATAAGTATAATAATAAAAAAATAATTTCAATTAAAACTCAGTCCATTCCATCTAAGGTTCTCCTGTAGAAATCGAGACCGTCAACTTTGTAACACTGATATAAGTTGTCAAAAGTAAAAAAAAAATCAAAAATCTTATGTTTGATAGTACCGCGTCTCTAATTCCTGTTAATCCTTGAAATATTTACTCTAAGTTACATAGTGATTTGTTCTTTGAAGTATCAGGTAGTTCTAATCTGAAAAAGGTAAAACACAGTGGTAAAACACGTAGACCTTCTAGAATATAGGCCATAATGAATCTGCAAGAACACGCAAACATTATATCACCTTTACATAAACACGTACGTGTATCTGTAGGGTGTGTATCCACACGCGAGTACCAACTTCCGGTACGCATCAATGAATACTTTCATCAATTAAAACAGCGATATTTAGTTATGTACCATTTGTTTTATAACTGTAATTGAACACTCAATACTTATTTAATTCCTAATGTTACATGTAATGTTCATCAATCGTCCATAACTGTGGTAAAAACTCACGCCTACTGGCCTACGCGGAAAATTTCTTTAGGATTAGATCTAAAGAAACGTTCCGAATGTCAGTTTTTGTTTTATTTAGTTTTGTTTACAAATTAAGTTAAATTTATAAATGTAGCCCTTGAAAGGTGCACAGAATCTTTTGCAGTCAAAATGGTCTGCGGCGGTTTAGCAAATTGCATGTGTATGCAACAGATCAAACCGATGTAGATTAATTTACCCCGTAAGGAATGACTGCAGTTATGAAACTAGCTATTATTTGACCATAAATCACAAGACATCTTCTCAGGACCATCAAAATTTAACCTGGGCATAGACCTAAAAGTAATGCGATCGGGAAACAACGATAAACGGTTTCAAAAAAATCAATCAAATGGACCAATAACCTCTTCCAGGCTCCCTCTCCCTCGCTGCAGCAGCCCCAGCCAGACACCACCACCTACAGCAGCAGCAGCAGATCCAACAGCAACCAGAATACGAGTACGACTATGACAACTCGCAGCTCCAAGCGGCAGAGCCTGAAGAATCAGCCAGCCATTACGACGCGTACATCGCGGAGGTACAAGCAGCCAATGAGGGCAAGAAGGGCTTCAGCCGTGGCAGTGGACTGAGGACGATAGCTGTTGGATCAGCCAATCAGGCCAAGACCGCTTTAGGGAACCAAGCGGCAGCGGCGTATCAAGCGGCTTACGTTGCGAAGAACACACTTGCTCAATCAGCCGCTCAGGCTAGTGCGACGGCTCAGGCTGCCCTAGCTGGAAAGCAGGTTATTCTGTCCGGCCTGGAACAGCAAGTGAGGGATGCTAAAGTGGGGCTACAAGGGGAAGAGATGCAATTGCAGCAAGCTAAGCGAGCCGCGCAGTCGGCGGCGCAAGCGGCCCAGCAAGCTATGCATCAGGTGAGTTTTACCTGATAATAACAGTTGCTTAGATTCTGACCTTGCATTTCCTTAGGCAGCTCAATTACCTATATACCTATAAAGTAGAGCTCGTAACTCCCAACATACTAGTTGGAATGTTCGTGGTCGTTCTTTAGGATGACGATGATGATTATTATACGTGGACTACCTTACCTTATTAGATGAAGTGGCGGTCAACCTAGAGACTAAGATCTCAAAAAAATATACTGCTCCAGTGTAAAATTTAGCGATGTTTAAAATCTTTAGAACCCTTTATGTTTTGTACACCTACGTAATAAAAAGACATTCGTAGTTCAAAGATATAAAATAAGTCATCATCATTATATCAGCGACAGGACGTCCACTGCTGAACATAAGCCTCAGCCGTAGATTTTCAGAGCGACCGATCTTATGCTGCCTGTACCCAACGGCTCCCAGCAACCTTTATCAGGCCGTCTTTCCATCTAGGGGGCCCGTCCTATGCTGCGCTTTTCAGTGCGTGGTCTCTAAAGCCTTTCTACCCCAACGGCCATAAAAGAAGTAAGGTAATCGATTAGTTATCGCGGCATTTTGTAACTGAAACATTGGTAATGTGAAAAACTGATTAAATTACGAAAACCAACGTTGACAAACCGTGATCAATGTCTGACGAAACTGTGATTCAATATTTGCAAAGATAGAATCGATCTTACAATATTAACTACAAATTTATTAATAGATTTTATTATGTGGATCCATATAAGCTATCGTGATTATAAATAAAAAGGTAACAAGTACACACGGCTACACATCAAGCTATAATATTTTCCAGTACAAGCTGGCCTCGCATTGTGTAGGCTTTTCGTAGAATGAGAGGTCAGCTTATACTGAAAAATGTATAGCTTGATGTGTAGCCGTGTGTACCATAATAAACAAAAAAATAACCTACTTCATACAACAAAAAATCGAAAAAGGAGCTCCAAAATTAAAAGTGGTTCATTTTTAAAGAGCTTTTACTAGTGTGCAAGCTAACAAATTTTTTTCATCCTCTCCTCCTCTTTGAAAAGTACCTTCAAACTAATTTTACCTCAATTAGGGCGCCCGCAAATTTGCAGCAACGTGCTTGCACTGCAGCGCTGCAGTCGCGCGTTTTTATTTATATGGATTACAAAGTTCTCGAATGGAGGCCACGGACCGGCAAGCGCAGTGTAGGACGTCCACCTACAAGATGGGAAGACGACTTGGTAAGAACCGCAGGTCGGCGTTGGATGCAGGCTGCTTCCAACCGCAGTTCCTGGAGATCAATGAGGGAGGCCTTTGTCCAGCAGTGGACGTCTTACGGCTGATATGATGATGATGATGACAAAGCAGCGCGGCCGCAGTGCGTGTGCAGCGCTGCGGCAAATTCGAAGGCGCCCTTAAACTTAAATAGGACCACCCTAGTGTTAAAACCCATCAAATCTATTTTTTTATAAATTACTAGAACCGATCATAAAATCGCTACCGCCTATCACTGTGTTCCCAAGCCAGACTTACTACTTACTAGATCTCGTTCAAATCAATTTTCGGTGGAAGTTTGCATGGTAATGTCAACATTGTGTGCTCGGAATGAGTCATAAAGACAAGATGTTAGGCTTAGATTTGGTTATGGAGTAGGTATGTGCAATAGCATTTTAGTGGTCCCGCTTTCCGAGGAAGCGGAAATGCTGGTCAAACTGTATCTACACTGTCTGCAGATATAGTTTGACTAGCTAAAAAGCGAAACATGTTCATTCTGGTGTCAGATTTAATTTTATACTATAAATGTATCATTTTTGTACGGGGGTGACATAGTCACTGTGTGACAAAACCCCTCATTAAAAATAAAGAGAAAAATTCTTTTGTTTCGCGCTCAACGATAAGAGACTGCACCGCTTACTGTGCAACTACCCCCTTAATAATTAATTGTGATTTTCGTAAGTTTTTAGAATTACAATTTCTAAAAACTTACGAAAATCCTGCAATATTATCTAAATTTAATATTATTAGTTTGTATCGCTACACTTTGTGGCATTACTAAATGTATATTTAGTATAAGTTTATCTCTGTATGTGAATTGTAAATCCGTATGAGATAATATAGCATTCTAAACACCAATAATAAATGGAATCAAAATTGATTGACCCAGTTAAAAGCTATACGTAAACACACATATTTAAAAAAACTGACGTATTCAGAACTTCTTTCTTTTTTCATCCTCATCATCATCATAGCGATAGACACCCGTTTATTAACATGAACGTATAGTGATCGCGAAAGTTGGAAAATCAGGGATGTGGGCAACATTTTTAGGCGAAACCGTACAAATATTTCCACTCTACGATGAAATGTAATTTTACTCTTTTCTTTCTATAAAGTCAAAGTCAAAATATTTTATTCATTAAAACCACGACGATTACTTTGAAACGTCAATTTACTGCCTGTTCCTTCGTGACCAAGCCAGGCTGGTTGTTTTTTTAATGATCTTTTTACAATACATAACAATACAGTAAATAAATTACGTCTAAATTGTAACATTTTGAACGACTTGGAGCAATTTCAATCCCAATATATATATTATCCCTATAATATATATACTTATAATATATATATATAAACTTTTATAATAACAATAAATCTTTATTTCAGGCAACAATAGAGAAGTACATGATGTATATGATACCTTAATTCCACGGCCCATATAAATATATACCTTAGTGACTAACATACATATTATAATACTTAAAACTATGTATTCGCTGACTTAAAACTAAGTCTGCGACGTGTGACGCACTTGCGCTGTGTCCTGTAGTCGCCCGCGAAAACGACGAAACAACACACTTTTCAACCAAAACGCTTCCTATAAAAAGGTCGAAAGATCTGCAGTTAGCGAGGTCATAGTAGACTGGTAGATGTGGACAAAAAAAGAAGTCTTAAAAAAGTAACTTACAAAGCGTAACGATGAGCGCGTTGAAGTCTTTTGTATTAGTAGTCGTAAACATACTTCCTAATTTCCCTACTCATGTTGTATATGCGAATGAATGCTTATTTAGATGTTTGTTCCTTGCCGTAATCACAATGTAACAGCGGAACTGATTTGAATATAAAAAACAATAATCACAGAAAAATATCAACGAAATCTTTTTGCGACTACCTACTGAAAATGTACTTGAAAATCTTCCGTGAGCGGATTTTAGTGCGCTATATTTTATGTTGATAAAAATCCGTGTGAATTCGGGGTGGGTCAGCTAGTATTATCATAGTATTTTTCAAACTTTCACAATCACTGTACAGTCTTTTATTTGTTACTGATGTGTTACTGTGTGTTACGGGTGGACTCCACCCGGCTGTTGCAACACAGCCGAAATGTCGGGATAACAAATAAAAAGCGGCCAAGTGCGAGTCGGACTCGCTCATGAAGGGTTTTGTAGCAGCAAGTAACATAATATAAATTTCTTGTAGTTCGTTTTAACTTTTTTATATTTGAGTTGATTGAATGAAAGGTAAATGCGGTTTACGATTTATGACGTATTAAAAAGAACTACTTACTAGGTCTCGTCCAAACCAATTTTCGGTGGAAGTTTACATCATGTTTTTTTAGTTTTAATCATTCTCTTATTTTAGAAGTTACACAGGGGGGGGGGGGCACACATTTTACCACTTTGGAAATGTCTCTCGCGCAAACTATTCGATTTATAAAAAAATGATATTAAAAGCTCAATATCATTTTTGAAGACCTATCCATAGACACCCCACAGGTATGGGTTTGATGAAAAAGAAATTTTTGAGTTTCAGTTCTAAGTATGGGGAACCCCCAAAATTTATTGTTTTTTTTCTATTTTTGTGTGAAAATCTTAATGCGGTTCACAGAATACATCTACTTATCAAGTTTCAACATTAAAGTTCTTATAGTTTCGGAAAAAAGTAGCCGTGACATACGGACGGACAGACAGACAGACATACATGACGAATCAATAAGGGTTCCGTTTTTTGCCATTTGACTACGGAACCTTAAAAAGCTACATAACCGATAAATACCCGTTTTAATCAGTAATTAGTATTATCATGTTAAAATTCTCATTGATTAGTTTATTCTTTAGTGTAATTTTTTATTGTTTAAAAGCGCCCTCAGTAATCAATAATTTGCGATGCTCGTCAAGGGCAAACAAGTATAAAGTGTCATTCGTTTTTAATATTTTATTATACACATGTTTAAATGCAAATAAATATCTTGTATCCAATCGAGCGGAGTCGTAGCAGTTTTAATACCTAATCAGTTGTGTCAGGATCGATTAAGTTTTTACATAACTGCAATTAGAGTTTTGTTTATTTGTTTGCGACATGTTTTAAAGAATAAGTAGTCATGCTCTGATTCGGCTCGCGACCAAATTACTTTTTGTCGCGAGTTAAATATTTGCATTTAAGTAATGTAAAGGAAATTGCATTACGAAATATTTGTAAGGCCAAAGCGGTTGCAAAGTATCTGCTTACTTGCAATGATAATGAAATGGCTTGTGTAAATGATATCGGTTTTGAGTTACATTCACCTGCATCCAACTCTCAATTAATTTAAAAGTCCGTAAAATAATTACCCCCAAAATTTTATAAGTATAAATATTGCTGGACAATTCACACAACGCTATCTAGCCCCAAACTAAGCAGAGCTTGTATTATGCGAACCAGATAACTGATAGAATACTTATATACTTTTTTTTTGTAAATACATACTTATAATATATAGAAAAACAACCAGACCCGGAACAAATATATATATACCATGCAAACATTTGTTCCGCGGCGGGTATCGAACCCGCTACCTCCTGCGTCTCAGCCGGCTATTCGCCCACTGCGCCACGGAGGTCGCCATAGTATAGTATATAGTATACCTACTTATTTGAAATATATTTTTACTAGTTGATCCGCCCGCGGCTTCGCACGCGTGGTTTGTCGGCAAAAGCATTACTCTTCTGCGCAGTCGCTACTTTATTACCTAACTTTAGGAATTATAGATTGCCCATACAAACTTACAACCCCCTTTTTTTTTTAAACATGATATAACTTCGTTTGACCATAATCTCACCTGATGGTAAGCGATGATGTGGTCTAAGATGTAGCACGAAGATTTAGATGAAACCTATTCACTCTTACCTTAAAGAGGCCCGGATCGTATTTATTAGAAAAAACAGACGACGGTAAAGTGTTCCATACCTCAGCTGTACGCATCAAGAAAGTAGGACCAAAACGGTGTGTGCTAATGGGTGGTATATCAACTAGGTACGGATGGTACTGAGCCGTGCGCCTGCTTGTCCTTTGATGGAAGGGGGATGGAGGGATCAGATCGTATAGTTGCTGGGGACATTCTCCAAAATGTATTCTGTAAAAGATCGATAGGCTTGCAACTTTACGGCGGTGTTCGAGACTTTGGGTCTTAGTCTCTGCCATATGTTGCTCACCTAAAGGCCTAAAAGCCCTACGTTCTATCGAGTCTAAGGTAGTGAGCTGGTATTTGGCCGAACCATCCCAATGGTGGCAGGCAGTACTCCATACCAGACCGGACTTGAGCTTTGTAAAGACTAAGAAGCTGTCCTGGTGTGAAGTATCTCCTGACCTTGTTAAGGATGACAAGCTCCTTCAAATTTCGCCTTCTTCAAGATTATTTTTTAACAAAACATATTCTCCAGTATATAATCTATCTTCTTGCCAAATTTCATTACGATCCGTTCAGCCGTTTAGTTGTAAAAAGGTAACAAACAAACAGAGTTACTTTCGCATTTATAATATTAGTATGGATACACTGAAAACTCAGTTATTAAGAGCATTTGCACGCACACATTTTATTGAATAAAAAATCCATTGGCGGACCTTGACGCGGCCTTCGTGATAAATTTTGGGTAGTTTAGTTTTGTTTATTGTTTTCTTATTGCTATGGCGTCTGGCACTTAAACAGCAATTGCCTGTGATCTCTCTGTTAATGATTATCTAGCCGATGACAATTTTGATTGACCAATTATATTTTATATTTATTTTAAGTTTGACTAATATTATTAATACTTTTTAATTGTTTTAAGTTTCATATGCAGCTCTTAAGCTGCAAAGAATAATTGTTATTATTGTAAATAAATAACCCTGACATTGTGCTAAGAGGCAAAAACGTTATAATAAAATGAATGTGTAAAGCTTTAACATTGCATGCGTTAAACGCTGAATATGGCTGCTCCTACACAACAACTGTACAACACCTTGTTATTACCCATATTACGTAATAAATACAATTTGATTAATCTCCAATACATGCAATCAACTTAATCGTACATTTACTGTTTGTCGTTGAAGAAAGAAAGAAAGAAGAAAGAAAACACATTTATTTGCTTCCACAGACAGTGTACAATAATAAAGTAACACAGACAATGGTGGTATTTCGTGAGGACAAAATGGTCCCTGTCTCAGCATGGGCTGCTTTGAACCTTGTTGGGTACGATGCAGCGCTGGTTTTCTGACAGGGCCTAAGTGAGGACACGAACACTGGTAAACGAGTACCTATATAATACTAAATAAATATTGCCAGTCACCATTATATAAATTAAACTTAAAGTTATTTATGACGGTGCCTAAGAGTTCTGTGGAGTATCTTCTAAACCCATGGTCTGGTGCGTTCAACCGACCAGTACCTAAAAGCTGTTGTCTGTGATCTTCAATTCATTACACAGTATTTTTTTTTTATTCGAACCGGAGTTGAAACAAGCATATGGCCCACCTGATGTTTAGTGGTAGCCATCGCCTATAACAAAGTATCATGCACCTTTGAAACGTGCCCTGCGATGATCTGGATGATGATGGATCTGCGTCCATCAACTTAGGCATACAGATGTAAAGCCTCACGTAGCTGTAATTTCACCAGCAACCATACCCTTCAAAACGAAACACAGTATAACTACTTAGCGGTATAAATAAGTATGGTGGTACTTTCCCGGGCCCTTTCACAAGGAACTCTCTACTATAAAATAACATTTGCTATTTCAAAAATATTATCACAGTTGTTTAGTAGAGTCATGTTGGGCGGATCTTATGTTTGTTTATAGCGACAAAAGATGTTACATGTATAACTAATATTATTCACGTGTTTACACGAACGAATGATTACTGGTTTTAAGGTAAATAACTCGTCGTTAATACTAGTGGTAACAGGAGACCACTGGTCACCCACAAGTCCACAACACGACATTTGATCTTAACATTGACCCTACGTTTCCTTCCTTAGTTTCACTGCTATTATAGATTGTATCTTTTAGAAAGTATAGTATTTTGTTGGGCATACATTAAATACATTAAATGGGTTAGAGTGTGTTCGTTTAACATTTAATTTTTATTAAAATTATGTTGGACATTTCACACAGCGCTATCTAGCCCTAAAATAGCTTGTACTGCGAGAACCAAATAACTGATAGAACACCTATTTATATTTCATTACAAAATTGAATTAATCGTCTTATAAATTTGATAATTTGACAACAATTTTATCGTAGAGTTTGAAATTTTTATTATTATTGTTTGTATCTTAGAATTTGGCACGCCGAATTACATTCTGCCATCGGCATGAGGCAGAATGTAATTGAATCCTATTTTATAATTGACAGACGAACTATTGTACATACATTCATGCGAATAAATGATTATGATTATGGGATAACTTTTTCAAGCCTTAAATTTATTTTCATTAATACCTTTACATTATTCATTAATACATTTTAATAAGGTATTTACGGTTTATTTTCCCACTTGATCCAAATCGTTACTAACTACCCCTTTCCTTCATATGTTAGGTAGGTAGGTACCTACTCAAATCAAATTTAACGCTCTAAATTCCCTATTGAATGCTTCAAACCATTTTTACAACTCTTTTTTTCCATATTTGATCCAACCATTTATTCTCAACTTTTTTTGCCATCAAACTATATATATATATGTATATATTGATTACTGTTAACGTGTTAATCCCCAGGTGAATGTAATCCAAGCAGCGCTAAACGCAGCCCAAGCCACGTCCGAGAACGCCAACGAGGCCGCCTCGCAAGCAGCCGGTGAGCTCGGAGCTCAGACCGCCATGGTGGGAGCCGCCAGGCAGAGGCTGACCACTCTACAGGAGCAACTTCATGGAGTCAGGATCGACTTCGAGGCCACGCAATCGGCCGCCAGGAAAGCACAGGTGACGAAGGATAGGGAACGAATGATAGATAGCTTTTAATATTTAGTGCCTATATTTACCGTAAAAATATACCTAATAGAGTGGCACTAGTACGTATAAAATTCGCGTTAGTTCTATTATTCCATTACTACTGCGAAAAAGCATTTGATCCACCACGAAACTTTGCAATGGAACTACTGCAAGTGTACGAATTTAAGGGCAGCAGAAGTCCAGGTCATCTGAAATGAGTAGACGGCATTGGGAAGGTAGCAGAAAGTAGTAGAAGAAGGTAGTAGTCTTCGAGGCAAGGTGAGTCAGTCGTCAGGCCCAGGGTTTCTGGATAGGCCGAGCCTACGCAAACTCTTTTGTTTATTTTCCTCTATGGTAGGTACATAAAAAACAGGTCAGAACTAAGATATCAGTTTTATTAGCATTTAACTGGACACATAGTCCTGTATTTCCTGCTATTTTTTATGCTACGTGGAGATGAAACAAGCTTATCCCGTGAAGTGGTAACAATTTTCTGCCATTTTAGGGTTCTAGATTAAACTGAACCCATATCAGTTTACTCCGGAACCCTAAGGCGACAAAAGGTTCTAAAGCTGCTTCTTTGTCAATCCGTCTATCTGGCGCGTCTACTGAAGCCATTGACTGGTTATTTGGAACATTTATATATAACTAGCTGTTGCCCGCGACTTCGTACGCATTACACTCCTAAATGTATAGGTAACCTAGAAATAAAGCTAAACTCGCTGTTGCAACTTAACACCCCATTTTTATCCCATGGGAACTGATTTATGGGATAAAAGGTAGCCTATGTGGTAATCCAGGTTATAATCTACGTATATATTAAATTTCATCGAAATCGGTCCAGTCGTGTTACAACACGATTGAGTAAACAAATAAATAAACAAACAAACTTACACATTTATAATATTAGTGTGATACTTGTCCACTGGTATTGGATTTGAAATAAATAAAAAATATTTTAATTTTCATTGCCAGAGAGACCAATATTAAAAAAATAAATTTTATACCCAAATTAATTAAATTTGGATATAGAATATAACAGAGTATAATTGGCACATTCCAAAATCATTTTTACATATTTTAATGTCGTACGAGGATCGTCAGTGACTTTAGAATACCTAGATATATTTTAGAGAGAGATAGATACCATTCAGATACGATAAAGAACATAAGTACACAAAAGGTACAGGGTCTCTTTTCATATAATTTTCTATTGAGAATGAAAAATAACATTTTTTGTTTTCCTGTTCAGGAAGCAAAGAAGCACGCACAGATCTACATCCTCGAAGATATAAAGATATCAATGATCTTCTAGACACAAAATCCTCTAAGTTATTGAACATGCTAAATTATTGAAACAAATTAAATATATAATAAAAATGTCCAGTATTATTTATTGATTGATATCTTATAAATACTGTGTTTGGGTCAATAAACACACATTCTGATTTTAATTATCTTTTCTTTAGCACCTTTTCATTCTAGAACAATCACTTAGAACTAGGAATTTTTGCCAACGAGGTTAGAATCATAAGTATTCTAGACTAGAAGATAAAAAATTGCATTTGAAGTAGTAGGTAATTGCATTAATTAAATCTATTGATTTATGTAAGGGCATACTTTTTAAAATAAGTTTAGAGTTAGAGCACAACTTAAAGGTTTATCTCTCTCTCTCTCTCTCCACGGGTTCTCTAAAGTGATGTATTTGTGTTAAATATTTTGTCGTTTGTTTATTTATTGCAACCACAATCGGAAACTTGTAAATAATTGCAATAATCGAAGAAATAATTGCAACAAATTTTGAATTAACTGCAATCGACATGGAGTTTTTGCAATAAACTTAGAATTAAATGTAACAAACATAGATCATGTCGTAACATCACTAACCAGTTTGCAACATCGCAGTGGCAAAGCATCAAACACGAAAACCCAAATTAGCCAAATTCTGCTTTCTTGTTTGTAAATATATGACGAACTATGACAAATATTCCCTTTACTTGCAGAGTTCCGCACAACAAGCGCAAGCGAACGCAGCAGAGGCCGCAGCAAAGGCCGCCGCCGCCGGCCTTGGAGGCCACAAGGACGCCTCCTACGAAGGTACGGCTTACGAGGAGTACAAAGTGGCCCCCCCACAGCAGGGACAGAGCCAGGAAGACAGCAGCGTGGAGTACTTCCCACTACAGTCGAGTTATCAGCATCAGTAGCTAGACTACAATAATACTCCTGTCATAGCTGTAGCGAAATGACTGATGAAAGATATTTTTGAAATACGGACTGGGAATTAACTTCAATTTTTTTTTACTAAATTGAATATAAACAAATGTAGTATCCATAAACTACGTGCTTTGTTATGTACCTACGACATTATATGAAAACACGGGTAGAAGGCGGGTTGTAAAATAGTTTTAAATATTTTTTCTGGTGGTAGAGCTTTTGTGAACGGGCTCGAGGAAGTGGGCACCACCGCCTTACCTTTATCTGCCGCCAAATAGCAGTACTTGTGCTGCTGTGTTCCGGTTAGATGGTAATGGTATGTTCCTGTAATAACTGGCACATAGGCATACCAGTTTAGTCCTATAGTATGGCAACGTATCCACATAGAGATCAAGACAACATAATAGCTTGTTTTGAATTATATGTGGATATCCATGAGCTGCAGTAGCCACTTAACATCTGGTGGACTGCATGCTCGTTTGCCATATAAGTAGTATAAAAAAAATCAAATTCATTACCATAGAAAATTTTATATTTTCAAACATCCTTAATGTAAAAAATCAATGAAACAGTCTGTATAAAATATGCAAACAGTTCATATTCGTTCGTAAGTAGGTACCAGTTAAACTGACTAAGCGGCATTATCCCAAACGCGCCGCAGATTAAAGTAATTTTTTTTATTGGAAATGTTTTCATTACTGGATAAATATTCAAGCTACCGGTATTAAACCTACCTCTAAAATCAGTTTATGCGATTCCGGATGTGTGTTTTTAACTAATGTCGTACATAACAAAACAGGTTGTATTGTTCTGAAGTGGTCTACAGTAAAATCTAGTAAATGCCAGCCTCAAATTTAATCATTTTAAAATGTACTAAATTCACTGATCAGTTTTGTTTCTCTGCTACTCAAACCTAAAGATACTTACCGAGGCAATTGTTATTATACACACATTTTGCAATGAACATTAAATTATAGATTAATAAAAAAAGAAAATGGCAGGTAATCAGTGGAAATTGTATGGAAATAATTCTTAATATGTCATTTTACTACAGAATAAAAGTCGGAGTCGAGTTCTGGAGTTTGCGATATTTTTTAGCAAATTTTCGTTATTTTGGCGTGATTTGATGTAAGTAGTATATTTGAATTTTTGACGATTTAACCATCCATATTTAATACAGTTTTGTTTGCAACAGGGTTTTGGATGAAATTAATAAATAACATTGAAAACTTAACAATATATATCATAACTAACGCTAAAAATATTAAAAATTCCAGACCAAGGGATGATATTACTCAAGAATATTGGAAATAAATTTTCTTCAGTATTTTTTTTTATATCATCGAATATTAAAATTAAGCAAGATTTATCTGCGAAGTGTAAATATTATAGTTAAAGATATAATTAAATAGTACGTCTTATCTTTTGCTTTGACGACGTGTGATACATTTTTATACTTATATACAAACCAACAACCTATTTATAAAAAAAATGCTTTCGTATAACTAAAGACTAGTTATAAATAATAATGAAAGCGGGAGTACAACGGTTTAGCATCATCAAAGTGTAACGTGTAATGTTACATTGCGTGTTACAATTGATGTTACTGTAACATTACTAACACGTGTTAAGTGCGATGTCTCATGAATGAAACGATATGAATTGTTACGAATAATAAAATGTTTGTTATGATTTGTTATTTTAATATTTCGACACGACTTTACTTTTCTGACTCTTCTTTTGACTTACGACTTTTCTTGACATCTCACTTACTATTGACTAACTGAACTAACTGTTCACTTGACTTGACTAACCCTGCCATCATTTAGTTTTAAGACCATAAGCATAGACATAATGATTTTTTGGTTCTAATGGGGTATAAGAGTTAGCATAGGTAATGTATAATAATAATAAATTCGTTACATTACAGTTAAGGCACTGGTGTAAAATAATTATCTAAGCATCTATAATAAATCAGGTTGGTTCTTTCAATAAGGGTAGACTTGCTTCATTATTATAAATACGGGATTTATCACGTACCGTCTTATCGGTGTTTCGACCGACAATGTTTCGGTTCAATTCGTGAACCTTCATCAGGGTGAGTGCGATCCGCTCCGAATAACGTCTTGCCTCGGTAACACCGATAAGACGGTACGTGATAAATCCCGTATTTATAATAATGATTGAAATCAATCACGAACGTTTTCTAAGTAGATTTGCTGCTTATGCACTATACAGTAACAAATTACGAACTGTCGAATTACCTACCCGATTCATTTATAGTTTAATCACATAGAATCTAAATTTATAAAAAAATCACTTAGAATACTTGTCTGCATAGCAAATATAATTTAAAATATTTAGAATTAGCTGGCCCGCCCCCAAATTCGCACGGGTTTTTATAAAAAAAAATTAGCATTTAAAGGACTGAGGGTTTTCTATGAGTGAAAGAATTTTAGGAATCGGTTTCAGTTCTTTTCAATTTATATTTTAATATGAACAACACATATATGTTCTATTCTAATAAGAAAACAGAAGATAAGGACTGTTTAATTCAAACATATGTCGTACTTAATAAGTTTAGGGTTTGACTATAGTGATCTAATCAGTGACCAAGTAAAAGGTATGCGATATTTAAAATAGGGTTCCGTATTGACAACACAAACGGAACCAGGACATAATTTACAAACACACTTATCAGTCTTTTGCCTTCTAGAAGTTCTAGGCGAATCTAGATGATTCGTTAAGCTAGTGTTTCAATTTCAGAATCGAGAACCGAGCAGAAACCTGGCGCCTTTCACAAGCACGAGCAACTAACCTTCGCACAAGCTAACATCAACCCTACACCCTTCACAATAAAGCCCAACTCGCTGGCACTTAAACCTATCTATGTACCGGACTTTCAACAAAATCAGAATACTCAAAGTTCGAATCAGCAAAATGAGAATTTGTCAAATAAACAAAAATCAAATTTTGAATGGCTAAATCCACAAAATAATCAGAATAATTTGAATCTACAAAATCAAAATTCTGAAAAGATTTACCCTGATACATACGTAAAGTTAGACAATTTTGAAAATAGTCACGATGCACCTCATAATGCACTAGCGGAGTTTTTTGGATGGTAAATTGAAGGTAGGTCTAATTTTTAAACTAACTAACAGCTAACATACTATAATTTACCTACCTATGTATTAATATCACTAACTAGTAATTTAAGTAAGTAGGAATGAAAAGGTTCGTCACCTTAGAGTCGGTTTTCACTTGCACCAGTAATGCAAGAATCAATTAATTATTTTTGAAAAGATATATAGTTAAACAACTTTGATCTGAATAATTTTAAACTTTAATAATGAACAGTTAAACATTATTTTCTCTAACTCAGTCTATTCTGTAACAAAGTATCAAAAGGTAATATGTAATCACGATACGTAGAACGAATTAATTTGAAAATTGTCACACCTTTTCATTCCGTCACTGTACTTAAGTATATTACTAACATAATTAATAGATATAGTATTTAATTGGTATATACTGGGTAACTACTGGGTATTTAATTTATTTATACAGGCTGCATCAGAATAACTATGTATGTAAACCAGAAATGGTTAGGTTAAGTTAACAATGTTTGATCTGTTTTTTTGAAATGAAAAATGAGCTGGTTACGGGAAAAAACAATTAGAAAAAAATATGCTGTTCAATTATTATAGGTATCTAAGTTTATGAAAAGTTTGCATTTAACGTAATCGTACTTATTATAGTGGGCAGAATCGCCTCCATTCGAGTTAACATACAATATTTGGTACTCGTAACTCCTATTGAATTTGCTTTCAGAAACAGAACAGCAGCCACACGCGGCAAAAGAAGAGACAGAAGAAGAGGCAGAAGAAGAGGCAGAAGATTGCGAAGAAGAGAAGTGATCAAACTCCGTTGTATTTAAAGCTAGGGCCTCTGCCCTATAAGTGATGGATAACATGCTAAAAAGGTTTATGAATATGCACACCGCCGCCATTGTGTCTAGAATCCCACACGGAAAGGTAACGTCCTCCGGATATGGGGGGAAACGCCATACATAAATGTGCCTAGATCATACTAAAAGAAAATAATTTAGCAATCTGAAATTAAATCAAGTAGTACATACTTACCTACTACTATATTTTACTAAAACTGTGTGAATTGAAACACGATTTAGTAGGTACGGAACCCTACCTACGATATGCGAGGTCATACTCGCACTTAACAACTTTTTTATTTAGTATATTAAGTAACTGTTGCAAAAGTTGTAACCGTCCGTTCAGACGGCGTCAACCACACCACAGCGACAAAAATGTGACCGGCCGCAAAATCGCATATCTATAAACGTAGTGTTCCTTTCACCACATCAAAATGTCAAAATGTCGTATCTACCACATTTTGCAGTCGGGTTCAATTGTGTCGCGCGAACGTGTGATCAATACCGACGATATCACGGCCACAACGCAACTTCACGCACTTCATGGTTCCTAATCACACTAGCAACTGCTCCTTCATGGCTCCTAATCACACTAGCGACTGCTCCTTCATGGTTCCTAATCACACTAGCGACTGCTTGGCCACATTTTTGTCATTGTGGTGTGGTTGAGGCCCGTCTGAACAAACGCTAACCTAGTTACGACAAAAAAAGTTAAACAACTGTTTAACGCGAATTCAAAAAATACCTTACAAATTTTTATATAAGATTTTTTAAAAAACCTGCTATACAGTGTTTAATTTTATTTGTGGTAAGACCCTATCTATGTATTTAGTTATGGAAAATTAAATAATGTTACTGGGAGACAATTTAATAAATCCTTTCTAACAAAATAAAATAAAGTTTTATTTTATTTGTACACAGAGAAATAACTTAAAAGTTCGAGGAAAGTACCTACCTACTTTTTATTTTCATGGGAACCCATGCATGCAATGCAACCATTTAGTTTAAGTAGGTACAATACTACCTTATTTTTACGGGCAATGTTATACCTACTCAGAGCAATCCCTACTACACTTCGCCTACGTAAATAAAGGGTCCGCAAAATAACTTTTTTTTTTGAAAATGCTATAAAAAACTACTGAATATTTTCTTAAATTACTTTTTTTATTTGAAAGTACAATCCTTTCGGTTAATATTGGAAAATAATTTCATTCAAATGGCTTCCTCAGCTGGCCATGCAGTAGCCTACACGATCGGTCCAATTTTTAAGCACATTATCGATTGTGTGCAGCTGTATTTCACCAATGGCTTCACGAATATTGTCCTTTAAAGCGTCAATGGTCTCTGGCTTGTCGGCGTAACACTTATCTTTGACGGCACCCCACAAATAATAGTCCAACGGTGTCAAATCGCAGCTCCGAGGTGGCCAAACGACATCAGCTCTGCGGCTGATAATGCGATCTTCAAAAACAAGGCGCAAACACAGACCACTTAGATGTACTACGTAAAACGTGGGCGCAAAACATCGAGTGTAGCTTCGGCTGTGTAGCACGTAGCGCCGTCCTGTTGAAACCAAATGTTGCCAATATCGTCCTCTTCAATTTTTGTGAACAAAAATTCGTTCAACATGGCCCGATAAAGATCGCCATTGACTGTAACGGCCACTCCTTGCTCATTTTCGAAGAAAACTGGCCCAATTATGCCTCTGGACCAAAATCCGCACCAAACAGTGACTCGTTTTGGGTGCGTCGGCTTTTCAATGTATGCGTGCGGGTTTTCTGTGCCCCAAATGCGACAATTTTGCTTGTTTACATACCCGCTAAGATCAAAATGAGCTTCATCTGAAAAGATGTTTTTTTTGCCAAAATCGGCATCTTCTGTAAGTCGATCGCATGATTTTCAAAGTAATGTCGCAATATTTCCCAGCGTTGTTCAAGCGTATACACAACCATATTCGTTCAGCGGAAGGATAAAACTAATTATCTGTCAAAACAGACATGAGCTAAGTGTCACGAAATAAGCACTAGTTGAAAAAAAAACGTTATATGGCGGACCCTTTAGTATTAACCTTCATCGGAAAACCTTCCCTTCGCAAATACTATAAACGTCTGGCTATTGAAAGTAGAGGCTGAAAATTTAAAAAATATCGGCATGTCAGCCAAAATTAGTATCAAATACATGGAATAGCCTAATTTGATACTTTAGAATTATTATTTGTATCAAATTGGGTTAATTAGTTGTTACCTACATTCTATGGGGCTGCCATGCTTAATTTTTTTTATTTTTGTTGCGCTTTTTCAGTCTCTACTTTCATTAGTCAGACTATCTTCATTTCAACAGTCGGGCTGACTAAAATAAACCCAGAATTAATGGTCGCTAAAGGAAGAATTACCTAGTCCAGCAGAAAATCTATATACTTATATTATAAAAATGAATTGCTGTTTGTTAGTTTCGCTAAAACTCGAGAACGGCTGGACCGATTTGGCTAATTTTGGTATTGAATTATTTGTGGAAGTCAAGAGAAGGTTTATAAGGTGAATAAATATGAAAATGCTCGGAATTAAATAAAAAATAACAACAGTACGAAGTTTGCCGGGTCAGATAGTAAGAAATAAAATTGAAAAATTTATTTACTACGAAATGCACATAAGTATGCCTAAGTACTTATGTATAGTTTTAATACAGTTTTAGTAAGTACAATTCCGTAGACCAGGGTAAACATTTAGAGAGATGCCTGTCGTCTCCTCACTAGGGTTTCGGATTTCCCGGGTTTTTTCGTTCCCGGGAACCGGGAATAATATTTTCAATTTCCCGGGAATCCCGGGAAATTTTTAAAGTCCTTAATTTAGTTTTTTTTAACTACAAAAAGTCAAGAAAACACATAATGGATTAAATAAGCTATTTATTTGACTCAGAAATAATTATTTCTTATTAATAACATTTTTGATCGATCATAAACAGAGGTAGTATAATAGAAACTTAATTATTTGTTTCAGGCATGCAAAATCAAACTTATAATATTAAACTTCTTAGCACACACAATGATATAAACGTAATATAAACGGAGTATTGCGAAACGCTCTTATGATAACCAACAAACTTTGCCATCGATGTGTGGCGGCTTTACAAGAGTAGATAAAGTATTATACGTAACTGCACATCATTAAGGTATGTAAACACGAGAGTAGTTTATCAAAAGTAGCGTAACCGATTTTAATTTAACCATAAAATGATTCGAGTGTTTAAATACCTTAACTCTATGCAGCAGTTACGTATAATATTTTATTTACTCTCTTACAGCGGCCACACATCGTTGGCAAAATTTAACTTATGCCCTTATTATGTAACAGTCACGTAAACCATTATTTCAGTTTAAGTCTTAAATTATTTCATAAAGTAATACTTAAGAAAAACTAAAGAGCTGAGTGATTTATCACTTAATCGGCTTCTAATTTTAGTAGCAAAATTTCCCGATACTGAAAATGTACGTTCGCTTGCGGTGGATGTTGACATGATCGTGCGCAGAGCGTTGTATAGCAGTTCCAAATTAGGTGTCCGTTTACCAGAAGAGATGTATAGATCGAAGTCTTTCTTCAGTCTAGGAAATCGAGTTCGTGATGGAGGAGTGCCTTTGAAAACATTTTGAATAGCGTCTTGAAGTTCTTCAGCAAAACTAATGCCTCTTTTTTGCGTCTCAGCAACAGCATGAAGCGATTCTTCCGGGCTCGATTCAGATTCTGACTTTTCTGGAAATAATCGGCGAAATAGCTTCTCAGCATAGCGTATTATTATTTCTTTAGTTTCAACACTTTGTGATAAGTATTCATTGCGTCTAATTGTTGGGTTTTGAAGAAAAAGCGTTAAGGTATATCGAGTAGAATCCCTCCTCTCACTTATTCTTTGCGTTAAAAAATCTGAAAACTCTAAAGCAATAGGTGACTCCAACTTTTTCAGTCTTACTAGAAGTGTCGTAATGATAGCTTCACAGATCAAGATATCTGCTTTTCGGGAGCTCAGTGCTTCAACTGCTAATTTGATGGGATTTAAAATTTTAAGTAAATCCTCTAAAACAGCCAAGTTCTCTTCGTGCCATAAATTTGCGGTATCTAAATCAATCAAAGCTTTTTTGATACAGTTTTTAACTTCTACGAACCGGCTTATCATTGTTTCAATGCTGTTCCATCTCGTTTTAACGTCGCGACACAATGATTTTTCCCTGTTATGTTCTGATCCTACATATTCTTGAAGTTTCGCATTTTTTAATGGACTTCTGCGAAACAAATTGACTATGGTTCGTGTATCTTTCAGTACTTTCTTCAGATCTGGTCGGATATCATGGTTTCCTATTTCCACCGCTGATTTTACTAATTCTTGATCACAATCGTCGTATGAGTCGAAGTCGGAGACGTTGGAGTCTGATTCTTCGGAATCCGTTTTACTTTCTTTGGTGGTCTTTTCTCTATAAAGAACATCTGTCACCGCCAAATGAATAGCATGATTCATGCATAATACCGTTTCTGCTGGACTTTCGCGACCAAACTTTTTCATCACATTTGGACCATCACTTGTCACGGCTACAATGTCTCTTTCGAAGTTTATTCCAAATTCCGTCAGGACTGTATCAACAATTCTTCTCATCTCTTGTGCTCCACATTTCCCCGGTATGTATATCAAACCCAAATTATACACTTTTCCATCTCCGCTGTGTAAGTTTATGTTGAAATAGCGTCTATTTCTGATACTGGTCCATTCATCGAGCGTGATACTGAGTTGTCCATGATTTTTCACGTGTTCATTTAAGATTTTCTTGATATCTTGCTTTTTTTCTTCAGCAAATTCTACAATTATCTTCATAACCTACGACTCGCATTTTGGAATATTTAGGCCAGCTTGTGAAACAAGGCTTCGAATCACTTCACTGTGCGTGATCATCCGAATCATAAGTCCATCACTAGATGCCAACTTCGAGACGATTTCAGCAATACTATAGGGCTTCTTGATATGTTCAACTATAGAAGTCTGTGTTATGTGGCTCTTCCTTTTTTTTGGTGGTTGTGGTGAACTTGTGGAGGTACTTGGTGCCGGTGAAGATGCCAACGCCCGTGTTGTTTCAGAGGACGCTTCATTGGGTTGATCTTTTAAATTTATGCTATGCACCATTAACAAATGCCTTGCAAGTCCACTTGTCGATGAGCCTTTACAACTCAATATTTTTGGACAGCGATTACATTGTGCTTTATCTAACCCTTTTTTCTTGAAATGATTCCATACTTCGGATAAAAGTCGACCTTCCATGTTGACCTATAACAAGTTGAAAATATTAAATGTACTTATTGTATATGTAGTAAATTTGAATTGACAAAACAATCAATTCGACAGGGTTTACTTACCAGAGTTTCAACACACACACAAACTTTCACTAACAAAGAGATATTACCGGCGAACGAATGCCAAATGTCACTTAATTTAATGGGCATGGACACCACACTGCGCTGCTTCACTGACTGGTCGGTCGATCTGATAAAACAACAGAACCAGTTTGTTTAGTTACACTTAAATGCGCAAGGTGAAGGGGGAGGGGAAGGGCGCAGACAAAGAAACTTAAATATTATAGGTACGCATAATTAAGCAAAAAGATCGTTACCGAAATTGCACAGCACCTGCGTAAAAACAAAGAAGAGCGAATATAATAGAGAGAATGAAACAAAGAAATGCAAATAGGTGTTATCTAGTTTTTTCTGACAGTTCTATAAAGACAAAACAAAGGAAAAACATTTTTTTCCCCTCGAAAAATTACCACGAAACTACTCATCTGCAAAGTGATGGCTGGCTGACAAGCTGTAGAAAAATTTGAAAGGTTTTTTTAAGAACAACATTGAGTTTAATATGACTATAAAATACAAAGTTTTAGACCTATCACATACTTTTGAAAATTCCCGGGAATTCCCGGGAAATCAGATTTTTTTCCCGGTTCCGGGAATTACCTTTTTCCCGGGATTTTCCGATTCCCGGGACCCGGGAACGAAACCCTACTCCTCACTAAGCTCGACCTGTATCGAGGAAACATAATTTTCCATAAACTAATTCTCGCTCAGTAGACAGGTCTATTTGTAAAAACTAATGTAATTATGAACCCATTGACTTTAGACCCTAGATATGGGAACACTCAGTGTACGCAGAAGCCAACGATTTCGAAGTATTGGGCCCAGATGCCCCGACGCATATACCCAAAAGCCAATACTGTGCCGCCGACGTTCTCGACATTGTGCTGCACAAGAATCTCAGCTGTCCGATCCACATCGAGGTGCTGTATGATATGGACACGCAGCACCTCCCAATTCTGATCACTTTTTTGATTGCCCTGACTGCAGATTTCACAACAAGGCGTACACTGCTTAGAGAGAGGATAGATTGGGCAGAGTACGAGAAAATGCTCGAAGACATCGCTGTGGGGCGCTTGACTACACCAGACGAAGTCGAAGCCACGGCCTTGTATCTTACGGAGAGAATGTCAAAGGCAAAAGCCTGGGCCTCCAAACCCGTACCACCGAGACCAACCCGTAGAAACGAACTCCCACAACAAATACAAGCTCAGCTACGGAAGAAAAAACAGACTCAACGACTCTGGGCTCGAACTCGCTGCCCTAAAGTTACGTCGGAGCTCAACAAGCTAACAACAGAAGTTGCCCAAACAGTAGAAGCCTGGCGAGGGCTTATCTGGGATGCCAAGATTGACGAGGCCGCTGATTGCGATGTCAACCTCCATGTTCTAAATCGACAGCTGACAAACCTTCCGACGCCCACCTTACTAGATCAACACGGCCAACGGAAATTTGCGCCAATGGATCGGGCCGAAATTCTTGCAGCCCATCTGGAAGGTCAATTTTCGCCACATCCCGTCGCTACAGACGCCTCAGAAGAGATCACCGCTCACCACGCCTCTAGTTGAAGCCATGGTCGAAGATTTTCTGTTGCGCCTGATACCACCACTCAGCGGGGATGACTTCATCTCTCCAGCTGAGACCGTCCTCCGCCTATCTAGGCATAAAGAACCAGGCAGCGATGGACTTCCTAATTTAGCACTTCGACAGCTAGCACGTAGAGGAATTACCGCCTTGGCCATGTTATTTAATGGCATACTGAGAACTGGCCATTTTCCTAGCAGCTGGAAAGTGGGGAAAGATAGAATGCTTCCGAGGCCTGGTAAAGACCGACGCCTACCTTCAAGCTACCGGCCTATAACTTTGCTCTTAACAACGGCAAAGTTGTTTGAGCACCTGCTACTACGGAGACTGGCTCCGTAGTTCCTAGACGTGGAGAAAGCGTTTGACAGAGTTTGGCACGCGGGCCTAATCCTCAAGCTTGTAGATTCCAGTGCTTCACCAGCGTTAATTCAGATCGTTGCGTCATACCTGCAAGACAGAAGCTTCTATGTCTCAGTTGAAAAAGTGGAATCGCGGCCGCAATATAACTCCGCTGGAGTGCCTCAATGCAACTGTCTCTCACCCGCCCTCTACGCTCACTACACCGATGACATCCCAATCCTGGAGGGTCATCTCTTTCCTTGGGAGAAGGATGTCACCCTGACATTCTTTGCAGATGACAGCGCCTTCTTCTCATCATCCTACAGCCCAGGTCGCTGCCTCCCACATGCAACGCCTGCTTGACCTTTTGCCGGCGTGGTTAGACAAGTGGCGCGTGGCAGTCAACGTGGGTAAGACGGCTGCGCTCCTTGTCACAACCAGTTCGTCGGCAACCGTGCCCCACCACCACTGAAGCTGCGAGGCCAGGACATTGAATGGAAAACCTCCATCCGGTACATTGGCATCGACATCGCTAGGTTGTTGAGGATGAATCCTCAGGTGGAGCGCGCGCTACAACCAACGCACGCCGCCAGAGCTATGCTCCGACCTGTCCTAGCTTCGAGACTACCGCTGAGGAATAAGATGGGGTTTACAAAACTTACATCCATTCGCGGCTCACCTATGCAGCACCAGCGTGGTACGCGCTATGTTCCTCTACCAACAAAAAGAGGATAGAAGCCCAGCAAAACATAGCTCTACGTGTCTGTACAGGAGCAGGACGCTACGTCAGGAACGACGTCATCGTCCGCGACGTGCAGATGTCCAGCGTCGAGGATTTTGTGGTAATGTTAGCGCATCGTATGTACGATCGCGCCGACAATTGCCGCCACGCTCACCTCAACGCCATCGCTCCACTGCACGCACGGCCACCTGACATTCGAACTCCCTGGCGTCCATTACCGCGGGAGCTTCTGTACTCACCATCCTCTACATAGCGTATACCACAAGAGGACTAACGTTAGCCAAGACATCGGCCACGTCACGCCTGTGAGGCCAAACTGCAAGCCAGGATGGCACTCCGGACATCACCCCGTGACTTAGAGATAGTCGTCTCTGACGTTGAAGCCAGGGTTAAGCATGAAAGTCCGACCCTTACCCACACTTCCTAAACAAAAAATGTCTAAGTGTTGAAGACCCATGATGATGATGACTCACTGTATTGTGTCACTGTGACTGTCATGCATGACACTGACTTTGACAGCTTCTAATTAGGATGAATCTTGCTTGATTGATTGGTTGCCTTGGTTGGTTGGTTTGGTAAATAAAACAAACAATATCGATCGGTCGATGGCAGAAAGAAAATCTTGTTTCGTTTCGTTCGTTGTATCTTTCAGTCGAAAAGTAAAGTAATGTTATGTGTTTAAGAAATTGTGATTCATTTACTTTCTTTTTGTGATACCAAGCTTTTCTTCAGTATATTAATATAGTCTATTAGGTTTATTCTTCGCACATGCGGAATATGAATCTTACTGATCCACAAATGATTTTACGATTTGGACTTCGAAAAGGGAAAGGATACATGATTTTTTGACTAATAGTCTACCGGCTCTATTTAATTACCATGGTTTCTAAGGTCTGCAGAGTGTGCCTAGCTGGCAATCTCAAGATGTACGGGATTGGAGACATAGGAATGCAAGATATCTTTGAAAAAGTCACAAGTAGCAAGGTACGAACTTATTTTCTTATTAAAATACACCTAGAATACATACTTTTGTTTGTTGCATGTAAGTAAAAAAATTGATGATCTATGCGTGGCGGCCATGCCTCAAGAGGTGTGGACTCGCTTCCTGCTAAAGGAAATTGTTTAGTGATCTTCAAATATTTGTTGCGCGCTAAAATGTATGCTTAGGAATTGAGGAATACAATATTCTTATTTACATAGATGTTGCTACAGAGATTAAATTAAGGCTAAATCTCTTTAAAAAATATAAAAGTTGGATCATCTAACTAAACTATTGCAAACAATCAATAAATAGTTCAGCTGCTCCAGATCACAACCATGCAAGTATCCCTGGCTGCATTGCCCAGCTGAATTGCAATGGTTATGTGTTGACCTTGATAAGCACCAGCTCTTGGATCACACAGCTTTATTGTACCTACATTAGGATTACTTTAAGAACTAGATTATGCTGAATATGTATATATATCAATGAAATTGATTTCATCCCTTATTTTTTTTATTATCCCACTATTCACCAATCAAAGTGATTTTGGATTACTTGTCTAATGTTTCAGCTAACTACTGAAGATGGTCGACCTACAACAGTATGCTACATCTGTTGCTCTCAGTTGCAAAGATGCTATAAATTCTCCAAAGTGTCTAAAAGAGCTGAAGAAATGTTTACGGAGCTGATTGAAAATGGCATGGAGGTAAAAATAACTGGCACAATGAACAACCATGTTTATCCCACACTTGGCTGAACCACAGGATCTTTATTCTCTGTTAGTCAAGGAGTTAACAATAGATATTTAACATGATTACTGGTGTTTAACATGATCTGCATGTTATGGTAAAGAATAAATTAAAAAGAAACCTGTTTCTGCCACCAAGCAGTAATCACATTATTGTGTACCATTTTGAAGGGTGCTGGTAAAATTACAGCCACATGAATCATTTTCACCCATGTGTGTCTCAGGGTGTCAATGCTTGTGTGACGTCATTGGTGTTACTAACATCTATAGGTTACGGTAACCATTTACCATCGATGCTCTGTATGCTTGTTTGCCACCTTAGCAGTATACATTTGTTTTTAAATATGTTTATGTATCCTTTCCCTGTATGTTTTAAATTTATTTTTATGGTGTGCTTATGTAGTAAATAAATGAATGTCTATGGATATGTCTGAATTAGTCCCTAATGGTGAATCATCATTAGCCATTGCAAATGCATTTATTTGCTTCCACAGAAAGTTTACAATAATAAGGAAAGAAGTACAAAAATATATAAAAAAAAATGTTATTTCAGATATCACTCAATACTGTTACCAAGCTGAACCATGGAACACCAAACCTATCAATGACTGCTACTAAATTCTACTGCATGTATGAAGACTCCGATGATGGAAGTAATCCTGTTAATGTGAAGAAAGAATATCATGATGACAGTACAGGGGCAGATGAAGTTGAACCGAGGGAAATGTTTGTGAAAATTGAACATTTCCAACCAAAAGAAAACTCAGACACAAATGATTCTGATGTGTCCAGTGAAGTATTCTTATCTAGAAAATATACAGTAGAAAGGGTAACCAAAAAAGAGTCAGTAAAACAAGAATCGTCAATGCGAAAAAAATCTACAAAAAAAAAGAAAAACCATGGCGATAAGTCATATGCATGTAGAATATGCAACAATAAGTACTCTAGCCATTCGGCTCTAACGATTCACATACGAAGGCACACGGGAGTAAGGCCGTATATCTGCAATGAATGCGGTAAAGCATTCTCTACTACTTCTGATTTAAAGGCACATATGAAAATACACACGGGAGAAAAGCCATACATCTGTAACCAATGTGATATGAGATTTATTCATAAGCACACTTTGCAAAGACATATAAAAATTCACTCTAAGATTTCATGCGACCAATGCGATAAATCATTCATTCAGCTTAGTAAATTGCAAAAACATGTTTTGGTAGCTCACACTGGAAACAGTCCAGGTAAGAAAACCAAGATAAAGCCTGAACCAAAACCAAAGGTGGATACTATAAACAGGCCATATGCATGTAACAAATGTGAAAAGTCATTCTCTAAACAATCTAATTTAAAAACACATTTACAATTCCACACAGGTGAAAAGCCTTATGCCTGCGACATATGCAGTAAGGAATTTTTTACCCGCGGGAACCTTAAAGTACACATGAGAATCCACACAGGAGAAAAACCATATGCCTGCACCCATTGCAATAAGTCGTACTCGCAAAGCACTCATTTGCGAACACACATGAGAATAAAACACCCTGAAGCAAAACCACTGGAACGTCGTAAAAGTCAAAACAATACTTGTGTTAGTTGCGGTAAGGCGTTTCCTACAGGCTCTCGTTTAAAAGATCACATGAGAATTCACACTGGAGAAAAGCCGTATGCATGTGAACTGTGCAATAAAACATTTGCCCTGAGTTGTAATCTGAAAGTTCACATGAGAATGCACACCGGAGATAAGCCATATGCCTGCAATCAATGTGACAAGTCATTTTCCACATCATCTGTTTTGAAAAAACACTTGATTATGCACACCGGAGAAAAGCAATACGAATGCAACAGGTGCAATAAGACATTCACTACAAATTCTTACTTGAAAAAACACTTGAACAAAGATATATGTGTGGAACCAATCCAATGATCACACAAAAATCTATTAGAAATCTGTTTCTCTGGTTTAAAGAGACCAAGTTTAACACAAGAGGTTATTGAGCCGTGTAGGCCTAGTAAAGATGTCACGATTTTCTGTCTAGCAATTTTTTACTTGAAAATGTTAACTGTGCATGTAGACATCCCCAAAACCGATGAAGGAAACCCACGTCTTAGCAACCACCCAGGTACTTACAGCACTAAAGCTGCAACTTGTATCTAAGTGATCTATATCAATATAACATTAATAAATATAACAAATGATAAAAATTATGCACACACTAAATTTGCACAAAAGTGAGCAGCATGCTTGTTAGTCAGAACCCAACATTAGTGTATGTACTATTCTTCTAGGGTAGGTACTTAATTATATGTACAGTGACTTTGGGTCAAGCAGTTTTAAGTGTTAGCTATTATGTAATTGCTTTTTATATTAGATTATTCTTGATATATGATTAGTAGTAGCAATACATAAGACATTTAATACAATTATTAGCTATAAAGTTGGTAAACCTTATGATCAAACTATTTATAATGTTAATTTAAATAAATTATGTAAGTATAATATATACTATCATGTGCAAATATTTTAATAGTAGGTATAATATATCCTATAGATAAATATTATGTAAGTATAATATATACTATAGGCAAATATTATGCTATTTGTTTCATTGATTCTTAACAGACTTTGAAATTAAAGGGTTCCAGTGAGAAATATTTTTTTTAGGATAGGTACACATGAAAAAAGTCAGAGATAGAGAGATTTAGGGAGCCTTTGCCCAGCAGTGGACTTAGTATCATTGAGCATCTTAAGCTAAAATAATAACTAAAAATAAGTAAAAAATACTTTATTCATACAAGAAAATCAAGGGAAAACCTCAAAAACTAACAAAGTTTAAACTCCATTACACCTGGATTGAAAATAACAATTAAGTACCGTACATTTATTTACACATACATTATAACAATGACATTTAGGCCAACCCTAGACGGCATACATTGTGACCTAACAACTTAGGTACCTATTTAAAGTCGCATAGTTCTATGCATAAGTACTCAATCAATACCTATAAAAACAAATCTAGACCATCTCATAAATAAAGTTGATAAAAAAATCCAAGCACAATTTGACAGTTGTGTGAATTCTTTTCATATCAGGTTTTTTGCCATAAAAATATTAAATTCAAAATAAATAGAGTACCTACCAATTTAATTCTAAAATAAAAATAAATTAATACTTTTAAGAAAGGTCTCGCAGACTACATAGAAATCTAGTAGGTAACAAAATACCTAAACATTTAGGACTAAAATAGTATTTATTTATTTATTATTTTAATGTAAAATGTAAAGAAATAAAAGTTTTCTTATGTATGTATTATGGATTCATATAAGTTATTATTTACATAGGAAGATCACTAACTACACAGAAAATATAAGTTAAATACAATCAAATGTCATTTGTGCTTCAAATCGTACATTTCCTTAGCTCAAGGAACCCTACACTTTTATAAAACGAGTATCCTAAAATAGACGAACTGCTTTGTCACACTAGACCCTTAACCCAGAATCAAACTAATATACCTAATTGGATTAAATGTAGAGTTTATAGAATAATTCAAGCCAGAAGTCAAGATTCAACATTACAACTATGTCACCTTCTTCTTTTGTGTTTTTATTTTATACGTGTGTCGTGTCAAATAAATGTTTTCATTTTAATTTTTTTTATACCCAATAGTCAGAGGCGGCGTAAGGCGTGGGCGATGTGGGTACTGCCTACGGCCCCGCGGTCCGAGGGGACTCGCGCCTCGGAGGTTTATGAATTACCAAGCCGCGAACATGACTAAAAAAGTTTTGTTTTTTTTTATAAAATCCGTCTTCTTCCGACACCAAGGGCTTGATAGCTATTCTATTTCCTGTTCGCTGTTCGTTACTTGCTCATACCACCCCATTGTCAAGATGATTGCGACGATAAAAGCAATGGACAGCGAACAATGAATGGAATAGTAGTACCATTATATGTACAAAGTGGGCCCCGCGAAATTTACCTTGCCGACATTAAATTTAGGTCTTGCTCCGGCACTGCCAATACTCAATCGTTTATTGTATTGCACGATGTAATAACAGGTGGTAACTTCATTATAGAGCCTGTTGGGTATAATATTATGAATAAGAATATTTATTTTGACAAAATGTACAAATACAAAAATTCAATACATAATTATTAGGTAGGTACATGTAACATAAAATTAAGATGATTATGTGACAAGTTATATATGAGCCTCAGTTGCCTAAACTAGACTGAAAAGCATTTCTTTAAGAATGCCTCAACAAGCTCAAAATATTTTGTGTAGAGGTCTCTTGCGCTAGAACCTCGAGACGGATCAACTTAAATTTAAATCCAGATCAAGTTTGTTTCTGGGATATGGGGTTTCTACTATCGGCAGGTAAATAGTTGGCAGCCTTCATTATCATTATTAGATAATGGACATAGGGTTACTCTACAGATCACATTTCACAACATTTATGGCATTCTGACCACTATTCTAGATGGTATGGTTTTAATATTATGATTTTCCAAACTCAAATTGCATCAAAGATATGCGCAATCTTTATTGAAATCATAACGATCAGTTTGACATATCAATAAACTTCAAATAAATAATGGGGCTCGCAATTTTGACATGAATATCTCTAGAACACTACACACCATTTATAGCCATATCATAACTAGCTGACCCGCCAACATTACCCTCCTTCTGCACAGTCGGGTAAAAGTAGCCTAGTCTCATCGGTCATAATCTATTACCAAATTTCATGACAGAGAGACTTTCGAATTTATAATATTAGTAAGGATTGAATGTCAAATTGACTAACTCGAAATATTTCAATATACATATTGGGCAAAGGCCTCTCCCACTATGTGCCACAGAGCTCTGCTATCTACAAGTACATAATTTCCAAACAATTATGAATGAGGGTAGTTAGATTCTTATGACAGAAAAATTGATCAAAACTTCAGTTGCTGCAATTATCGTCTGTAATGTCCACTGGAGAAGGGTTTATTTACTTTGTATGTTTTTAAGTAGTATTTTTTCGCATTGCACTTTAACCTGATGTATTTTAACTGTTACCTATAGTATACGCCATGACTCGTGGCAGACAGGGCCAACCGAAAAACATACAGGATTTATCACGTATCGTTTTATCCACCCGTATCGTTCTAAACACCAATAAAACAGTACGGGTTAAATTCCGTATTCATAATAATGATTAAAAACATGTGTGTTTCCTTTTCAATACAATTACTGGTAATTCGTGTATCGATCGTGTACGTACTCGGCGCATCACTAGCGGCTCCCGTAAGGGTTGCAAGAGCGAGCGCGATAGCGATATCATCGTCGCTTGTCCCGCGTTTAATGACACCGAGTCTGCCAGGAGCGTTGGCGTCTATACTCTATTTTAAAGCTCACTGCAAATTATGTAGCGAGGGAGAAGATGATCATTCCCTTGCACTAATCAAAAAGTGATATTTAATTGTTTACATAATTTGTAGTGAACTATAAAATAGAGTATAGTATAGTCACAATGAGTATGCGGGGAGGGAGGTAGGGGGTAGGGAGGCGTCTAGTCATGTTTGCGGAGCGCCCCGCGCGCGCGCCACGCCGCCAGCAGGGCGCGGCTGAAGTGCAGCTGGAACAGATGCACTTGCGACGCGAGGAGTACAAATGCGTACCATAGTAGCCCGTATGGGTAGCCCTGGAACAGTGAACATAAGTATTTTATAAGTATAGGTAATTTGAGTGGGTTGAGTAGGTCGGTTGTTATTGTGTCAGTATAACTCTACAACTTAAGACACCCGTACGGAGTGTACAGGTGTCTAACTTAGAGAGTTATACTTTGATGACTCCTTTCTAGTATAAGCTGTCCTTTTATGGAACGCGCTACCAGTGGCTATCAGACGTGCTAAATCACTTGCTATTTTCAGACTTATGGTCAAGGATCATATCTGGCTACTTCGTGGTACACACAGTCGTGGTCACGGGTTGACAAGCCGTGATCCGTGACCACGACTGTTGCAACATAGCCGAAACGTCGGGATAACACATAAAAAAGGTACATACGCGATAAATACCATATATATATACATATATATATATATAATATATACATATATATATATATATATATATATATATAATATATACATATATATAATACTATAATATCTCTTTCATATTTTTGTATTTATATGTATTTAATGTAAACGTAACTTATCGTAGGTATATTATTGAATATACATATATTTTTAAGTAAGAGTTTGTATGTGGTACACCATTGATACCCTAGGTAAAACTCACATGATCCATTCCATCCAAAGGTTGTCTGGTAGAGATCGCTACTTAGAGATAAGACCAATTGTATACATTCATTTGAATACTGTTACTTTTAATTTTTTTGTTTAAGGGTGTGCAATAATGTTATCTAATCTAACTTATAAAATTATGTTTGGATAAAGGTGATGGGTTTTAAGTATCTATATAATGTGTAGCGGTTCGAGTGTCTAAGCACAGAGACAAACCTATAGGGCATTACCACAAAAAAAAACAGTTTAGCAGGTGTTTAAAAAAATCCTAGGTATATAAAAGTTGGTAAGGAATTTTTAAACACGTGTTAAACAGTTGTGTAACTTTTTTCTGGTAACAAGGTTAGGGGTTTACAGTGCTTTATGCATTACTGTTAGTATGTAAATTTTTGTTGAATAAATAAAAACAAAAAAGTATGTAAGTCTCAATCCAGGTCATAATCTATCCTTATACCAAATTTCATCGAAATCGGTCCAGACGTTTAGTCGTGAAAGCGTACCTAACAAACAGACAAACAGAGATATTTTTAAAGTATTCGGAGAAGTGTGCAATTGTATTTTGTCAGGTTAAATGGTTATTTAAACTCAAACAATGAAGGAAAAATGGCTGAAGCGGAATGGTAACTGATGAAAATAGGAATTAATGACATAAACCAAGATCTCGAGGTCTACGATCGTACGTCGTAGCCAATGATGGGGTCCTATGTTCAGCAGATGATGTTTTCATGACAGGCTGATGATGGTACTTAGCCAGAAAGTATTAATTACTGTCACTATATTTAAATGATTTATTTGTTATCTATGGTTTTCCCAAGTCCAACTTCTGTAAGGCCAAATAGGTAGTCCTAGTTGACAGTTATTAGGTTCTCATTGTTTACCAGTAACCTGTGAAAACCAGGCTTTGTAATTATACACACCTGCCAGCTCACAATATCCAGCTCAGCGGAGTCCTCTTCATCATAAGTGAGGTACCTCCACACATCTCCACAGTAAAACAGCACACAGTAGAGCAGAGGGCCCAGACCAAGCACTGTCACTCCGAGCATGTACCTCCGGAGGTACTTGATGTTGTTCCGCTTAATGGCTGACAGACCCAGGAACGAGAGGAGAAGGGAGAAGCACCAGATGTACTCCCACCAGAGGGGCTGAAAATCATATATATATATATATTTTTAAATGTATCATTTTATATAGTTGTTGTGATAAAATTGTTAAATCAATTCTTAGGCTTTGATTAGCCAGAGTCTGCAAAACATGTCTTACTATATGAGTTACATCTCTCAAGTTTCAGCTTACTTTATTAGTCAGATAGCTTTGATAGTTTTTCTGTACAATACTTTCTCTACGGGGTTACAAATTTTCAACAACGAGTAGCTAATGTATATATTGGCTTTGTCAAGTCGTCTCATATCTTGGTTTTTGATGATTTCTATAATAATTATTAATAAGGTTTTATTATTTAATGGCTATGCGCAGATTTTTTATCATAATAAAATATAGCCTCTACCTACCTACTATAGCATTCAAGGACAGTGGAGCTTTTTATCACTCAATTAATTTTCAAAAACAGTTTAGTAGTTTCTGAAATCCCCTCAACAAACTACACCTCTTTATAATATTAGTGTAGACTAGCAGTATATAAGATACATTCTGTTGATATTTAAAAGTTAGAAGTTTTAAAAACTAAAATTTTACTTTATATAAATTATACCTACCTTATAAGATATTCAACATGAAATTGAATATTTTTAAGTGGCTACTTTCACCGGTTAAATAATGTCATTATGATGATGATGTCAACCAGGCTGATTTCGGCTACGGTGACACTGTTTCTGCTGTGTTAGATTACGTTGGTGCGCTCTAAGATGACTTGAGGACATTATCATTTTATTGTAAGCTTACAGTATACACCAATCCACTATTTCAGTAATCCAGGTATCTAATATGTACAGTGAAGTGGTAGAAATGATAAAATACAGTTATTACGTGTAGATGTACTCACAGGCGGGATCTGAAGTTCTTCAATCTCTAGTATAAATATATCGAGCTTGTCGAGGATGTCTGCAGAGAGCTTTGTCAGCATCACTAGGAACATCACATTGTGGAAGAACATGCAGTACTTTAGCCGGGACTTGTTGAGTGCACTGAAATATTAACAAGTTGTATTGATTAAAAACTTTGGATCAAGTTAGGTCTAATAATTACTTACACTATAAAACTGTTTCTGTAGTTCATGGATTCTAAACTTTATGGAAAGTTCTTTTGGAGTTAGGGGAGTCTAATCATGTGCACTCGAAGGTTGAAATGTTTTAAATAATTGGCGCGAAACATCCATCTCGATAGATTGGCTGTCGTCTAAAAATAATTCGACGGAACTTGAGGGAAATCTGTCAAACATCGATTAAAGCTCCCGATCAGCGGCCGTGATGATTTCATGTAGCGTTTAAATAATAGGGAATAGATATAACTCACCTAATTTGATACTGTGCAGCTATTTTCTCCCGATGTTCGAAATCTGCCCCATTGGTCCCTGTGACCATAACTCCACCTCGTGAAGCCATTTTCTAACTGAATTATTGGAAAAACCTATTGAAAATACACTTTACGTCTTTTCAACTTCACATACAATGCATCCTTTAGATATTTTCTGCAGATCCTATTCAATTTTCGATGAAATCATTGAATAATTTTGGGATTTTTGGTGAGCCAGCTCACAGCCAGCTGGCTAGAATTTCGACAAGTGTCAATGTCAACTCCAATAAATGTTAAAGTTAATGTCAAAATAATACCAACGTCTGCCAACGCGTTCCACTATACGCACGCAGTTTAGAAAAAACAGTTTTAGTCTAGCTTTATTACAATCTTCGGCAACAAGGCACAACATTATAGCACATGTATGAATGTAACCTCTTTTATTTTATATAGAAATAAGGACTTGCTAAGGAGTTTGTATTTAATTTTAGTTTAGTATTAACGCAATGAGCCTTATTTCTATTTAAAATTTAATACGTAATTTTAAGTACCTACCTAAATCGCATTTACGCATCCAAGTATTGAGCTAACAATGACTAACTTTCAAAAGCGATAATCATAATTTTAATACTAGAAATAAAAATAAACTCGCTGTTGCCATTTGTAGACTCCATAAAGTTCTTTGATAAAGTAAATCGTTTAAAGGGCAAGGTGTTCGCTTTTATAACAAACTCCCAAGTGATGTAGGTACAAAAATTGACAATTAACAAATTTAAAAACGCAAATTCTTTATAAAAAAGCATACCTACTATAAAATATCGGAGTAGGTATTTAAATGATAGAGAAACTTGGGATTGAATTTGCTCCAACTCGTTCAAAATGTTACAATTTAGACGTAATTTATTTCCTGTATTGTTATGTATTATAAAAGGATCATTAAAACAAACAACCAGCCTTGTTTCTTGCCTTTTTTTCTTAGCTTGGTCGCGAAGGAACAGGCAGTAAAATTGACGTTTCAAAGTGATCCTTGTGATTTTAATGAATAAATATTTTGACTTTGACTTTGCTTTCAATCCAAAGTTCATAGTTTTATCTAAATTCATAAACGACTATTCATAGACGACCTCCGTGGCGCAGTGGGTGTATAGCTGGCTGATACGCAGGAGGTAGCGTGTTCGATTCCTGCTGCGGATCAAATGTTTGCATGATCTACAGATATTTGTTTCGTGTCTGAGTGTTATTATATGTATGTATTTACAAAAAAAATCGTATATAAGTATTCTTTCAGTTATCTGGTTCCCATAGTACAAGCTCTGCTTAGTTTGGGGCTAGATAGCGCTGTGTGAAATGCCCAGCAATATTTATTTATTTGTAGATAGCTATATATTGTTTCATGTTTTACTTAGAAAACTTTCGTGATTGATTTCAATCATTATTATAAATACGGGATTTATCACGTACCGTCTTATCGGTGTTTCGACCGACAATGTTTCGGTTCAATTCGTGAACCCTCATCAGGGTGAGTGCGATCCGCTCCGAATAACGTCTCGCCTCGCACTGCGCGCCTCTGCTCTCTGCGCGCGAGTGGACGGGCGGGGTGGTGGGGATTGGGTCAACGAAAGCACATTGCGTTGACCCGCTGTGTCATCATCATTATCATCACTGCTGCTCTCTTCTGTAGTTCTTGGTACAGGCAAACACACAACACTAACTATGTCTCTACCAGGTTCACTCACTCTTCTGTCACTTGCATCATGAAGACATGGCCTCCAGGCTGGCGGTAGAACCCATCCTCTATCCCTGTTAAAGTTCGGCACACGACTTATTTCTATCGCCTCTCGGATCTTGCGAGGAACGAAGAACTTCTCGCTAAAACCCGGGCCTTGTCGAAACGTATGTAGTGCGTCGAATCAGAATCTAGGGAATGTTCCGCCACTGCAGAACTATTGAGTCAACATTCTTCATTGCACGTACATATGTGTTCAGTCAACCTAGTAGATACGTTACGCTTTGTTTCACCAATGTAGCATTTACCGCAGTCACACGGTATCATATATACGCCAGGGACGCCCAGAGGGTCTCTGTCCTTCGGCGAACGCAGCAGCTGTCTCAATTGTGTTTGAGGACGGAATATCGTCTTGATGCTGTACTTATGGCGTAACAAGTTTCCGATCTTATCCGTTAATCCTTTCACAAAAGGTAAGTACGCTACTGCTCTATTTACCGTTGTTATGCGTGATCTTGTGGATGTGTCCGCAATTCGAAAGCTCTGTCTCCACCCGTAGCCGTTTTGTTCCAGCACTCCTTTTATGTGTGAGAGCTCGCGGTTCACGTACTGAGAGGCACATAGCCTTAGTGCTCTATTAATCAGAGTACGCGGTACCGAGGCTAAGTGAGCTGGATGACGTTATGATGAGTGAGACGTTATTCGGAGCGGATCGCACTCACCCTGATGAAGGTTCACGAATTGAACCGAAACATTGTCGGTCGAAACACCGATAAGAAGGTGCGTGATAAATCCCGTATTTATAATAATGTTTCATGTTTGTTTTACAATAGTAGGTACCTAGATTTTTTTGGTCCAAAACATAAGCCCCGCTGGGGCACTACAATACTTATTTAATATTAATATTTATGCACTTATTAGTTAATACTATCAAAGTTATTAGCTACTATTAAAGTTTAGGTACGTACATACCTTCCTAGGTATTTCTCTTTTTACTTTCTAATATTTTTGTTTTATAGTATTTCCTAATTCTAACATTTCTTCTTTTCTACAATCAAAATATCCTTGTAAGTTATAAAAACAGTTTGCAATAAAGTATTCCTTTTTATTTCTTAAATTGTGGGTCGCAACTCAGAATATTGTTCCTTAGAATTAATAAATACTATTTTATGTCTTCTAACAAATTTCAAAATTTCAAGGATGTACATTTTTCAAATTTCTCTATTATTTTCATAATTCGCCTCCTCATTTCTGTCAGATCCCGCGCGTTAGGCATCTTCAGATATATGCACCTCATCATCAGAGCCGTCTTCGGTGGGAGGGCTGCCGGCGTCTGCGCTCTCAGGAGCTGATCTACGCCATTTGGCGCGACGGTTCTGGAACCAGGTCTTTACCTGCAGAGGAAGAAGAGTTATGCGTTATTTTTATGGCAAATTAAGATTTAATCTGGAAAAAATGTGAGTGAGCCTACCTACTTAGTAAAATTGGATGTTGACCTCATAACTGTAAAAAACCGGCCAAGTGCGAGTCGGACTCGCGCACCAAGGATCCGTACCATTATCTATAAAAACGGCAAAAAATCATGTCTGTTGTATGGGAGCCCCACTTAAATATTTATTTCATTCTGTTTTTAGTATTTGTTGTTATAGCGGCAACAGAAATACATCATTTGTGAAAATTTCAATTGTCTTACTATCACGGTTCATGAGACAGACAGACAGTTCTGTTCTGGAGTACTGTTCTCACCTCTGGGACGGATCAGAGAAGTACCAACTTGAAGCTCTGGAATCAATTGAGAGAAGAGCCAAGAAGCTCATAGGCAACGATGAGCTAATTGATGCAAGGCTCCTCAGCCTGGAGCATCGACGAAAGGTTGCTAGCCTCACGGTTCTTTATCGAGTACATTTCGGGGAGTGTACGGCGGAACTTTTCAACCTGATCCCACCATCTCCATTCTATCAACGGACAACCAGACGCTCTGCGGTGCGCCACCGCTATATGGTAGAAATACCTCCCATTCGCACAAAGCGGCTCTCTTCGACCTTTATTATGCGCACCGCCAAAGAGTGGAACGCCTTGCCAGAGTCTGTGTTTCCTGATAGCTACAACCTGGGTATCTTTAAGTCGCGAGTGAATAGGTTGCTTCTAGGCAAGCGTGTACCACCGTAGACTGCATCATCGCTTACCATCAGGCGAGATCGTGGTCAAACGCAAGCCTATCCTAATATATATTATAAAAAAAAAGATAGCGGAATCTTAGTGATAGGGTGCCATTTTACCTTTTGGATACGGAACCCTAAAAAGGGAGCAAAATGCCTTGAATAACAGAAATAATATACAATAAAATACAGAAGAAACACTTGAATTTTATGACCGTTGCAAACGATCTATAGATAGCTCAACTGATCCAGGTCACTGACAGGCGGAAGTGTCCCCAAGACACTGGCTGCATTGCCCCGCAGAACTGCAATGATTATGCGTTGGCCCATAAGCACCAGCTCTGGGATCACATGTCGATTCGACCAGACGCCTAGAAATAATTTTTAAAAAACGCGATGAGCCCCGGTACCCCATGGACCCAGGGTCTCGACCCCAAATGGCTCAAATACGTAAGCTCTGTCGAAACTTCAACATTTGTGCCGCTCCAGATCTTCGGCTGAATTTGCCGCCGCTCCGGCCTTACCTGCTGTATCAGACAGATGAGATGGCGCAAAGGTATCGACGCACGTGGCGTCCCACACCAAAAGCCTACCCTTCTCCCAAGGTATAAGAGTCATACCGTCAGGCCTCTTACCATCGTCACGTATCAAACCGTTCGGTTCGAGAACGGCTGGAACGTTAACGTTGCAAAAAGCCTGGCGTATGATATCATAAATAGGTATGTATTGGTGTTTGGTTGCGATTAGTTGGTATTTGTTATAAAGTAGGTAAGTACTAGGTACCTACCTTTTCTCATATAACTAATGATCGTGATGCTTTATCTTCAACTCTAAAAATAAGTAATTTCTAAGTTAAATAAACAACTTACTATGATGTCCCAAAACTTGCAACAATTTTCAACAGGCGAGTGGCGCTAACGAAGTCCACGGGCCGGCCTCGAGAAATAAGTGAAGCAAGCCTAACCAAATTGATACCTACGAGTAGGTACATAAATAAATAAATAATGCTGGTCATTTCACACAGCGCCACCTTGCCCCAAACCAAACAAAGTCGATACTATGGGAACCAGATAACTGATTTATTCAGCGGCGGGAATCAAACCCGCAACCTGCTGCGTCTCAGTCGGCTATTCACCCACAATGCCATGGAAGTCGTCAACTACGTACTAACTTGTTGTAACAACGTATAACGGTATCAACTTTATCGTTTCATTGTCACTCACTTGTCTATCACTAAGCCTGAGGGTGGTGGCGAGCGCGCGGCGCTCATCCGGACTCAGGTACTTGCTGGCCGCGAACCGGCGCTCCAGGGCTCCCGTCTGCGCCGCCGTGAACCGCACCTGCCCGCCCTTGCGCCGCCCGCCCAAACCCCACCAGTTGCAGCAGTTTGTACTTACTGGAACAACGAACACGTATCAACAACTAGTTTTCGTGGGTAGTACTTGGAGCTCTGCTATGTGCTCTGCCCACTGCCACTTCAGCTTACTACATAGGCTGCTATTTAAGAATCCGGAACTGGCCACTGCATAAATAATATTTAAAAAGAAATTATCACGTTTGAAAATGGAACTCTTTGGCTGTAGAATGCAGGTTATTTCGTCCGTCTGTCAATTGTTTTCATTGTGTGGCGCGATTTCAAAAATTGCGTGTCATTATCACAATGGATTTATCTCGAGAAAATTTTCGTGCGATGATTTTTTATGATTTTCGACGTGGTCTAACTCAACAGCAGTGTATCGATCAACTCAGTTCGACTTTTGGGGATAAAGCACCATCGAAGACTACTGTGTATCACTGGTTTAGTGAGTTTAATCGTGGACGTCGTATGCTCACGGACGAAATTAAAGATGGTCGGCCTAAATCAGTTGTTGTGCCACGAAACATCGACCCAGTGCGTAAACTAATAATGCAAGATCGTCATGTGGCATATCGAGAGATAGAGGCGATCTTAGGCATTAGTATGACGAGTATACATAAGATATTACACGAACACTTGGCTGCAAAAAAAGTTTGTTCGCGTTGGATACCGCACAACTTGACAATAGATCAAAAACAGGCTCGTGTCGATTGGTGCAAAAAAATGATAAAAAAATACAATCGTTGTGCATCAAAAGCTGTATATAATGTCTACACAGGTGATGAATCCTGGATTTATGCATATGACCCCGAAACTAAGCAACAGTCAACAGTTTGGGTCTTCCAACATGAGCCGAACCCAACAAAAGTTGCTCGTGCGAAAAGCACTTTGAAGCAAATGGTCGCCTGTTTTTTTGGTATAGATGGACACGTGGCTACTGTACCCCTAGAAAATTGTAAATCTGTTAATTCAGAGTGGTACACGACCATTTGTTTGCCAGAAGTCTTTGCAGAAATCAGGAAGAATAATCCACAACGCAGAATCATTCTCCATCACGACAATGCAAGCTGTCACACTTCGGGTGAAACGACCCGATATTTGGAGGGTGAAACGGTGGAATTAACGGGTCATCCGCCATATAGCCCTGATTTGGCACCCAACGACTTCTTTTTATTCCCAACCGTGAAGAATAAATTACGTGGTCAACGATTTTCAACCCGAGAAGAAGCCGTTGAGACATTCAAAAATCATGTTTTGGAGATACCGTCTTCCGATTGGAAAAAGTGCTATGAAAACTGGTTTCACCGAACGCAAAAGTGCATTGATCATCATGGCGAATATTTTGAAAAGCAATAAAACCATATTTAACAGTCAATGATAGTTATTTTATTTTATTCCGGATACATAAATAGCAGCCCTCGTACCTAATCCTCTGGTCAGTGACTTTATCTCTAAGGATTTCCTCATTTGTAATTCGATCTCTAGAGTACTCGTAGAGATACGCCAACCGTAGCCACCTCACTCGCTGAGCAACCTTGAGTCCACAGTAAGGTAAGAAATTACTTACATGAATTATCTTTTTGATCGAGCGAAGCGAGATCTCCAAATCAAATTGGGAAAATCAGCGTTGTATGTATGTTTGTCCGAGGATAACTTTCGAAGCATTGACCTGATCATCGTGAAATTTGGTACATAGATAGGTAGTGATGGCATAATTTTGAGGTGACTAAATGAGCTTAAAATGTTGGGTGGTTGTTAAGATATTAGGGTTCAAGAAGGGTAAAAATAAAGACAACATAGAAAAATGCTCAAATAGCACGTTTAATGAAAGGTCTTTATGACCCCGTTTTGATTTTTAGTTTAATCCTCGTAGTTTTTAAGTTATTAGCTATAATAAAAACGGAACTTTGACGAAACTCACAGGGTAAAATAGTCACCTCACAGTGCTGAAATTTGGTATCGGTGTAGTGATCCAAATATAGGCAAAAGTCTGAAATCCAGAATCAAAAAAAAATCAAAAAAAAACCTATAATTGAAATATAGAATAATTGCAATTTCTACCCCAAAAAAGGATAACCAAATAACATGAACTCCAATTACCTGTAATTTGAATGAAACTGTGGGTCAAGCAATTTAGTTATTATTTCGTGGCATTATTTTGATACCTAGTCAAAGATTACAAATAATATATTTTTTGTTTATATGGGAGACTCGCGAGATCTTAGTTCGAGGCAAACCACTGGTTATAAGTAGGTACAAATATAAAGCAATGCATTTATTATTTATGTATGTAGTATACTCAATGTAAAATATGGGATTAAACAAAATAATTACTTAAATAAAAAAAATCTTAGGATTGGCTACATCAATTTCTATCAAATACATTGTACAAAATTAGTTCAGACTGTCATGGACACACAAACCTTCAAACTTAACAAATACATTCTTGCGTCACGACGCAAGAGCATTGGTATTGGAACAATTTTAGTTTTAACCCGTGGGTTAAAACTAAAATTGTTCCAACAGCAAAGCACTTTATTGGTAATGACATCTTATTTGAACCTGCCGTTACAGGGCATATAATGTAATATACATTATTAAGTAAAACAAATTCACAAAAGATAAAAAGCTTTCATAAGGTCATGCATTCTATCACAATTCACACTAATCCCACTAATATTATAAACGCAAAAGTTTGTATGGATGTATGTATGTGTGGATGTTTGTTACTCTTTCACGTCGTAACGACTGAACCGATTTCGATGAAATTTGGTATGTACCTAACGTAGATTAGAACCATAACACATATGCTACTTTTTGGCGACAAAAAACGCGTGAAAAGCCGCTGGCGGAAGCTAGTAAAACATATGACGACCTCCGTGGTGCAGTGAGCGAATAACCGGCTGAGACGCAGGAGGTAGCGGGTTCGATTCCCGCCGCGGAACAAATGTTTGCACGATCTACAGATATTTGTTCCCGGTCTGGTCGATTCTCTGTATACCTAATATTATAAGTATGTATGTATTTACAAAAAAAATGTATATAAGTATTCTATCAGTTATCTGGTTCCCATAATACAAGCTCTGCTTAGTTTGGGGCTAGATAGCGCTGTGTGAAATGTCCAGCAATATATTTACAGCAATATTGTTTCATCACAGATTAAAGTTTAGTGTAACAATCATACTTACATTCTTAACTTTTATATTGTAAGTACATGGTAGTTTATGATCAATACAGATATTAAGTCGTCTAATCGCAATACGTACATGTAACCTAAGATAATAAAATTATCTTATCTTATATTTTTATAAGGATAATCGAAAATAGTCATAGTTATTGGACTAATTCCTAACTGAAACTTACCCTTACTTTATCAATAGGTTGGGCAACAAGCATGTAATCGTATTTTTCACATAATTCGGATAAGATACTATTGGGTGATTATCTTCTGTTATAAAGGATTTTATCGACTAATTGGCGTATTTGTACCTATTAAATTGTATCCGATAACAGTAATAAGAATCCGGTATAAGTATAAGAGACTGCTATCTATTAAAAAAAATGTGGAACCATTATACAGTGTGTTTTTTTTAACTGGGACAGTACGGCAGCACCCATAACTAGAGAAGATACAGGTGCAGTTTCTTTTAAAACATCAGATCGTTTTCGAATAAAAACATTTTGGCATTAAATTTTTTTTGCTCAAGCGTGAGTGGCGCCTTAAAATGAATCAAGTTGGTAAACTTTTTTTTTGATGCCGATCGATGCAGTCCTATCTATGTAAGGATTATTTTATTGTATTTGATGAAAAAAATCTGAGCAGCGGAACTTAGTCAAATTTGATAAAATGTATTCTCATACAACAGGACAAAGCAAAATTCCTCCAACAAACATTTTATTAGATTCTAATTGCACAATATAGAATATTAAAACTGTAGCAATTAAGAAGTTTAGGAACTCCATGCTCTCATGAGCAATTCAAAAACATTTCGCATTTAAGAACAATTTTGAATTTCGAACATGGTTCTTGCATCTGTCCGATTTTTATATACGTCAATGTATCATCTTATTTGTCCTATCATGGCATTGTCAAATACGCAAAAAGTAGACTTAATTGAAGCATACTTCCTCAATCGCGGTCTGGGTAGCGTTCCTCATACCACTTCAACGCATTAGTTGGGCTTCGTCGATTGAGGAAGTATCTATGCTTCAATTAAGTATACTTTTTGCGTATTTGACAATGTCATGATATGACAAATAAGATGATGCAATGACTGATATAAAATTCCGACAGATGCAAGAACCATGTTCGTAATTCAAAATTGTTCATACATACGAAATGTTTTTGAATTGCTCATGAGAGCATGGAGTTCCTAAACTTCTTAATCGCTACAACATTAATACTTCTTTAATGTGCAATTAGAATCTAATAAAATGTTTGTTGGAGGAGTTTTGCTTTGTCCTGTGGTATGAGAATACATTTTATGACTTTCGCTGCTCATATTTTTTTTCAACGAATACAATAAAATGATCCTTACAAAGGACTGCATCGATCGGCATCAAAAAAAAGTTTACCAACTTGATTCATTTTAAGGCGCTACTCACGCTTGACCAAAAAATTTTTAATGCCAAAATGTTTTTCTTCGAAAATGAGCTGATGTATTAAAAGAAACTGCACCTGTATCTCCTCTGGTTATGGATGCTGCCGAACTGTCCCAGTTAAAAAAACACACTGTATACTTACATACCGGTATTTATCAATTAGGTGCATATTACAAATACTATCATCGATGTAGATTTAACTATTGTTTTGCAACCTAATTATCAGCCCGGCATAAATAGAGTATAGGAAAGGAGCGTAGCTGTCGGATTCAGCACACTCTTAGGATAAAATTATATAAATTAATGAATAGGTACTGACGATATTGGCTAAACATCTATGTATGTACCAAAAATTATAGCGTTACCTCTATCAAATCCATAAGCTTGTCGCATCGCAAGAGGATGCGACACAAATCTATTTGCTGCCAGGTGACTTCGCATCAGATTAGTATTCAGCATAGGGTCACTGTAGTAACTAAACTGTCTGGGTTCAAGGCACGCCACTGGATCTTTCCTAAAATGCCACGGGCTTGGCTTCATAGCAGTCGGGTGGAGTGGGAAAGTGTTCCTTCTTGTTTCCATGTTAACTTTGCTGAGTTTTATTTCATGCTGCTCTTCAGACACAACGTTGAACTTCGTCAGATTTTCACGATGTACTTCTGACACTCCATATTTCGTCAAATCGTGTGCTTTGGAAACGGAAAACTTCGTAAGTTGTATGTCATGGTTTTTATCATCGTGCTCTTTTACACATTCTACGACCGTCTCTTTTCTACAGTGGAGAGGTTTTGTCGGTTCATAGCTGAGGTTCTTATAAGGCTTTTTTGTTGTTGTATCCCTGAGTATGTCTTCTATAAGAAAGGATTTCTTTTGCCTACAAGCGCACATGATGGCGGTCTAATCAGTACTGCCGAAATCGTTATCGCAATAAAAATTATCAGTTAGTAATTGATAGCTACTTATTTAATGGACACGTATAATCTCTGATTAAAACACTTGTGGGGCGTGAATTTTCATCCATTGATATCTATACGGAACTCTGTTTAAGTATCTTATTAATTTGGCTATTATATTATTTAGTCTAGAACCACTATAATCTCGGAGTCTTCAAGTCTAGAGTGCACAAGTTTTTTCTAGGCAGGCATGCTCCATCTTTGACCAGACTATTACTTACAATCCGATGAGCTGGTCAAGTGCTTGAATATCACAAACAAAAATACATGAAAAAATTTCCATGAATCTTCATTAATATTTTTGATAATATTTAACGATATGTGTCTTTTAGTTATAAGCAGTGATCGGACTAGGTAGAGCTATTTTGTGTACTTGCCATATGTAAGAATAATATAATATTCCCAAAATCCCGGGATTTGCTTTTTAAGTAGAAAAATAACAAAAAGCTATTAAACAAGCCAGGGTCAAAAGAAATTCACCTCACAACAAAACACAATAGGAAGCAAACAAGCACACTCTAAGAATCGAAGTAATCGAGAGAGACATTTGACAACAAGTTACTGTCGGTAAACCATTGAATAGTAGTGGTGCAGAAAGAGACAAAACAGGTGCGTCGCTCCGACAAAAACACCCCGCTATTGTTTTCGTTATCGGCGTATGCGGCTATATCACGAGTTTCAACAAAGCGGCAACGTGTTGCTGATGTAAAATTTACAACGTCGCTCGGGCGCTTATTGGCTTACATAAACCATTTTTTATACTTATTGATAAAAATAATTATCCCGGATAAATCCGGAAAATTCCGGAGGATTAGTCGGAATCTAATGGAATATCCATATTAACATAAATGTTTGCGGTCAATGAACCTAAATAGCTCTACCTACTCCGACCAGTGTTTATGAGGTTTAATTATTAATAAGTTTTTTTGTTGAAAAACTACTTTTTAAAACAAGTTTTTATAAAATTCATAATCGGAACCGCAAGCAGATTCAAATGAGCCCAAACACTAGTAGCCTACTATAATCCATTCAGAAGTTCCGTTGTCAAGCATCCGTCTCCATCATGAGACCGCCTCCATGGTACTATATTATTGCATTGTCACCGAAGTTACATATGTATTCCAAATTTCAGCTCAATCGATTCAGGGGAACGGGTTTAAAATTCAGTTGCAAGATTCCACCCGGACAAACATATATACATTGCAAGCTAATAAAAAGTCTGTAAAAAGAAGTTTCACATGATGTGAATTTTACTGAGAAGTCATTCTATTTTTTTAAAATCTACGTGGAGTTTGATTTATATTTATTATTACATCTGTCTTACTTTTTACTTAAAGTAAGTCTCATAATTAATGATATGGCGCAACATCATAATTCTAAATGTTAATGACTTGCAATTTTCTGGGAAACAAAAAAATGTATGGAACCCTATTGAAATATTGTGGGTCACACTTGCCTTTAATATGTAGATGTTGTCAGGTTGGATTAACGTGATACCGTCGATAATGGAGCACGCAATCTGTCAGGTACAATCTATCCCCAATCAATTATTTACGTACTGATGTATACTTGGCCCTTTTAGGAACTAACCCAAGTCCTAGATCCTACCAGAGTGCATCTACATTTTAGTATTTTCATAATAGCTTACCATCAGGCGAGACTACAGGTAAACGCAGGCCTATAGTTTAAAAAAATCAAGTAGGTTAGTATTTTAATATCACTCAATTTGCTCGTTCATAAATGGTTTGCAAATTTCTTACACGATCACCGATTTATTAGTTTTTTTGGATGCAGAAAAATATTCGTTCGCTACCATGGCACCAGAACAGTTAATAAAAATAAAATTCCTATTAAAAGTACCTTACGTTAGATTAGATTAGAAAATTCTATAATGCACTAATTAAATAGTACATGGCGGACTTAATGCTAATTATAATTTTTAATTAGGTTACAAGTAGATAAAAGCGCTACTAAAACAAAACAGTAATTATTTTACATAATACATTAAGTTTTACTTAGCTGAAGCTTAATTTTAGCAAACTGACAATTTTGTTAACAATGCAAAAAACTTATGATTCTTACTTGGGTACAGTACAAGGTCAAAAATAATACACATTAAACATATTCTTCTAAAACTCTGTACTGTACTAAAATTGTATACAGAACTCTTACAAAGGTTTAGCCAAACTCCCACTTGCCATTAGAAGTTGTCAATCAGGGATTAGGCGATTATCTACCGTTTGGTAGGAAGTAGGTACCATAAGTATGTGTAATGCGTTCTATTTGAAAGCACTAACGGTGATTGTTAACACCATGGGATTAATGTTATGCAGACATTGATACAAGTGCTTGCTATTGATTTTTGTTATTTTATTCTAAAACTTTGTTATTTTGACGACTTCCTAAGCCGCAGGAGGTTGCGTGTTCGATTCCCGCTGCAGAGAAAAATTTTGCATGTTCTACAGATATTTGTTCCGGGTCTGGTGGTTTCTCTCTAAATTATAAGTATTTAAAAAAAAAAATTATAAACAAGTACGCTATCAGTTATCTGGTTCCCACAATACAAGCTTTGCTTGGTTTGGGGCTAGATAGCACTGTGTGAAATATCCAGAATTTTTTATTTTTATTTATCCTACTTATAGGGAGAGTAAGGGGAGAACAGAGCATAACATCTATCCGGCCCTAGCGTCAACCTCACTTGCCCGCACTAGTCGTTCTTCTCAGAATAACTAGCGGCGCCAGCCCCTGGGATGGCGTGGTGCTCCCTGCTAGACAACGAACGAGGCTCTGGCGACCGAGCAATGGCGGTATACCCATACTCCTGATCAGGAAACTGGTCGGAAGAGGCCTCAGTAGCCTTGAGATCTAAATAATCTCAAAAAAGTCTGGTGCAGAAGGCAACGGGAAACCACTGCACTAAATTCCCTAGTAGTTAGCTTCATGGAAAAGTCAAATATAGCCACGACCCCGAGTGCCCGACGTCCCTTAAATGGGACAGGGGTCCTAAGAATCCCCGGGCGGAAAACTCTTAGAATAGGAACTTGGAACGTGAGAAGTTTAAAACAAGATGGAAAGCTCCCCAATGTTATAAAAGAAATTAAACGGTTGCATGTCGACATTCTTGGCATAAGCGATACCAAATGGCCAAACCAAGGCACACATTTCATATCGGATGACTACGTCCTGTATTATTCAGGAGGAGACCAACGATTGGAAAGATATGGCGTGGGAATTCTTCTCACAAAGGAAATCTCCAAATCAATCACAAATTTTATTCCCCTCTTAAACCGGGCCATGTTGATTAAATTAGAAGCCAAAACATTTAACATCAACATTGTCCAAGTTTATGCGCCCTCAGGGCATAAACCAATAGGCCAGATAGAGGACTTGCATAGAGCTATTGATACCTTATTAAAAACTACTAAGAGTCGCGAGTTAGTTATCGTTATGGGTGACATGAATGCGAAGGTGGGTTCGACCATTACTCCTGGAGTGACTGGTGCTTATGGCCTTGGAAACAGAAACGATAGAGGTGATACGCTTATTGAATTTTGACAGGATAATGACCTCATAATTACGAACACCTTCTTTAAGCTACCACCACGTCGGCTATACACATGAACATCACCAATGTACACAGTAGACCGCGTAGTTAGAAACCAAATTGACTATGTTATGATCAACAGAAGGTATCGAAACTGTATCAAGAAGGCCCAAACCTACCCCGGTGCAGACATTGAATCAGATCATAACCCAGGGGTGGTAGACGTAGCATGCAGGCTGAAGAAGTTGCAGCCAAAGAGAGTGGATAGAAGGCCAAACGTACGAAAGCTTGCTGAGCCCGATACACGAGCGAAGACCCATACCGCCATTAATCAATGGGCCAACGATCGTCGCACTGAAACCACTACCTCTGACCTCGACACGAGGACTAGTCTAAAGCGAAGTGTAAAAGATATATTTCACCAATATCTCCAACCATCACAACTGGCCAAAAAACAAGATTGGATGACAGATTCAATTTTGCAGCTTATGGAAGACAGGAGGCAATTTAAGGGTACAAATCCAGTACGATATAAGCAAGTCGATGTCACCATTCGAAAAGAGATTGCGAAAGCCAAGAATAATTACTACAGCAATAAGTGCGCGCACTTGGAAGATCTCCTTCGTAAACATGGCAGCTTCAATGCGCACAAGTACATCAAGGAAATGGTTGGTCATAGACGGAAATCAATGAATACCCTGACCGATGTAGGTGGAAATCTCATTCTTGACACTGATGACAAAAAGAGAGTGTGGTGTGATTATGTTGCAGAGATGTTTGCGGACTCATCAAGGAACATTTCAACGATCACTGATCGGACTGGTCCAGCTATGTTGAAATCTGAGGTTTTGCGGGCCTTGAAAGCTGCTAAACAGGTAAATCACCAGGTCCTGATAATATACCGATCAAAATACTAAAGTTACTGGAAGAAGACCAACTGGAGGTTCTCACACAGTTCTTCAATAACATCTACGAAACTAGCAATCTTCCTAGTGACTGGCTAAAATCCACATTCATCACGATATCCAAGAAGCAAAACGCCAAAAAATGTGGAGAGTATCGTATGATTAGTCTGATGAGCCATGTCCTAAAAGTATTCTTGAACATCATACAGAATAGAATACGGCCAAAATGTGACGAACAACTGTGCGATAGCCAATTTGGATTTCGATCTGGTGTTGGCACCAGAGAAGCTCTTTTCGCTCTCAATGTTCTCGTACAGAAATGCAGAGACATGCAAACTGATGTCTTTTTGTGCTTCATAGACTAAGAAAAGGCATTCGACCGAGTTAAACATCATCAACTTTTCAGCATTTTATGTGACATTGGTCTTGATGGTAAGGACGTCAGAATCATCCACAACCTGTACGAGAAACAGGTGGCTACGTTATGGGTCGAAAATGAGGACACCGAGCAAGTTGAGATCTGTCGTGGGGTCCGGCAGAGGTGTATCTTATCTCCGTTGCTTTTTAATGTCTACTCGGAGGCTGTGATGTCAAAAGCTCTTGAAAACCTTGAAGTGGGAATAGGAATCAACGGCAGGGTAGTTAACAACTTGCGTTATGCGGACGACACTATCCTTATTGCAGCATCGGAAGCCGATTTGCAAGCAATTGTGAATAAGATTAATGAGTACAGCGAGGAAGCCGGTTTGTCGATAAACATGAGCAAGACCAAGTTGTTGCCTTCTATCAAAAAGCGCAAGATAGAATATCTCGGCCATGTGCTCAGTAACGATAGATACATGCTGCTGCAGTTGACAATGATGGGCAAAGTGGACGGAAAGAGACGTGCTGGGCGAAGAAAGAAGTCATGGCTCCGGAATATCCGGGAGAGGACCGGTATTGCCTCCGTCGAACAGCTTTTCCGGCTGGCTGCTGATAGAGATGAATACAGGAAGCTAACGGCCAACCTTCAGGATTGAAGAGGCACTGGAAGAAGAAGAAGAATACTTACTACTTATATGGCAGACGAGCATGCAGTCCACCAGATGTTAAGTGGCTACTGCAGCCCATGGATATCCACATAGAATTCAAAACAAGCTATTATGTTGTCTTAATTTCTATGTGGATACGTAGCCATACTATAGGACTTAGCTGTTATGCCTATGTGCCAGTAATTACAGGAACATACCATTACCATCTAACCAGAACACAGCAGCACAAGTACTGCTATTTGGCGGCAGATAAAGGTAAGGCGGTGGTGCCCACTTCCTCGAGCTCGTTCACAAAAGCTCTACCACCAGTGAACATTATTATATTTATTATTTATTCCAATGTACGGAAAAAGGAGACCACCCATCAGTGGGACAGTATAATAGGTAAGAGGGAAAAATGCTTATTTTTTTTTATTTATTTGTATTTTAATTTAAGTAAGCTGTTACCATGTATCTATTAGTTGTATTGATAAACAATGATTGCATTATTCTTATGAAATATAAACTGACACTAAGGCCGGCTTGGACAATGATCCCTAAACGTATTTAACGACTAAACATGTTTAAATTTGACGTATTTGTATGATTTTACAACTCCTTAAAATCATATTTAGCCACTAAATACGTTTAGGCATCGTTGTGAAAACCGGTCTAACAATATAATTATTCGGACAAAAATAACATAGTCTAAATAAAAATAGCACTCAGTAAGCAGTGACTCTCGAATGGATCTAAAACAAAGCGTTGCCTTCCGTTACACACGGAGCAGTAAAACGGACTGAGTAAATAAAGTGGGAAGCAAAAACTGGGTACGAACTGTGATAACAAACTAGTGCTTTGGAGCTTTTTAAGCTTTCTAAGAAAAAAATATAATTAAAAATTCTTTATTTCATAGTACATAACAAATTACAATTTAGCCTTGCCTACCAAACTAAGTTAAAATATAAAAATAAGCTTTTTAAGGAATACATCTTTACACATGGACTGATTATCTACAGATCTATAGGAAATCCTTCATTTTTCATGAATGACTATTGGATATTATAGAATGCGGAACGAAGAAAGTTATATTGTAGAGACTAGAAGTTTAACAAATTTGAAGGGATATAAGATAAGTTATGATAACTCTTTATACACCAAAATAAAATACAGAACATAAATTTTACAAATAGATTTAGTACAATAATAAAAAAAATACATTTATTTCAAGTAATTATGTAGTTCATATAGGAAAACACAATAAGTAAACTAATGTTTATACAGGGTTATTGAGAGCATGCCTGTGACAGCAATGTCTGGTGTACGGGCAGTCTACTCTGCCGGCTATCATTGCCAAGATGGTGTTGGCGCTGGCCCGCAGCCTGTGCACCAGGGATACGGCTCGCTTGCGCATGACGGTATGGAAGCAGTCGACCCGCGCCACCGCGAACGTCCCTGATGCACTGCAGTAGCGGGGCAGCCCCAGCATCGCCCTGAGTGCATTGTTATACTGGACGCGGAGTGCGCTGTACGCCGCCTGCGTATACTTCGCCCACAGGCTGCACGAGTACAGAGAGGTACAGTACGCCCGAAATAAAGTCAGCTTAACCCCCTCTGAACTACGTGCAAACCTGCGAGCAATCATATTCGCACGCACGGACAGCGCCCTCCGCTCCCGTTCGATGTCTTCATTGTCTTTGAGGTCGGTAGTGACAACGTGCCCAAGATATTTAAATGTATATACTCTGTCTAAGATAATCCCGTTAAGACTTAAGGTTGGGACACTTTCAAGACGTTTCGTACCGGCCTCAAAGACCATGAACTGACTCTTTTTAGGGTTATATTTTAACCCATGACCAGTGGCGTATTCCTCACACAATGGGTGGTCTTATCGCTAAAAGCGATCTTTCCCAGACAACCTTTGTATGGACAGGATAATAATTAATCACATAACGGCGATGTATCTACATAATATTATATATAGACGACCTCCATGGTGCAGTGGGCGAATAGCTGGCTGAGACGCAGGAGGTAGCGGATTCGATTCCCGCTGCGTAACAAACGTTTACATGATCTACAGATATTTGTTCCAGGTCTGGTTGTTTCTCTATATATTATAAGTATGTATTTACAAAAAAAAAGTATATAAGTATTCAGTTATCTGGTTCCCCTAGTACAAGTTCTGCTTAGTTTGGGGCTTTATAGCGCTGTGTGAAATGTCCAGAAATGTTTATATATTTATTTATTTATATTAAAACATATTACATAATAATGATATACAGTAAGACGTGGCCATCATAGTAGATCATTGGTAAATACTTTTTGTAACTGTGTCGGAATCTTAAATTCATATATGTATATTCTAATTGTTACTTATACGGTAATTTAATTAATTATATTATGTTTAGCTGCGTTAGTTGTTGTTGCGTTCAGAGAGAGTGAGCACAGAGAGCCGTAGCCTCATTACCTAAGGCAAATTGCTGTCGCGTCGCTATCGCTAGTCAGACCATCCCTTTCACACGTGAGGTACGTACTGTACGTGTGAAAGGGATGGCCTGACTAGCGATAGTGACGCGAGAGCAATTTGGCTTAGGTAATAAGAGTGCCGCCCCCTTATTACCTAAGCCAAATTGCTGTCCTGTCGCTATCGTTAGTCAGGCCATCCCTTTCACACGTACAGTACGTACCTCACGTGTGAAAAGGATGGCTTTACTAGAGATAGCGACACGACAGCAATTTGGTCTATTGTATTTTAATTTTAATCTGTGTATTAATTATTGGCAATTCTTGATAAATAAATAAACAAATATAAATTAAATTAAAAAAAACCCGTAGATTTTTTTATCATCAGCTGCTTTGATTATACCATTTTCGCAATAAATAAATGAAATCTCCTTTTTACAGCGGAAATATCTTCACCGAAATGGAAAAGTGTTGATAATCTTATCTTATTCTTATCTGCTGGCCTGAACTTCATCATAAATTTTACTTAGAAAACTTTCGTGATTAATTTCAATCATTATTATAAATACGGGATTTATCATGTAGGTACCGTTTTAATAGCTAAATAGCTAAGAACCAATCCAAATAAACTAGCTATCTATTAAAACAACCGCAACCGAATCGGTCGATCCGTTTGGGAACTATGACAGACAGACATATTAAAATTATCATTTATGTGATAATTTTATTTATTCGAGAGAGATTATAAAATGTTTGTTTCATCTATATATCACACACAGACATTAAGCATTTCACAACTAGCAGTAATTATACGTGTATTCATATAACAGATATTATAGTTGACATAGTTATTTATATATGTATATATATATATATATATATTTATACATAAATAATGATTTATAAGAATTTAACCAGTGATGACATATGGAACCGAGACGTGGTCCTTCACTATTGGCCTTATGAATAAGCTTAGAGTCGCTCAACGAGCTATGGAGAGGGCTATGCTCGGGGTTTCTCTACGGGATCGAATCAGAAATGAGGAGATACGTAGGAGAACTCAAGTCACCGACATAGTCCGACGGATTAGCACGTTGAAGTGGCAATGGGCAGGCCATATAGCGCGCAGAACAGATGGCCGATGGGGCCGAAAGGTTCTCGAGTGGAGGCCACGGACCGGCAAGCGCAGCGTAGGACGTCCACCCACAAGATGGGCAGACGACTTGGTAAGAACCGCAGGTCGGCGTTGGATGCAGGCCGCTTCCAACCGCAGTTCCTGGAGATCAATGAGGGAGGCCTTTGTCCAGCAGTGGACGTCCTACGACTGATATGATGATGATGATGATGATGAAGAATTTAACATACATCATTAACCTAACTAAAAAGTTTAAATTCTTAAATCTATAGCATTATATGGAAGAGCAACGTCGCCCTGCCGTCATACAGTGAAAACTAGTACGGAGGGTAGTCACTTGATTAAGTATTCATCATAACTGCAAACTTAAGTTACACTAGGAAACATGATTGTATATAGTTTAAGTCTAGATTTTAAGTTTGTAAACTTACTTTATCGAAATAAATTTTACTTTATTAAAATAAATATACAACTAGTATAGTAAATATTACAACTATCAAACTTTTATTTTTAAGATAATATTTGTTTTTAACTGATATTTTAATATGATTCATAGCTTTTCTTAGCTGTTCAATAAAAATCCACTATTTCATTTACATAATGTGTTGGGTTTACAAAAATCTAAACTAATTTGAGGAATTCTAGAGATTGCTACTATTGTCATTCGGGCGGTGTCGTCCTGTATAAAGTTTTTGTGTGTTTTTTTACCTGTGTCGAAAAAAATGTTTCTATTTATCTATATCTATCTTATAATATCAAAAATGAATCGCAAAATGTGTTAGGAAGCGCATAACTCAACAACGCCTGGACCAATTTGGCCAATTCTTTTTTTGTTGTATTTCTTATTGCCAGGAGAAGGTTCTTATGAAAGAAAAAATTAATAAAATTGCGCGCAAAATAAGAAAATTTAAGAATACTTGACCACCATATAAAATTATTTATAATCTAACCTTAGCGCTTTTATAATGTAACCTTATGACGTTTGACATAGAATTGACAGAATGCGTGCTGCAAATATCGTCAAAGAGGATGTAAAAAAAATGAATATCGTTTGAAACAGATGCTTCGGTAGGAGTTATCCCGAGATATATTGTCTATATATATATAAATTAATTGCTGTTCGTTAGTCTCGCTAAAACTAGAGAACGGGTAGAGCGATTTGGCTAATTTTGGTATTGAATTATTTGTGGAAGTCATTCATTTTCTCATTCACATAATGATGGCCGGAGACAACAATTGACAATTCTACCAGGGTGACTTACCTATATTGACACATACCTATATTGTTATACCTATGCATGTCAAGCCGATACGAAGTTCGACGGGACCACTAGTGTTAAAATATTAGTTCTATAGCTGACTTCATATATAACTCCGAGCGGTACTTTCCTGTTTAACCCTACCGTAATTAATGCGAGGAGTTTTTCTACCTTTTGTGTCTTCAGGAAGGGTGGCTAATTGTGTCTAATTAATTGGGCCTGGGCGTATTTTTACCCCTTTTTGCCCATTTTTACCCTTTGTCTGTTAAGCTCAAATAGTCGACAGAGTTTACCCTGATTTTAAGTTTTTGGCGGTTAATTGGTGGCCATTGTTTTTGTTCTTTGTTTGAATTTCAAATTTTGTTTTGTTTTTGTTTTATAGGTTGTCTTTGGTTAGTTGTCTAAAGAGTATGGTCGATTAATTTTATTGTTTATTTTCAAATACTTTAGCAGTCTTTGCAATAACGAGTATCTATTAGATAGTTTTTTCTAGAATTATGTCGATTTTGAAATTTGTTAAGAATCAGGAAATACATACTACATATTTGTGAAACATAAGGTCTTAACTAGTCGACTTGTCCACGAATTCTAATAAAACACTATTATGTATTTTTTTAAACCGATTGCGATGGTTGATAGCGTAAAATTTATATGACATTTACCTCTTTTTGAAATATAGAGCCTTAAATTTTAAAATATTCTTTACAGCTGGTCGGCGATTTATAAAGCATAATAAAACAATATTCATCCACGTCACATATTATAACGATCGTCGGTCCAACAAAACGATAAAAGATGGACAAGTGCGTGTTGGACCGTGCGTCCAGGGTTTCGTGTAAACTGTTTTACGCCTGTATTCTAGAGCTGATCAAGCGCAGATTATCAAAAATCAATGCTTGACTCGAAGTTTTAAATTTAGTTCTGGCATATGAGCCTTAGTTTTTTCAGACCTGTAGATACCTACCTAACTTCTATAAGAGATCATACTTCCGTGGCGCAGTGGGCGAATAGTCGGCTGAGACGCAGGAGGTAGCGGGTTCGATTCCCGCCGCGGAACAAATGTTTGCATGATTTACAGATATTTGTTCCGGGTCTGGTTGTTTCTCTATAAATATATTATAAGTATGTATTTTAAAAAAATGTATATAAGCATTCTATCATTTATCTGGTTCCCATAGTACAAGCTCTGCTTAGTTTGGGGCTAGATAGCTCTGTGTGAAATGTCCAGCAATATTTATTTATTTATTTATATGAGTCTTAGTTTTTCTAGATCTGTACATACCTACCTAACTTCTATAAGAGATCATACATCTTCATTAAGATACAGAAAAAATACTTATTTTAGACTACAAATTCGTAAAAAATATAAAACTATGTAGGAGAAGTCAAGTCACCGACATCTGCCCGACGGATTAGCACGCTGAAGTGGCAATGGGCAGGCCATATAGCGCGCAGAACAGATGGCCGATGGGGCCGGAAGGTTCTGGAGTGGAGGCCACGGACCGGAAAGCGCAGCGTAGGACGTCCACCCACAAGATGGGCAGACGACTTGGTAAGAACCGCAGGTCGGCGTTGGATGCAGGCCGCTTCCAACTGCAGTTCCTGGAGATCAATGAGGGAGGCCTTTGTCCAGCAGTGGATGTCCTACGGCTGATATAATGATGATGATGATAAAACTAAGGTATGTTACATGTCAAACAAAACCATTTTGCTTCCATTTACCCATTAGAGTCACAGTACCTGTAAAAAAACTTTTTATTTTTGTAAAATTAACTAGTGGAAGAATAGCCGACTCAGACGCAGAAGGTTCCGGGTTCGATTTCCGTCGCGGAATAAAGTAAACGTAAAAGACATGGAGACATGGACGCTCACGCAGGAGGCTGTGTACAGGTTAAGAGTTGCACAGAGGGCCATTGAGCGTACCATGCTCCGCATCAAACTCTTAGATCGAGTTCCAAACGTCGAGATCCGTAGACGACAGAAGGTTCATGACGTTGGGAATCGAGTTATGGAGCTCAAATGGTCTTGGGACACTTGGCAAGACGTGGTGATGACAGGTGGAGTAGGATAGCAACTGAATGGTGGCCGAGGAATGGCTGTAGAAGGGTAGGACGTCTGGCAGCGAGATGGGTGGACGACATCGTTAGAGTCGCGGGCCGTCAATGGGTGAGACTAGTGAAAAGACATTTATTTAGGACAACAGTACCTACAGTACAGACATAACAGAAGGTAATAAAATAAAACATATATTGAAAATGGCATTCAAAATAATACTGATTATAAATATGGTAGGTACCTACCTATAAAAATACAGAATGACAGACATAAAAACAACAGAATTAGGGAATTAGAATTAGGGTTTGCATGAGCTACAGATATTTTGATTCGTTCGGAGTTTCTCTATATATTTACAAAAGCAATGTATGTAAGCACTGTGCAAAATATATAAAAACTGGTAATACATAGATATTCTGCTGTTTTGTTTATGGATTTTGTAGAATGTAACCCTAAAACCTTTTGAAATCAATTATACAACGTTTCATTGCCCTAAAGGTTAGACATGTTAATGTCTTTGTTAAGACCGAAAACGATCCAGTTAACAACGCAAAACTTGTTTCACATGGCTGCTTCGGTACTAAAGAATTAACCAACTATTGGTAAAATACCAGCAATGCATATCGAATGGGGAGAAATAGTCGGAACTTAGGGTTGGCGAAAGTCATGATTCGATGGACAGTCAGTGGGTAGAATCGATTCAGATAATGGCCGATTACTTAGTAAGCTGACAACGATAGGGCTGTACCTGGTTAGTATTGGAATTTATCGATTAATTACCTTAGAACCTCTGACAGGTGTTCATTAATATATCTTGACTCTCTAAAATATTTTATTTTCAAACAAATCGTTACAGAAAATAAAATAAATTAATTGCCAATTTGATATCTTGCTTCGTATCTGACTTTTATAACACGTTAAAAATATGATAATAATGGTAGAATGGGTACCTATGTTTTTGTCCTATTATTTTGGGCCTTTTATTCGAAAATAATGAAGGTCAAAACTTTTAAAAGGGCTACTAAATCAATATGGAGAAGGCGGCCCAGTTTTGTTTCCAGTATGACTTATTTGGTGCACTTAGGCCAGCCAGGCACTAAACTCAAAATTAAATCGTAGATTTTTGACAGTTCTTGCCAATTCTTAATAAATTATGACTTCTCGTTTGAGTATCTGTTCTTAAAACTGTTATATAGGAAAATTTTAATTTTAATTCCTTATATGCAACTTTTCTTCTGCTTATAATTTAAGTTTCCACAAGCTCTGCAGGGGTTTATAAGTAACGGTGACCACTTTGCGACAGGAAACCTGTCAGCTTGTGTGTAGAATATAAAAAAACATCTACTTTGAAAACATGAAGGTTAATTTTTCAAGCTGTTTTTATTTTTGTGTGTTTTATTTTTCAAGCCATTTTCCAAGCTGATTAAAAATATCGATACAAAATCTAAAGCAAGTTTTTATCGATAAAAGAGTAACAAAATCACAGCACTAGGAATATTTAACCTGTATTGATTGCCAGTCTATTTCGGTTGTCCTCGCCCGTTTATGTTACCGATTCAAATGTTACCTATTTTTGGTAACATGGTTTCAATTTGTTTATTTGTATGGGTTGAGTTTTAATTGTGTACTGAAAGCGTGTTAATTTTAAAAACTTGGTTGGTTTATTAAAATGGATTATTGTTTAGCTTGAACTGATCGCGTTTAGTTTAAACGGTGAAATCCACTCTAAATATACCTTGGATCATACCTGAAGGTCAATTCTCCTAAGGAAATTAAAGAATATTCATTATTGTCGACCTCCGTGGTGCTGTGGGCGAATAGCCGGCTGAGACGCAGGAGGTAGCGGGTTCGATTCCCGCCGCGGAACAAATGTTTGCATGATCTACAGATATTTGTTCCCGGTCTGGTTGTTTCTCTATATAATATAAGTATGTATTCACAAAAAAAATGTATATAAGTATTCAATCAGTTATCTGGTTCCCATAGTACAAACTCTGCTTAGTTTGGGGCTAGATAGCGCTGTGTGAAATGTCCAGTAATATTTATTTATTTATTATTTTATTTTTATTATACACAAGAAAATACATTTAAAAGTAGAGGACATGTACAAAGGTGAGCTTAACCCCAAGAAGAGTTTTCTTCCAGCAAACCTTTGAGGCTAAAGAGAGAGATGATTTTAAAGGTAGGTGAGTGTACAAGATTCATAAATATGTATATCTTAAACAAATACATATAATGAAATAAACCTATAGTAACTTTTAATATTAGGATTGTAATAAATAAAACAATATGTAAATATCCATAACTTCTATGATATATGAGAAATTTTTTAGATCAAGCTTTCCGTGTTGCTAATAAATCGTCATTCATAGACTATAGGATATTGCTGCTGAGCACAGGCCTCCCCCAGATTTCCAGAGCAACCGATCTATGCGGCCTGCAGACCTCACCAACCTCGTGCAACCTAATTAGGCCGTCTTTCCGTCTAATGAGAGCTTATATGAATATCCTTTACTTCGCCGAAGACGGCGTTGTTAAATCCATATGTAAGTAAGTACATTTCATACTGGTCCAAAAGGCAGATGTTACAGATCCCTGGGGGTGCGTGACATCGCTGACAATATGCAGGAGAGTCGGTTGCGATGGTACGGTACGTGAAAAGGAGGCCACCTGACTACGTAGGGAATTTGACACTACAACTTTCCATCCCCGGTCGAAGATTTAGAGGTACACCCAAGACAAGGTGGAGAGTTGTAGTGTCAAAAGACATGAGAGAGTGCCAAGTTTCTGATGACGACGTCGAGGATAGAGCGAAGTGGAGAAGAACGACCAGGAAAGCTGACCCCACCACCATGTGGGATACATAGCTGGGAAGAGAGACATCTATACTAATATTATAAGGAGGAAAGATTTGTATTTTTGTGTGTATGTTTGTAATTAATAAACTCAAAAACTACTAGACCGATTTCAAAAATTGTTTCACCATTGGAAAGCTACATTCACCCTAAGTAACATAGGCTACTTTTTACTCCACTGCGGTGAAGGAAGGTAATGTATTTATTGAAAAACTACGCGTGCGAAGCTGCGGTGTGGTCAGCTAGTTTTTAATAAAATGTTTATCTGTGTCTGTGTAGGAAAAGTTCATTGAATATTAACCTTTAAATCATCATCATCATCATATCAGCCGTAGGACGTCCACTGCTGGACAAAGGCCTCCCTCATTGATCTCCAGGAACTGCGGTTGGAAGCGGCCTGCATCCAACGCCGACCTGCGGTTCTTACCAAGTCGTCTGCCCATCTTGTAGGTGGACGTCCTACGCTGCGCTTGCCGGTCCGTGGCCTCCATTCGAGAACTTTCCGGTCCCATCGGCCATCTGTTGTGCGCGCTATATGGCCGCCCATTGCCACTTCAACGTGCTAATCCGTCAGGCTATGTCGGTGACTTGAGTTCTCCTATGTATCTCCTCATTTCTGATTCGATCCCGTAGAGAAACCCCGAGCATAGCCCTCTCCATAGCTCGTTGAGCGACTCTGAGCTTATTCATAACCTTAAAATATTAAATTAAAATAATGGTGTGGAAAAAAAGTGATATTTTAAGCGAAACCTTTCTTTTACGCCGGTATTTATAGTACAACCTTTTGTAATAAATCGGTGTCTTTGATATACCAGCCTTTTAATATTACGTAGGAAGAAAATACGTTGTTATATTTGGTCTTATTTGGGGCAGATAAAATATATTTTAGTGATTTTATTTATAAAGATATTTGAATGGGTGAGTATCGTGGCTTTTCATCATGGTGTTTAAGTTTTTATTTTCGTTGAATCGACGCCCGGTTAAAACACTCTACTTATGTTTGAATTCTGAACTCATTATGTATAATTTGTTTATTTTATTTCCAGACCCGTTTTTCCTACTAACTTTGGAATTATTTTCAGTGTAGTAATTTTCAAGGCATCGTTTTTTCGCTTCACCTGGTACTTAGCTTATATCCTCAACTTACATCCAATTTATTACAAAGTAATTGATGAGTTATTACTGATAAACATATAGGATCATATAAATAAATAAAAAAATGAATGTGCTTTAGAACACACGACTGAAGTAAAATTTCTTTTTTAAAATATTAATTTATAAAATTATTCAATTACAAAATTGTCCACGCGTCTGTAGGTCGATCAGTCTATGTTCATTCTGGCCAGCCGCAACTCGCACTCGCACATTAACGTTTAAAAATATACGTAACGTAACTCGCTCTCTTTCTATCTTCACTAACTTATATCTCCCTATCAACATCCGTTCGCACGCTTCGTAACGCATTCACCAGCTTACTCCCCAAGTTAAGCGTGCGTAACGAAGTTTTACTTCAATAAATTGTAAATAAATATTACTGGACATTTCACACAGCGCTATCTAACCCCAAACTAAGCAGAGCTTGCACTATGAGATAAGATAAAGATAAAGATGAGATAAAGATAATTTATTCGCAGAAAGTTAGTTGGTACAATTTTACACTGGACTTAATGTTCAATTTAAGCTCTTAATATTCTACCAGATACTGTCCTGGTGTGCAAATATTATCTACATATAATAAAAAATTAAAATTCCTACACAATATAACATGTCAAAAAAATTAAATAAAATAAAATAATGTCATGTCTAGTACTTATAATTAAAATATTCCGCGTAAAAACATTTTGATGATAACCATTTTTTAATTCGGCGTTTAAATAAAGTTGTAGACGAATTAAAAGATTTACAGGTAATTTATTAAATATTTTTACTGCCATATTTACTGAGCGTTACTGTTAAGAAATGTCGAGTTGTGCTTTGGTAGATAAATTCTATTTTTATGTCTAGTTTTATGTCTATGGGAACCAGATAACAGATAGAATACTTATAAACATTTTATTTTTGTAAATACATAGTTATAATACGAGTATATAGAGAAACAGCAAGACCCGGAACATCTGCAGAATATCTGTAGATCGTGCAAATATTTGTCCGCTATCCGCTATCTCCCGCGTCTTAGCCGGCTATTCACCCACTGCACCACGGTAGTCGTCGAAGCATATGAAGCTATCTGAGGTAGTATGTACACTTAATTATCCACTATGCTAAAAGAATAACCTAATAAGAATTTATTAAGAAGTGTTTTACAATCAGAGTGCACTGTAAGTGCTCTATAAAGGTCCCCGGCAATTAAACATTGACATAAAGCGGTTTTATTGTTATGGCCGATACGTATTTATTACAAGGACCCTATTTACTGAGGGTTCAGTACACAAGTACTCTTTTTAAATAGTGTGGGTAGAACCCTACAGAGAAATCGAGAAACAACACTGCAACTATTTGTATTTTTAACACCCAACTATGACTTTTGGGACAACATTATTGGATTAACATATGTAGTCATATCTTGACCCGCATTGGAAGTTGGAGGTTTCTTTGTATCCCTGCGTACACACTACGTTTTTCAATACATTATTATCATCATCATCATAACTGCCATAGTAAGTCCACTATTGAAAATAGCCCTACACCATAAATTTTCAGAGCGACCGATCTTGTCCAGTCTGCATCCACCATAAATCTTTATTAGGTCATCTTACCCATAAAATGGGGGGGGGGGGGGGGGGTATTTTACGCTGTAATTTAGAATGCGAGGTATCCACTTGAAAACTTTTCTGCCCCAACGGCCGTCAGTTCTTCGAGCCACTGCCACTTCAGCTTGCAGTGTTTGCTTTGTATACGGATTACCCCATTTCTGTTTAGATATCGTAGATAGAGATCTCGCTATAAGGGACTATAATGACTACACTCTACTGGTGGTAGAGCTTTTCTGAACGTGCTCGAGGAAGTGGGCACCACCGCCTTACCTTTATCTGCCGCCAAATAGCAGTACTTGTGCTGCTGTGTTCCGGTTAGATGGTAATGGTATGTTCCTGTAATTACACATAGGCATAACAGCTAAGTCCTATAGTATGGCAACGTATCCACATAGAGATCAAGACAACATAATAGTTTGTTTTGAATTCTATGTGGATATCCATGGGCTGCAGTAGCCACTTAACATCTGGTGGACTGCATGCTCGTTTGCCATATAAGTAGTATAAAAAAAAAATGAAATCAAATCCGCGTTTCTATCAGAAACTTACCAAGAAATCCATTCCATAATCTCACAAATTCCTATTTTAAAATAATTCAAGAAAGCTTTTGGCCCGACATCGATCAAGTTTGATCCAATGATTATTTTTTATCGCTTTGTTAACTTTTTATACTGAAGACTGGAAGCTTAATAGTTTGAGGACTTGCTCTACTATTCAGAAAGTAACTTATGACTCTTATTGTGAAACACTCAAGAGCTAGATTAGCTTGAAAATGGCTAATAAGTAAAATTGTCGTCACAGTTTCTCAGGTAGCTGAGCTAATAAAATTAGTCGAAACTTGAAGATATTTGGTCCGTAGATTAAAAATTTAAAAGTCAATTGGCTATTTCAACAGATATGTGATCTTGTATATTCCAAAAAGCTCTCCAATTGATTTTTAAATAGTAAATTGCAATTTTATATCCTTAATGGCTATAAGGTTACTACTTAAAATTTAAGATATTTCGTTCTTAGGGATTAAATGTTAGTAATGTATTTAATTATCGAGCGAAACTTTGATTAAACTCCGAAATTTAATGAATGACGAAATTATACATGGATTAGAATTTTATCTAGTTGCTATTTTAAATAAGATGAAATCTTGGGTGTTTTTTTCTCAGAGCTAATTTGAGACTATGTATTTTTGTGTTTTGATAGACAAAGAATTTTACCTACACACGAGTACCTACACAGAAATGTCAGAAATCAGAATCGCAAGTAACAGAATTATTTATTTTTGTAAGCTGCCGTATTTTTGTTTTCTTTCTCTTAACTTCTATTTTTGTTTGCCAAATTAGTTGGTCAATCCCTCTAAACAGTTTTTGCACAAGACATAAATGGCTAGTTGAAGAGAGTTTCTATTGTGTTAACGATTATTTTGGAAAAGGCGTGGTTTATCAATAAAAACATAACCTTCTGCGCAGTCGAGTAAAAAGTAGACTGTCTCAATCCTGGTTATAATCTATTAATATACCAAATTTTATCGAAATCAATCCAGCCGTTGTTGTAATTGATTTATTGATTTATTATATTTTGTTGTTAGTAATAAGTTCAGTTCAAACATGATTTTAGTAAATTGTTAGTGAATGTATGAATTAATAGCTGACCAAACCGCTGCTTTGCACGCGTAGTTTTTCAATAAAAAACATTACCCTCCTTCTGCGCAGTGGGGTAAAAAATAACTTATGTTACTCAAGGTGAATGTATCTTTCCAATGGTTAAAGAACTTTTGAAATCGGTCCAGTAATTATTGAGTTTATTCATTACAAACATACACACAAATATACAAATCTTTCCTCTTTACAATATTAAATATTATAGAAGTATAGATAAAAATATATGCCGTTTAGGTAAACGTAACCAACAAACAGACATTATTATGGATAAGTAAGCCATCTTTGTACCTACAGTCAGCAAAAAAATTGATCTGATTTGATTTCTTTACTTCGAAAATGGTTTCGCACTCCGAAAGCCACTTTATAATCCGAATCCGGTTCGTATTCATTCACATCCTTTTTCCAAGTCCCATATTAAATAGGAATTTAGAGGCACAAAGCATAAACAACATATGAGCCGAATGCCTCTTAATTTTATAGGATAGCCTAAGCCGCCCACAAAAAATTAAGTACACATTATAAAGACATCTTTGGAACCATTTGGGATTTTTTTATACCTTTTTTGTCGGAGAATTGAAGACGATTAACTAAATGGGTGTTTTAATTGCTTCGCCTTAATTGTTTGAAAAAAGGGATTAGTTTTTTATGGTATCGTATGGGTTTAAAATGAGATGGATGTTTATGGAATAATTTGGTGTTTTCGAGACGTTATTTTGGAAACTGGTTTTGATGACGAATTCTTTACTGCTCGTATCTAGTAAGTATTGAAGGAAAGTTATGTTTGTCTCGTATTTAAGTCTATTTAACTCTCAGATTAGATGAATTTGAATAATTTAGATTTCGTTAGACTAATATTAATGAGATGATTTTAAAAGGATAGTTTTAGAGGAAGTATAAAATATTATTTTTAATTTATTGAAGTGCCAATGCTATTCAACATAACGCTTGCTTATATCATCATTAGCTGACCCGCCCGCGTCTTTGCACGCAAGGTTTGTGTATAAAAACATTACCCTCCTTCTGCGCAGTCGAGTAAAAAGTAGCCTAGGTCTGAATGCCAGTCACAATCTATCTATATACCAACGGTACATAGAATATACGGTACATCTAAAGAATACCTCAAAGTCAAAGTCAAAATCTTTTATTCATTAAAATCACAAGGATCACTTTGAAACGTCAATTTTACTGCCTGTTCCTTCGCGACCAAGCCAGGAAAGAAAGGCAAGAAACAAGGCTGGTTGTTTTTTTTAATGATCCGTTTAGAATTCATTACAATACAGACAATAAATTAAGTCTAAATTGTAACATTTTGAACGAGTTGGGGCAATTTCAATTTCAACCTCATAATTACTTTATCCCCCCTCCCCCCCTTTAGGAATGATTTTGCAAAAAAAGTGTACAATTCCCGCCGTGGAACAAATGTTTGCATGATCTACAGATATTTTTATCGGATCTGGATGTTTTTTCTAAAGTACTCGTATATATTTACAAAAAAAAGTATCAGTTATCTGGTTCCTATAGTACAAGCTCTGCTTAGCTTGGGGCTAGATAGCGCTGTGTGACATGTCCAGCAATATTTATTTATTTATAATATACAGAAAAATACTCAAACCCAGAACAAAAAAATATCTGTGGACCATTAAAATATTTATTCCCGCAGCGGAAATGGAACCCGCAAACTCCTGCGTCTCCGCCGGCTATTCGCTTACTTAGCCACGGAGGCTGTATATTATTTGTATTGATAATATTTGATTATATGAGTATCGCTTCTCTGGTTAATGTCTTTTTTAATAACGTTATACAGGTTCGAATGTCAAGTTCATGACGTAGCCTGTTTAAAAATGTATAACATGTTTCATTTACAAATTTACTATATTATATATAATACAAAGAGCCGCCAGCGGCTTTGCTCGCGTGTTTTAGTAATAAAAACAGCCTATGCCTCAATCTATCAATTTATTTGTTACGTTTTGACGACTAAACGGCGGGGGCAATTTCAATGAAATTTGGAATACAGATAGATTATGACCGGCTTTGAGACATAGGCTACTTTTTATCCGACTGCGCATAAGGAGGGTAATGTTTTTATTGACAAACCACGCGTGTGAAGCCACTAGCATCAGCTAGTTTTATATAATATAGCTGTTTTTGTGGTTTTTGGTATCTTAAAATTTTGGCTACTAAATTATGTGTCCTTTTTTGGAAATATATATTTTTGTTCCAAATAAATATCTATCTATGTGTCGCATCCGGTCAAGAGCATGGATACAAAAGGAAACGCAAGCGCGCCATCTGGTGTCGTTTTTGTGCATCGACGCGCTTTGACATGACAGTCTTTATGTCATCCATCACTAGACGCGCGCGCTGGGTTGGCATTCTGTTCGGCCGCCCCACTGAGAGCACGCGTCTTGGAACTGTCTCTCGTTTCGTTCGTTATTAGTTAACGGTTATATTACGCAGTTGATTATATAGTGAACTAGCTGATCAATCCACAGCTTCGCACGCGTAGTTTTTCAATAAAAATATTACGCTCCTTCTGCGCAGTTGGGTAAAAAGTAGCCTATGTCACCCGGGCGGGGATAGTGTAGCTTCCGAATTATAAAATATTTTTTTAAATCGGTCCAGTAGTTTCGGAGCCTATTCAATACAAACAAACAAACAAATCTTTCCTCCTTATAATATTGTAGTATAGAAGATTGATGTGCTGAGTAGAATGAACTGCTAGCTGAATCTTAGTATTTTATCATTGCACAATTGTCAACTGTTTGGCCGCGTGATATCTGATAGCTTGTACAAATCCTGATGCCCCCGTCATATCGTCGCTGTTCTAACTAAGTGACGTAACCGACAATTTAGAAAATATTACTAAGAGTCGTAAGTGTACTTGGGACACTTCGAATGATTTATAATTTTAAGATATGTAGATACGTCAAATATACATAGGTACATACATACAACATACAACATACATACATACAGATACGCCGGTTAGACAGATCGGTTCGTCTTCAAAAGTATATAAAAGTAACATTACAAATGTCAGTTACGCCAAAATGTCGGTTACGTCACTTAGTTAGAACAGCAATGATATGTATATAATTGTGCGCACAAACTAGTGATTAATTATTAGAAACAGTCTGTATCAAACCACTTTATACACTTTATACTCAGTATAATATAACTTACAATACACTATTAACTAAGTGTAGCTTAGTTTATGACGATACTTTATTTGCTCGTTAACTTGCATTTCGGCTTCTTGGAATAGTTACTTGTTTTTGTTTAATAATATCAGTTTTTATTGTTTTTTGTAACATAAGTAAATTGAAAATTTCTTATGGAAAAATAAAACTCTTAGGTGTTTGAATAATATTGGATCTATTCCCATAAAAACGAAACATGCAAATTATGTTTATTTTTTTCTAACAAAACAAATATTTAAGTATTAGCTGTTGCCCGCGACTTCGCACGCATTACACTACTAAATGTGTAGGTAACCTAGAAATAAAGCTAAACTCGCTGTTGCAACTTGACTTGACACCCCATTTTTATCCTATGAGACCTAATTTATGGAATAAAAAGTAGCCTATGTGTTAATTCAGGTTATAATCTACGTATATACTAAATTTCGTCGAAATCGATTTAGCCGTTACGACGTGATTGAGTGACAAACAAACATCCAAACTTTCGCATTTACAAGAAAAGTTTGATTTTTACTGCAAAAATGTTTCCAAACGAAACCCGGAATTGTTTGCGCCATTTTAATTACGTATAAAAATACATTGCAATTGACTTGATGCACAAAAAAATATACTAATGAAATATATTAATGATCTTCCCCATCTTGTAAGGGACGATCATGAGGTTGTATTGTTTGCAGATGACACGTCACTTTTATTTAAATTAAAGCGACGACAAACCGATTTTGACGATGTAAACAATGCAATCTCTCAGGTCGTTAAATGGTTCAATGTAAACAATCTACTTCTAAATGAAAAGAAAACAAAGTGTATTAGATTTATACTACTTAATGTTACACAAGTTAAAGCAGATATAAAAATCAAAGACGAGGAGTTGGCTCTTGTGGACACTACCGTATTCTTAGGTATAACCCAAGATAATAAGCTTCAATGGGGCCCTCACATTGGTAATTTGTCGAAGAAACTTAGTTCTGCGGCATACGCAGTCAAAAATATCCGTCTTTTTACAGACGTAGACACAGCTAGACTAGTTTACTTCAGCTTTCTTTTCTTTTTTTCGAATGGACTTATCTCGCTGTTGGCCTCTGAGGCCGTTGCAGCTTAACCGAGCTTTTGGCGAGCGCAGAAGGCGCTCAGCCCTATAATTTTATTTTTGATGAGGCAACTAGCGCAAGGGCACCACTTAGGTACGAACCTCGGCTTGGGCTGTTGCCGGGACGGGGATAGGAGAGAAACGCCCGGGTACGTGCTTGTACCTCGTGTAGGCGGCGACTAATGGGACTCGTCGACCTCGCCGGCGAGGTCGGTGTATTTGTGGAGTGTTTGCTCTGTCTAATGTGGATGACTCACCCGCATTAGCGGAAGTGATTTCGTCATCCGGGTCTCCGAGAACGTGTCTCGGACGACGGAGGGTTTTCCTGTGCTCGGACGGTTCAATCGAATAGTCCGGAATAAGTTTACTTCAGCTACTTCCACAGCATTATATATTTATTTATTTATTTTATAAAATGCTTGCACACTCACAGCAGTGCCGAGGCGTGTGACGAGCTATCTAACAATATACACATTACAGAACAATACAATATAAGAATTAAAGTCAACTGTTAGTGCTACTAAATATATAATTCCAAGTTAAATTAATAAAAATTCGAAATTATATTAATCAAATTAAGAATAAGTTAATTAATTAGGTACATATAAACATTAAAAATTCAAAATATTTAATATCATGTCAAATAATTAATACATAAATTAACAAACACATACAATCTAACATAAAATAAGTCAAAGTGAGGGTGATGAGCAACCAAGGCGTTGACCAGAGATACAGATACATTATGTCATACGGTATACACTGCTGTGGGGGAGTGCTGCAGATATAAACACCGTTTTTGAGCTGCAAAAGAGGGTTGTTCGTGCAATTTATAATATGGGCCTCAGAGAATCATTACGTAATAAGTTTAAAGAAATAAATATTATGACATTTCCTTGTCAATACATCTATGAAAATCTGATGTATGTTCACAAATATATTAATTTGTTTAAAAAAAATAGCGATAATCATAATTTTAATACTAGAAATAAAGATAAACTCGCTGTTGCCTTTTGTAGACTCCATAAAGTTAGTAAATCGTTTAAAGGGCAAGGTGTTCGCTTTTATAACAAACTCCCAAGTGATGTATAAAAATTGACAATTAACAAATTGAAAAACGCAATTAAACAAAATCTTTATAAAAAAGCCTACTATAAAATAACGGATTATTTAGATGATAGAGATGCTTGGGATTGAAATTGCCCTAACTCGTTCAAAATGTTACAATTTAGACGTAATTTATTTTCTGTATTGTAATGTATTCTAAAAGGATCATTAAAAAAACAACCAGCCTTGTTTTCTTGCCTTTCTTTCCTGGCTTGGTCGCGAAGGAACAGGCAGTAAAAATTGACGTTTCAAAGTGATCCTTGTGATTTTAATGAATAGAAGATTTTGACTTTGACTCGTTATTTTATTTTAAAAATCTTTTAAGTCGTAGCAGTTCGTAACACTGGCGCGTAGCATTGTGCTACGCCGTACACGATAACGTGAACTAATTGTTTAAGGTGGAATCCGTTGATTGAGAATAAAATTGCATATCTACATTAGCGTTTTTACAGAAACAGAAATGAGTAGGTACGTATTTCAGTGTTTATAATTGTTACCTATTGACATACATAATCATTTAGAATTTAAATTAGTTATGTATTAATTTCTTTGACAATGCCCAATCTACAGCAGCTATAATCTTATGTACTTATTAATAAGTGTTTAGATGCATATAATAATGCATGTCTATTTTTAGCACCTCCTAAATGATAGTACAATGAGCTACTAGGTAGATGAAGCCTATGTAGTTATTTAAGTATTATTGACGTAACCTAGTGTTCTATTGTGTCTCTACGGTTTGAACAAATGAGTATGATTATGCATTTCACGTAAAAAATTAACAAAGATGAATATATGAAAGTTTTCTTTTCTTTGCAAACTTTTACTCAATTTCATGAAAGATTGATTGTTTACTTTTCAAAATAATTTTAATCAAAAGGGTTATTGAGGTATTTAAAGCATAATGTTTTCACCAACCAGTTTTCACCCTTCAATATATGTAATTATAAGTTTAACAAAACTGTTAATGACAGCAAGTATTTCGTTAACAATGAGGCCCGTAACAAGTTGGTTAAATTGAGTATAACCATTTAGAAACGTACACATAAACCAAATAAACGAAAGCCTAATTAAACGCTCAACAAAACAACCGTTCACGTCACTTCTCGGCTTAATTACGTACACTACGCCGTTATATGTCGTTATACGCCGTAATACGTAATACGGCGTAACGTTAATATTTCGAATGGATATTCTAGTGATAACAATGCGATGTGAGCCGTTCACGCACACAATTAGCGGCGCGGCGCCATCGGGGAATAAGGCTGCGACAAGATGAAACACCGGTACAACGGCACGTGATAAATCCCGTATATAATGTGATTGAAGTAAATCACAAAAGCTTTCTGCGTAAAATATTACATGCGTTTGTAAAACACGAAATACAAAGACAGCATACAGGTAATGACTTTGCATGTAATATTGTTAGTTTTTCTGTGCATATAACTGTAAGGTTCCCGAATAAAACCTAATAAATAAGTAACTTTTTAACAAAAATATAACCGACTGCAGATAACAGTAAAAACCAAAGTACTCTACCAATTTTGATGAAATTTCCAGGAGATCAATCTTAAAATATATCTTTTCAAATAATTAACTAATTTCTCAAATCGGTTGATATATGAGGCGTATAGAATCAAAAGCAGCTGTATCCCCTTCCGCTGATTTCTCAGCCTATTCAAAAAATGCCTGTTGCCATAAATATAAGAGAAAATCTCGTAAAAACTTCCCGTAGGAATATAAAACTACGACTAAAGCACTCCGACGTCCTTAATGGTGGTTTAAATAGTTATTGACTAAATTAAAATCCATTCTCAAGTGAAATTAGACACAATACGGGCTTAGCTGCCTTTCATTCTATACGCCTCATATAATGGAGTGCTGAGCTAACAAACATAACATGAGCATTAAACAAATTTAACCTTATATGGTTTTCTCATGGATGCCATGGTCAGAACTGGAACAAATAGAAATGGGACCACACGGGAAGCACCAGCTTTCAAATAAAAAAATAACTCATCAAAATTGGTTCACCCAGTCGAAAGTTCTGAGGTAACAAACATAAAAAAATACATTGCTGCTATGAAGCTGGGCATTCACAGCTGCTCAGTCTCTACAAAACACAAGTCCGCTCATGTATGGAGTACTGCTGCCATCTCTGGGATGGCTCAGCCAAGTATCAGCTTGAAGCCCTTGATTCGATTGAGCGACGTGCTGCTAGACTCATTGGTGATGACTCACTAGTGGAAGCCAATTTACAAAATCTAGAGCACAGACGCCGAGTAGCCAGACTTTCAGTTTTTTACAAGATACATTTTGGTGAATGTGCGCAAGATCTTCATGACCTTATCCCTCCTTCCCCCTTCCACCATCGGACAAGCAGACGAACCGAGAAGTACCACCCATACCTGGTCTGCATACCACTTTGCCGTACCAAACGATTTGCTTCAACTTTTCTTGTTAGCACAAGTGAGGAGTTGAACTCACTTCCGGCGTATGTTTTTCCAAACCAGTATAATCTTGAAGTCTTCAAGTCCAGAGTGAATAGGTTCTTTCTAGGCAAGCGTGCTCCATCTTCGATCACACCTTCACTTACCATCAGGTGAGGTAGTGGTCAAGCGCTTGGAAATCATCCATAAAAACAGTGTAATTGAGAACCTACTCCTTTTTTGAAGTCAGTTAAAAATGCCTAAAAAATTTATCAATCAAATGTACAGGTGGCACTAGCAGCACGGCGCTGAATTACGTTGCCGTAAAAAAATATTATTATTTAATAAAATTCCCACCATTACGTTACTAAGCCCGGCTTGCACAACGATCTCTAAACGTTTAGCGACTAAACATGTTTAAAATTTACGTATTTTTATGGTTTGACAACTTTTTAAATTTTAATTAGCTACTAAATACGTTTAGGCATCGTTGCGCAAGACACTCTTAGTATTCGTGCAATTTATAATAGAGCGTAGACGTGATTTCTTCGAGTTACAGTTTTATTTTCAAAATCATTTCATTTGACGACCTCCGTGGTGCAGTGGAGGAATCGCTGGCTGGGACGCAGAAGGTAGCGGGTTCGATTCCCGCCGCGGAACAAATGTTTGCATAATCTACAGATATTTGTTCCGGGTCTGGTTGTTTCTCTATATATTATGAGTATGCATTTACAAAAAAAACATGTATCCATCAGTTATCTGGTTCCCATAATACAAGCCCTGCTTAGTTTGGGGCTAGATAACGCTGTGTGAAATGTCCAGCAATATTTATTTATTTATTCATTTCATTGGCTATGTCAGTTACATTGGTTTGTCTATAAATCGATCTGTTACTGATTGAATTCTGATCTTGAAGAGAAACACCAAGCAAAGCCCTTTCCATAGCGTGCTGAGCGACATAAGGGGTTTTATGAGGCTCATAGTAAGAGACTATGTTTCTGTGCCATAATTATGTTAACACTGGTAAAACACACTGATCAAAGACTTTCGTCTTCAGATTTATGTACAAAGTAAAACATCAAAAAGTTTTTATTTTCCTATTGCACCTTCTTCAAGCGGACACGGCGCTTTGTGCGCTAGTGTGTGTGCACACAGACGCGCTGTAATAGAGCGATGACGTGATTTCCTGCGCTGAGTTATTGCTACTGTACCGGCGCTAAACGCTTCGCGTGCCGTGATCTTGTCAAGGGGAACGTTTTTGTACGTGTCATTTGTCTATTTAACGAGCTTATTGTTTCATATGACATGGATATCTTTGGTATTAATAACTGTAGGCTTGAACGGTCTATAAAGTCCTGCTTCTTTCATCATCGTGTCGACTCACGGCTGGGCATATGCCTCTCTTTGTTTATGCCATTCTTCCCGATCCTGTGCCAGTCTGAACCACGTACGACTCACGGTCTTATTGGTCGTCCCATCTCATTCCTGGGCGTCCCCTGCTTCTTTATTATAGAATAAATATGTTTGATGGTCTAAATGCTTTTGTTAAATTAATTATGTTTTGTCTAAATTTGTGGTTTCTAATTTTAGGGTAATTTTATTTTAATGCACGCTACACTATTTTTTAATCGTATTCAAATATTTGATTTCAATCTACATAGATCTAAATTGGATGTTTGGTTTAATAAGAGCTAAGCGGATTTTTATCTATTTCGTGGATCAATAAATGATCCACGTCCTAGGAATTTATCCTAGAGTTATATTCTAATAAGCAGCCGAGGATGTCCATCTCATGATGGACAAATGATGGTGATGGATTAGTATAGTCGTAAGCTTAGTTTTTTTAAATTATATTCGAAACAGGACTTCGGTTATAATAATTAAGATCAGCCATGTTTTATACTACCTTGAGATGGAACAAGCATATATCCTGATGTTAAGTGGTAACCATCGTCTATATCAAAGTATTGGGTCGGTAGGTCACACACCTTATAAATGTACCCTACGGTGCATTACGCTGCGTCCATCAACTTGAAGCATACAGGTGTGAATCCTCATGTGCCTGACATTTCACCGGCAACCATACTCTTAAAACCGAAACACAGCAACGCTTCTTGGCAGCAATTAGGTATGGTGGTAGTACTTCCCCGGACGAGCCTTTTCACAAGGAACCCAACTATTTTTCGCTCTGTTTTATGTTTCGCCGTTTATCAGGCATACGCAGTGGCATACATAGAGTTAATTTCACAATAGAAGTCCCGCGGCCGTATAAGGAACTAATGATTATCAGATGAAAATAAGGTTGAAAATGTATGTTTTCACATTCAACAATGTCAATTTATATGTCATGTCAACGTCACCGAAAGCAGGTGACTAAATCCCTACGGCTGAGTCGGGAGTAAAGTTGTACTGAGTTTCTGACTAAAATTGTGATTGAATTTGTAACCACATCTATATTCTAATTTGAACCAAAGAGACCCACACAAGAAAAAATTATTTGTAAATCGAATTAAGCTTTGCACAGAATGGACCAGAGGTGGGCACGCTCAATAGTTTCGCTCACTCGCTCACTCACATGCAAACTCAATCGCTCACTCGCTCGCTCAAGAAAACGGTTTCTTTCTCGACTTCGCTCGCTCGCTCATGAGCGGTAAAAATCGATCGCTCGCTCGCTAAAAATCGCTCATTATAGATTTAAATTTTAAAATCTGGATTAAAAATTTAAACCACAATAAACGTCAATGCTGAGCAAATTTTAAGTTTACTGATACATTAGTGCATGGCTGAGTGCAGATAGTGTCTTTAAAAAGCTAGTTTCGAACTTTACAACTGCTAAAACTTAAAGTAACCCAGTAATGCGTTGAATTTATTTAATGTATTACTATGATCTCCGAAATGTTATAAAATATGAATTTAAATGCAATCAAAATATGGACAAGCCAATTAAACAAGTGGAAATATTTAAGTGAAGTGTTTAATGCAGAAATTATCAGAAAAACAAATGACTAGGTACAATACTGGATAATAATGTAGTCAACAGTAAACCTAATTAATAAAGTATCAAATGTAACAAACAAAGGCAAATTTCTACTGCAAGCAGGCAAAATACTGACAATAAGTAAACCTGAACATATGTTAAATTAACTTTTTAACATAAAAAATCTCGACATAACAACAAATGCTCCATTGTTTCAATTGAAAGTGAAGCTCGACGGGCCCGATTATAGAATCCAGCAATTGAAAAGACACGTTCAACTCCACCAGACGTCGCAGGAATGCACAGATACTTCTTGGCAAGTCTTGACAAATTTGGAAATCGCGCAGAATTAGTCTTCCAGAACTGCAGCGGGTCAACGGAAGGTGGAACAATTCCCTCGTCGATGTAATGGTCCAACTCTGATGCCACGCATCTTGAGTGCTGCTGGATTCTTGAAAACACAGTCGGTGGCTGGGACGATGCAACGGCTGCTACGGAAGCGCTATCAATGAAACTTCCTTGGTCCTTCAGGATCTGAAACTCCATCTCAACCAGTCCCTTCACCTGGTCAATATGGGGGACTCGTAACTTGACAGGAAAACCATCACCAGCAAACCATGGTTCTGAAATTTATAACAAAATTTGTAATTAAAATTAGAATTAAATCAATTTATAATTATGACAAATTAAAAACCCCATTAAAAAAAGTTAAAGAGTTCAGAATTTATACCTTTAAATATCGAATCTTTTTGCCGTGGATCCAAAACGCAAGACAGAATGTAGGCTTCGTGGTTGACAGATGATTCCAGCCGGGTCTTCATTGAAGTCAGCAACGATGACTTGAAGTCCAAAAATGCGCTCGAAACTTGAATTTTGGATATACTCTCGAATGCTACTAGCAAAGTTATGACTACAACTGATATGGAACATTTTTCAGTTTGAAGTCGGTCAGTTGCAACTTGAAGAGGTTTTAGTAGTTGCGATAGCTGGGTCAGAATTTCTTGGTTGGCAAAAGAAGGCTTTGTGCGCAGCATGCGATAAGCCAGAGGATCAGCGTCTCGAATTCTTCTGGAGATGATGGTGAGAGCTTTCTGCATTTCAGATTCAGTCAGACGTTCAAGCGCAAAAAGAAAACTGTTCCATCTTGTCTTCACGGGCTTCACCAGCTCCTTTCCTGCGGTTGCCTTCAGCCCTTCTCTCCAACGGTTTCTTCTTCTGAAAAATTCCACCAACTTGTCAATGTAAACTGCTACTTGTTTGGCGTTGTTGTTTCTCTTCATAGCGTCGTTGACTACCAACTGCAGAGTATGCGCAAGGCAAGACAAGAACTTAGGACGACGAACTTCAGGATCTTCTTCCGACTCATCATCCATCTGGTCCGCCGCTGGTATGTCCTCTTCGTCTTCTGAAGCAACGAATGGAAATTCTTCGCCTATTGCTTCGTCCTCTCCACCTTCCGCACCTGCCTCGTCATCCAGAATCCACTCCCAATAGCCGTCGAAGATAGTGTCCATCTTGAACGCCTTCACCATATTTGCTGCATTGTCCGTGATTATATAGTGAGAGTTCGCGATGTCTCCTCCGTGAAATTCCAAAAGATCCTTAAACATCTGGCGGATGTTCTCTGCTGTATGGCGATCAGGAAATGACTGGAACCCAATAATCTTGGAGATGAGGTTCCATTCATCATCTATGAAGTGGCATCTGGTGGATATGACGCTCTTTCCCATCCTACTAGTCCAGATATCCGTAGTGTAGCTGATTTCGTCTTTTCCTTGTTGGTTGTGGAAGACCTTAATAGCTGGAAGAATCTTGTCTTCAACTTCCCGCTCCAAATATGTCCGGTAGGTTTTCCTGCTCTTCACCTTGATGTGGCTGTCCAAAACATGGATGAGGGAAGCGAACGCAGGGTGGTCCGGCAAACTCAGCGGAACACCAGCCTGTGCTATCAGCTTCACGATGGCTTGATCAAAGGACTTCTGTCGCGCTGCTCGACGGTGCTGAATTTCGGCTGTAACGGCAAACGGAGACTCCCGCTTGCTGAGAGGTCGTGATGTAGCTTTGATGTCCAACGAGTGACAATGACTGTAGTGCCGGTAAGCGTTGAAGTAGGAGCTTCGGGACAGGCTGATAGATTTGTTGCAGTCTTCGTGAAGGCAGAGCCAAGTCATGATGTCCTTGGATGAGTGACCCATATATTGGAAATACTTCGACCATTCCATTGCTGCTGTATCAATTACAAAACCAGGCCTTGCAACTACCGGATCTTGAGAGGTGTTGTGGTCGTCTTCCGAGGCGTGAGTGTCGCTGTCCGTGTCTTCTAAATCTTCTACTGGAACTACATCAGTGGACTGCCGTGGTCGTTTGCTTGATGAAGCCATGATTGGTTCCAGGAAAATCAGCCTTCTAATGTTGGAATGTTGTCCAGAGTGGGTAGATCAAACAAAGGTTCCTAAGCGGCTTGACAGGCACAGGTTTCCCAATGGCTGGACAGGCACAGGTTTCTCAATGGCTGGACAGGCACAAGGTTCCCCAATGGCTGGACGGGCACACGTTTCCCAATGCCTCGTTCAGACAAATATCCCTCGGAAACTGGAAATTTCAAAAAACAATAAATGTTTAAGAATTTATTTAATTTTAAAAAAGGTTGAAAAGTTCCCATAAACTTTGTGGAAACTTTCCAAAAAGTTTCCATACACTTTTCAAAAAGTTTCCATACACTTTTCAAAAAGTTTCCACTTACTTTCAAGAAAGTTTCCATAAACTTTTCAAAAAGTTTCCACAAACTTTTCAAAAAGTTTCCATTAACTTTTCAAAAAGTTTCCACAAACTTTCCAAAACGTTTCCAGAAACATTCCAAAAAGTTTCCAGAAACATTCCAAAAAATTTCCGGAAACAATCCAAAGTTTCCAGGAAATCCCCAAACAGTTCAAAAGTTCCCGAGAAACTTACCTTTTGATGTGGCAGAGTGTAGATAGGTTGGAGATCCGTTGATGAGGCCGGGCAGGGAGTTGAGTTGCTACTGAAAAGGAATAGGCAATTGCGCTGCTTTTTATAGGCCGTCAAAATGTTAACATCGCTCCGAAAAAAGCTGACATTGGGGATTAAGATGTTCCAGGCACTTCCTGGTACGTATCTTAACAACGCTACACAGAAAGCTGACATTGGGGATTAAAATGTACCAGGCACTTCCTGGTACGTATCTTAACAACGCTACATGAAAATGCTGACATTGGGGATTAAGAAAAAGCACTTACTGCCTGGTTCGGACCTTAACAACGCTACGCCAAAAAACTGACATTGGGGATTAACTTAAGTGCATTTTACGGCATGACTTTCATACCTTACAACGCTACACTAAAGGTTGACATTGGGGATTAAGAGATACCCGGCGAACATAGGAAAATGATAACATCGCATGCACCTGGTACTTTCTTTTATGGACCTTACAACGCTACGCCATAAACCTGACGTTGGGGATTAAGATTCTCCATCCTAGGGCAACGTGACTCATTTGACCTTGATGCTCCGTCTAAAATGCTGACGTGACTAAACAAACATTCACTTCTTGGAACCAATATTAATGCACTAAGGATATTGTCATTCATAAATTAACTTTGAGCGGTCGTAAATGTACCGCTCGCTCAATCGCTCACCACAAAAATTCTTCGCTCGCTCGCTCGCTCACTAATTATGACAAAAGTTTCTGACCGCTCGCTCGCTCGCTCGCTCGTGAGCGAGCGAATGAGCGGTACTTTTTCGCTCTCGCTCGTGAGCGATGCCCACCTCTGGATTCCAACCTAGATTATTTGATTGTCTCGCAAAAAGTGTGAAAAGTAGAGTATTCTCCTCGTGGATAAAGCTGTCTGCATCAAGCGCGTGCTTATATCCCTCTCTGCACTCAGGATTCTAGTAACTCCCTCACTCCGCTCGCGAATGAAGCTCATAACTCTAGTATCCTTTGTCACGTTCGGGATTCAATATAGCGCCCGTAATGAAAGACACTGTTTTATCCCCTCGTTTAATAATGTAGGTACTATTTAGACCCTTTAAGCATACACACTAACACTCAGTAGAATTAACATGTGCAGCGTGATAAAATGTCTGACAAATGTCGAAGATGAGTGATGTACTCGCTATTCCAGGAGCTTGAAGGCATCCTCTAGAGCGGCGGTAAAACAGTTTCGGAGGTATTACATCTCCTTGTTTAACGCCACATTTCGTACATTGCTCTTGTACTCGGACTCACATAAATAACAAATACATAAAAAACGTCACCATGCTGAAGTCAGCACTTCGATGTATCCATAGTCAATACGGCACCGCTGAGTATGCTAAATGGGAAACTTGTTTGATTGTATCATCCCCTATTACTCAAATACGCCGGGACCGATTCGAGAAACTCTTTTTTGTTTAAAAGGGTATACTTTCCAGGTGGTCCCATTGGCACCAAGTCAGTATCTGATAATGGGATCCCAAAACAATCGAGGGTTACCCTGAAATGTTATAGGGACGCAATTCGATTTTATATTTGTTATTGTTAACAAGTTACTTGACTATAAAAATACACTAATCAAGTATTTGCATCGGGTACTGATCATCTCATGTTGCTGAGCTGATGGTGGAAAATATAACTCCTTAACTATTAGGAGTTAGTGGATAATTCTTTAAATATTGTAGGCTCGTATGGACCGCTACTCTTGTTCCTTTGAGTTACTCAGGTGATCAGATGATAGAAGGTGCAACTCCTTGTTAGTTAGGAGTTAGGGGATAATTCTTAAAGTACCGTATATACCGCTAGTTTTTATTCTTTTAAATTATTAATTTTTCTGTTTTATGAAGTTGGTTATATTTTTGTTAATAAATTACTAGTTATCTCTACCTGTGCTAAACTAACATGCGCACCATAACTTAGACAAATTTTGACACTTCATCGCTAGTATTTTATTTTGAGGACGAGATGAGCACTTGAGCACAATATTGGCCGCTCTGGATATCAGAAAAGGTTTATGTTCAATAGGGCATGACGGCTGATATTATGTTATTAACTAGCTGACCAATCCGCGGCTTCGCACGCGTGGTTTGCCAATAAAAAGTAGCCTATCTGTTAATCCAGGTTATGATCTACGTACATACCAAATTTCATCGCAATCGGTTCAGCCGTTCCGGCGTGAAAGAGTAACAAACATCCATACATACAAACTTTCGCGTTTATAATATTGGTAGGATATATTAAGCTGTATGTAGCTAATTAAACACATGTTCAGTTGTCATAAACTATAGCACACACGGCTACACATCAGGCTATAATTTCCAGTATAAGCTAACCTCGCATTGTGTAGGCTTTTCGTAGAATGAGAGGTCAGCTTATACTAGAAGTGAATAGCTTGATGTGTAGCCGTGTGTACAATTACAACACATTTATGATCTTATCGATTTTATTACTTTTACTATCTATTGAATCGGTCCTATCAATTTCTATGCAAATGATAATAATTTAGACTACGGCTATTAATCGATACATTATCTATTATCGGCGCGTTGGCGCAGTATTGTACTAGTCTTTATCGGTAATTGGTTTTAAGTATTTGCTTGTTGCGTTATTTATCTGTTTTTGTAAACCTTTAATCTTTACTCTGATAACGCTAACCTATTTGGGATTTCAACAATGTATCAATGTTTTTGTATCGTTGATTTCTTTGTTGCCAGGTGCCATTTTGTAACTAATCTATAATCTATACTATAAAAATGAATCGCAAAATGTTGGTAAGCGCATAACTCAACAACGCCTGGACCAATTTGGCCAATTCTTTTTTTGTTGTATTTCTTATTGTCAGGAGAAGGTTCTTATAAAAGAATAAATTGAGAAAATTGCGCGCAAAATTAGAAAATTTAAGAATAAATATTCCACCATATAAAATTATTTATAATCTAACCTAAGCGCTTTTAAAATGTAACCTTATGTATGACGTTTGACATAGAATTGACAGAATGCGTGCTGCAAATATCGTCAAAGAGGATGTAAAAAAAATGAATATCGTTTGAAACAGATGCTTCGGTAGGAGTTATCCCGAGATATATTGTCTATATATATATAAAAATTAATTGCTGTTCGTTAGTCTCGCTAAAACTCGAGAACGGGTGGAGCGATTTGGCTAACTTTGGTATTGAATTATTTGTGGAAGTCATGCATTTTCTCATACATAATGATGGCCGGGGACAACAATTGACAATTCTACCAGGGTGACTTATATTGACAACCCGCGTTATACCTATGCATGTCAAGCCGATACGAAGTTCGGCGGGACCACTAGTAATATTATAAAGAGGATTTTTTTTTATTTTTGTATGTTAGTAACGAATAAACTCAAAAACTACTGGACCGATTACAAAAATTCTTTCACCATTAGAATGCTACATTATCCTTGAGTAAGATAGGCTACTTTTTACCTAGCTGCGCAGAAGAAAAACTACGCGTTCGAAGCTGCGGATTAGTCAGCCAGTAATGTATAAAGTTAGTGATGTTATTATAGGTTTAGCTATAAAATACTTGTTTTTAAAAAACGATAAAAGGAAGGTCAATGACCGATATGCTTGAAAGTCAATAATTGTATACATCGATCTTGTTTCGTAATTAATGTACACACGGGTACCAACACGGGTCTACCTGGTGGTTACATTTTAAGTCTAACTGATGTCCTACAGGACCAATTTTCCTTACCGTCTAACTGCTGGGATTGACAGGATATACGCTGACTGGGTAATGCTAGAAAACAAAGGACATTTCTTTCTTATAAAAAAAAATTGAACCTCTGCCATCCAGTGGCAGATGGCAGTAGACCGATAGATTTTTTCTCTATCCAAGCAGTTTGAGCTCAGGGCAAATTATTCTTATAGTTAAAATATGGACTGTTTAATTTCGTATCATTTATTTTCTATACTAATTCTGTTTATTGAACCAAAGTAGGTCTTTGCTAATCGCTCAAATGATGCCTACAGTAATTAGTTGCCTTCTGGACACTACTTTTACTTTGTTAAAGCATGATACTTGTAATTAAGCGTTCTATATTTTATGTGTAATTGTGTAGACGACCTCCGTGGCGCAGTGGGTGAATAGCCGGCTAAAACGCAGGAGGATTCGATTCCCGCAGCGGAACTAATGTTTGCGTGATCTACAGATATTTGTTCCAGGTCTGGATGTTTTTATATATATTATAAAGTATCTATTTACATGAAAAAGTATATAAGTATTCTATCAGTTATCTGCTTCCCATAGTACAAACTCGGCTTAGTTTGGGGCTAGATAGCGCTGTGTAAAATGTCCAGCAATATTTATTTATTTAAATTTTGTGACAGAATAACAATTAATTAAATAAGACGCCTCGACAAAGTCACATCGCTCACCAGAGGGGTGGAGAAGGCAACAACTCATAAAATTAAGCGTTTTGGATGTGAGTTAGTCTAACTGCGAGAATCGCCGCGTTAACAGCCTGCTAGCTGTCTCCCTCGCACACTCACACACGCGCACAGTCCGTAGACAGCTACACACTAATGTGAGCGCAGGCCCGACAGCGTCAGTTCTACCAACGTTACTCGCGGAAAACGTTCTATTTGTATTTCAAAGGTTGTTATTCGCGCCTTTTCGTTCGGAATTTTTATATCTATTGTGAAGTGAAGTGATTTGTTACGGATTTGAACTGTTCGGTGAGTTATTTTTTTGGTGTTTCTATTAGAGGGTTAAAATAAAAGTTTAACTTAATTGGTTTGTATGTATTTTGTAAACATTGGGGTAGGTATATGGTTTAAATATTAGTGTACTTAATGAATTAACGGAAATTTCAGTTAAAATGAGTTAGGTAATTATGTTAGAAATTAAGTTAATAATACTATTGTATTAGGTTAATACTGTTATTATGGATGCAAGTACTAAAATACTTAATTAATTCTGAGTTTATATGAGTAATCATCATATAAGAATCGTAATAATTGAATTTGCTTTGACAGTTCGGTTGATGTAACTTAAAAAGCTGAAATTTTATAAATATGGTATAACTAGGTATCAAAAAAGTTAAGAAAATATTTATACAAAAAAATAAATATATAATAAAAATATTATTAAATATTGCTGGACATTTCACACATCGCTATCTAGCCCCAAACTAAGCTCTGCTTGTACTATGGGAACCAGATACCTTATAAAATACTGTTTTTTCGTAAATAGATACATAAAATAATACTAGCTGACCCGCCCGCGGCTTCGTACGCGTGGTTAGTCAATAAAACATTACCCTCCTTCTGTGCAGTCGCGTAAAGTGTATCTTAAGTCTCAAGTTCATTCATAATTTATCTAGGTATATATGTACCAAATTCCATCGAAATCGGACGAGCCGTTAAGTCGTGAAAAGTGAAAAAACACATAGGCTACTTGTTGATAAACAACGCGTGCGAAGCCGCTGGCGGAAACTTGTTATACATATAAACCTTCCTCTTGAAACACTCTGTCTATCGCTGAAAACTACATTAAAATCCGTTGAGTAGTTTAAAAGATCTAAGGTAACAGCGGAAGCGACTTCATTTTATACTATGTTAAGATAGAAAAACATCCAGACCCGGAACAAATATCTGGAGATCATGCAAACATTTGTTCCGCGGTGGTACTTGAACCCGCAACCTGCTGCGTCTCAGCCGGCTTTTTGACTACTGCGCCACCGCCGATTATAAATAAATAATCTAAGATAGTTTAGGTTTTTTGTTTTTTTTTAGAGTTTACAATGGGTCCGCCCGGTAACTTTTTAATAGGGAAACAAAACCTATGATTTCATATAGTCTTCACAATCTAATTAATGTCAATACAGTAGAAAATATAATTTTCAAATAACTGAAATTTATTGAGTCACTAGCAGTTGCCCGCGACCTCGTACGCGTTACACTACTAAATGTGCAGGTAACCTAGAAATAAAACTAAACTCGCTGTTGCAACTTGACACTCATTTTTATCCTATGGAAACTGATTTATTGGATAAAAAGTAGCTTATTAATCAAAATTATAATCTACGTACATATTAAATTTTATCGAAATCGATTAAGCCGTTACGACGTGATTGAGTAACAAACTTTCGCATTTATAATATTAGTGTGATTTAACAATATACTATAACTTTTAAAACTATGGGAACTTAGAAGCGATTTTTTTTATTTTAATTATTTTAAAAGTAACCTGAACCTTATTATTAATATTATTTTCACTAAAAACAGGATATTTACCATAGTTTGTGAGTTTTTGAGTGTCTTGATATTTTGCACGGTAGCAGGAGCGCCATGAATGAAAATGAAAAGAGAAAATGCTAAGTTGATATTGCGGAAAAAACACACATTAGGTACCTACATCGGTAGGACACACATTCAGTACACAGTGACAATTATTAAGTTTTTGTAATATACTAGCTAAAGAAACGAATTTTTCTACAAGAAGATCTCAAAGTTCACTTTCTTTTTTTTATTAATTCATTACAGAATCAACAGCACTTTATATCAATGTAAACAAACTCTTATAGATAATACTTAATGCCAATAACAGATTCTCATTTTATAGACATATCTTAAGAGAATAGTTACCTAGAGAAAATGTTTAAAACACAATATGTTAAGTAATTTTCAAGGAATTTAGTAGGTACGCATTTTTCGTGCTAATTAAATATGTGAAGTAAAAGTAACAGCGATTACAATTGTGTAAGATATGATTTAATATAATATTATGCATGCAACACTAGTATTGTCGTAATAAAGCTCTTATCTCTTGCCATTTGCTAATGACATTCTACTTTACTTGTCAATTCGAAAGTAACTCCGTCCGTCTCTCTGTCACAACTTAAGCGATTTTGATAAAATTTAGTACCTACATAGATAGATTAAGAACTGGGTTGAGACCAAGTTTTTTATTGATAAACTACGCGTGCAAAACCACGGGCGGAAGCGTGTATCTAATGAATAATAATTAAAGGCACTTCAAAAGAGCTTTCCTCAAAGGTTTTCAATTATCAATGATTAAAACGTATCCTGTCCATCAGTGCAACACAGCTATAGGTACCCTTGTACAGTTCCGGCCAATCATGTCCACTATCGAATATGACATTAATCGATCAGATGGCGGCACTACAAAGCTAAGGAAACAACTAGGGTGGGCCGGTTTTAACCGGATATGTCCGACTTTTATATGATCACATTATTATTATAAATGCGAAAGATTGGATATTTGTTTGTTTGTTACTCAATAACGCCGTGAATATAAACCACAAATAAACCACATAATCACACTGGATGTTGTTTATTTATTTGTTTGTTTGTTTGTTACTCAATCACGTTGTAACGGCTGAACCGATTTCGATTAAATTTGGTATATACATACATTATAACCTGTATTACCACATATACCTTTTATATACCACTGTATTACCTTTTAATCCATAAATCAGATCTCATGGGATAAAAATGGGGTCAAGTTGTAACAGTTAGTTTAGCTTTATTTCTAGGTTACCTACACATTTAGTAGTGTAACGCGTACGAAATCGCGGGCAACAGCTATTGCTAAATAATTATCATGTTATCCATACACTATAACAATTAAAACCTTGATCAATATTTTGACAGGACGATATTCTAATATGACACCTGTCAAATCTGACAGTTTTCCACAAGTTTAGTGGCTCTGTTCTCTCCGCTCCGGCTATCTGCCACTTCCCTAAACATGTCTCGACTTGTGTGGCCTTTGAACTACCGCAGCTCTAACAAATTAAAACTTTACATCATTATAATAAAACATGTTTTTCATCTTCGCGAAAACTGTTTTCCGAATGTGTTAATATCTTACATTTCCTGGGCTCTTTTTGATGTGCCTCTTTGATTTTGTCAATCTAATTTATAGAACGGTTTTGATGACAGCTGGCTTCAAAAGCTTTTTATTGGACGACACGATGCATTTTGGTGATATTTTCTTTATGGAAATGCTTCGGAAATGTTATAGAAAAATAGTTGAATACTCGCGACTTCTTCGTCAAATTTCTAGATCTCGACAACAGCGCCATCTATTTGGTGCAACTATAGCTAAGAACCATTCAGGTGACACCATTTATACAAAAAAAAAATCATAAAAATCGGTCAAGCGGTATGAGGAGAAGCATTACGAGCTCACGCACACCGAAATCTATCCTATCTATACCAATAGGTATTATAAATTCGACAGTAACTCTCTGTCTTTCTGTCACGTTTCACGACCGAACGGCTGGACATATTAAGATTAAATTTGGTATATAGATAGATTATGACCCGGATTAGGACATTGACTACATTTTACCCGACTGCTCAGGAGGGTAATTTCATAATTCATAATCATTTGTTCGCATGAATGTATGTACAATAGTTCGTATGTCAATTGTAAAATAAGATTCATTTACATTCTGCCTCATCGAGGCGTGCCAAAATATATCTAAGATAAAAACAATAATACTAAACCTAAACCAAAAATTACTAAACCTAGAAAACTTAACTTTTTATGAACATTCACTTTGACATTGCAACACCAGTCTTTTTAAAAAATCTTCTTAAAAAACTGCCGCCATGTAACCCTTGCGTGTAAACTCACTTTATAAACAGTTTGTAGATAATATTATTTTTTGAAGCGGGTTCATCTGCACTTTAATTAACTACCTTCTTTTTTTGTTGCCATTCCCAAATGATCTGTTAATTAACACGTTAAAACATATCATAACACTATAAAATACATCCCACACCACACAAACTGGGTACACTATACACACATAAACACACACACACACACAAAACACACACACTCCAAATGCAATCAAGCAAACATTGCAGCTCAAGGGGCACTTCTTCATTAATTTAAACATTCTAAAAAAATGTAATACTATTTTTTTTTGTTGTAAACCATTTCTTGTAATTTTTAATTTATGTAAAAATTTAGTTATAATAGGTATATTAAATTTAACTAGCGGGCTACTTTGCCGCGTCAAATTTATAAAAGCTTAGTATTACATAATGTAGATTTAATTTGGTTTAATTTCAGTATTATGTCAATAAATGTATGTTACACGGTAATGTAACTGTGAATCTAAGTATTATTAAATAAAATAGTAAAATAAAATACTAAAAAAATAAAAACGTCAAACTCTACGATAAAATTGAATACAAATATAAAAAAATGATAATACATAATTTCAAACCCGTCAAATTCATACAAAAACTATAATAATAATGTCAAAATTACAACTTAAATATTAAAAATGTCAAACTCTCTAAATACAATAATAATAATAATAAAAATAAAATTAATCTTTATAGTTTAAATATTCATTCATTTAAAAAAAACCACTTAGGTATCCCTTAACCAAAGCTTAAGTCTTCTTTTAAATACTAGAAAAGGCAAGTCCTTGAAACCATTTGGCGATTTGTTGAAGGTGGTAATGGAATGCTATTAGGCATTCCGCTTAACAAGTTGAAGCCCGCACGGCGCGGGCGGCACATAGAGTCTATGCTTGTACCTCGTGTTCCTGGTGAGAACTTCAGAATGCTTTCCAAAATATTGAGGGTATTGCCTGACAAACACACATACATCCCCGATGTAATGTTTTTATTGACAAACCACACATGCTTAGCCGCGGGCAAGTTAGCTAATTTTATATAAGTACGTACATAGATGCTAAAATATACTGAATACTGATGCAGGTTTGGGTACGAAAGTTCCTCGATCTAAATCATGGTAGTCAGTTACAAGTAAAATCAATATTCTTGAGAGGATAATGATGCTAGAAAGCACAGCGTAGGATTCCCTCATATGGACACAAAATAGATACGTATAGAAGTTTAGTGCAACTAGCGACTGGTGCATGCACACAGAGGCGCGCGTTCGAGGATTTCGATACAAGTCAGTCGAACGCCAGTTGCTGCGCTTTGGCGAGTCTTAATTGTAAATGTTTTGTGTGACATAATTTGTTAGCTGGTTGTAAATTTACTTCTGATAATTTACGATACAATTTTTATACATTTTTAAACAGTGAATAAACGTTCTTATCAAATTTATTGTATATTGTAGGTTCCAGCCCTAGCGCTAAAGTCGAGGGCAGGTAATTAACATCAAAAGCCCGAACTATACTTCGGTACCTATCTATTTTGTGATACGGGTGTGTTAGTATCATAGTAATATTACCATACTTTGCTTGTACCATCCTTTTGTGTAAGTCAGCCTGAATTCATCATCATTATCATTCATCATCTGAATTCATATCAGCCATAGGTCACTGCTAAACATAGATTTCCAGGACGACTAATCTTGTGCAACCTGAACCCAACGTCTCCCAGCTCCCTTTAACTGGTCGTTTTTCTATCTAGTAGGGGCCGTCCTAAGTCTTTCCAGTATGTGGTCTACACTCGAGTACCTTATGCCCCAATGGCCGTCAGTCTTTGAGCTATGTGCCAGTATTGCACTTATAGTACTAAGGTTTCTAATAAAGCAATGAAACCAATTCTGCATCAATATTATAATTACAGTATTGGCTCAATTGACTTCAACCATACGTTCCACATACTCACGCGGCAACAAGGCATTATCAATCTTATGGCTTTAACAATAAAGAAGAGGTGAATAAAGGATTCATGACGCTAAGCGAGAATCGCTTAGCGATTATAGAGTCAGCAGATTGTAAATTGAGGCAAAGCTGTTAATTAATAGTCTCATTAAAATGACTATTTAGGTAAGTATACATAGGTACCTATTTTTCTTACAATAAACATACATTTTAAAAAAAGTAGTAAGTAGTTATTTTCTCTTTACGAAAGTGTTTGTTGCACGTGCTGCTACCGAGAGAGCTATGCTTGGTGTTTCTCTACGAGACCGAATCAGAAATGAAGACACATTATAATTAGACAAAGAGTGGAAGTAAGAGTAGTTCCTTGTGAAAGGGCTCGCCTGGGGAAGTGCTATCACTATACCTATTTGTGCCGCCAAATAGCATTGCCGTGTTTCGGTTGGAAAGGTATGGTTGTCGGTGAAATTACGGGCACATGAGGCTTTACATCTGTATTCCTCAATCTAGATCAAACCACTGGATAGAACTTCACGACACCTAAATTCTCTCCACCGAACGCCAATATTACCCAAGAATCGTTCGAGAAGCCGTCGAGTTAAAGAAATATCGCAATTTTAATCGTGAGGACGGCTTTAGATTATCTGCATCGTGGAATCCAGTTATAGTTAGGTGTTCACGTCGCGATTTAGATCCACGCGTAACTTCAGATACTGTTAGTATTGTATGTCGAAACAGTGGTACGTGCGATTCAGAAAACCAAGTGCGGGTAGTTGGTGACAACATTCGCGCTGCCCGGCAATGACACCCGCCCGCTTTCAGTCTCTCGTGACCACGGCCTATGTAACTTGGCCGAAACGTCGAGGTTAGTCACAATTATGATTTTTCTTAAAAACCCGTTTTGTCTTAAAAACATGAGTATAGTTCGCGAAAATTTAAAAAGGCGTATTCCTCAAGTTGATTTATCGATGGTTTTCATTTGGACTACATGAAATCCGACACCGTATACATATATTCGGGACTAAAATGCAATATGAAAGTATAACCACTTGCTCCTCTTGGTTAGCTAGCTTCATCATCATTATATCAGCCAGGACGTCCACTACAGTACTGCACATAGATTCTATAGATTTCCATAGTCTGACCTACCGTGCACCCAACAACGGTTCGTAGCGTCTTTATTAGGTCATCTTTTCATCCAGTCCCCTGACTTGCGCTGCGCTTTCCAGTGTATAGTCTCCCTCTCCACTCAAGAACAATTCTGTCATTAGCTTGACGACCTCCTTGGCGTTGGGGGCAAATAGCCGGCTCAGTTGTAGGAGATTGCGGATTCAATTGCTACCGCGGAACAAATGCTCGCGTGATCTACAGACATTTGTTTTAGATCTGGGTGCTTTTCTATATATCCGTACTAATATTATAAACTCGAAAGTAACTCTGTCTGTCTGTTACGTATTTACGATTAAACGGCTGGACCGATTCCAGTGAAATTTGGTCTGAAGATAGATTGTGACCGGCGTTAGAACACAGGTTACTTTATACCCGGCGCGTGCGAAGCCACAGGAGCGGGCGGGTCAGCTAGTTATGAATAACTAGTGGTTCGCCCCGAATTGAGATCTCGCAAGTCTCCTATAAAAACAAAAAAAAAATATTATTGGTAATCTTTGACTATCAAAATTGTGATCAAAATAATGCCACGTAATGCATAACCTCTAACTTGACCTACAGTTTCGATAAAATTACAGCAAACGGGAGTTCATGTAATTTGGACATTCTGTACGGACATTGGGGTAGAAATTGAAGTTGTTCTGGATTTAAGACTTTTCTCTATATTTGTGTCATTAAAGCTGCACGCATACCAAATTTTAGCAGTGTGGGGGTCACTGGTGGACCTTGTGAATTTCGTTAAAGTTCAGTTTTTATTATGGCTAATAATTTAAAAACTACAAGGTTTAAACTAAAAATAAAAATGGTATCAAAATTTACTCATAAATACCTTTCATTAAACGTTCCATTTGACCCAATAGTCTCTCTTTGATTTTTTTTACTTCTCTTGAACTCCAATATACAACCGCCCCACATTTTTAGCTCATTTAGTCATACCAAAATTGTGCCACCACTATAAACTAAATTTTGATTAAGGCTTCAAAAGTTATCCTCGGACAAACAAACACACATACATACAACGCCGATTTGCCCAAGTTGATTTGGAGATCTCGCTTTGCTTGATCAAAAATGTATCTATAAGTATTGTTTCAGTTATCTGGTGCTCATGATACCTACAAGTTTTGCTAAGTTCATGGCTAGATAGTACTGTGTGAAATATCCAGTATTATTTCGTTACATAATAGCTTACTTCGTTCAGATCTCAGTGTACAAAATGAGTAAAGTAACTTTCTTGAATGCTGACAACCCTGATTTGTCATTCCAATAAAAATCAATCAGCAACGATGAGAGTTGATCCTATGTCCATGTGTGCGTGAGAGCCGGAGGGGAGGACTTCCCATTCAACTTTCAAGCTTAAATTTGGTGAATAAAGTTGAATGTTGTATGGGGAAAGTTGTCTTTGTTTATCGATGCAATTTGGCGGTTTTGTCGGGTTTTTATAGCGAGTATGATACATTTCTTTATAGTTCGCCGGAGCAATTGATGTGTTTAGTGGATGTTATAGCTATTGTTTCACGCTTTTTCTATTACTAGCTGTGTTCTACTGATTTAATCAGGGTTTATTTCAAGGTTAGAGGTTATTATCCCTTTTTCATTACATACAAAAAGTAGGCACGTATCTTTACAGATTTTCGTAGTGAGTAAGAGATCTGTTGGTGCTACAATGGAGATTAATATTAACACAACGAATTTCATCGAAATCGGTTCATGCGACCCATTTATAACATTAGTGTGATTGATACCATGTATTAAATAAGTGTTAGTAACAACTTATAGTAGAAATCACTTCATGACCCATAAAAAAAAGAATAACAAGAATGAGAATTATTTATTTTCCAACATATTATTATCTTATTTTTCATATATTTATTATAGTTGTCAGTGTCATGAAAATTGTAGCCGTAGGTACAATTGGATTGTAGGTAAGCATGACCCCTTTAAAAACACCTCAACAAAATAACTACAAATGTTGAGCGTTTTCAATTTTGAGTCAATCAAGCAAAACCAACGATTCAATTTCTCATCCATTCCAACCGTCTTGTTAACCCATTACAATATCAAAGTGAAATCCCAGTGAATCCTAACTGTCTGTCCGTTTGTTACAGGAAGCAGCACTTCAAAGCTGAAAACTTCAAAGACTTCATCAATCCAAAGTAGACTATTAAATGATTCAATCATAAAAATAAACATGGTATTCTGGGAATAGTACCCATGAGTGGCCAAGATATGCAGACCGTGGTCTCTTACTCCAATCTCATCGAAGACCACCTGGAGCAGAACCTAGCGAATGACTCAGGGTATGACTGCGAACGGAGTCCCGAGACTAAGATTGTGGTGGATGAGGATGATAAAGAGCTGATTATAGCTGATGAAGAATCTTTGAACGTTGATATTGAAGATAGAAGTGATGATGATAAGAAAGAGGAGACTGCTGAGTCGTGGCATCCTCATGTATACGGGAAGCCTCCAAAAAAGCCAACGCCACATTCTATAGAATACATCCTAGGGTTAAATAAAGTTAGTCAGCTGATGCGTGTCAAACGCTTTCAAGAAAAGAGTGTTCAAGTCGAAGATAAAAAATTCCAAGTCGTTGACAGAAACTTTCAAGTAAGCAAACGAAACTTTCCTATCGATGACAAAACAAATCAGATCGATGACAGAAAGTTTCAAGTGGACGATAGGAAGTCCAATAAGAACAGACTACAGGAACAGTTGTTACAGCGAGTGAGGACTAGTGAAAGTGAATTGGACAAAGTGTATGCGTTCAAAGAGGATCAGCCGCTGAATCTGTCGGTTCCGAAGAGTCAGTCATGGCTCGATGAGGAGAAAAATAAAGGTAAGAAATTTAACTTCTAATCATACTAGTTCAGAGTTCAATTTCCAATCTATATATTTTTTGTCGATACCCTTGCGCTTTAAAATCACAAGGTTTACTTTGAAATGTCAATTTTTCTGCCTGTTCCTTAGCGACGAAGCCAGGAAAGAAAGGCAAGAAACAAGGCTGCTTGTTCTTTTTAATGATCCTTTTAGAATACATAACAATAAAGAAAACAAATTACGTCTAAATAGTAACAATTTTGACCGAGTCGGAGTATTTTCAATCCCAAGCTTCTCTTTTATCTAAATAATCTCATATGTTTATAGGCTTTTTTATAAAGATTTTGTTTACTGAAAAAAAAATATTATATGTTTAATCTGTTTGGGCCTTCCAATGGCCCGATGGACCGATGACATTATAATTTGTGGAAAATCGGTGTATGGAGGCTTGTCTATTAGCTGCTGTTAATGATGATGATAAAGTATTTGCAAATGATAATGCACAGTTAAGTCTTTAATCGATTTATTAAAATAAATTAGTTCTTATCGTATTAAAATTATATGTTATCGAAATGTTTCGTATGTTATCGCCTGAATAAACTAATCTAGTATAACTTATTTAAATGGTCGATAAGAAATAATTCTTTTATATCTGATAGTTTGTTAAATTAATTACTTTGTCAAGGTCAGCAATAATTAATATTATAATTATTGTCAATAAGGTAAAAATGGCATGACCTCATGATGGTTATGATTAGCCAATCATCGATTTTATGGAACATTTATTTAATTCTTAATTATACTAACAAAAAATCTATATATATATATAAAAAGTCGTGTTAGTTACACTATTTATAACTCAAGAATGGCTGAACCGATTTGGCTGAAAATTGGTGGGCTTAGAACCAGGAGACGGACATATGATACTTTTTATTCCGTTCGACCGCGTTCCCGTGTGACGTGACATAAACCGTCAAAGAGAATACAAGTCACTATAAAACGTGGTATAACAAAAACCCATCTGCCACGGAATAACAAAACGCAAATGACAGCCAAACGTAATTTTGTCTATGATTGTAAATAATAATATATGTATAAAAAAACCGGGTTAGTTAAACCATTATAACTCATGAAAGGCTGGACCGATAATGCTGATCTTTGATTTTTTGGATTTGTCTCCGCCTCAAATAGCAGAATAACTATTAAAATATCGGAAAAATTTACGCAAAAAGACCGGGATGGCCAGGGACAACAATTGACGATTCTATCAGGGTGACGTATATTTCGCATATTGACAGCCCGCGTTATATGAATGTCAAGGCGGTACGAAGTTCGGCGGGTCAACTTGTTACAAATATAGGGCCTAATGTCAATTTATATTATGTTACCTCTATGTAACCGTGTTTTAGCAAATAAATTGATTTCATATAATTTCTATTCAAAAATGATCTTCCTTAAATACCTAGACTTACAGTATATTTGGCTTCAGGTTAAGCACATACTTAATTATCTCCGAAAACAACTGAATTTTACACACTGGCACTCCAATAAAAAATGTATTCGCTAATAAAGATTCTATCTATCTATCAATAAAAAATCATCGGATATATTAAAGTCCTAAATTAAATATCGTTCTAATATGTAAGAACAATTATCTAACATCTATTATCTACCAATTATCTAACATACTGGTGGTAGAGCTTTTGTGAACGGGCTCGAGGAAGTGGGCACCACCGCCTTACCTTTATCTGCCGCCAAATAGCAGTACTTGTGCTGCTGTGTTCCGGTTAGATGGTAATGGTATGTTCCTGTAATTACTGGCACATAGACATACCAGCTAAGTCTTATAGTATGGCAACGTATCCACATAGAGATCAAGACAACATAATATCTTGTTTTGAATAAAATTCTATGTGGATATCCATGGGCTGCAGTAGCCACTTAACATCTGGTGGAATGCATGCTCGTTTGCCATATAAGTTGTATAATAAAATCTATATTTAAATAGTCGTATCTGGCACCAAACTACTCCAAAAATTATATAATACTAGCTTACCCACGCACGCGTGTTTTGTCAATAAAAACATTACTTTCCTGCGCAGTCGGGTAAAAGGATAGCCTATGTCATTTTCCAGGATATAATCTATCTTCTTGCCAAATTTCATCACGATCCGTTCAGCCGTTTAGTCGTAAAAAGGTAACAAACAAACAGAGTTACTTTCGCATTTGTAATATTAGAATAGATATAGGTACTCGTACCTATCTGTAAATATCTATAAGTTGAATGAATTCATTTTTCATTTTTTAACTATATTATGTACTTTCTAAGATATATACCTATATAGATCTAAGATAAAGAATATGTGAATAGTTTAGCACATAAATGAATATATATTCCGAAAGACATTACTTAAAATCTAAAAATATGTTCTAGTTTAAACACAGTACATGTCCAGTCATGTTAAATTGCTATGGAAAGCGATACCTTTTGCAATAATCTGCACCTGACGTCATTCTATGCATTATTACCGTGGATATTGGATCTTCCGCGATCTGTAGCAATCTTGCGCCCTGCAATGCGTTATTTCACGTTGCATTGCTTCAATGCTCACGGTTCGTATTCTATCCCGACAGTAAGTTTCCCTATTGTTATTTTAACTTACGCACGCAAACTTAAAACTAGTTTAGTATAGGCAGAATATATCAGCAGTCCTGACCTACCCGCGGGTTCGTACGCCTGATTTATCAATAAAAACATAACTCTCCTTCTGCGCAGTCAGGTGAAAAGTAACTTATGTCTTGATACCGGTCATAATCTATCTATACACCAAATTTCATCCAAATCGATCCAGCCATTGAGTTCTGAAAACGTAACACAGACGCACAAGTAATTCTAATTTCTTTATAATGTTAGTATAACTGGTCAAAGCACCATGGTGTATACACCACGGCGCATTTTTGTTGCAAAAAGAATGCATTTTCCGCCATTTTGAATTAAATTTTCGCGCCGCGCGGCACTTTTGTGTCTTTGGTGATTTTGTACGTCCCACAGGTCCTATGAAGTTGGGATTATCGTGTTGCCACTGAATTTACCGTTATGTCAGTGTCAAGCAAGCATAGACAGGTTTGACATTCATGAAACATGCCATGGAACAACGCGCGCGGTTGGCGCGCGGTTTGCCGCCGTACGCGTCGCTAATAAGGGTTATTATTAGTTTAAATCACCATCATCGTATCGGCATAGGGCGTCCAATGTTAAACATAGGCCTCCCCCATAGAATTCGGGAGCGGCCAATCTTTTGCGGCCTGCACCCAATGGCTCCCAGCTACCTTTATCAGGTTACCTTACCATTAATAAATAACATCAAAAATCACATAAATATTTCTGAACCCACAAAGTATTCCCCGTATCCTTGGCATAAGGAACCACGGTACCTCAATATTTAAATCCGTAACGAATATTTGCAGGTAATGCAAACATTTGTAGCGTGGAACCGAACCCACAAACTTGCGTCTTAGTTGACTACGTGCCCACCCGGAATTTATGTAGTCAGCTTTTGTTTATATTTGTTATTTTAATTAAGTGCCTCTTTTGACATTCGTCTTTTTCAGACATTAACTTTGTAGTGTAGGTTAGAATTCAATTTGTATTTGATTAAATCACACTAATATTATAAATGCGAAAGTTGGGATGTTTGTTTGTTACTCAATTATTTTGTAACGTCTGAATCGATTTCGATGAAATTTAGTATGTACGTAGATTATAACCTGGATCAACACATAGGCTACTTTTTGTTGACAATCAACGTGTGCGAAGCCGTTGACGGAAGCTAGTACTATTATAAAAGTGTATTGAAGCTAATTAATAAACAATGCTAAAGATAGTGATGTGCTGTACTAATAATCTACTTAGTAATAAGAACTGCGTAACCACATTATGCAAATAAATATGATTTGATTTGATTTTGATATTTCCCCACGACTTTTCTCTAAAGGACCAACTCATCTTCATCTTTACGAATGCTATTTTTAGATCAAACTCAACAACAGTTCCATTTCTTCTTAAAACTAACAACAATATGCACATCATCAAACATCGAATTCCCAACACAGCTGTAAGCACCTTATGCTCAAGTGCCACCAATTAACGACCATCAATATAAGCCCCACACGCTCCCAGAAGACTATAAACCGGCCGAGCTCTAAATCAATCTCAATTACGGCCATTCGCGTTAAGTGATTTTTTTAGGAGAATAATAATAGGCTAGTTACGATGCATTATATATTACACAGAAATTGCTAATAATCATTAGGTTCGCTAATAAATTAGGTATAAGTAGTCGAAACTTCATCAAGAGTTACTATCATCCAAAAATGTGAGTCTATGGTAGGTATAAAGATGAGAACTAATTTTTGAAGTGGTAAAAGCAGGAAGTTCTTGATAAAAAAGTAATTAATAATAATTATAAGTTAGGATATTTACCCATATTTGTGACACTCAAAAGCTTACAAATCATGGTAAATATCCTGATTTGATATAATGTACATCCATCTCCTCCATCGTTTTCTTTGTGAAGCTTGTTCCCTGTTTTTCTCCAGTGGTTCTTATCAGTTGCATTCTGGAGAGCTGCGCTGACTGGCATCTCTGGAAGTTTGGATATCAGATCCGCGCATCGTTTAGGACTTTTTCCACGAGGCCTTTTACCCTCTTCTTTCCCGTAACCAGGCTAGGCTAGGCAACTAGGCGCTCTAGATTCGCTGAGCTTTATAACCAAAATACTGCAGTATTCGGTCCAGATAGGTCGTGGAAAGCTTTTGACAACGTTTAAGCTTAAACTCTTCCATTATGGGTACGTGTACGGTTACTAGGTATTCGTAAAAGGAGCCAATACCACATCGCAAAAGCGTCATTTCCCTTTCTATCAGCGGCCTTTATGGTCCAGGACTCCAATGTTCAAAAGTTAAATTCATTTATTCATTAAAATCATAAGGATTACTTGAACAGGTAGTAACCGTTTTGGTTCTACGTTCTTGATGCGCACAGCGGTATGGAACACATTGACGTCGTCTGTTTTTCCTAAAGAATACAATCCGGGCCTCTTTAAGGTAAGAGTGAATTGGTTTCTTCTAGATCTTCGTGCTTCATCTTAGATCACATCATCGTTTACCATCAGGTGAGATTGTGGTCAAACGAAGACCTATATAGTTTAAAAAAAAAACTGTTCCTCCGCGGCCAAGTCAAGAAAGAAATACAATAAACAATGCTGGTTATTCTTTTTAATGATCTTTTTACAAAACTATACATAATTACATTAACTACCTCCGTGGTGCAGTGGGCGAATAGCCAAGTGAGACGCAGGAGGTAACGGGTTCGATTCCCGCCGCGGAACAATTGTTTGCATGATCTACAGATATTTGTTCCGGGTCTGGATGTTTTTCTATATATTATAAGTATGTATTTACAAAAAAAAAGTATATAAGTATTCTATCAGTTATCTGGTTCCCATAGTACAAGCCCTGCTTAATTTGGGGCTGGATAGCGCTGTGTGACATGCCCAGCAATATTTATTTATTTATTAAAGAAAATAAGATACGTCAAAATGGAAGCACTTTTGATCGAGTTGGCGCAATTTCAATCATCTAAATATGTCAAGCTATTTTATCATCTAAATAATCCGATATTATATTAAAGTAAGCTTTTTAATAAAAATTAGTGCTATTATATACTTTTGAATAAGTTAATTGTACATTTTTTTTAATATATCACTTGGGAGTTTGTTATGAACGCGTCCAGTCAGATACAGAATGTATGTTAAGTGCATAAAATGAACTTTTCTAATAGTAATTAACAATGATAAAAACAGTTTTCTCGAAGACGATAAACTAACCGACTGTAAATCAATGTCAATTAGGGCCATTCGCGTTGAGTGCTATTTTCTTTGGAAGGGTAATAATTTTTATCGATGCATTGCAGCTGGTTACTGCCCATTGTTATGCTTTGTTTGTTTTTACGTGTCCGTAAAGTTTTGGCAACCGTTAATATGTGGTGTAACTTATTACTAATTAAATTGAGAACTCATTTGGAGCCATTGCAGTTTTATACTTCCGACGGAAAAAAGGGTGTTAAAGTTTGAAGACATTAACAACAACCCTTTGTGAACCAGTCGGTTGCCTGGGTGATTTGTCGCGAAACAGGTGTACACTGACGATTACCTAGCCCCAAACTACACAGATCTTGTACTATGGGAACTTACTACTATGGAAACGTATATTTTTTTTTGTAAATACTTATTTATAATATAGAAAAACATCCAGACCGGGACATATATCTGTAGATCATGTAAAAATTAGTTCTGCGGCGGGAATCGAACTAATATTATCCCCTCCAATCATAGATACATAGATAGGTATCTATTTTTTTATTGCACACCATAAAACAATACAATTATAAAGCGCAACGTAAATCTATATCATACTATTGGCGATCTTATCGCTTAATAGCGATCTCTACCAGACAACCTTATGATAGAATGAACTGTGTGGACTCTGTGGACATTACATAGCGATAATGGGTGTAATGGAACATAAATACAAACTTATACATTTACCTCCTTATAACAATTTAGTATATATACTCGTATTATTATCACGGTTTTTCAATTTTGTAATAAATAACTTGGTGTATATATTTTTTTTTGAATTTTTTTTAATTACTCCCCTTCGAAACGTGCTCTACGATGCACATCCCTGGGTCCTATATAAACAAAATATAAAATAAATATTGCTGGACATTTCACACAGCGTTATCTAGCCCCAAACTAAGCAGAGCTTGTATTATGGGAACCAGATAACTGATAGAATACATATACATTTTTTTTTGTAAATACATACTTATAATATATAGAGAAACAACCAGACCCGGAATAAATATCTGTAGATCATGCAAACATTTGTTCCACGTCGGGAATCGAACCCGCTACCTTCTGCGTTTCAGCTGGCTATTCGCCCACTGCACCACGGAGGTCGTCAACGGCTATACTGTTTGTTTCTATATATTAATTTCCGTTTAACAAGGTTAAAAATATAAATGATTCTAAATGGCTAACTCTTAGCAATAACTTAATAAGCAAAAACACCATAACCTGTGCTTCCAGACAGTTAAACAACCTAAAAGTATTCTGCACTAAAATCCCAGTGCGAACGGATATAGACGTATAATTTGCGTACGGATATAGCCGTTTAATCGTAGTCTCAACAAGGAGACGGTAGACAGCGAATTATGCCATATCGCCGGCCGATCGAGATACTATACGCCAGGGTTGTCTCACTTATGTGAGTAAGGCACGACAGCTTACTGGCGAAGTTTATTCACGGTGAGATTTTTTTATTTTTTTTTATTTTAGTTAGCCTACATTTTCCCACTGCTGGGCAAAGGCCTCCCCCAACTCCTTCCACCTATCGCGATCCTTGGCAGATTCCCACCATACCTTCTCGAATCCACTGATATCGTCGCGCCAACGCTTTCGCGGCCGACCCCGACGTCGCTGTCCATTCTCCGGTACCCAAGGTGTTATGATGTTGGCCCATTTCTCCGGAAGCATTCGACTTAAGTGCCCGGCCCAATCCCACTTGAGCTTCGCGGTTTTGTCTCCCACATCGGCAATACCAGTTAATGAACGAAGCGATATTCCTCACCCGATCGGTTCTCCGGAATCCTAGGAAGATTTTATACAATAAATAAATAGTGCCGAATATTTCACATAGCGCTATCTAGCTATTTAAGTACCTATGTATTTACAAAACCATAATTGTTTGTGTTCTATCCGTTATCTGGTTTTCAGAGTACAAGTTTGGGCCTTGGGACAAGATGCTGTGTGAAATGTCCAGTATTTTTTATTTACTTAAAAATGTTAGATGTAAGAAACGAACAAGTATAAATATCGAATATAAGTAGCTTTATAATCGTAGTCTAAACAAGGAGACTACTAATAATTATACGTAATCGTATCGCCCGATCGGTATCACGCGTCGACTGACCGCTAGGGGTGTCACTAACTCACTAATCATTATTTATTACAAACATTATTAAAAATACGGGATTTTTCATGTACTGTTTTATCGGTGTTTCGGTCCAATTCGTGAACCTTCATCAGGGTAAGTGCGATCCGCTCCGAAACACGTCTCGCCTCGCACTACGCGCCGCAGAATTCTACGCGCGAGTAGACGTGAGCGGTAGTAGGTGCGTCAAAGGCCCATCGCGTTGACAGGCTGAATCATCATCATTATCATCACTGCTGTAGTCTTCGGTAGTACTCGGTACAGACAAACACACATTACTATGTCTCTACCAGGTTCACTCACTCCTCTGTCGCTTGCATAATGAAGACATGGTCTCCTCAAACTAAAATAAAACAAAATATTGTCTAACTTAGATAATATTTTAAATGTACTTATCGCTCTTTTAATTTAAGATAACTAAAAACCTAAAAATTTTAATCTGTCGCCGTCATTCAAACCAGCCTCTGTTAATCCGGATTTAAGTCGTCCATTAAAATGATGCTGGCTCTTAGATGATAGGTAGATTAGGCTATATTCAAAAAAATCAAGTCTTAGATATTTTGTTATACCAATATTACCAATGTTATTTCAACTCAGTTTGAATTTAATATTTCAAGTCAGTTTAACCTGAATTCGTAAATCCCCAGCCCTGAATTGACAACGTATATATCAAGCATCTCGATTGACGCACTAAACCACCACGTTCCCGCCAATAATCCGAATGCTAAGAATAAATTGGCAACCCTAGCGCAGCTGTTCCAGCCAATAGCTTATTGCTTCAACTTGCTACTCATTGCATCGATCTTACACACATGATATAAGGTTCAAAATGATTAAACTTGCTTAGCTTAATATCTGAATAATTTGCAAGTTTTTGTGTAGCTCTTGTGCGTTAGGTTTAAGGTTCAGAATTGTTTGTTTTATTTGAAAGTTAGTTGCTCGATTAAAAGGAGCTTGCAATGAGATCGAAAGGAGTGTAATCGCTTCTGAGAAGATCGGAATAGGTTTAATACCGATTGACAAATAGATGGTAAGTGGAAGGCGGGCTCAGGGCTGCCAAATACACCAATTAGCTGCTCAAATAATACATTCAATCATTTTAACATAGAGTCGACTTTGTTATATTTTTTATTGATTTTCGACGTTCCTACCCTAAATGAAAGGGTGGATTTTGAAGGAAAACTCTCAATCCTTTAGAATGTGATATTGATTGATTGATAGTTGTTCCTTCAGAATACAGTTTATTTCTATATCTGAGATTGTTCCTTAGTTTGTTGTGCCTGTTTACTGCCATGTTTAATGAACACTGAAAAAATACCAAGAATAGAGTTCAAAGTTAAACCCGATTGCGAAGAAGGAGGGCATTGCGAAGAAGGGTGAATGTATTTATGTATATACAATGTTCATTTAGCGCTTTTAGGCTAAACGGCTTGACGGATTTTGAAAAAGGAGGTATCGTTGTAATCGTCTGAATCACGAGGAATCATGATAGTGAAATTAACATGCAGCTATTTGGTAGAGGCAAGCCGCCATATTGGATTATGTTTAAACAATTTTAATATTGATAAAAACCCATCGAGTGGGGTATCAAACTGAAGTTATTTAAAATACCATTCCGAAAATACATTACGTACATCAGTAGGTATATATGTATACACGGTGTCCTTTAAATCACTGTTTTTCCAGAACAAACGTTGTTCAGACCATGGTCTACTAACAGTTAATATCAAATTAAAAAACAAAATGAAATCGGTCTTTGAAAAATATAAAAAGTGGCGAACCTAAAACGTCTATTTTAATGTTACGCCCTACAACATAGTCAGTGCGCTGACTGGTACCTACTAGATACCTATCTAACTTAGGAGTAGGTAATACGCTACGGCTAGCGTATCCATGAACTTTATGTCATGGTTAGTTTTTGAACAAAGTTAGACTTATTTGAGAAGGTCTACATTTTATTTTGTTATTATCATATTTAATGCTATAAACTGTTATTAGACCATGGTCTGAGCAACGTTTGTTCTGGGAAAACAGTGATTTAAAGGACACCGTGTATAAATTTGTTTATGTCATCTCGTTATCTTTTTCACATAATCTTCTACAAACAGACACACAATCCCAAATCTATTATTCGTTATTATTTCCACGTATTGCATCGCTTACAACGTAATCGATTCCAATCCTGTGCCAATACTATATTCACATCAATTTAAAATTCACTGATTAATTGTTTTCATATTACAGAACACAGTAAATTATACCTTCACAACATGTTCTTAAGGACTAATTTTATTTGTATAATTTATACCCACTTCATCAATCTATTATGCGATAAGTATAGTAAAATAAACGTTATTGTTGGACTGGTAAGTATGATAATCGTTTGTAAATGTGTGTGTGTTATGTCAGTGATACAATCGAATGATTCGTGATTCGATAGTTATTACAATTAATAGCGATTATCGATTCAAAAGTAGTTTACGTTACGGGCTTATTGTTTGTTGTGAATGTTATATTATTAACGTAAGATATATATGAGATAAATAGGTAGTCAAATGATTTATCAAATGTTTTGAACAGTAATGACTATGGATAATGGACATCAGATGTAATAAAACAGCGTCATTATCATCATCATAACTGTCGTAGGACGTCCAATGTTAAACATAGATTTCCAGAAACCGGTCGTGGCCACCCAACAGCTCCCATCAACTTATAACAGCTCGTTTTACTATCTAATGGAGTTTTATGTTAGCCATAATAAAAACTGAACTTTGACAAAATTCACAGGGTACACCAGTGACCACACAGGACTAGAATTTGGTAGCGTGTAGCTTTAGTGACACAAATATAGGCTAAAGTCTGAAATCCAGAATAACTGCAATTTCTACCCCAACAAAACTGTAATTTAAATAAAACTGTAGGTCTAGTAAGGTGGTTATGCATTTCGTAGCACTATAGTCAAAGATTACAAATATTATTTATTGTTGTTATGGGAGACTCGCGAGATCTCAGTTCGTGACGAACCACTAATAATATAAAATCTAAAGAAACTCTGTCTCTCTGTCTGCCTGTTTGTTACGCTTTCACGACTAAACGGCGGGATCGATTTCGATGAAATTTGGTATGCAGATAGATTATGACCGGATTTGAGACATTTTTAACCGACAGCGCAGAAGGAGGGCTATGATTCTACTGACAAACCACGCGTGTGGAACCGCTGTTGGCAGATGTCTATACATATAGGTACCTACGTGAAGAGAAAATTTGTACCCCTTTTTAAGCATTTGAGCACGGAGGAGTGTGAGATTTGGCATACTTAAGAAGCCGGTGAACCCCGAGCGCAACTTCAATTCGGCCGCGTCAAAAACTTTGGCCTGAATATCGCTATCCCTGTTTAGTGACGAAGTTTAGCCACGCAGAGCGACAGTGATAGCAATAGAACGATTCTAAATTTGATTAGGTTTTGACCGTGTTCCGTAATACCAAAAATGATGACTGAAAACTTGTTGTATTTTTCTCATTGTGTTGTTATTCTGTAACTAGATGATATAATCTATGTTCTGATGACTAGGATACGTAAGATGTTGTTGTTTTTAATACGAAACAATTAGGTTGAAAACAGGTCTTTTATGACGTAAAAACATGCAGAATGCGATACGCTTCTATTTCATTTTAGGTAAGTATTTTGATTTAATATATGGTTGGGAACCTAGATAAATACTATTCAAATTAAAATAATTCCATAATAAAGTAGAAATATGCTCCAATTAGAAATGACCTTGGCAGTACGTGTTGTATGGGCGATTCCCCTCCGGTCTCCCGTAAGATAAGATAACATAACTCTTTATTGTACACCAAAATAAAATATAGAAAATATTTTTTACAAATAGATATAGTTCAATGGTCGGTCTAATCGCTAAAAGCGAACTCTCCCAGACAACCTTTGTATGGACAGGATAATACCTGATCACAAACTTAGTTAATGTTTATATGGAAATGATATGGAATGAATGTCGGTTTAATTTCGACCGATTGCAACAAGTTATCATAAAATTACGATTAAATAAGATACATCTCATCTTGATGTGAATAGTCTTCACTGAACTCCCAATGAGACACACATCATCGTAAATGGTCCAGCAATTAGCTAGGAATTCTTTTGAAGTGGTATTTACAATGGCCCATTTGTTTATAGCGATGGGCCGCAGCGGCCCGCTGATGGCCTGATTGACAAATGCAGTTTATAAATTACTAGCTGATCAATCCGCAGCTTCGCACGCGTAGTTTTTTAATAAAAACATTACCCTCCTTCTGCGCAGTTGGGTAAAAAGTACCCTGTGTCACCCGGAGATAGTGTAGCTTCCCAACAGTGAAAGAATTTTTTAAATCGGTCCAGTAGCTGCGGAGCCTATTCAGTGCAAACAAACAAATCTTTCCTATTTATAATATTATTTTTGTAGACATTGATATGTTCTTTAATATTGTACGAGTAGAACTTACTTTTGTTCTATCATCAATAGTTTCCGCAGCGCATACGACGAAAGACGTTACACCACGTTACGTTAGGGCACTTTTATACACCTTGGGTTACGTTACTTAAGTTTTAGTAAGAGTTCCTAATCTTTTCTAGCATTAAATATAGCCTGTGTCACTCAGAACGAATGTAGCTTTCCAATGGTGAAATCAAAACACAAAAATGAAATCGGCACAGTAGTTTTTGAGTTTATCCATTACAAACATACACACAAAAATACAAATCTTTCCTCTTTAAAATATTAGTATAGACGACGCAAATAAACTTTGAAAGATAATGATACAAAAATCTGTTATATTTTTTTAATCCTGAGTTATCTTCGTTTGACCTCAATCTTACCAGCGATTATGTGGTCTAAGATAGAGCAAGTAAGAGGCCCAGATTGTATATTAAAACTTCACTTACTCGTAGTTCCATACTAGCTATCATCATGGTCATATCAGCGACAGGACGTCCACTGTTGAACATAGGCCTCCTCCATACATATCCAGAGCGACCGATCTTGTACGGCTTGCACCCGACGGCTCCCAGCAACCCGCAAATCAAATCAAATGTATCTATTGCTTGAAATAGATGTCATGCATGTTTCAAAGAAGTCAGAAGTAAATAATATCCCACTAATATTAAAAAAGCAAAAGTTTGGATGGATGTTTATTACTCTTTGATGTCGTAACGGCTGAACCGATTTCGATAATATTTGGTATGTACATAGATTATAACCTGAACTACCACATAGGCAACTTTTTATCCCATAAATCAGGTCCCATGGGATAAAAATGGGGTGTCCAGTTTATATAGAAAAAATATTTTGGCCTTCGTTACCACTTTACACGAGTTTTTTTCACTTTATCTTTTTTTCTAGGTTACCTACATATTTAGTAGCGTAACGCGTACGAAGTCGCGGGAAACAGCAAGTAATAATTATATAATTAAAAATAAAAATTAATATTTAATTTAATTTAATTAACTCATTTATTTCAGATATAAATCCATAATTTCTTAACACTGACACAAAATAAAATACATGAACAAAAATAATAATAATAATAAAAACTACACTACTCTAGGTATTAGGTATCTAGGCAATCAAACCTACTTGCAAACACGCATAGGATGCCACTTGAGCTAGCCCGAACCCTGCGTAACAAAGATGTACACCGCTTTCGCATGACTGTATAGAAACAGTCAACTCGCGCAGCGGCAAACATCCCCGAAGCGCTGCAGAATCTAGGCAGCCCCATCAGCACCCTAAACGCATTATTGTATTGAATACGTAGGGCGTTGTACTGTTTAAGCGCGTGATTCACCCACAGGCTGCTCGTGTAGAAGTTCGTACAGTACGCTCGGAAAAGAGTGAGTTTTACTTCACTTGAGCAACGAGCGAACCTGCGGGCTATCATGTTCGCTAAAATAATAAAACTTACAAATAAAATTATATTTAGGTAATAATTGTCATTTATATATATTTTAACAGGTAGTTTCCATTTAGTGGGGACAATCCTACGCTACGCTTTCCAGTGAGTGGTCTCCACAAAATGCATGAGTGTCAAAATGTACGAATGGTGTAAAGCACGACTGTCAGAACGAACGAGAGTCAAAATGTACAATTGCCACTAGTAGGTAGATCTGTAGATGAGCTGTCAATCTGCGTGCGTGACATCAATCCATCGAGGCGTGTGAAGTCGCCGCCATTAATTACAGACTTTACAGTTTCCTCATTAAAAATTTAAAACTTCCGGTGTTAAATCTACTCTACCACAGTGCTGAGATGACAGCTGGCGCATTCTGTTATATTTATTTGACGCTAATGATGTGGCAAAAGATGAAGGACCTTTACCCAAAAAGGGATCCATTTCTCACAATTAGATTGAAACTAACAACTAGCGAGAAGTACCTAGTATTAAGTAGAGATTTGGAATAATAAAGTTTAACTAGTGGTTCACCCCGAACTGATATCTCGTACGTCTCTTATAAAGATAAAAATAAAATAACTTTTACCTTTGACTATCAAAATAGTACGAATAAGTATAATATAATATAACCAAATAACTTCGCCTACAGTTTCATTCAAATTACAGGTAATGGGAGTTCATGTTATTTGGTTCTGGTTTTTTGGGTAGAATTTGCAGTTATTCTGGATTTCAGACTTGTCCCTATACTGTTACTAAAGCTACACGCATAGCTAATTTAAGCACTGTGAGGATACTGGTGTACCCTGTGAATTTTATCCAAGTTCAGTTAGTATTATGGCTCTATCAAAAACTACTTTACTAAAAATAAAAACAGAGTCAAAATGTACTAATAAAGACCTTTCATTTGTATCCTCAGACAAATAAACATACTTACATACAACGCCGATTTGCCCCATTTTATTTGGAGATCTCGCTTCGCTCGATCAATAAATAATAATAATAAAAATGTGGGATACAATGGCTATACATGTATAGCTATAGCTTTGAAATATTTTTTAAATGCAGTAAATTAAATAATAATATTTTTGTAATAATGGCAAATATTGTAACATAATACTGCTTGTTTTGCAAGATGTTGTACAATTTTGGAGTGAGCAGGCCAAAATTACTTACTGTGCTATAAAACCCTCATTAGCTTTTGGCTTTGCCAAATTGACTGTGGCCTTGATGCAATAAATAAGCGTCAGCTCAAAACCACCTAAGTTAAACTACGAGTAGCTTTCTATTTTAAAAAAACCCGTCCGATCGAATCGGTCTATCCGTTTGGGAACGATGAGGCCCCAGTTAGGCAGATCTAGGGTTGCCAGGTCTTAAAACAGAAAAGCTGTACAGATCAATCAGATCGGTGGCGAGGCATAATGCTGAGCTGGAACCCATTTGCTGCAGTAGCAAATACACACCTACTTGTCTCTTTTAAATTTTTCCCTGACTACATTGTAAATTTATTATTTCATTCTATTGTTTCTATGTTTGTTGTATTTTCTGTGTTCTCTTGTGCTTTCTCTTTGATGTTATACCTTTTGATTATATTGTGTGAATTTGTGTGTGCTATGGTAGCAAATAAATGTCTGTCTATGTCTATCAACCAGTTTAGCCGGACATTTGGGTAAAAAAGCCGGACACCCTTAATTTTTACGGTTCCGTACCCAAAGGGTCAAACGGGACCCTATTACTAAGACTCCGCTGTCTGTCTGTTTGACTGTCTGTTTGACTGTCCGTCTGTCCCCAGGCTGTATCTCATAAACCGTTATAGGTAGTTGAAATTTTCACAGATGATGTATTTTTGTTGCCGCTTTAACAGCAAATATTAAAAATAGAATAAAATAATAATTTAAGGAGGGCTCCTATACAATATACGTGATTTTTTGCTCGATATTGATTACGGCAACAGGTAATTAACATTTAAGGGGGGCTCCGATACAACAAACGTGATTTTTTTGCCGTTTTTTTAGATAATGGTATGGAAAGGAACCCTTCGTGCGCGAGTTTGACTCGCACTTGGCTGGTTTTTATTTAGTCTTAGTATAACATGACAATTTTGTTTATTATGTAAAACAAGGTTTTTTATCGTTTACCATAAACCCTTCTAAGATTAAATATTCATTACATTACCATATTAATTTCAATAATTGCAATAGTAGCTTAGGAGCACGGGGCCGTGGCGCGGACCACGGTGGCGCGCGCCCGCGCCCGCCACACCCGCCGATGACCATCGCGCGCGGAATTTAAAAAGCCAGACAGGCCGGACACCGTCTGATTTGGCCGGACACGCAACCAAATAGCCTGACTGTGTCCGGCTTTATCCGGACGCCTGGAAACCCTGGACATATCAGACAGACAGACACACAAACATAAAAGTCAAACTTATAACACCCATCTTTTTGTGCCGGGGGTTAAAAACGACAGAAACGTACAATGGTCTTATCGCTTCAAGTTGCAAGTTGCAGATTCAGCTAAAAGGTATATAAATACAGAACAAACGAACTAAAGTTTTTTTTTATTCATATTCTGCTCTTTTCTCATTCAACTTAATTATTAATTAGGTACAATTTACTTATTTAAATCAATCCATATTACTACATCACGCTAATATTACAAATGCGAAAGTTTGGATGTTTGTTTATTTATGTTTGTTTGTTACTCAATCACGTCGAAACGGCTGAACCGATTTCGATGAAATTTGGTATGTACACACGGCTACACAGCTATTCATTTCCAGTATAAGCTGACCTCTCATTCTACGAAAAGCCTACACAATGTGAGCTTGATGTGTAGCCGTGTGTACGTAGTAATAATCTGGATTAACACATGGATTGTCAAAATTTCTATATGTATTTTGGCACCCCAGAACAACATGGGCGAAGCCGCTGGTACAGCTAGTTCAATAATAAACTTACAATAATAAAATTTAAAACTTATTATTACTTCTTTTGTTTGTTTTAATTCATTATTGCACAAATAGAAAAAGAACTTGAGATATAATGTTCGTTCAAGAGTACAGAGTTACCCAGCTGCTTATAATTCCTGTGGCTTGATCCGCAGGTGCTCTCCATCCTCCCAGCTGCGGCTCACGTTATATAGAGATTTATCCGTCTGTCTGTTTGTTGAAAATTTACACCGTTCGCGCGGTTTCTATGGTTTAACTGTTAAACTGCTTGTAGGTTTGTTTTACGACGATTAGCTTGAAGGGCTTGACTTGTGTAACTTTCGTGTGTGAAATGTCCAGGATTTTTGGTTTAATACGAAAACAATTTAAATTATAGACACTTAAATAGATAGGTAACAAGTTATTTAGGTATACTACCTGGTGATGGAACAAGCATATGGCCCACGTGATGTTTTTCTTTTTTATACATTATAGGCTAGCGTTTTAGCGCGATCTCGCTCGCCTGATGGTAAGCGATGATGCAGTCTACGATGGTGCACGCTTGCCTAGAAGAAACCTATTTACTCGCGACTTGAAGACCCATAGGTTGTAGTTATCAGGTAACACAGACTCAGGCAAGGCGTTTCACTCCTTGACGGGGCGCATAATAAAGGTGGAAGAGTACCGCTTAGTGTCAAGTGTTAACCATCACATATAGCAAAGTATTGCCTCGTAGGTCACGCAACTTAGAAACGTGCCCTACGATGCACTGCCCTGCGTCTATCAACTTTAGAGTAAAGCCACATGTGCCTGTAATTTCACCGGCAACCATACCTTTCATAGCGAAACACAGCAATGCTGCATGGCGGCAGAAATCGATATGGTATAAATTATAAATTAAAAAGAACCCTTAAATTCCATTTACAGCTTAAATCCCTTCATCAAAAAATAAAAGTGCTGATAATCTTCGGATCGGCTGACCCGACCGTCTATATCGATCCATCAGTTTGGGAACTACTATCCTGCAGACAGACAGACAGACAATTTATAACACCCCTCTCTTTGCGTCGCGGAATATAAATATATTGTCGCACACACAAACAAAACAATTAAATTAGAACAACGTTAAAATATATGTGATAAAATCGACGGTTTTATCGCTAAATGATGGCAGAAATGTAAGGCCGTAATTTTTGGGAACAGTGCATGAACATTGTTTAATTTTTTTGAGAATAGTGTGTATTTGTACAAGGCTGCACAGATTCGTTGCCTAAATGGCTGCAGGTTTTTACGTCAGAGGAAGTTCATAGATATTTTATCAATTAAGGTTACTAGAGGACTATGTAATAGACAATTTAACATAACGTTACCTCCATGGCAAAAGTGCGTACCTGAAAAACATAAATTTTACAGGTGAGCAAAAAAAACACTGGTTTTCCTATTATTAAACAGGTTTGTGAACATGTAAAACTTGAAAACTTTGCAAATCTTTTTTTATTATATTTTTTGTTATCATTGTGTGTGATCTTCAATCAGTTGGAGGACTATAGGCGGATGAGTTGATTTATTTGTCGCGTTCGGGATCAAGACACATTAACCATTCTTCCCTTCTTTAGAAGCAGCAAGCAGGTTGTCCAAGACGTCGACTCTTTTCAGCCGCTTTGTTTCAAAATGATTTTCCGCCAGCGCTCTTGCCAGCGGATTACCATGACTTTTTAGGTGATCCAGGTATCTTTTCCTTATGAAGTCCATTTTTTGGTCAATTGTGGGAACTTCTAGGTACTCATGTATCTCCTTGTTGGTTGTGAACCATGAGGCATTAGAGATGGAACGCTAGATTTTGTTCTGACAGCGTTGGGTAATAGCATGATTGGATTTGCTGGTCGTACTCCAGATTTGTAGCCCATATGTCCACACTGGTTTATGGATGTTGATGTAAACAAAGCGCCGGGGTTGTGGTTCAAGCGATTGTTCAAAGAATCGAATGTCAAATTCGAATGTAGATCATCTTGTACTTTGTATATGATGATTGATGATACTTCTAAATATACAATAAATACACCTATTTTTCTAGCAGAAGTATTAAAATAAAGCGCCCACTATCATTGCCAACAAAGCACTCTACAATATAACAATGCACTCAATTAACTGTTATATAATCTGTAGGTACAGTTAGAAAAATAATTGGTTCGACACTCAATATGAAGTCATAATAGTTTCATATATTAAACAAAACCGCGAGCACAGCTGTTGCAACAGGTCTAAACGTCGGGATGGCAAATAATAAAAGGTACATACGCGATAAATACCCGTTTACTATGCAGAGTAATCGTGAAAATTTTAAAAATATATAACAAAACTGATATCTTAGATTTTTCTGTCCCATTACTCTACCTAAATGACGACGCTCGATGATTATTATAAATACGGGATTTATTACGTACCGTCTTATCGGTATTTCGACCGACAATGTTTCGGTTCAATTCGTGAACCTTCATGAGGGTGAGTGCGATCCGCTCCGAACAACGTCTCGAGTCTCGCCTCGCACTGCGCGCCGCAGCCCTCTGCGCGCGAGTAGACGGGCGTGATGGTGGGGATTGCGTCAACGAAGGCCCAGCGTGTTGACAGGCTGTGTTATCATCATTATCATCACTGCTGCTCTTCGGTAGTTCTCGGTATATGACTCTCGATGATGTCTCGATACTCTGGCTGGATGATACTTATCATCTTTAATAAGACAAAAAATATCTCCCTTTCTTTGCCATAATCAGGTAAAATTATAAATTCGAAGGTTTATAATTTACTAGTTGACTGCGGGTAGGTACAAGTCTCACTATAAATTAGAATTTGGGGACATAATCTTTAATATAAAAATGAATCGCAAAATGTGTTGGTAAGCGCATAACTCAACAACGCCTGGACCAATTTGGCCAATTCTTTTCTTGTTGTGTTTCTTATTGTCAGGAGAAGGTTCTTATGAAAGAAAAAATTAAGAAAATTGCGCGCAAAATTAGAAAATTTAAGAATACTTAACCACCATATAAAATTATTTATAATCTAACCTTAGCGCTTTTATAATGTAACCTTATGACGTTTGACATAGAATTGACAGAATGCGTGCTGCAAATATCGTCAAAGAGGATGTAAAAAAAATGAATATCTTTTGAAACAGATGCTTCGGTAGGAGTTATCCCGAGATATATTGTCTATATATATATAAAAATTATTTGCTGTTCGTTAGTCTCGCTAAAACTCGAGAACGGGTGGAGCGATTTGGCTAATTTTGGTATTGAATTATTTGTGGAAGTCATTCATTTTCTCATACATAATGATGGCCGGGGACAATAATTGACAATTCTACCAGGGTGACTTATATTGACAGCCGGCGTTATACCTATGCATGTCAAGCCGATACGTAGTTCGGGGGGTCCACTAGTTTATAATAAAAAAGGTGTTTCACCAACATAGCTGACTGTACCCGTAGGTGCCAAACAATAAACTAATGAGAACAGCAATACTTCTCCGTACTGCCACAGTATACAAAAGAAGCAGTATAACAGCTCATGCATTGTAATTGATATCGCAAGTGTGATTCTTTAATTGTGCTGTCAGCAATCTTGTTTAAGGTGAGACAGCCATGAGCGGAGCGAGCAGCGTGTTACGATATAGACTACTCAGTTTTCATTTTTATTTTATTTATTTTTAACGGCACAATAATACTTAACACTGGATTACGTGAAAAACAAAAATATTCAAACTCAGCATTTTGCTGTGTCCCATCAAGGTAACACAGCGCGGGTCTTCCGTTGGAAGTTGGAACCTTTGTGAGTAAGGCTCGGAAGTCTGCTAACATATAAAAATAAAACATATGTAAGTATTTTTAAATAGATAAGTAAATGTTATCTCTGTTAATAAACGCAAATATATACATACATTAATTTCGTAATTAATTAATTAATTGGCGTTTCCAAAAAGCGGGAGCGGAACTCCCAGAGGCAATGGGACTAACCTCTCTGTAAGTTAATACAGAAGTCCCTTCTGGTCAATTGTATTAACGATTCAGACCGGGCTCGTCTCCTTGCCACAAGCGAACGCGAGGCTACTGGCTGCAAGCGGTTCCCTCGGCGAATATTGGAACTCTACTTGACGACAACACTTTTTCAATTGCTGTTGGTCTGCGTCTGGGCATTTCCAGGACTGAGGCCCACCAATGTCATTGCGGTGGCAACGTAGATCGTTTGAGTCACCATGGTCTGTCTTGCCGCCGCAGTGCTGGTCGACTTTCACGCCACGCCACCCTGAACGTCGTCATCCGTCGGGCGTTTGTCACCGTCAACGTGCCGGCTCTACTCGAGCCAAACGATATTTCACGAGACGATTTCATGAGGCCTGATGATTTGACGTTAATTCCGTGGAGTCGTGAGAGGTCGCTGATGTGGGATGCAACTTTTGTTGACACACTGGCGCCCTCTCACCTTCATAGTACTTCCCGGGTGCCTGGTGCGGCAGCAGAGGCTGCGGAGAACCTCAAACGGAGGAAATATGATTTCCTGGGAGATCAATACATATTTCTTCCGTTTGGTTTGAAACTAAGGGTCCTTGGGGCTCGAGTGCCCCAAAATTCATTAAAGAGCTGTTCAGACGCCTCATAGACACCACAGGTGACCAAAAAGCTGGAACTTACCTCTGCCAACGGATCAGCCTAGCCATTCAAAGACGTAATGTTGCCAGTTTTTTGGGCACCTGACCTGCAGATGGAGACTTAAATGCAGTTTTTTATTTATAGGTTTATTTTAAATTTTGTTTTAGTTATTTGATTTAATTGTAGTTTTTATTTTTAATCTGTTTGATACTATTTTGCATATTGCCTAATAAAGTATTTCGTAATTACTAAAAAATGAAGGGCAGCTGCAGGAGCGGTTACTAATGATAAAAGCGCTGTCAGGATTTTATATTATTCGAAATTGTCGTGAAATAGGCACTAACAGTGGATCCCGTCCTTGCATGCCCATCCTGTCCTGCACCTACAGGCTGGGGCAACTAATCACCTGCTCCGACGTTGCCATGAACGTGGTGACGTACCGCTCAAAGTGGCTATAGTCTTGAGAAATCGACACGAAAGAAGAAGAACGTAAATTAAATCCTGGAAAACGAACGTAACATCTATAATAATGTATATTTTTTCCTCTAACCTGTCTCGTCCCATTGCTGGGCAAAATCTGTCGATATCTCCACCATCCTCTTTGGAAGGCGTCGAAATCGTCCCTCCAACGCTTTCTCGGCCGTCCATGGTGTTACAATATAGGTCCATTTCTCGGAATGCATTCGTGCGGAAACATCTGCAATGCCGGTGAGTGAACGCAGCATGGTGTTACGCACTCAATATACACGTTTAAAGCCGAGAATCCTGCCATGAGAACATTGAGAACGTGCAGAATTCTCAATGTATTAATCAGCGAAGAAAAAACTTTATACTTCTTTTTAAAAGCTTATTGCGCGAACGACGGCGTGTGAGACTTGGCATAGTTGAAGACAGAAGGAAGGGCGAGTGCTAAAATTAAAGGTGGGTATTGACCAACGTTACGAGGTGTAATGTAACATGTTACACAGCGAGCATTCATGCAGTCAGTCCGTAGTGTTACGGGGAAATCAGCGAGCAATGAGCCGCTCGTTGCTCGCTTTGAGTGCTCCACCAAGCTGTCGGTTTTTTGGCGAATTCTTTGACTGTTACGCGTTTCAGTCAGTACGCTGTTGCAAGTCGTCACGAGCGCACGCAGTGCGTCCAATTAAATTCAAGAGTTCTTCAAAAGCGATCCGAGACAAGCGTACAAAGTTTTTATACTGTCCAGTAATCATTTGGTTTTTTAATATTGCCATTAATGACAAACCACCATATACACCTCTATTTTTAAATAAGTTGGATGTCCAGTAACGTTTTTCTTCTTCTTAATTTGGATTAAACAATAATTATGTAAAATCAAAGATAGCAACACGTCCTTGCTGTCGAATGGAGCACAGAGTCCTTGCTGTCGAATGGAGCACAGAGTCCTTGCTGTCGAATGGAGCACAGAGTCCTTGCTGTCGAATGGAGCACAGAGTCCTTGCTGTCGAATGGAGCACAGAGTCCTTGCTGTCGAATGGAGCACAGAGTCCTTGCTGTCGAATGGAGCACAGAGTCCTTGCTGTCGAATGGAGCACAGAGTCCTTGCTGTCGAATGGAGCACAGAGTCCTTGCTGTCGAATGGAGCACAGAGTCCTTGCTGTCGAATGGAGCACAGAGTCCTTGCTGTCGAATGGAGCACAGAGTCCTTGCTGTCGAATGGAGCACAGAGTCCTTGCTGTCGAATGGAGCACAGAGTCCTTGCTGTCGAATGGAGCACAGAGTCCTTGCTGTCGAATGGAGCACAGAGTCCTTGCTGTCGAATGGAGCACAGAGTCCTTGCTGTCGAATGGAGCACAGAGTCCTTGCTGTCGAATGGAGCACAGAGTCCTTGCTGTCGAATGGAGCACAGAGTCCTTGCTGTCGAATGGAGCACAGAGTCCTTGCTGTCGAATGGAGCACAGAGTCCTTGCTGTCGAATGGAGCACAGAGTCCTTGCTGTCGAATGGAGCACAGAGTCCTTGCTGTCGAATGGAGCACAGAGTCCTTGCTGTCGAATGGAGCACAGAGTCCTTGCTGTCGAATGGAGCACAGAGTCCTTGCTGTCGAATGGAGCACAGAGTCCTTGCTGTCGAATGGAGCACAGAGTCCTTGCTGTCGAATGGAGCACAGAGTCCTTGCTGTCGAATGGAGCACAGAGTCCTTGCTGTCGAATGGAGCACAGAGTCCTTGCTGTCGAATGGAGCACAGAGTTTTGACGAGCCGATTTTTACGCCGATTTTAGAACACAGCAAACATGCTCAATGCGTAACATGCTTGATGCGAGTTACATTACACCTCGTAACGTTGGTCAGTACCCACCTTTAGACACAAACATGTTACGGTTGAATTTCGACCACTGTGAACTGCCAACTAATTACTATAAATCGCTTTTCTTGTCGCCCCACTAATTCAAATTCAAATTCATTTTATTTCAGATAGTTACAATCCATATTACAATATATAAAAAAAAACAAATAATCACATAAACACATCAATAAAATAAAATATTTAAAAACTAAACTTAGAACTAATTAAAAACATACGGCGCCGGCGGTTTAAATCGCCCTCCGCACAAAACATTTCCAGATCGGAGAGGTGAACCTGTCCGATATAGTTTTCAGGATGCTGTTTTGACTGTCCCGCACTCTGCGAATCAGGGATGCAGTTTTCTTACGTAGTATGGCTTCGAAAGCATCCGTCTGGTATTCTGCAAACATCCCTGACGCACTGCAGAAGCGAGGCAGCCCTAACATCATCCTGAAAATATTATTATATTGGATACGGAGCCGGTCCAAAGGCTTTTTGGAGTTTTTGACCCATAGGTTACCCGTGTAGAAGCTCTGGCAATAAGCTTTAAAAAGTGTCAGCTTGACTTCTTCAGTACATCGGGCAAACCTACGGATCAACATGTTTCCTCGAACGGCTAGAGCCCTGCGTTCCCTCTCTATGTCAACATCGTCTTTAAGGCCGTCGGTAATGCTATGACCCAGATATTTAAAGTTAGTCACTTTTTTAATGCTCATTCCGTTAAGGGTTAAATCTAGAGAACTTGTCATGCTACTACCGGCGGCCCCAAAGACCAAATGCAAAGACTAATGCACCACATCCTACCCCTTACAATCCAGTCCACCGTTTCTCACGTGCCCGTGTGTGGCCAGTAACTGGTACTTAGGTAATAGCTACCCATTAATAGGAACCCATTCCCCCTACTAGTAATAGTACTGATAGACATACTTCTAGGAAAAGGCCTGTTAGGATCGATTAGGTGGGCAACCCATTCTAGGTAGTACCTACTTAAACAGTTGTTTTAATTTTTGAGTGTTATCTGACATTTGTGGCGCATAACGACCTCCGTAGGTTTAATTCCTCAAATAGATATTTGTTCCGGTTCTAGATGTTTCTCTATATATTATCAGTCTGTATTTACAAAGAAAAATATTTAAGTATTATATTTGTGGCTAATAATTGTCTTATCTATGATTTATAATAATCACACCGATTTCGGAATTTCGTAGGTACCTACTCCGTTATATCTATAGGTAACAATAATCTGATGCAATTCCATTCGTTTTATTGCTCAATTATCAATACTCAATCATTTATTGTATTCCACAATGTTCAGCATTATTTAGTCCGTCTGTAGGCAAAATGCACGAGTTTTGAGCCTTCTGCACGATATTTGAATTGTCTCGGAATTAACAAAAAACGCGAGTCAATTAAGTTTTCTAGAGCTGATATATTTTTTTTTATACGTCTTTTTGTAATAACACAAAACTTGAAAATAGTTTGATCAGGATTAGAATCTAAATGTATTTTAGAGTAGGATAAGTGTATAAAAAATTACCTTCACGCATAAGATAATTATTTTTTCTATATTTAACTAGCTGACCCACCAAACTTCGTACCGCCTTCACATGCATGTGACGCGGGCTGCCAATTTACGCCGCACCGGTAGAATGGTCAATCGGCAATCTTTAGCTGCATCTAAGTATGAAAAAACGAATTTTCGTCATAATTTCTTTTTGCGTGAATATATCCGATATTTTAATAGTTATTCTGCTATTCGGGGCGGAGACCAACCCAACAAATCAAAGATCATCAAAATCGATCTCGCCGTTCTAGAGTTATAAATGGTGTAACTATCCCAAATTTGTTTTATATTATATAGATATAGATTACATGTTATTATCATAATATAATTTAATCAATAATATTTTTAAATACATTTTAATAAAAATAAATTAATTAAAAATAATAAAATACAATATAGCAACAATATGAGCATATTTTTGTAGAATTACAAGTACAATACAATATTCCAAATCTAATTTATTTTCAGAAAATATAATTATCGAATCATTGACTGGTGTTCCCCGCACTAGGACTTACCTGTATCACGGGAGGCCGGCAATGAATTTGCTTGGATGCATTATTTTAGACTATTAAGGGCGCACTATACCTGGGGAGACGATAAATCGCTTATTTTTGAAACAATGTTTTGTTCAACAATTTTTGTGATTTCAATTTGTAATTCATATATGTTATAGTTAAGGATACGTGCTAGAGCGCCTGTGTTGTGTAAACACGATTCCGCAAAATTTTCTCGATAGAAAAAAAATCCAAAGATGACTCCAAATTTATCTTAAAACCGTTCTTATGCGATGAATACTACAATTTAGATCTTGAAACTTTATACAGTAGTTGTACACAACATAAATAAGGGCACCTGTGTTTTAAATTTTCAAAATACCTTTTGATTTTATTATAAAATGAAAATATCTAAGTTTTGCACTAATGAAACCATTCGCTCCGGACGCCCGTTTCACGATTCAGTCTGGCCTCGGCTTTCAGACGGGGTACCCGTGACGCTGGTCGCTCCAAACGAACAATTAATTCTAAAGTAGAATTTATATTTAGTTGGTTTTTGTAAAGACACAGTAATGAGAAATAAACACAACAAGATAATGAAGGGACTGAATGATAAAAAAACCGGCAAACATATGAACCACGCCGAGACCGGAAGTGAAGCGGCGCGCGGAGAAGCGGGGGTTAAATTCGAGTTTGGGCTGAGGTATAGTCAACTCTTAAGAGTTATGTTATGACTACTTATGACAGTTCAAGTGATGAATCAGTGACGCTTTCCGTTATTTCCGGCTCTGCTTCCGTCACAATAAGATTTATAGAGTTACAAAGCAATCAGAACTTTTATCTTTTTCACTTGTCTTGCTCAAATAGTCCGTCATTATAGCGTACCAGAGCGAAGGTAAAATAGCATATTACGCTCAAGAGGAAAATAATTTTTTTTGTTTTTTAATTTTTGTCTAATCAACGAGTCTTGAAAAACCATAACAAATTTTGTGCCGGGCGGTCAATAACGGGATAGCTATATGTAGTTATGTATTTGGGCAATTAGAAACTTGATTTGTGAAAATGTAAATTATGCTTCCCGCAGGCCAGCTAGGGCGAGAAACAAATTTGATATAAGTATGGCGCGAATTTGACGGAAAATTGTTATCATCAAGTGCGCGTTTTACCTTGTAACCTAGTAACTAAGAAAAAAGAAAATACAGTCCACTCTGCCACATACCGAACTTTGAAGCCTGGGTAGGAACTCTACAAATTTGATATCACCTAGCGTATCACTGAACGCATCAATATTCTCTCAACTAGACCACGACCATCGACATCAAGGGACTCCAACTCAGCTGATTCTCTATTCAGAACATTCAAACAACGCACCCTCAAATCTGGAACTACGTGTATCTCCCCCGTTTACCCCACAGACAACTCAACATTCAACTTCACAGAGAATAGAAGTTAAGTGGATGGGAAAACACATCTCGTTAAGTGGATGGGAAAACACATCTTGTTAAATATCCAGAATTGTACAAATTGTACCTTTAATTTTAAATAAATAAACTATTTAATATTGTATTGGAATATTTTATTTTCACGCAATCGTAGTGAAAAGTAGAGAACACACGGCGCTAAAACCCATTATAACTCGGTTTCTATTTACTCCCTCGCATATAATGGGTCATTTTGGCCCCTTGTGTAACAATCTACTGTTATAATTATCAATTATTTACTACCTATGATATAACTATTATTTATCACTTCTTGCCCATGTTTGCAAATTATTTCAGATTTCAGTTTATTTCAAATTAGTTGTTGACAGGCATGTCAATTTTTACATAGGACAAACTTATAATAATTAAATTAAAATAGGTAATGTGACTAAAAATATTCTCAACTATAAATTACAACGTTATTACCTATATTTATTAATAATGTCATAACAAAATACTAAAAACAAAACTAATAGGTAGGTAGGTCAATTTACAGATATTTAAAACAAAATTATAGGTTCCTAACTAAAATGGTATGTCAAAACTAAATTAAGTTAAATAAGAAGTTAAAATGGTGGAATATGTTAAGTAATTGTGTCAAAGGAAGATTCTAATAAATTAGAATTCATAAACTCATTTAAAAAATAAAAAAAACATGTCTTTCCGAAAACCAATTAATTTTTTGTTTAAAATTATAAATTTATAATTATAAATTTATTCTAAATTTATAATTTTTGTGGGCAGTTTATTGTATGTACATTAGTAGCTTACTTTTGGTTTATATAATTTCTTCTTGTTCCATATATTATAGTTTTGTGTCCTTTTTCTTAATATACTCTATATCCTTATTTTGATGAATTTCGAGAAGACTTTTAAATATGTTTAGATATATTACAGTCATTATTTTATGTTGCTCAAAATAATTATTTATTATTAACTGAAACAAATAATTTTTTGACAAATCAATTCCTTACAGTAAAAATGTGTTGAGTGTCTGAGGGTTTTCATTATTTCATGAATACATTGTGTCCTTAGAACACTGATATATTTAGGGCGTGTAGACGTCGCGTCGCGTCGCGTTGCGTAGTTCAATAGAAAACATCGGTTTCTAAAATAAGCCATCACTGACACACCATTCAATAAATCGTGAATGCAATTGCATCAACTTTGTAAACACATCGTATTTCTCTCAGTAGCAACTTATTGATCAACTCCGTATCAAGCGAGCTTCAACCTTGTGTCGGGGTGGTAGGATAAATTATTGGGTAGCGACAGGTACTGTCGTGTATAGCAGCGATTTAACACTGTCTGGAATCATAATTTAGAGAAGTATAGGTAACTCTATCAAAAAATAAACTTTTCTTGCTCAATATAGAATGTTTTTATTGCTTGCATCCAACGGCTCCCAGCAATTTTTATCTATCGTCATTCTATCTATGGCCTTTTATAGAAATTCCCACAGGGGTCAGGTTAGAAGGGAGGTAATGCACAATTTACCCCTATGCGGGACGTCAGTGCAGATCTTACTCCTCCCACCCTAGAATTAGACATAGAATTTAGTGGGAGGCTTACGCTGCGCTTTCAGTGCGTGGTCTCCACTCTAGAACCTTTCTGCAACAACGGCCGATAGTTCTTCGAGCTATGTGCCCCGCCACTTGGCTGTTGTAACTTAACAATAATGTAAAACGCTTGTGTTATTGGTTGTACAGCGCGACATCGCAATAAGTCCGCAATCAATTCGCCAGTTTAGCGCGCGGGCAATTAAAATACTTGGCCCAACCGCGCGCGATGCGCCCTATTCGGGCACATTGCTGCACTCCGCTCTATAACAATAAGTACCTACATGTACTCTCAGATATGAAGAGTTAACGAAATAGTTGTTTTTTCAGGGTTCTGTATTCAAACCAGGAGTTCTTATAATAGATAGATAGATAGATATACTTTTTATTGCGTACCAAATAAAAATACAGTAAGTAACTAAGGAAATATACAATAAATAAACGGTACAATGAACGGTCTTATCGCTAATAGCTATCTCTTCTAAACAAACTTTGGATGGACAGGATAATTGAAAATTAAAAGACAGCGGTGTATGATATTCTTTAACATAATAATAATAAAAAAATCATTTATTTCAAGAAAAACATAATACGGAAAAGAGTTACTACACACTAGACGACTTTTTTAACGACAAGACATGTAAATAATTTTGTATAATAATGATTACAGTAACCAATAAAATTCAAAACATAAAATCGCTCAACTTGGTTTCCATTAGAACTGCCTTGCTGGATACATTTATGAAGTGCTGGACTCTTGACTAGTCAATTAGATCTGACACGTAACATTTTAATCCACTTTGTATGAACGCAATAAAATACTAAATACTGAACAATATCATAGTTAGGTACAGGATAATGAATAATAATAATATTGCTGGACATTTCACACTGCGCTATCCAGCTCCAAACTAAGCAGAGCTACGTAACTGATAATACTTATATATACATTTTGAAGTAAAACTTCTTTACACACGCTTGACTTGGGGAGTAAGCTGGTGCGTAATGAAAAGTGCGAACGGAAGTTGAGAGGGAGATATAAGTTAGTGAAGATAGAAAGAGAGAGAGTTACGTTTCGTATATTACTGTAGGAGCAAGAGAGAGAGAGAGAGAGAGGTGCGTGCGCTCATTTTTTTTCTCTCTTCTTTATATATACTATATATATATACATACATATATATAAATATTTCATGCACTGGCTATGAGAGGAAGAGAGAAAAAAATGCATATATATAAATATATTTATATATAATATCTATATATATATATAATATATCTCAGTCAGTAGTTCGTTTGATTATTTTCGTAATTTCATTTCGTTCTTGAACAATTTTAAAAAATAATATTTTGAAAAAGAAATTTAACTTCAGTCGTGTGGTATAAAGCACACTCGTTTATTTTGTAAGTACGTATATATTTATAGTATAAAGAAAAACATCCAGACCCGGAAAAAATATCTGTAGATCATGCAAACATTTGTTCCGCGGCGGGAATCGAACCTGCTACCACCTGCGTCTCAGCCGGCCATCCGCCCACTGCGCCACGGAGGTCGTCATAGTTGGTAGTCAGGATAGTAAACAGCTTATTCTACAGCCCATAAGCTACCAAGTCAGCTCATAAATTCTGTCACATGTTTAATATAAAATAATTGAAACAAGTTTATTCATTATGTAACCATTTATATATCAAAATGAACTTAACAAAACATAGATTCTTATGACACTAAAGTTTATTCAAAATGACCTCCGTGATTTTGAATACAGGCCTTCAATCTGCGCGGCCAGTCGTCTATCGCAGCACGAACGAGGTCCATGTCAATATCGGCGGCTGCCTTAATCAAGGATGTCTTGAGTGACTCCAAATTGGAATGAGGCTTTGAGCACGCCTTTTCCTCCAAGTGTTGCCATATCTTGTAATCTAACGGATTCAAATCTGGACTGGAGGAGGGCCAGTCTTCGTGCCGGATGAAGTCGATTTCACGCGCCGCCAGCCAGTCTTGTGTGCTCTTCGCTCTATGAGCTGGCGCCGAATCTTGTTGGAATACCCAGTGCCTGTTATTGAACATGGTATGAGAAACAGGTTCCACAAGGTTCGTCAGGACTGTATTTTGATACACAACTGCATTCGTTTTTACACCTTTCTCACAAAAATGTACCTCTGTTAAGCCCCAATAAGAAACTCCCAACCATACCATGAGCGAGGATGGAAAATGACCTCGTTGGACACGCGGAATACGGTGCGTACACCTTATCATTTTGTTTGCTGTAGCACTCTTATAAGGTAAAAGTTTTTTCATCCGAAAAAAGAATTTCCCGATATTTTTTCCCCGCGTACCGCTTCAACAAAGCGCGGCATCTCTTCAGTCTCAGGTCCATTAGACGAGCATTCAAACGATGTCCTGTTTTTCTTCGATATGCCCGAAGTCTTCATTTAACACCCTTTTCACCGTGGTTCTGCTTAACCCCATCTGAAGGGCCAGAAGTTTCTGCTTACGTTTGGGATTTCTTTGAATTCGCGCCTTCACAGCTTTTATCACTGCTGGAGTCCTAACAGACCGAGGGCGACCACTTTTTGACCTGTCATCTACACTAGAGTCTTCATTGTATCGTTTGATGGTGCGATAAACGAATCTTCAAATTGGTTATATTCAAATTTTTCAGTATGTCAAAAATTTGAATTGGCGCGTAACCGCAACGATGCAACGCAATAACTGCAACACGGTCTTCTTTAAGCGTCCACTCCATATTTAAAAATGAGTAAAATTCTAAAAAGTATACGTTTTTATTTTCATGAACAATTCGAAATTCGAATTCTATAGACTTTTTTGTGGCCAGCATTCTAAAAGAAAAGGTTTTACTGTGTGACAATACTTATGACCTGACTAGGTGTATACCTTAGCCTAAAATACATATTATATTAAAAAAATATGTTTATTCTGCGATCCCGTCCGCCCTGCGACCATCAACTTGAGACACACAGGTGTAAATGCTCATGTGCTTGTGATTTCACCGGCCCCCATAACCTTTAAACCTGAACGCAGTAATGCTGATGGGTGGCAGAAATTAGTTTGGTGGTAGTACTTCCCGAGAGAACCCTTTCACAAAGACTACTTCTACCAACGACACTCATTTCCCTGTTCGTAGACAATTTGTTCTAATTTAGCCCTTGGCATTTACCAAATCCCTGGTCAGTCAGCGATAAAAGCGCGATAAAAGAAAACAAAGCTGCAATAATGCGTCATTACCGCGCATCAATTACCGCGCGGTGGTAAATCCCGCGGTGACAGCGCCTAATAGCTTGAACACTAGCGAGCTCACCCGGACTCGCTTGGATATAGCCACTATGATTTTATGCTATTTTTAATATGTATTTTTATGTAAATTCATTTTATGTATATTTTTATGGGAAGAAAGGTTCTCGAGTGGAGACCACGGACTGGAAGACGCAGCTTAGGCCAGCCCCCCTCAAGGTGGACCGACGATCTAGTAAGAATCGCGGGGAGCGGTTGGGCGCAAACGGCTACCAACCGCTCATTGTGGCGATCTAAGGGGGAGGCCTATTTTCAGCAGTGGATGTCTTCCGGCTGATGATGTTGATGTAAATTTTAAGAAATGAGTCTCTAATATGCTTAAGTAATAGATACTTTTACACTTTAAAATTATACCCTGAACTAATTTAAATCTATTCCTTGCATAAAACAGATTTTTTATTTTGAGGAAACAGTTATAATGTTAAGTATACCTTTAAACAGATTATGTGTTTTACCGGAAACTATTCAGGTGTTAAAAGAAAAGTCTTGGCTATTGACTAAATGATTTATTAAATAAAAAAAACTGCAATCGATTTAGTTAGCTAGTTTAATATAAAATTCAATTAAATATATTTATTGTTCAGATAAATTAAATTCAGAATTAGAAAAAAATATTTACAATCAAATTGGTTATTCATATAAAAATAAAAACAAATGAAGACTATTCAAATAACTGAGTATATTATAAAGTTTTGAGTACATTGTAGAGCCGGTTCTGTACTTTAACTGGACTTGTTGATATCGCAAGATCGTCATAATCTTAAGCCACTGATACCGGTAGCGAGTGCCGAAGATTTATTACACTCTTCATTTCTATTGACATTTCATCTTCAACTTGGATTTTACGTCATGATATAGTAGATTATTAAACGAGGGGATAAAGCAGTGTCTTACGTCACGGGCGCTATATTGAATCCCGAACGTAACGAGGGATTCTAGAGTTAACTCACGAGCGGAGCGAGGGAGTTACTAGAATACTGAGTGCAGAGAGGGATATAAGCACGCCCAAGATGTAGACAGTTTTATCCACGAAGAGAATACTCTACTTTTCATACTTTCTGCGAGACAATAAAAACCAAATCTAGGTTGGTGCATTCTGTGCAGAGGTTAGTTCGATTTACGAATAAGTTCTTATTGTGTGGGTCTCTTTGGTTCAAATTTTAATACAGTTGAGGACCTAAATTCAAATTATATTATGCCCGCGAGGGCAAAATTACGTACTATTCGTTTGAGAACTAGTAGCCAAGTCAGACTTTAGGCTTCAATATATTATCCTAGTTATAAGAATAAATTATATTTTAAGATGTTATAAAAAAAATTTAGGACTGACCATTGAACTTGGCACCCATTTAGATCTCACTTCTTTTGTAGTTGAACTCAACAACCAAGTTGAACTTGGCTCTCATTTCACATTTATGTTTTGATGGGATATTTATTATTAGAAAAAAATAGGGATCCCTATTAAAACTTAAACAATGTAACCTAAGGTGTAAAAAAATTAGCCATAAAAATCTTCAAGAAATAAATGTCCACCCGTGCGAAGCCGGGACGGGCCGCTAGTCTATACTAATATTATAAAGAGGAAATATTTATATTTTTGTGTGTATGTTTGTAATGAATAAACTCAAAAATAAATGGTCCGATTCCAAAAATTATTTCACCATTAGAAAGCTACATTCACCCTGAGTGCTATATTTAGTATAGGCTATATTTATTGCTAGAAAAGATTAGGGATCCTTACTAAATCTTAAGTAACGTAACATAAAATCTAAAAAAGTGCCCTAAAACGTCTTTCGTTCCATGCGCTGCGAAAACTATTGATGATAGAACAAAAGTATGTTCTACAATATTAAAGAACATATCAATATCTAATAATTAATAGATTTGTTTGTTTGTATTGAATAGGCTCCGAAACTACTGAACCGATTTAAAAAATCTTTCACTGTTGGGAAGCTACACTAGCCCCGGGTGAGATAGGCTACTTTTTACCCAACTGCGGAGAAAGAGGGTAATGTTTTTTATTAAAAAACTACGCGTGCGGAGCTGCAGATTGGTCAGCTAGTTATATAATAATTTCATACTTATCGTAGTAACTGTTCGTATATTATGTTAATACAGGTAACTTATTTTTAGTAATTGATACTCTATACTTTGAATTTGTTTGTTTACAATTAAATATAAGTTTAGCTTCTGTATATTTTAGTTAACGTGGAACTCTATATTCAATCAGGTTCATGGAGGTGGGCTTTGTTTGATGCGCGCGACACAGTATTTTACTCCTGCGGGTATCAACGTTTAAAATTTGTTTTGATATACATTCCGGCGTATGGTTTCCAAAACCAGTATAATCTTGGAGTCTTCAAGTCCAGAGTGAATAGGTTATTTCTAAGCAAGTGTGCTCCATCTTCGATCACACCTCACTTACCATCAGGTGAGGTAGTCGTCAAGCGCTTGACTATCATCGATAATAAAAAGATACTGTTTAAAATAAATATATTTGATTTTGATTTTCCAAGAGGCCATTTATTGTAAAGCATGACAGAGAAAATATCGTCTCTCTCTGTTGGAAGAAAAGTCTTCTTAGAGTTAAGCTCGCCTTTGTACATGTCTTTTTTCGTACCTTATATTTTTTTGTGTGCAATAAAAAATAAAAAAATAAAGAATTAAATTATTTATTAACCTACACTTTTCTTCCCCAGACCCCTCAAAACTAGTGAAAAGAAAGAAGTCAACTGAGGATGTCCGGTCCCCCCTCGGAGGCGAAGGATCCCTCACGTCTGAAGAGGGCGAGGACCCTGGCACCAGGCGGAAGAAGGCCAGGACCACCTTCACGGGTAGACAGATCTTCGAGCTGGAGAAACTGTTTGAAGTGAAAAAGTACTTGTCATCAGGAGAACGAGCTGATATGGCGAAACTGCTGAATGTTACTGAAACACAGGTAAGGATTTTAAATCTTGTTAAATGCCCGGTTACACTAATCCAGTAAAGAAATCTATTGATGGATTTGATTCTACATGTTACACATATATACATATTGTCACGTCTTTATCCCGGCGGAGGGGTAGGCAGAGAGCACGGATCTCCACCTGCTACGATCCTGACATACATTTTGTTTTACTGTAATCCATCAATTTTTTTAACTCAACATATTAACCCACTATATTTCATCAATAGATTAAATTGGTTGTGTTGGTAGACCTGACTTAGGCAGGTTATATTTGTCACGCTAAAAACTAAAGTATTATTATTTGTGTGGTTTTTCTAAACTCCAATAAATCTGTATCTATTTTATTGACCAAATGTTAAGTCGATTTAAGAATAAAGTTCGTTACTTTCTATAGCCAAGTTTTCTTTAACTCACCAATCTGTTGTTGAATTAAAAATCAGGATCAAATATCTGTCGGGTTGTTTAAATTTTCCGGTTTTTTATCTAGAAAATTCAATTTTCATACCACATACCATTTTCAACTCTTACAAGACATTTACCAGGCGCTACCAGTGTTTTTTTTGTGCATGAACTCTAAATTGAGCTGCGAGCTGCGCACGATTCATTCCAATTGAAAGTCATTTGAATGATTAGGTCAGAGCGATCCAAACGGTCCAATAACATCCCGCGGAACAAATCAGTTAAACTCATTCTCGGAATATCCCAAATTAAACGTTTTCAGAGAGTGCCACACGTCGCTAGGGTATTCTTTGTTTGGGGACCGTAGTGAGTTATAAACTTTAGCGGTTTTACAAACTGAATGAAACAAAAGTAGTTTTTTTTGTGGGGAAACAGGCTTACAGCCCACATAGCACCGGCAACACCCTGGGTACCCTACCCTGCATAAACCTTTTTACATTTTCTTGAAGCTTACAATGTCGTAGCCTGACGGAAAACCAATAGGCGACGGTGACCGCTTACCAGGTGGGCCGTAAGCCGGTTTCCCCACAAATAATATAAAAATTTTTAAATGTAATGGAAAAAAAAAATTTACTACAAAATGCACATAGATACATAGCTTAACTTAGGTAAATAAGTAGAGTTTATCATAGTTTAAAAAAATAAATAAAATAAAATTCATGTATTGCAGGCACAACAAATACGACCCATATCACATACAAATATAATCCAACAAAAATAAAATACACGACAACAGGATTGAGAGCCTCCCCCTTTTTAGAAGTTAATTAAAAAACAGAGAACATGCCACGGAGCAGATGCTCCAGTGTAGTCATATTTTATCCAATACTTATAAATTGCATTTTTATAGATCTGATCAGAGACAGCCCTCAGTACGCTATAGTTGGAGCGACAGTTTAAATACAGATTTAGTTAATACATTTTCATAGACCAGGATAAACATTTATAGAAATACCTGTCTGTTTCCTCACTAGGCTAGGCCTGTATCCAAGAAACATAGTAACAAATTTTCTGAATCGAACTCTCGGACAGGAACTCATAAGTGTGAGATGAGTTTTTATTATTTTTTGATTTTTAACCTGTGTTGTCCCACTGCAGCGTAAAGGCTTCTCTTCCTTCTTTCCAGTTTTTTCTGTCCCCTGCTGTAGTGGGCCTGTCTGGTAAATGCACATCCAAGTCGTCACGCCATCTACGCGGTGGGCTGCCGCGTGGGCGTGTTGCGTTAGGGACCCAATCAGATATTATCTTTGCCCATAGATCTTCGGGCATGCGACAGACGTGGGCGGCCTAATCCCACTTGAGCTGTGCTGATTTTTTTGTGACATCCAGAATTTTTGTTTGCGAGCGCAGTACGGAGTTCCGTATTCGGTCTGATAACCGGACACCTAAAATACTGCGCTCCATAGCTCGCTGACATACCTCGAGTTTGGGCCTTTGTTGAACAGTCAAAGACCAAGTCTGTGCACCGTAAGTGAGGATGGGAAGAACGCACATGTCCATGAGTTTGCGTTTAAGGCAGAGTGGTAGTTCGCCTTTCAATAGTTGTTTCATCGACCAGTATCTCCGCCAGGCGTTTGCAATGCGTCGAGCAACTTCTTTTTCTTGTCGCGCCTGGAAGGAGACAATCTGGCCGAGATACACATACTCTTGGGTGTACTCGATCTCGACCCCCTCGATGTGCAGATATGTACGTGAATGTTAGGTTAATAATTGAGTAAATCGCTCAGGTCTTCCATACTCCACGGCGGTTAAACGTTGTGAGAGATAATTATACGATCGTCCCCCGCGACGTGATCCGTCACATATGGCGGCACTAATTAAGAGCCGCGGCGAGGGGTGAGCACTTTGACACTAGCTGCAGCACCCGCTATCACCCGCGGCTAAACCATTACACAAATACTTTTACTTAGAAAACTTTCGTGATTTATTTCAATATTTATATAAAAATATCCGGTGTGCGTGTTCGTAATTCTTCTCCGAACCATCTTGATGAATGTCGGTGATTTTTGTACTTTTGGAGTCACCTGTATGGTTCTTCGATCTCGGTTAAGCTGCATCGGCCTCAGAGGCCAACAGCAAATTTATTAAAAAAAACTGTGTGTTGTTAGTTCATGATATTTATTCGAAGATCGTCTTTGAATTCGTTATTTTACTGTAGCTGACAGAAAGGGATTAACAATTTTTATAGAACTTCACTGGTATGGTATGGTAGGGTATGGTTGCCGGTGAAATTACAAGCACATGAGACCTTACACTTGTATGGGCACGTTTCTAAGGTGCATGATCTACGACGCAAACTACGACTAACTTTGTTATAGGCGATGGTCACCACATTTAACATCAGGAGGGCCATATGCTCTAACTAGGAAGTAAAGAAACAACTGGGATATTACTTGTTTTTATTTGAAAATTATTATAACTTAGACATTTATCTTATAATCTCCATCACCACAACCTTTATCTAGAACTAGCTGACCAATCCGCTGCTTCGCACGCGTATTTTTTCAATAAAAACATTACTTTCCTTCTGCGCAGTTGGGTAATAAGTAGCCTATATCACTCGGAGATAGTGTAACCCGGGGTGTGTAAGATAAGCTTCCCAACAGTGAAAGAATTTTTTATTCGGTCCAGTAGTTTCGGAGCCTATTCAATACCAACAAAGAAACAAACAAATCTTTCCTCTGTTTAATATTATTATTAGTATAGATGACAGCTTGATGGCGATGGCTACCACTATGCCGTGGTTCTCTTCAACTTTTACTGTTAGTAGATACACAGTTTTAGGATTGCTTAAAAAATGTTGCTTCATAATAGTTGAATGATACTTTTACATCCTGCGAAAATAGAATTAATAATAAATAATAAAAAACGTTTATTCTAGACCTGACAGGGATCCATAATTTTTGTTAGATAGTAAACACAGAAAAATCTTACTTAAAACAATATTGTTAGTAGGTACACAAAAAGACAAAGATAAGAATGAATGCGGCAATATTGAAGCATGGGCGCATCTACTGAGACACCAGGCATGACATGTAATCTTAAGCAAAGCTATCATTCAGCAAAGCGCTTCATGATAGATGAACTCATGCTCCCGGCAACAACGGCCAGGAAGCTGTTGGTGCTTCCAAGCATGCGGCTCACCGGGGATGCGGTTCTTCTTGTATGACCCCGTAAAAATCATCGGTACGCGCGTCTGCAAACATTCCTGATGCGCTAAAGAACCTTGCCAGCCCCAACAACATCCTGAAGCCATTGTAGGATTTCTGCGTATATTTGGCCCATAGACTTCACGTGTAAAAAGAGCCGTAAACAGAGTTATTTTAACCGATTTGAAGTGATGTTTTTTGAAAAAAATGTGATAAAATTACAAGATGTTAATTTTAGTTTAGGTCCAACACATTCAAGCTCTGACAGCTAAAATCACCCTTCGGATGCTATTATCTATTGCACCACTGCAATGCGCTCCTAGTTTATATTGCAACTGTCTGTTCATGTTAGAATATTTTAGTCTAAATCTGTGCTTCTCATAAATCACTGGTTTTTCTTGTTACATCTTTGAAAAGTAGTTTACTATGGCAGAGCGAGAACTTCTAACACAGATATTTCATGATTAAAAGAGTATTAAATTAATGTACCAAACCCATTAAATGTATCCTAATTCAGTTTACAGAAATAAAATATTTGTATTTGTAATTTTTAAACGCAACGATGCCTAAACGACTAAACGTATTTAGTCGTCAAATTAAGGAGTCATCGAAGCATACAAATATGTCAAATTTAAACATGTTTTAGTAGCTAAATACGCTTAGGGATCGTTGTGCGAGCCGGCCTTAATATCTGTTTTTGATCGTCCATCGAAACAATTGAATTATAGAAAAAATCTTCATGAATCGACGACCAAACACGGTGGTTGAAATAATAAATCCATTTAGTAGAATTTTAAGAACTTTGTAACCCATATTTTAGCAAATAAATGTTGATTCATGACGTTGGAATCGAGTTATGGAGTTCAAATGGTCTTGGGCGGGACACTTGGCAAGACGTGGTGATGACAGGTGGAGCAGAGTAGCAACTGAATAGTGGCCGAGGAATGGCTGTAGAAGGGTAGGACGTCCGGCAGCGAGATGGGTGGACGACATCGTTAGAGTCGCGGGCCGTCAATGAGTGAGACTAGCGCAGGATCGTGGCGGATGGCACAAACTTGGGGAGGCCTATACCCAGCAGTGGGTGAAGTCGGGCTGTGGATGATGATGATGATTGAAGAGTCATGATTGATTGAAACTATCACGTTCTAATCATATGCATTGAAATGGGTCTACCTATTTGGTAGCTCGATGACACGGACAGACTCACATGCAGACAAATGAAGCCTTTAAACTTCATCGTCATCATTATATCAGCCATAGGACGTCCTCTGCTGAACAAAGGCTTCCGTAGATTTCAAGAGCGACCGATATTGTGCGGCCTGCACCCAACGGCTCTCAGACACCTTGATGCGGTCGTCTTTCCATCTAATGGACGGCTGTCCTACACATCGCTTTCCGGTGCGTGGTTTCCACTCGAAAACCTGTCTGCCTCAACGGGCGTCAGTTCTTCGACCTATGTGGGCTATGTCAGTGGTGTGTTTTTTAATTTTATTTACGACATATTACATGTACCTAGGCTTACAGATTGTACCAATGCGCCTACGTGTTACATAATAAAATAAAATTCACTTACATAATAAAAAAATAACTTTTTTGGCGACTTCCATGGCGCAGTGGGCGTTTAGCCGGCTGAGACACAGGAGGTAGCGGGTTCGATTCCCGCCGCGGAACAAATGTTTGCATGATCTACATATATTTATTCCGGGTCTGGATGTTTTTCTATACTTATATTATAAGTATGTAAATACAAAACAAAGTATATAAGTATTCTATCAGTATATACCTATAGGTTCCCATAATACAAGCTCTGCTCAGTTTGTGGCGAGATAGCGCTGTGTGAAATGTCCAGCAATATTTATTTATTTAACTTATTACATAACTTTTTACGTCACGGGTTAAAAGCTAGGGTTTTTTTATCACTTTCTTAGAACTGGAATAGCAGCAACACTAAATTACCAGAAATTAAAACTGTAGTCTCCATCATTAATTTTAAGATATCCTAATGATTAAATCCACTCTTAGGCCACCTCACGCTATATTTTTTTCATCGCTACTGTTAAAAGCTATTTCGGAACACCCAAAAATTAATTAATTTTCTGCCATTATACCACAGAATATTATAATAGTTAGTACCTACTACATACTGAACTTTCACGTGTAGTGACTGTGTACATGTGGTACATGTGTGTGTAATCTATTTTGAATCTTAAAGTCAGCACGTGACAGCTCAATTTAATTTGTCAAAAACACTTTTCCCTACGAGACACCACATTTTTTAAAGCGATTTTGATGAATTGATCCTTAAAGCAGCACGATACAGTTCTTTTTACGTTAAAAGCGGACATAAGTGACGCCTGATTAAAATTTCGTCGCCTAATGACTTGTGGGACAGACACGTGGCCCAATTTTAGGAAGTCAATTTACTAGAATGTTATCTTTGACGAGTAGAAAAAGTTTAAGAAAAAGTTACACAAAAAATGGGCCAAAAAAGACCCATGGGATGGAACGTGTTAAAATGTTGATCTGCTAGTTAATATGTTGGGTTCTAGAGAAAATGTGTTAATGGATAATACCTAAAGATGGCATAAGATACAATTCTGAGAATAGCTAACGGTCTTGTTCTCAACTAGCTGACCAGCCTGGCTTCACACAGATTTTAACAAAAAAATATAGCATACTAGCTGTAGCCCGCGACTTCGTACGCGTTACATTACTAAATATGTAGGTAACCTAGAAATAAAGCTAAACTCGCTGTTGCAACTTGACTTGAAACCACATTTTTATCCCATGGGAACTGATGATAAAAGGTAGCCTATGTGGTAATCAAAGTACGTACGTAAATACCAAATTTCATTAAAATCGATTCAGCCGTTACGACGCGATTGAGTACCAAACAAATAAATAAACAAACATCCAAACTTTCATATGTATAATATTAGTGTGATAGCACTCAGAGATGAGTATTTAGTATGAAAGAATATTCAGAATCCGTTAACTACACAAACATACAAACTTACAAACAACGAACTTTACCTCTTAATCATTGATCTGATCATTTGTTTAATCTTTTGACTAGTATTCAGGATTTTGATACCTATTTCTGCTACCAAGCAGCACTGTTGTGTTTCTGTTTGAAGGGTATTGGTGCCGGTGAAATTACAGGCACATGAGGCTTTAAGACTGCCTCAAGTTGATGCACGCAGAGCAGTGCGTGACTTACAAGGCAATACCTTGTTGTAGGCGATAGTTCAAACCGAAGCACAGCAATGTCTATCTATCGATTAGCACACAGCCCTAACCTACGCCAACAAACTCAAATGTTTGTTCAAATATATTTACAAAATGTTATTTTATCTGCGTCATCCACTAATTGACGGCTACCATCCCAAGTGGTCCAATACACGCTGCTACACAAAAATAACCATTATCACAGAACTAATAAAGTGGCTATTTCCGTGTATGATTTTATAAATGCTCCATCAACAGTGCCATAGAAAACTGATATTTATAGCAATGTATTAAAGTGGTTTTTGATGTGTCGGTTTTGGCTATTGATCTTTGCAGTCCTCTGGGATTCGTATACAGGGTGAATAAATGGCTGTTTTGATGATTTAATTTGTGGCGGAATTAATCATAGCTCCGGGAGAGGCTTTTGTAATGAAACAGTGTTTTTTGAAAAAGAGATTTTTCGCTTCCGGTCGTAATAATTATCAGTTAGTTTATGTTAATGAGAATGAATGAAATGATGAATAAAGAATGTACGAGCGCAGTTAAGTCTTTTATGAAGATTTTTTGTGTCTTTATTGGTTTTGGAACAACGTGTTTTTCATTAATATTTTATTTTACTTATATATATATATATATATATATATTATATTACATATATATTATATATATATATAAAGATATAACTTATTCATCCATACTAATTTAAGGAATTCGAAAGTAGCTCGGTCTCTTTGTATGTCTGTTTGTTTGTTACGTTTTTACATTGATTAGGCTGGACTGATTTCGATGAAATTTTTATCTGTATATGTCACATGGTCTCATAACAAAGAGATAAATCGTCCAAAAATTGCACTTAAAAAGCCTGTTCCAATCAAAACAGGGTATTTACAATATCAAAATAACCCTCTTGGTTTTCCACAGTTCGTTTTTTCATTTACTGTAAAAATATTATGGTTCAAATACCCCTTTGAAAAGTCTCTCCTCATTTCTTCAGCATTTTTTTATACTACTTATATGGCAAACGAGCATGCAGTCCACCAGATGTTAAGTGGCTACTGCAGCCCATGGATATCCACATAGAATTCAAAACAAGCTATTATGTTGTCTTGATCTCTATGTGGATACGTTGCCATACTATAGGACTTAGCTGGTATGCCTATGTGCCAGTAATTACAGGAACATACCATTACCATCTAACCGGAACACAGCAGCACAAGTACTGCTATTTGGCGGCAGATAAAGGTAAGGCGGTGGTGCCCACTTCTTCGAGCCCGTTTACAAAAGCTCTACCACCAGTAAGAGCATCAGCATTAACTATAGTGTGACCATTAGTGCTGTGCACTCCCAGAGGTATGCGCGGCGAGGTGGGAGGCAAAGAAAAAACTGCATGAGTTCACATGAGATCAATACATGTCGGACATATCTTACGATATCAGTTTGCATTTCTAAGGCAAGACTTGTGGCGGGACGATGGTCGGAGGCTATCTATCTGTAATATATTATCCTTACTTAGTTGATTAAAATGTAACTTAAATATACTCATATTTTACTAAAAATATGCAGGTGATAAATAAGAACTAAACTTATAATTCAAAGGACTTGTTTTATTGAACATTTTTTATATTTACAAACAATTATATATTCTAACGAAAGTTATTCTGACATAGATTCTGTTTCAACTTCATCTTCCATTTCATATCACGAGATAACGCACGACCCATCTTTGAATATTTATCTCATGTGCGTCTGACATAGACAGTCCGATACAAATAACACTACCTGCCGCCACGAGCGTTGACGGCGAACTGACAGAGCGCAGCAGCCGATTCTCCCCCCCCGTCTCGCCGCGCGCATACCTCAGGGAGTGCACAGCACTAATGGTCACACTATGATTGAGACATTAAATAAAAAGGTTTTTTTTTTCAAACGACCTAGAGATGGAACCTTGTCGAGTGGTAAGTTGGCAACCATCGCCTATAACAAAGTATTGCCTTGTAGTCATGTTCACTATAATAACTGATATGATAACACGTTGCAACTGTTTCCTATCACCGTGTATAATGTCATTCTCACCATATGTCATTTGTTAAGAAGGTTTTTGTAGTCCCCCGCGCGCGGCCACTTAACGATCTACCTACTGCTAGTGTACAGATGGAACGAGTGCTTATTTTTGCCTAATGGCTGTGTTGTTTTATGAGGGTGTAAATTCAATTGTGGAACGTTTTGGCGTTTGTTGGTTTGAAGAGAAGTAAGAAGCACGATATAAAATATATACTACATTTGAAAACTTAATTCATAAAAAAAATATTGCTGAACATTTAATACAGCGCTATCTAACCCCAAACTAAGCAAAGCTCTGGGAGAGCAAAACTATGGGAACCAGATAACTGATAGAATATTTTATTTGTAAATACATACTTATAATTAAAAGAAAAACATCCAGAGCCACAAGACTGTATCTGTATCTGTATATCTGTATCTGTATTTGTATATCTGTAACTGTAGATCATGCAAAGATAGTTTTTAGTTAATCTTAGCAGTTTTATGTTATTGTGTAGTAACTAGTTACTAATGAAATACATTATTGTTATACGAGAGAGCGTTTTTATTCTAAGTACAAGAGCTAAAAACCTATAGCTAAAAATATTACTGACTCCTGTATTTGAATAAACATGCAAGACTATCAATATTTATTTAAGAAGTAAGCAACATGTGGTGCGCCAACTATTTCTAGTTAAAGTTTTGTAGAAATTAACATTTCATGATTTAAAAAATAGATACATACTTTCGGTGGTTACGATCTTTGCCAGATATAATATTTATTTTTTATTAATAGGCATCGAAAAGACGATCGTCTTTTCGTCCAACATATCTCAGTGCCTTAAGACGAAAGTCTTCAATCAGTGTGTGTTACCAGTGATGACATTTGGAACCGAGACGTGGTCCTTCACTATTGGCCTTATGAATAAGCTCAGAGTCGCTAAACGAGCTATGGAGAGGGCTATGCTCGGGGTTTCTCTACGGGATCGAATCACAAATGAGGAGATACGTAGGAGAACTCATGTCACTGACATAGCCCGACGGAATAGCACGTTGAAGTAGCAATGCGCAGGCCATATAGCGCGCACAACAGATGGCCGATGGGGCCGGAAAGTTCTCGAATGGAGGCCATGGACCGGCAAGCGCAGCGTAGGACGTCCACCTACAAGATGGACAGACGACTTGGTAAGAACCGCAGGTCGGCGTTGGATGCAGGCCGCTTCCAACCGCAGTTCCTGGAGATCAATGAGGGAGGCCTTTGTCCAGCAGTGGACGTCCTACGGCAGATATGATGATGATGATGAATAGGCATCACCGACTTAACATACACTGACAATATTTAGCGGTTACATGTACTAAAACTTAGTGCTACTATAATTAAAGATGACAGACTGCATGCAGATTACATCATTTAAATACAAATTATAATCATGGCTCATCGAGAGCGCGTTCTATAATGTTGACGATTTTGTCTGCAAAGTCCACTAATTTTTATTTTTCATTATTATTGTTACTGATATTATTATTATTCTGATATTATATTATTATTTGACGACCTCCATGGTGCAAAGGGCGAATAGCCGGCTGAGACGCAGGAGGTAGCGTGTTCGATTCCCGCCACGGAACAAATGTTTGCGCATGATCTACAGATATTTGTTCCCGGTCTGGTTGTCTCTCTATATATTGTAAGTATGTATTTACAAAAAAAATGTATTTAAGTATTCTATCAGTTATTTGGTTCCCATAGTACAAGCTCTGCTTAGTTTGGGGCTAGATAGCGCTGTTTGAAATGTCCAGCAATATGTATTTATTTTACATTTTTATCAGATTTTAATTTTATTAATTATTATTTTAATTTATAGTGAATTTACAATTAATTACATGACCAATAAATTGATTAATCTGATTATGCAGACTGACAGAGGGGTTAGGCTGAAGTAAGTCCAAACATTACGTTTGACATATGCCTATATTTGGCATAGAAGTCAATCATTCACGTGATAGGTTGCAAGTCTATCGTTTTTAGGGTTCCGTACCTACCCAAAGGGTAAACCGGAATCCTATTACTAAGACTTTGCTTTCTGTATGTCTATCTATCAGTCTGTAACCAGACTGTATCTCATGAGCCGTGATAGTTAGACAGTTGAAATTTTTACAGATGATTTATTTCTGTTGCCGTTATAACAACAAAAACTAAAAAAAGAATAAAATAAATGTTTGTGTGGGGCTCCCATACAACAAACGTGATTTTGCTCGTTTTAGCTTGATATTGATAACGGCAACAGGTAGACGCTTGAAATATTCAAAGAATATTTAGTTATATACACTTTAAAACTAAATAGTTAAATTAAAATAAAACTAATATTTAAGGAGGGCTCCCATACAACAAACGTAATTTTTTTGCCGTTTTTATAGATATCTAGCTGTCCAATCCGCAGTTTCGCACGCGTAGTTTTTCAATGAAAACATTACTCTCCTTCTGGGTAAAAAGTAGCTTATGTCACCGGGAGATAGTGTACCTTCTCAACAGTGAAATATTTTTTTAAAACGGTCCAGTAGTTGCGGAGCCTATGCAAAACAAACAAACAAACAAACAAATCTTTCGTCCTTAAAATATTAGTATAGATGGTACGGAACCCTTCATGCGCGAGTCTGACTCGCACTTGGCCGATTTTTAATAGTTAACTTGAACTAAAAGGTTTTACAGCATCTGTAGTATTATTCTTTGACAATCAAGCACCGGACTATTTAAATAGTTCCTCGTAGTCTATGTTTAGATGTATCTATCTATTACGGTTTTACACCCTTTATACGCACTTCAAACAAATCGGTGCATTTTCACTTAGTGGGAGATCAAACGATACGCATACACTAGTGTCTGCAATCCGCTTTACTCGAATAAAAACCATTGAATGAATTATATCTAACTATATTTACAGGGGCACGTAGCTAGAAGAACGGCCGTTGCGGTAGAATGGTTTTATAGACAGTAAGGAAGGATTATAGATAGATTTACTGAGCGACCGGCACCCTATGACTCCCAAAATCTTTTATTAGGTAGTCTTTCTATCTAGTAGAGACCTTACCTACACCATGCCATTTTCTGCCGCCAACCAGCATTGTTGTGTTTTGATTTGAAGGGTATCAGTGAAATTACAGGCACATGGAGCTATACACTTGCATGCCTCAAGTTGATGGACGCAGGGCAGTGCATAATAGGGCACGATCCTAAGGTGTGTGACATACGAAGCAATGCTTTGTTATAGGCAATGGTTACCACTTAACATCAGGTGGCGCATTTGCTAGTTCGATCTCCATAAAAAAATAATTGGTGACGCGAAATATTACGAAAAAATGGCAAATTGAAAAGTTTATACTTCGTAACCCTACAGTTAAAAATAACCTGTTTACAAAATATATAGCTTCAAAGTATTTTTTTTTCAAATACTGTTAAATAAAAGCTTATATCGTTAAGACTTATTCAACAATATACCAAGAGACGGGATGCGTGAGAATAAAAAAATAACTTTCAGTGCTATATTATGTAACAAGTATTTGATATTTTTATTTCATTACTTACCAGGCGTTACTAAAATCTATCATGATGCCTCAGCTTTTTTTATACCTATGAGACAGCAAACAAGCATACGGCCCACCTGATGGTAAGCGGTTACCGTAGCCTATGGACGTTTGTCACAACACCAAAGGAAGAACTCGCGCATTGCCGACCCATTAAAATTTTCAAAATGCCCTTTTTGAGGAACCCCATACTGTAGGCCCTGGGGAAAACCTCGGCAGGGAGAAGCGAAGATTTCGCGGGAGAAAATTCTTTTGGAACCGCATGCGACTAAATCGTCTCCAAGGTGTGTGGATAGATACTCTGCCGATGGCTAGCGGTGCGATGATAGAAGGAACCTGCAGGCACCATATCAAATTACAGCACTAATAGTCTACGAATAAGACAGACGTACAGACAGACGAACATGGCGAAATTATCATAGCAGTGTACTACGAACCCAAAAAAGTTGGGTTTCAAAATATATTTATATATTAAATATGTTATCGACATTTTGAGTTTAAGGTTGCAACAGCTACTCCAGCTTGATAATCCTCTCTGAACTATGATCTATTTATAAGCATCTAATTACATAAACTGGCAGTTAATCATGGCACTGTAGTTAGTTTGACATAAAGTGCGCGGGTTATAGGCTCTCATTAACGGTGTTTACCCGCACCGTAATTATGGAGAGAACGGTTACGTAGATTTATTTAGACGTAAATCTTTATTAGGAAGACGACAATATCAATAATATCTATATACAAAATATAAACCCTCTATTTATAAGTAAACTAGAATAATTTTTAAGTGCCCAAAAAGACTTGCATACAATTTTTCTATAGATATTTGTATTTCCGAAAAGTCTAACATACATTATTTATTACCGTAGTAAACCTAGCCTTCATTCTTAATTAAGCATTCTTAATAATTCTTGATCTGGAGCGTTTAAGAGCCGACTCATGCAACATTGATTGGTCTCCGATCATCAATGCTGTGGAGATAGATGACAAAGTAGCCGCTTTCAATAATATTTTAACTACACTCTATGACGCTCATGCACCCCTTAAACTTGTTAAGGTCAAACACCCACCTGCTTCCTGGTTGACAGGATCTATTAAGAAGGCAATGTCTAACCGGGACAAAGCTAAACGGACCTTCAAACTGTCTCCTACCGAGGAGAATTTAACAACCTACAAGAAACTCCGTAATCGTTGTACTAAGTTGTGCAGAGATGCCAAGAGACGCCACATACACGATTCCATAAAATGTTGCAATTCCTCTCAAATGTGGAAATTTTTAAAATCTCTTGGGCTGGGTAAACTGTCTTGCGATTCCGCCATATTATTTGACTTGAATACTATTAACACTCATTTCTCCAAATCTCCTCTTTCTCTTGATAAGAACATCAAACTTTCCACCTTAGACAAAATCTCTCGCTTACCCAGGCCCGAGTGCCCTCCTCTTGTCTTCACAGAGGTTACTGAGAAAGAAGTAATTTTATTCCTAAAATCCATCTCCACCAAAGCTGTAGGCTCAGACGACATTCACATTCAAATGTTACATCTTTTATTCTTTGAGCTTGCTCCTTGCATCACCCACATCATAAATCACTCCTTAACAACTAGCTCTTTTCCTTCTGCCTGGAGAAAAGATTTTGTCCTTCCTTGGCTTAAAATTTCTAATCCTACCGTTATCTCCCAATTTCGTCCAATCTCCATTTTACCTGTTCTTTCCAAAGTCCTCGAAAACATTGTTCATAGGCAACTTTCTCTCTTTCTTACTAAAAATAGCCTGCTGAGTCCATTCCAATATGGGTTTTGACCTGGCCACAGCACCCTAGCGCCCTTACGAAAGTCTCTGACGACATTCGTTGGGGCATGGACAATAAGTGCCTTACTGTCTTAGTGTTATTGGATTTCAGTAGTGCTTTTAATTCTGTTGACTATGATATCCTACTATCTATCCTTTCCTCCCTAAATGCTTCTCATCAAGTAACCTCTTGGTTTAAATCTTATCTTTCCGGACGCTCGCTGTGTGTGCTGTAGAACGAGTCCTGCTCTGACTGGTGCGATATATCTGGTTCCGCAAGGAGGCGTTCTTTCCCCTCTACTTTTCTCAATTTTTATTAACTCTATTTCTCTTGTTATTTCCTCTCATTGCCATCTTTATGCCGACGACTTACAAATTTATCGACACTTTAAAACCGAGGACATATTAGAGGGAGCTGACCAGATGAACATTGATCTTGACCGCATTAACACATGGGCTAAAACCTTTGGTCTATTGGATAACCCTTCTAAGTCCCAGGTTCTACTTTAAGGAAGTCCATATATGCTGAGTGTTGTCAACCAGTCTACCCTTCCTCAAATCCAGTTCGATAAGGTGCCTATACCTTACTCGAGCAAGGCCAAGAACCTTGGTGTCAGTTTTGACAATCAGCTATCATGGGCCAGCCACATCAATGCAATAAGCAAAAGGATGCATTTCTCTTTTCAATCCCTCAAACGTCTTCAGAAATTTCATCCCTTTGAAACAAAAATTATCCTAGCCCAAGCCCTGTTGCTGCCCCTTCTCGACTATTCAGATGTCTGCTTTCTTGATGCCACGGAGGAACTTCTCAATAAACTGGAACGTCTACAGAACTTGTGCATCCGTTTTATATTTGGACTGCGCAAGTAGGTCACGTATCCACGTTCAGATCCCAACTTAAATGGCTCCCTATTCATTTTCGTCGTGATCTTCACGTTCTTTCACTCTTATTTAACGTATTATATTGTCCACTCTCTTCTCCCTACCTCCGTGAACGCTTCGAATTCCTTGTTCCTCGCAGTGTGACATCCCGGTTCTCTAAGTCTCTTCTCCTCAAAACACCTCAACACACTTCAAGCCGCTATTGTGGCTCCTTTACCGTTTATGCGGTGAAAATTTGGAATGCCCTGCCCCATAAAGTTCGCGCTAGTCCGTCGTTTAACATTTTCAAACGGAAAGTTAAAGAGCACTATCTTTCTTTGTAATTTTATTGTAGGTATATATTTATTTTTGTATATATTAGTCTATTTATGTTATTTATTATATGCATTAATGTGATTACTTTCTTTTGGTATATTTTGTTTTATTTGTTTAAGATATATGTACATATTTATGATTCTTGTACACGCACCTACCTTTAAAATCATCTCTCTCTCTAGCCTCAAAGGTTTGCTGGAAGAAAACTCTTCATAGGGTTAAGCTCGCCTTTGTACATGACCTCTATTTCTGTACTTAATAATGTATTTTCTTGTGTACAATAAAGAATAAAGAACGTATAATTTGTATCCAACCCTATTAGTTACGCGATACGAATTTATTTTTATTATCAGCCCACTTGTCCCACTGCTGAGCAAAGGCCTCCCCCCATTCTTTCCTGACACTTCTTTAAAGCGCTTAGATGGTCCAGTCCGCTTGGAAATTAGTGTGCTCATCCCTCCATCTCTTCTTTGGTCTGCCACGACGTCTTCGGGCTGTGTCGGGGTTCCACTCGGTGGTGAGCTTAGCCCACTGATCAGCCGACATACGGCATAAATGACCAGCCCTGTCCCACTTGAGTTTGCCGGCTTTCTTAGCTACATCTACGATTTGTGTTCGCGAGCGCAGCTCGGTGTTGCGTATGTGGTCAATACGCTTGAATCCGAGAATGCTGCGCTCCATCGCACGTTGCCAAACCTTGAGTTTATACCACGTTTATACTTTTAAATGTTAGTCAAAGACCAGGATACGAATTAGTTTTGCCTAAATATTGGGGTTAAAGTCAGGGCTTCTACGTTATTAGTTACCTGGTTTAGTAGTTCAGCCCTGACTTCCAGTACATTTCTAGAACTCAATTTACTGAAAGTCAATGAATGAATGTTTCTTTTTATTTGGCTTGCACTTTGAATCTTAGGTTACTAATTAATAAGACTGTTTATTGTGTGTGACTGGTTTTATATGTCGCTTTATTTATAGGTTGTGAACTAATTTTAGGATTTGTTCATTTACTTTAAATTCATTGTCACCATATCAGTCACAGGTCGGCTCCTGCTGCTGAACATAGGCCTCCCCATAGATGTCCACAGCAACCGACCTTCTGCGACCTGCCCCTAACGGTTATCAGGTCGTCTTTCCATCTAGTGAGGGCCGTACTACGCTGCGCTTTCCAGTGCGTGGTCTCCACTGAAAACCTTTCTGCCCCAACGGCCACCTGCCGCTATCACTTCAGCTTGCTAATTCTCTGTGATAGGATAAAAATAATTTATTCGCAGAAAGTTAGTTGGTACAATTTTACACTGGTCTTATTGTATACAATTTAAGCTCTATAAGCTCTTAACTTTTTACCAGATAATGTCCTGGTGTGCAAATAATAGGTCCATATATGTATAATACAATTAAAAATTAAAATTAACTATTTCTACACAATGTAAAAGTATCAATAAAATAATGTCATGTCTAGTACTTATAATTAAAATATTCCGCAATAGTGTAAAAACATATCAGTTATATTGTTTGGTTGGTTGGTTGTTGTTTTCTCTATGGTTTCTCTATGGCTCTCCTCATTCCTCATCGATGGGGGGGGGGGGGGGGGGGGGTGCTATGTTCAACAGTGGTCGACTGGCTACAATGATGTTGATTGAACTAAATAAGAAACAGGCGTTATTTAAATGATCTAAGCGATTTAGGATATATAATACTATCATTGTCTTTGTTTAGTACGTTTTTATGTAAGCTTTATAAAAAACATTATAAAATGTATGCCATCACTAAGTAGGTTATTCAAAACGGACAATTCTTCAAAACTTCCAAAAGATAGACCGATTTCTATGCGATTCATTTATTGATTCTTATTTAGATAGAGTGAAAATTCAATGGTACTTTAGCTCTAATTGAATGAATCACCGAGAAGAACCTACGAGGCGATGGTTACTACTTAACATCAAGTGGGCTATTTGTATGTTCCATCTCAATATCGAATTACGAAAAAATACTTTAACTAAAATAAATGGGCCCAAGACGCAAATGATTCTTGAAAAGTATTTTAATATTAAAATGTTTACAAAAATAGTAAAGAACACCTTTATACCACTTTCCATTAATTCTCAACTTAATCCTCATGATGACATCAAAGAAATCCCCACAATAATTAAGAGGTCACACTGAAAACAAAACCATAAACTTAAGACTTCAAAAATAATATTCCCATCAATAAAACTCCAGCAAACAGACCAACATCTTTTAATCTATCCAAATAAATGATGAGCATTAAAAAGATAGTTAAAACCATAGACAATAAAGGAGAACCACTAAAATAATAGAGTTTAAATCAACACGGATTTATGGACGCTGAGAACAGGATGGAGGGAAAATAAAGTTATCTTTTTGTCTTTAGGTTTTTTCGTAGCAAAGGAAGAGAAGTGACTTTTGTTATCTCTGTGGCTTTATTCATTGCGTTAGTTATTACGTTTTAAAAATACAAGGAATTGATAGTTAGAGGCCAACAACGGAAGGCCGCCAGAAAGCGAAGAACATAGAGAGTATTGTTTATCATTCGCGTGCTTCTATGACTAAAAGTTTTTTTAAATTTTGTCCTGGCATTGAAAAGCTTTCATCGTCAGCCCTACTCATCCCAATACTGGGCATAGGCCTCTCTTCGTTGTCGCCATTCGCCTCTGTCCTGCCCTGTTCTAACCCACATACGACCTGCGACTTCCTGGTTCCATCTCGGGGCCACCACTCAGTTAGGTCCCTGCTCCACCTGTCATCACCGCGCCTGGCCACATGTCCTGCCCATTTGAGTCCCAATATATGCTTGTTAAGTCTTGAACTTTAGTCCGCTTACGAATTTTGGTATTGGGGACTCCGTGTAGCAGTGTGATGCCGAACATGGCGAGCTCCGGCTCTCTATGCGATTCTAATCCTGTGCACAGTCTCCTTCGTGAGCGTCCATGTCTCAGCACCGTAGGTCAGTGTTGGCAGGACACATTGGTTGTAGAGGCGGCTCTTCAGATATTGTGGAACAGTGGAAGATTTTAAAATACCGTCCAGCTTGTTGAACGCCACCCATGTTTAGAATTATTAGTAATCAATTAATAAATAAAAATAAATTGGTAAAAAACACATTTATTCCCAACTCGGCACAGTCCTTTATCTTCTGATTACAATTACACCATATTACAGCAATTGCTTTAACTTCCCGTAAGTAATACTCATCATCATTTAAACTACTTTAAATAATTTACAAAGAGTTTGCTTTCAACCGCAACCATTACTCATGTCGATCGCATTGCAAATGGACCTACATTACTACATTACATACTAGCTTATTTCCCAAAACCACTTTCAGCCAAACGGCATAAGCTATATAATTTTCAAAAATAGATTTACAAAATCTGGTAAGCACAGGACCGTATTTGCGTGAATAAGGGAATGATTACTAGATCCGTCCCTCGCACATTAGCGATACAGTCGACAAAGGTTAATTAGAACGACCCGTCGTAGGGTTGCCACGATAACTTAAATCAGTTATTATATTTTTGGTATTTTGTGTTTGAGTTTAGATAGTCAACTTGTATTTAGCACAAAAAAACTAATTTATTTGTATCTATTATAATACTAGTTGACCCGCCGAACTTTGTACCGCCTTGACATGCATATAACGCGAGCTGTCAATATACGTCACCCTGGTAGAATTGTCAATTGTTGTCCCCGGCCATCATTTTACAACCATACTTAACCATAGACAAAATTACGTTTAGCTGTCATTTGCGTTTTGTTATTCCATGTCAGATGCGTTTTTGTTATACCACGTTTTATAGTGACTTGTATTCTCTTTGACGTTTTATCTCACGTTACACGGGAACGCGGTCGAACGGGATAAAAAGTATCCTATGTCCGTCTCCTGGTTCTAAGAACGGCATAAAAAGTATCTTATGTCCGTCTCCTAGTTCTAAGCTACCTCCCCACCAGTTTTCAGCCACATCGGTTCAGCCGTTCTTGAGTTATAAATAGTGCAACTAACACAACTTTCTTTTATATATATAGAAGATATTTAAGTACCATTTAATTTTTGTTCTCTTTTCTTACACAGTTTAGATTTTGTGTGGATGCATATTATTCAAAATCTCAATCATTCTTTATTATCAAATCCAAGTACCGTGAAATCAAATCCTTGAAAAAATCGTTCCTAAGCGATAAGATTTCCTAAATTTTAAGTTTTCATTTGGTGGTTTAGTCAGTATCCAGTCATTAATTGCTGCAAAGGTATTTAACTTGTGTTAGACTGTATCAAAAAATTACAAGGGACACGTTTAATATTTATTTATTCGATATGGAAAGAGGACAAACATATGGCTCACATGATGTTAAATGGTAATCATTACTTTGAATATAATTCAAACTTAAAACTTTATATCTAAATATCAAATAAAAACATTAAATCACACAAATCTGATACTGCCAACCCTATACTCCCCTCCCCTCGTCATCCCTCCCACCCCCTCCCTAGTCCCTCGTGGAAACAATTATAATAACCACTGTGGAGGCAGATTACGCAAACTAGATTAAACCGGCTATAACCAGATGAATTTCCATGTAACATATCTGAATACACTTGAGATTATTAGTCTGTTACTAACAGTGTTGGGAATAATTACCTGTCAGTTTATCTAAGACTTTACCTACATATATACCTTAGAAAGTTTAAGACGACTTGCGGCATTCAGAGTTTGATACTTCCCCCCCCCCCCCCCCCCCCCCCCACTCGGAGGGAGACAAACCATTCGATGGCTTTCTAAATCAATACCTACCTATTGATGATGCTTCTAAAACTGTGAATTCTCTATTGGCTAATAATATGGCTAAACTAATATTATCACGAAATGTTAATATCACATTTGAATTTTCGATAACAACAGAATACAAAAGAAACAGTAGAGATAGCTCAACTGCTCTAGACTACCAGACAGAACTGCCCCGAAGACACTGGCAAAATATTGGGAAATTAAAATTGGGTTCACATAAAAATCCAATTAAAAAACCTATCAGCAATAAAAAATTTAAACAAATTCTCAGTTTCAAATGACATCCCTGCCCGTGACAAAACCCTCTCAGCTGAAGAGTACGATACGAAAGCCTTCATCGTTATAAAGCAGTGACGAATGATGAACTCGTAATTGCTTCTATTGAATGACAACATGACATTCTGAAGGGGAAGTAATAATAATAATAATAATAATAATCCTCCTAGCCGATTTCGGCTACAGAGACTTGACTTTGTGATTATTGGCCTAGGTGTTTAGCCTGTATGTGGCTGATGTACCCTATTTTTGCGCTAAAAGTCCGGTTACAATGAACACAAGTTAAGGCGCCATTAATGTAGTTGTAATTGATATTAGCCGGCGGTCGACTTTTAAGCTGATCTCGTTTTAAGTCTAGTTCTTGCCTCCTTTCTTCTTCAAACTCGTACACTTTGTCCTGAACATGACGCCTCCATTCAGGTCGTTTTTCAGCGAGAGCCTCCCAGCGCGACGGATCGATACAACACCTCTTCATGTGCCTCTTCTGTACGTCTTTGAAACGTAGGAACTGACCTCTGCGTTTCCGCTTACCATGTTCTAGTTCACAGAAGAAAATGCGTTTCGCCCTTCGCTCATCAGACATCCGAGACAGGTGCCCGCACCAACGCAGCTGACGCCGCATCAAATATGCCTCTATGCCACAGACATTAGCCCGTCGTAGAACATCGGTATTACGGACCCGATCCGACCACTTGATGTTAAGAATGTCGCGGAGGCATTTCAGATGGAATCTGTCTAACGTGCGTATGTGTCTGCGATACAGGCACCATGTCTCTGACGAGTACAAGATGTTAGGAAGTACAATAGCCATATACACCTTAATCTTGGTACTCAATTTGATGTTATGGGAGCGAAATACCTGGACTCGTAGTTTACCAAAAGCAGCCATAGCGGAGCCAAGTCTGCTGTTGATCTCCGAGTCAAGGTCGCATTTTGTTGTTATGCTGCTTCCCAGATATCTGAATGTATCGACCTGTTTTATGGGCTTTCCATCGATTTGCAGATTCAGTGGAGCTTGGTTAACAGTGTCCATGGCCATCACCTCTGTCTTTGTAATATTAATTTTGAGGCCAAATCTACAGCACGCAGCGTCAAGCCGAGTCATCAAGTCCTGGAGTCCCTCAGAAGATTCCGCAACGAAACATAGGTCATCAGCATACATCAATTCGGTAATGAGGTCATACGATACCTTTGTGTGCGCTTTTAACCTAGCCAGGTTAAAGATACTGCCATCTGTGCGAAAACGTATGCGGATCCCTTCGGTGTTGGCTTGTAAAGTCTCCCTCACGACAACGGAAAAGTACAGAGCAAAAAGAGTGGGTGCTAATACACAGCCTTGTTTTACACCACAAGTGACAGGGAATTGCTCTGTCTGCTCACCATTGACGGTTACGCAACAAGTCATGTTGTCGTGAAGAAGTCTTATCAAGCGTATAAATTTGTCGGTGCAACCAAGTTTCGAAAGCACAATCCACAAAGCTTCGCGAGGTACACTGTCAAAAGCTTTCTCCAGATCAACAAAACAGAGAAACAGAGGTTGACACTGTTCCCTGCTTTTCTCTTGCAGTTGTCTAAGAGAGAATATGGCCTCGCATGTGCCGCGATTGGGTCTAAACCCAAATTGCGTTTCAGGCAATATACTTTCAAAGAGCTCCATAAGACGATTTAAGAGTACTCTGGCAAAAGTTTTTCCTGGAGTAGACAGAAGTGATATACCCCTATAAGAGTTGCAAACAGATCGATCACCTTTATTTTTATACAAAGAGCAAATTAGTGATACGCCAAAACTAGGAGGAACGAACTCCATTTCCCACATGCGCTGGAAAAATTGCCAAATCTTGTAGTGCAACTCATCTCCGCCATATTTTAATAGTTCTCCTGGTATGTTATCGATGCCGACAGCCTTATTGTTTTTCTGCGCTTTGATGGCGATGATAACTTCCTCAAGAGAAGGAGGCTGATCCAGATCTACGGCTTGTGATAAGGCAGGAAGTGATGCTAAATAGTTTATGTCAGCAGAACGATCCACATTGAGTAAGCTGTTATAGTGTTCTGCCCAGCGAGTAAGAACTTCTCCTTTGCTTACCAGGAGGGTACCTGAAAGTGATTTCAGTGGTACGTTTACTCGATGTGGACTTCCTACTAACTTATTAATCTCGTTAAAGAAATCGCCGAGTCTATTCGAATCAGCAAGCCACTGAATATAGCGAACCTTGTTCAGCCACCACTCATCTTTTGCGTTTCGAGTTAGTCTCCTTATTTGGCTCGTACTCTCCTTTATTTTTTCAGAAGCAGTTGTCTGATTTCCCTTTCGAAGGAGCTGGCGGTGTTTTTCTAGGGCGACTGTCAATGTATTATCATTTTCGTCAAACCAGTCTTCACAGACACGAGGTTTTTGGCCTAAGATCTCAGTAGCCGCATTGATGGTATTTGTAGTTAACAGTTTCCAGCCCTCGTCTAACTGTTCATCTTCGGGGTGTATGCCTGCTGTAAAGGTATTGACAGCTTCCCTGTAATTTGCCAATATTTCAGCAGACTCTAGCTTTTTCAGATGAAGACAGTTAGGCTTAGCCCTGCGAGGTCTACGGCAAGGGCTAAGACGCAAAAATAGTTTTGTAACAACAAGTCGGTGATCCGACCAACAGTTTGCGCCCCTCATTACTCTCGTTACTTTGACATCCGCTATATCCCGTTGACGGACTATAGCATAATCAATAAGATGCCAATGCTTGGACCTTGGGTGCATCCAGGTAGTTTTGTATTTATTTGGGAGTCTAAACATGGTATTGGTAATACCCAGATGAAATTGGGAACAGAGGCTTAGTAACAGTTGCCCATTACTGTTCATGTTACCAATGCCATGTCGCCCTATCACCCGAGGCCAAGCTTCAAAATCACGTCCGACGCGAGCATTAAAGTCGCCAAGAAGCAAAACTTTCTCACAGCGCCGGATTTTAGTCAGCACTTCTGACACTTCCTCATAAAATTTGTCCTTGACGTCATCACTTTTGTCGAGTGTTGGCGAATATACGCTGATAACATTTAAGTATTTATTGTTTCGAAGATGGAAACGTAAGGACATGACACGATCAGAGATAGCAACTGGATGTTCTTCCAACTTAGAGGCTAAAGTAGTTTTAATAGCAAAGCCTACTCCTGACCGTCTAGGCTCAGAAGCTGGTGTGCCTTTCCAGAAGAAAGTGTACCCACCACCACGTTCAACAAGCTCACCTTCGTCAGCTAGATGTGTTTCGCTGAGAGCGGCTATGTCGACGTCATAGCGTTTGAGCTCGCGAGCCACAATGGCGGTTTTACGTTCTGGGCAGAGGTTGTTGGGTCGGTCTAAAAGAGTACGTACATTCCACGCACCAAAAGTCATATTCATCTGCATGTTTTTAGATTTATTCTTATTGCGAGGAATGAGCGTTTGTTTGGGGCACCTTTTCTAGCCCCCTCCCCGGCTGAGCGAGGAAAGCAGTGCCTCTCTAAATAAAGCTGCTTTGTCTCAAAGAGTGCTGCCGAACCACACTGTCACCCCGATGCAGTGCTAGAGCGACCACTCTCCTCTCCTTAGGCCACCCGTGTCCAGGTATTAGACCAAGCCCAGGACTTTTTTAAACTCGGAATGACAAAGCCAAGTCAGATGCGCAGGATATATTAAGTTGCATAAGTGTGCGCGCCGTACACAGATGCACCCTCTCCTCCTTACTCCCCTTGACCCAGTGGAACGGAGAACCGCTACGACTGGAAGGGAACAGGACGCAGTATCTGGCAACGATAAAAACTCCTATCGCTACCTTCAGGCCTTCTACAGTTGCATGGTTGCCTCGCCACTTGAGGTGGATTGCGTTGACGCCGAAGCAACGAGCACTAGCACGGGGAGTGACCGTGCCGACTCGAGGGCCGAAACACGCCGTTGCTACAACAAAGTGTTTCGGCACTCGAGCCCCCCTCTACCAGCCTAGGTTCCTAAGGTGTGGCCGCTGCATGCTATAGCGGCGACCACTAACGACGATCGAATGCGTGCCGCGCGATCTGAGGAGCCTTTTATAGGCGATGTTGCCTCGACCACTAACGACGATCGAATCTTCGTATATTCAACGGGCAGCGTAACGACGCCCCAGAGACGTCCGCACTGTACGACGGCTCGAGCACGACTCCAGGGGAAGTAATACCGGTAGAAACAACCAATAATTATTATTCATTGGTGTATATTAATTAAAGACTGAATAATTGATAAAGATTTGGAGATTTAAGACAAACGTTTGGCAACCCTTAATTTTTACACGGATCTGTTTCCTTTTTTTTATAGGCTTGCGTTTTATTACGATCTCGCCTGATGGTAAGCTATGATGCAGTCTACGATGGTACACGCTTGCCTAGAAGAAACCTATTCACTCGCGACTTAAAGATACCCAGGTTGTAGCTATCAGGAAACACAGACTCTGGCAAGGCGTTCCACTCTTTGGCGGTGCGCATAATAAAGATCGAAGAGAACCGCTTTGTGCGAATCGGAGGTATTTCTACCATACTCGTATAGCGGTGGCGCACCGCAGAGCGCCTGGTTGCCCGTTGATAGAAAGGAGATGGTGGGATCAGGTTGAAAAGTTCCGCCGCACACTCCCCGAAATGTACTCAATAAAAAACCGAGAGGCTAGCAACCCTTCATCGATGCTCCAGACTGAGGAGCCTTGCATCAACTAGCTCATCGTTGCCTATGAGCTTCTTGGCTCTTCTCTCAATTGATTCCAGAGCTTCAAGTTGGTACTTCGCTGATCCGTCCCAGAGGACGGATCACTTACCCCCTTTCTGATTTTGTCTATAAATTCTTGAGACACGATGTAATTTTTTTCCTGATCTTGGCTTATTCTCATTGTTGTGTGACTTAATGGGAATATTGGTTCGTTTATTAATACAAATTCTTTTTTCTCATAAAAAATATTTACCTTTAAACCAAAACAATAAATCAACTCTTTTTTATACGACATGGAGATGGAACAAGCCTAAGATGGCCCACCTGATGTTAAGTGGCAACCATGGCTTATAACAAAGTATTGCCTCGTAGGTCACGCACCTTAAATACATGCCCTGCGTCCATCAACTTGAGGCATACAAGTGCAAAGCCTCATTCATGTGCCTGTAATTTCACCGGAAACCATACCTTTCATACCGAAACACAATTTTGCTTGGCGGCAGAAATAGGTACATACCTACTATATAGCACGTGTTTAAAAAAAATGGTAAGGAATTTTATAAACACACGTTAAACAGTTGTTTAACTTTTATGTGGTAACAAGGTCTTAGATTCAACTAGCTATAAATGTAACTTTGCTCAATACCATCGAAAAGTAAGAACCAAATTAGAACTTTTGAAAGTTATAGCGAGTAAAGTCAACGGTAGAGGCTTGTTTACATTTAATCCGTACATTATCAACCTATAAAAGATCCATTGTCGTTTAGGGATCGTAATTGGTCGCTCACCGGCGCGGGCGCGGGCGCCAATAAAGCATGATAAACAGGAACCTATGCGGGGGCGACTGTCTGTTTATATAGCGACGGGACGGGATCTACACGAGAAAAAACTAAGGCATTTTACATTTATATATTATGGAAATTAATTTCATTTCTTTTTACTTTTAATGCTTTGTTTGGGTATGAGGATCGCAGGGCTGAAGTGGAGATGGGCTGGACACTTGGCTAGGAGGGATGACGGGCGTTGGACGAAGGCGATTACAGAGTGGTGGCCAAGGGATGCTCGTAGACCAACAGGCAGTCTACCCGCCTGATGGTCAAATAATATTGAGAGCGTAGCTGGGTGACAATGGATGAGACTCGCAAGGGACCGGAAAGAGTGGCGTAATAAAGAGGAGGCCTATTCCCAACAGCGGGTGCAAACGGGCTGAGATGATGATGATGATGATTTGGCTGGAAAGATGGTTAAATAAAGGTATTATATATAGTTATGATTGATTAGTTTTACAAACTTCGCCGTTTAACTCGAGATACAAACAAAAGATGATTTATAGAGCACACGTCTCCAGTTGAGGGAGAAATGTCATCGACACAATTATTGAGAGTCTGGGACTAAATTCAACAAGCTCTGTTCTAAAACTTAATCTTGTCTAGCTTAGACCAATAATAATGGTTGTGTAATTTTTAATGCGTCTGAAAGCTTTCACGCCATACTTCACACTTATTATTTACTAGCTGACAAATTCGCAGCTTTGCACGCGTAGTGTTTCAATAAAAAACATTACCCTCCTTCTGCGCAGTTGGGTTTACCCAAGTAGCCTATGTCCTCCGGGGGTAGTGTAGCTTCCCAACAGTCAAATATTTTTTAAATCGGTCCAGTAGTTTCGGAGCCTATTCAATACAAACAAACAAATCTTTCCTCTTAATAATATTAGTATAGATTTAATCAATATCAGCTCATCCACTAACATTCATTCATTCTGACTATTCCTATCGTTCAAACTGTACAGAAACGCGACGGAATAAAACTCAGAACAATAGTTCTGAGTAACACCGTCATTATTTCTCGCTATGCACCTCCACTGGCGTTTATTTTATAGCGATTGTAGATTCTGATCGGCAGGAATGAACGTTAGTGGATGCGACACTAATCGTCCTGTGCCGGGTCCGTTCCGTTGATACGTAAAAGCAACAAAAGTCCTTTTTATAACGTTCTAAATGTCAGCAGAATCGCGCTGTGATAAGTCACGTGCGATGACTAACGAATGTTATAATTACTGGCCGAGCCATGTAATAAAACGACTATATACCTTTGTATAAGCATTATTTTGTATGTTTGTTTTTTTATGAGGATATTTTGTTTTAAACTCAATTTATAGACATTCTGTTATTTATAATTCTTTGGTCAATGATTTTTATTAAACAACTGGTTTTATGCCCGCGACTTCAACCGGTAGATCTCAACAACAGCGCCACCTGCCAGGTCCAATTGTGAATTAAAACCCAATCAAACACACACTAAAAACTTCAAAAACTTCATTAAATCGGTTCTGCTGTTTTTGAGTTTTAGCAAGACTAACAAACAACAGTTTATTATTACATAAAAGAAAATTATTATCGTTCTTATCTTTATGGTGAGCCACGGCTAATGTATTATCTATGTGATATCCTATTTGTGCTGATAAACTTGCATTGTTGTACATCAAACGGGCCTGATTCACTTAAAAGCTGTTTAAATAGGTTTTTTCAGCTAATGCTATTTTTTTTTATATTACAGCTAAATAACCATACCAGAACACAAACATGATAAAAACACTCAAAATTGTACATTTTTGCATGGTACTCTTTTTTCAGTCCGGTTTTTAATGAGTTATTCAGTCAGCCTTTTTAACACAATTTAAATAACCACATTCATTACAGCTATCTCAACCAAACGCCATAATTTGAGCACGTGAATAAACTCCATATTGTTCAAACATAATTAATTTACATTATCGTGCTCACAGCTCGCCTTAAAAAGCCACTGACGCAAAAAATAACAAAATGTGCCGAGAGCAATATGCGTCGGAAGGGTGCGTTTCTCAAATTAAATTCTGTATTCATTTTTTTAAATATGCTTTATTAATTTATTATAGAGAATTTTAGTACGTTAAGTCTGATTTTGATACAAATCTGAAAATGTGTTAGATTTGATGGCTAGTTAAATAAATTACATTTTTTATGAAACAATTGTCTTAGCTTAGTGATCTTCACGACACTACAAAAAAACAAACAAACAAAAGAACATATAAGTAAATAAATAGTTTAATTAAATATATTAAATATTTTCTACAAGTAAAGCTTCTCAGTTAGCATGGGCGGAATTCAGCAAGCTGGACGATATTTTAAAATCTTCCACCGTTCCACAATGTCTGAAGAGCCGCCTCTAGAAACAATTGACGACCTCCGTGGTGCAGTGGACGAATATCCGGCTGAGATGCAGAAGGTAGCGGGTTCGATTCCTGCCGCGGAACAAATGTTTGCATGATCTACAGATATTTGTTCCGGGTCTGGTTGTTTCTCTATATATTATAAGTATGTATTTACAAAAAAAAGTATATAAGTATTCTATCAGATATCTGGTTCCCATAATACAAGCTCTGCTTAGTTTGAGGCTAGATAGCGCTGTGTGAAATGTCCAGAAATATTTATTTATTATTATTATTAATGTGTCCTGCCAACATTATCCTACGGTGCTGAGACATGGACGTTTACGAATGAGACTGAGCCATGGAGCGCGCCATGCTAGGCTTCATACTTCTACACAGGGTCCCCAATACCGAAATTCGCAAGCGGTCTAAAGTTAAAGACGTTAACAAGCGCATATTGGGACTCAAATGGAGTTGGGCAGGACATGTGGGCAGGTGCGGTGATGGCAGGTGGAACAGGGTGCTGACTGAGTGGTGGCCCCGAGATGGAGCCAGGAACGCAGGTCGTCCATCGGCAAGATGGGTGGACAACATTATAAAAATCGCAGGTCGTATGGGGGTTAGAACAGCGCAGGACAGAGGCGAATGGTGACAACGAAGAGAGGCCCATGCCTAGCAGTAGGATGAGAAGGGCTGACAATCTAATCAAAGTCTAAACTAAATAACCGACTAAACTGTGAGCTAGAACCTACCATAACTCACGGTTTAGATATATATTCATCATCATCATCATCATATCAGCCGTAGGACGTCCACTGCTGGACAAAGGCCTCCCTCATTGATCTCCAGGAACTGCGGTTGGAAGCAGCCTGCATCCAACGCCGACCTGCGGTTCTTACCAAATCGTCTGCCCATCTTGTAGGTGGACGTCTTACGCTGTGCTTGCCGGTCCGTGGCCTCCACTCGAGAACCTTCCGGCCCCATCGGCCATCAGTTCTGCGCGCTATATAGCCTGCCCATTGCCACTTCAACATGCTAATCCGTCGGGCTATGTCGGTGACTTGAGTTATCCTACGTATCTCCTCATTTCTGATTCGATCCCGTAGAAAAACCCCGAGCATAGCCCTCTCCATAGCTCGTTGAGCGACTCTGAGCTTATTCATAAGGCCAATAGTGAAGGACCATGTCTCGGTTCCATATGTCATCACTGGTAACACACACTGATTGAAAAGTTTCGTCTTAAGGCACTGAGGTATTTTGGACGAAAAGACGTTGCAAAGTTTCCCAAACGCTGCCCATCCTAGTTGGATTTGACGATTGATGATATATATTAGGTACTATACAATACAATCTGATTTATTACTGGAAATACCCAGCATCTAAATAAAACAGTGAATCGCTTTAGTATAGCTATGCTCTGAGTACCAATAAACTGTGGTAGTTGTTCTGGGGAATTGAATCGTTCTCACTGAACGTGTTAAATGTTTACCGGCGAATTAGTAACGTTTGTAATCTGTAGGTAAAGTTGAGATAGGTTTTGCCAAGATAGAAATATGTCTTGTAACAGACTATTTCACGGGCACATATTTACTATTTGAAATAGTCGAGGTTAATCAGTGTCTAAACAAAAGTGTGACTAAATGGGAACGTGCCGAGATAGGAATTCGGAAAACTTGAATAAATATCTATAGATAAATGTGGTTTCTTGCTAGAAATATACGTAGCATCTAATATAATGAATCGCCTATAAACTGCGGTAGTCGTTGGAAAGCCTATGATGTCGGTGAACTGAACCGTTCGCTCCATAACGCGTTAAATGTTTGCCGGGGAATTGGTCCCCGACAGATCGCTGTTAAGGGGCGTTTTGCTATTCCTGCTATTAATTCCGAGATTTCGATGATGAAGAATTTTTTGCGATAAGTTGAGTTAGCATTATTTTTAATTGGCTTTCCTATATTATGTAGCATTTATGGTTGGATAATATTTATTCAAATACCTTTTTTGTAAATCTAACCGTAAGTTTTCCAAAAACTCTATAAATAAAATTAAATATTAATATGTCTTTGTTCGGCAGAGCCAGCGGATGCTAGTTAAAAAATACTAAGTTTTTTTAATGTTATTATATTCTCCTGCCAGTCAGAGTGGTACCCATCTAGATCGACGCGCCAACGTTTTTGAAGTAAAACTTCTTTACGCACGCTTGATTTGGGGAGTAAGCTGGTGAATGCGTTACGAAAATTACGAACAGCAGTTGAGAAGGAGATATAAGTTAGTGAAGATAGAAAGAGAGACAGTTACGTTTCGTATATTTTTAAACGTTAATATGCGAGTACAAGTTGCATCTGTCCAGAAGGAACATGGATGGATACAGACGTGTGGACAATTTTGTAATTGAACAATTTCATAATTTAATATTTTGAAAAAGAAGTTTTACTTCAGCCGTGTGGTCTAAAGCACACTCGTTTTTATGGTCTGTCTCGTTGCAGTCGTCCTGTAGGTTGCAACTCTGACTGACTTTTGGACTGATTTTTGGAGAACGCAAGGAATGGAAGGAAATAGGGGAGACCTTTGCCCAGCAGTATAGCTAAATAAAGAAATATATAAATATTCTGTCTTTTGACTACGATCTCGCCTGATGGTAAGCGAGGATTCACTACTGATGTACGCTTGCCGAGAAGTAACTTCTGGCCGCAGCAACGATTGGTCTCTCTCACACTATATCCAATCGTATTCACATTTTTGCCGAGCTTCAAATAAGGAATAGGTTCTTAATTCAGTTGTTTTTTTTGTTTGTTACTTCAGAAGTTCAGAACTCAGTCATAGCAATAGATTTGAAAAAAAATCTTTTTATTTGAAAGAATATATCAAAACCGGTTCAGTAGTTTGGTTAAGTCCGTTATATTTTTGTTAAATAGTTATTTGTGTACCTGAAGATGGAGCAAGAAAATGGCCCACCTGATGTTAAGTTAAGTGGTAACCATTGCCTATAAGGCTATAATATAACAGAGCATTGTCTTAGTCACGGCACCTTAGAAACGTAATGATGCACTGCCCCGCGTCCACTTGCATCAGGTGTAGTCTCTTGTGCCTGTAATTTTACCGGCACCCATACCCTTCAACCCATATACCTACTTTGAATTGTCAATTTTATGTATCTTTGGTTTGAATTAATATTTTAAATCAATGTCCGGATTGTAGGAACGATAGCCGGTGGGATGTGGCTGTGGGATTGCATCTATTAAACTTTGACGTGCTATTCAGCGCATACAGGTTACAATGGCCAGATAACTAGATGGTTGTATATTTAATCAATGCATAACTACGTAAATGTGATAAGCAATAGAGGTAACGTAGTTTTGAAAATGTGGGCTCTGAAAAAAATACATACATACGTACAAAGAGATCGCTTTGTTAAGCGACAAGACCGCCTATTTTGCTTACAGTTATTTGTTTATTTAGAGAATTTCCATTCAAAGCTTACTTACGTATAAAATAATCATTTAAAGGTACTGCGCTTTTCTCATTAGCGGATTGAAAAGGTGTGAAGGTGCCAAAAGTTCATAATTACTAAAATATATTTTTGTAAAAAAAACATCTTTAGGCATCGGCTCCCCATTCTCTATATCTGCACCATTTATGAATGAGTGAATGACTGAAATCTTTTTAATATACGCCAAAAAACAAACAAACTTAAAAAAACCCTAACCCTTGGTAAATCTAACACGATTCATTACCGGGTAGAGATCGCTACTTAGCGATAAGAATGCTAATTGTATACATTTTTATTTCATCATCATCATCATCCACAGCCTGCTTTCACCCATTGTTGGGTATAGGCCTCCCCAAGTTTGTACCATCCATCACGATCCTGCGCTAGTCTTACCCACTGACGGCCCGCGACCTTTATGATGTCGTCCACCCATCTCGCTGCCAGTCGTCCTACCCTTCTATACCCGCTCCTCGGCCACCATTCAGACACTGTCCTACTCCATCTGTCATCACCACGTCTAGCCAAGTGTCTCGCCCAAAACCATTTGAGCTCCATAACTCGAATCCCAACGTCATGAACCTTCGTTCGTCTACGGATCTCGACGTTTGGAACTCGATCTAATAGTCTGATGCCAAGCATGGTACGCTCCATGGCTCTTTGTGCAACTCTTAACCTGTACACAGCCTCCTGCGTGAGCGTCCACGTCTCGGTACCGTAGGTCAAGGTGGGCAGAACACACTGGTTGAATAAGCGGGTCTTCAGACACTGTGGAAATTTAGGCGACCTAAGGATGTCGTCTAACTTGCCGAATGCAGCCCATCCCAATTGGATCCTTTTAGAGATCTCCTTCTGCTGATGCTCTTTACCAAACGATAGAATAGGTCCAAGATAAACATACTGGTCGACTGTCTCCAGCCTCTCATTTCCCACTACTACAATGGGATTTGTGACACCGGAGACATTCGAGAGCACCTTCGTCTTGGACATATTCATCTTAAGGCCTACACTCAAAGAAGCATCAAAAAGATTTTGCAGCATTGTCTGGATATCTCTAAAGTTTTCTGCAAATAGTACGAGATCATCTGCGAATCTAAGATGAGACAAGTTGACACCATCGATGTTTATTCCTTAATTTTCCCATTCTAAGGTTCTTATAACATCTTCAAGGACAGCTGTAAAAAGCTTTGGAGAAATGGTGTCCCCTTGTCTCACCCCCCGCTGGATGGGCATAGGATCTGTTAGCATGTGAACTCGTACTTGCAGTGTAGCCGAAGTATAGAGCTCCCGGAGCACTTCCACGTGGCGGGAATCGATGTGGCAGCGATGGAGAGCGTGGAACACGGCCCAATGCTCGACTCTGTCGAAGGCCTTCTCGTAGTCGATGAAGGCCATGGCAAGGGGCCGGTAGTATTCGTGACACTTCTTCATCAGCTGCTTTACTGTGTGGATATGGTCGATGGTAGAGTATCCGCTCCGGAAGCCGGCTTGTTCGATAGGCTGGGCCTCGTCAAGCTGGCGGGTGAGCCGGATCGTTATGATTTTTGCAAAAAGTTTGTACACCTGAGAAAGTAGACTAATAGGTCTGTAGTTAGTTAATTTTGAAATATCACGCTTCTTGTGCAAAATAGTGACTATAGCGTTTTTCCACTGCTCAGGCGTCCGAGCTTCACACAGAACTTTATTAAAAGCTTGACAAGAACTTTTAAGACAGGTTCGCCACCTGCTCGGAGCAATTCCACTGTAACCCCATCCTCACCAGGAGACTTATCCGCCTTCATTTTGTATAGAGCATTGCTCACTTCACACGGTAAAATGGGCGGTAAAAATTCCGTATCATGATGTGGAATAGGCGGAGCACGAGTATCGTCTTCTGATGGATCTGGTTCCGCAGATGTTGATGCGTACAAGCTCTTGTATAACTCTTCCACGATAGATACTATGTGGAGTCGGTCTGATATTAATTTGTTATTTATGTTTCTAAGTTTTATTATATCTTTAGAACCTGTACTAGTTTTTCTTCGGAGTACTTTTGGACCTCTATATTGTTTAATTGTATTTATAATTATATTTGTATTAAAATTTCTTAAATCTCTTCTGATTAATTTATTTATAGTTTTATTAATCTTATCTATTTATTTTTTGTCTGAACCAGACTGATGTAGCATTTTTCTTCTACATTGAATTAAATCAAGTGTTTCTTGTGACAATTTATTGTTCATCTTACGAGGCGCACGTAGATGTTTTTTCACAGTTAACTGCCTTGCAAGAAGTATGTTGATATGATCTACATCCAGGTTCGACTCTTCAAGACCTTCAAATCTATTCTTCAGATCTACACGGAAAGTATCTTGGAGAACGGCCAGCTCTTACTTTTCGTACCGTCTTTGTAGTGGAGTTGTTATCATCTTCGTTCTTTCACCTCTTAGATCGAACCTGAGTGTAGCCCTTACCATTCTATGATCGCTTCCAGTTTTGAAACTTGAGAGGGTCGTGACGTAGGTAACTACATATTTGTGAGAACTTATAATGTAGTCCATCTCGTTTTTGGTATTTTCGTCTGGACTTACCCAGGTCCACTTTCTGGTCTCTCGTTTCTGGAAAAAGGTGTTCATGGCGTATAGGTTTTTCAGTTGAAGGTAGTTCACAAGCGTCTGTCCCCTTCTATTGCGTACTCCAAGTCCGAAACTACCAACAGATTTTTCGCTTTGCAATGGCTTGCCAATTTTAGCTTTAAAATCTCCAATAACTGTGGTATAGTGGCATGGTGTATCCTCTAGTCTAGGGCCTTATCAATATCTTCGTATAGCTCCTCCACTTCCTCGTCTGAACTGAGAGACGTTGGGGCGTACACTTGGATGATCTTAAAGGAGTAGCGCTTGTTTAGTTGTAAAATAACAAAACAGACACGGGTGGAGATACTCTTAACGTTTGTGAGCATATGTGCAACTTCTTTGGCAATAAGAAATCCAACGCCGCCATAAGTAGAATCGTCATGGCCTCTATAAAAAAAACAAGTCACCTGAAGTTAGTTTAATCAGATCTTCACCTTTTCTTCTGACTTCTGATAAGCCTACGATATCCCACTTGATTTTTTCTAGTTCAAATTGCAATTCTAATAATCGGTCGTCCGTGCGAATCGTCTTGGCGTTGTAACACGCCAAGGTCAGGGTCGTTGGGTTGTGGCAGCTGGGTATCTTCCAGTGATTCTTCGCACCCCCTGCCCCGCCTTAACCGTGACCGCTGCCAGAGTCAGGAATAGCGGGGCCGCTGGGGACTGAGGGCCGTGGCGTATTGGGAATAATCATAACTAAGGGGATTTAGCCATAAAACGCCGCGCTGGCCAATGCGTCGTGGCGAGTTCTTTCTCCCGATCACGTTAGCCTGTAGTAAGAAGTATAATAAATAAGTGGTTATTGCACTTCTTACCGCAGTTACCAGGGGGTACCGCGTAGAGGTGTGATTCGGAATTAGTAACGTAATTTTGTGATGAAAAGTCGTAACACCCTTACTTCACAGAACCCTGCTCCCCTTACCCCCTGCATTTTTATTTAAATTGTGTTAATTTTAACGTGTTTTGTTTATGGTGTGCAGTTATCTATCTATCTACATTTATTATTTAAACAAACTTCGCCTTAAAATCCATTTTGGAATCGCTGTATTATTGTCACATACCTCATACAACGACATCGTCTACTCTTTGATCTACAACACAAACAAAACTCGACTCTACTGCTCCGAAATACGTATTTAAATCAATTGACGCTATTTTTGTAGTCTTCTCTATCGTTTTGATTTCAGCACAGATTTCCGTATACAGTTTTGATGCTTATTCGTGGTGTAATAAGGAAGGGTTTGCTTTGAGGGTGGCAGAGAGTGTTTTTGACACGAGTATAATTGGCGCGAAATGGCGGGATATAGCAAACTGTTGCTGTTGTGTCATTAATTCGAGTTACGAGCGTTTTATTTTTGGGAGAATTATTGCTATCTTTAGGAATAAATGTTTGTTAAAAGGGTAAGTTTTCATCTGAGATTATTCTTTTAGTAATGTAAAGAAATCTGTTTATATTTTTACAAATAAATTACGCACTTCCTATATTAAATCTAGGGTAGGCGCTAATTATTTTATTATTGATAAGACAGCCCATTGCATGTGTTTTTATTTTTGTTTGTTTCTTTTGTGGTGTACAATGAAGTGTTTTCATTCATTCATTCATTTATTCCTTCATTCTTATGTGAGCGAATAACTTGGAGGTCTAAAGTGGTTACTTTAGGTAATTTATTGATGTTTAGTCAGCAGAGCTTAAAGCAGATCATATTGTATTCCTAAATTGGTCATATATTTTAGATGAATTGGAAGTCAAATATAAACAATAAAACTTTAAACACAAGTTAAACACTCGCTGAACACCTGTTTTAAAAGTTCCTTATCAACTATTGCTAAGGATTATTTTAAACAGGTGTTAAACGCGTGTTTAACTTTTGTTTCAGTAATAATTATTGTTTCACACACTTCACCAAATAACAATTCGATACGAGTACCTGTTTTTTTACTTAGATTAATTATATATAAAACGCCTACAAATAGATAGTATTAGAATCACGTTTACACAATAAAGTATAACAAACACTATTAACGTTTCAAAGTATCCGAGGATCGTTATTTGAATCTTAAATTGACTAAACGTCGACCAATTTAACTTGACACCAACATTGATCAATTTCTACCAACTTAGGGGCCAACTTGTGTAATTAAAACGGGTTTTTAAAGCAAAATTTTAGAAAAGTAAAGAATGGTAATAGGTTTTTTTTACTCCCGATGATTCTTCTTTGAAAGGATTTAATTAAACTTAAACGTTCTTCTAAAACCACCCATATTATAATTTAAATGAATACATGAGCTGTTCATTTTCTCATCTGCATGAGTGAGTAGCGTCTGCTGTAACCGATTGTTTTATCCAATGTTCTGCTTAATTGCAATTCGTTTCTTTTTATTTATTTCTATTGTAAACTGACATATATGACATATATATTTTTGACATACCAATATTATACAAAGTAATAAAATGGTGAATAAATGAATACTGAATACTGTAAGAAAACCTCGGGGATGGTGAAAGTTCTGAACAAATGAATACTGAACTACAAACGGACATTGCCTATGTCCGTCTGAGGCATCTTAGTTCCCATACGGATGAACAGATGTGTTAAATGTCTGTCTAATTTAACGGGGCTGGTTCTTAGCTATGTTAGTTTTACGGGTTACAGTATATGGAGTTTTAAATAAAAAATACTCTAGCTTTCGCCTGCGGCTTCGCACGAGTGGTAAAGAAACATACGACGACCTACGTTTGACGACCTCCGTGGTGCAGTGGGCGATTAACCGGCTGAGACGCAGGAGGTAGCGGGTTCGATTCCCGCTGCGGAACAAATGTTTGCATGATCTACAGATATTTGTTCCGGGTCTGGTTGTTTCTCTATATATTATAAGTATGTGTTAACAAAAAAAAGAAGTACATATATAAGTAATCTATCAGTTATCTGGTTCCCATAGTACAAGCTCTGCTTAGTTTGGGGCTAGATAGCGCTGTATGAAATGTCCAGAAATATTTATTTTATTTATTATTTATAGATCCAAACTTTCGTATTTATAATTAGTGTGATATTATTATAATTGAATTACAGGTTAAGTCCAACTAAGACTTTCACGTGAATGTCTAAATAATTAAGTATTAAGTAAGACATTAAAATAAATAAAATATTGCTGGATATTTCACACAGCGCCATCTAGCCCCAAACTAAGTAAAGCTACTATGGAAACCAGATAACTGATAGAATACTTATAAACGTTTTTTTTTGTAAATAAATACATACTTTTATTATAAAGAGAAACAACCAGACCCAGAACAAATATCTGTAGATCATGCAAACATTTGTTCCGCGGCGGAAATCGAACTCGCAACCTACTGCGTCTCAGCCGGCTATTCGCCCACTGCGCCACGGAGGTCGACATTACAAAGGGTCTCGGCAGACTGGTCGCTCAACATCACCGTAAACAATTGCAAGTTGACAGTTATTATCCAAACACTTTATGACTAGGGACGGGGAATCCGGCTTTTTAAGTAGCACAGTTTTTTTGTATTGTTCATACTTAGAGTACCTATATGAGTTGTGATAGCCCTCGCTAGGGGAAGGCTACCTATGTCAGTCGCCAATCAGCATTGCTGTTTCGCTTTGAAGGGTATGTTTTCAGGTGAACCAGCACATGCGTAAGCCTGTACACATATGTATGTAAAACTGTATGCCTCTAGTTGATGGACCCAGGGTAGTGCATCATAGGGCACGTTTCTAACGTTATCTATAGGCCGCTATATCTAGTTGCCGCTTATCAGGTGGCCCATATGCTTGTTCTATCTCCAGGTCATTAAAAATCTAGTTTTGCAATAATATAAGCAATTAGGTATAAGCTTAAATTCGACTGCAATATTTTTTTGTATAATTTCAGCATTCGCTAATCCTACGATATTTCCGAACTGGGGCAGAAACTTGTATTGCTCTCCTCCAGCAAGGTTTTTTCATACATGAATTTGGCGCTCCCTAAAATTGCTCTAGAGTGTAGAGTCTAGACTTTCTCACTTCTTATTTAAGTGGCAGAGTGCAAAGAGTTGACGTGAACGGGAAGCGTTCTCCGGGGTCTCTGGTTAAAATGGGTGTACCACACACAGGGATCAATTCTGGGACCATTTTTGTTTTTAGTATTATATTTATATTAATGATCTTTCCCATCTTATATTATAAGGGACGATCATGAGGTTGTATTGTTTGCAGATGACACGTCACTTTTATTTAAATTAAAGCGACGACAAACCGATTTTGACGATGTAAACAATGCAATCTCTAAGGTCGTGAAATGGTTCAATGTAAACAATCTACTTCTAAATGAAAAGAAAACAAAGTGTATTAGATTTATACTACTTAATGTTACACAACTTAAAGCAGATATAAAAATCAATGACGTGGAGTTGGCTCTTGTGGACACTACCGTATTTTTAGGTATAACCCTAGATAATAAGCTTCAATGGGGCCCTCACATTGATAAGTTGTCGAAGAGACTTAGTTCTGCGGCATACGCAGTCAAAAAGATCCGTATTTTTACAGACGTAGACACAGCTAGACAGCTAGACTACTTCTACAGGATTATGTCATACGGCATACTGCTGTGGGGGAGTGCTGCAGATATAAACACCGTTTTTTGTGCTGCAGAAGAGGGCTGTTCGTGCAATTTATAATATGGGCCCCAGAGAATCATTACGCAATAAGTTTAAAGAAATAAATATTATGACATTCCGTTGTCAATACATCTATGAAAATCTTATGTATGTTCACAAAAATATGAATTTGTTTAAGAAAAATAGCGATAATCATAATTTTAATACTAGAAATAATAATAAACTCGCTGTTGCCCCTTGTAGACTCCATAAAATCAGTAAATCGTTTAAAGGGCAAGGTGTTCGCTTATATAACAAACTCCCAAGTGATGTACAAAAATTGACAATTAAAAAATTTAAAAAAGCAATTAAATAAAATCTTTATAAAAAAGCCTACTATAAAATATCGGATTATTTAGATGATAGAGAAGCTTGGGATTGAAATTGCTCCAACTCCTTCGAAATGTTACAATTTAGACGTAATTTATTACCTGTATTATTATGTGTTCTAAAAGGATCAATAAAAAAAACAACCAGCCTTGTTTTCTTGCCTTTCTTTCCTGGCTTGGTAGCGAAGGAACAGGCAGTAAAATTGACGTTTCAAAGTGATCCTTATGATTTTAATGAATAAATGATTTTGACTTTGACTTTTCCGCCCGGAGTATGTGCCCTGGTACCCCCCCCCCCCTTTTTTTATAAGTCACTCATAAGAAATAGTAGAGCAGTGAAAGAGTTCGTTCGGGGATGTACGCACGGCTACACATCAGGCTATACATTTCAGTTTTAGCTGACCTCACATTGTAAAGGCTTTTCTTACAATGAGACGTCAGCTTATACTGGAATTTGCAATGTGTACTAGGAGTATAACCGTTATCTATTTTTTCTGCTGTGTTTTGTTTTGAAGGGTATGAGTACTGGTAAAAATATTCCTAAGCAGCGCTTACCAGTGTGTGGTCCGTCAGAATTTTTTTTCAAACAAAAAAATTATCGTCCAAAAAGTCCGACCTTTTCTTAAAACTGTCGTTTTATTTGTCAGAAGTTAGCCCCACCGTCCGCTTATTAAAGGACCAATTCAACTCATTATTGTCTCATAAAAGCGTACATCATCCTGTTTTATATCTGTCCTTGTCTTTCACGTATAATTTAGTATTCTCCGTTGCATCTGAGGGGAATTAAGCTGAGTATGCTTTATCTATGAGATTCTGAAGGGTGTATTTAAAAATTGGGAAGGGATGTGAATTGTGTGATGTTTTTTATCGATATCGATAGAAATACAAGATAAATAAAAATTCCCCGACTCAGAAAACCCTCAATATTTTTGAAATAAAACTTCTTTACGCACGCTTGACTTGGGGAGTAAGCTGGTGAATGCGTGACGAGAGTGTTACGAAAAGTGTGATTGGGCGAGACGAATGGAAGTTGAGAGGGAGACATAAGTTAGTGAAGATAGAAAGAGAAAGAGTTACTTATCGTATATTATTGTAGGGGCAAGAGAGAGAGAGAGGTGCAAGCACACATTTTCTTTGTCTCTTTCTCTCATTGCCAGTGCATCTCAGTAAGTAGTTCGTTTGCGAGTTTGCTAGCGTTACGTGAACGATGATTTCTAGGTTATTTTTTGTAATTTCATTTTGTTCTTGAACAATTTTATAAATTCATATTTTGAAAAAGAAGTTTTACTTCAGTCGTGTGGTCTAAAGCACACTCGTTTTTTTTTTATTTTACATTTAAATTTAACTAGCTTTACTTATAGCGGCCTGTATCTACCCAACGGCTCCCAGGGACTTTTATGAGGTCGTCTTTCACTGTACTTCCATTGCGTAGTCACTCTAGAACCTTTCTGCCCCAACGGCCGTTAGTGCTTCGAACAATGTGCCCTACCCACTCCCACTTCAGGTAGCTATTCGTTTTGGCTATGTCTCTGACCTTTGTGGCTACGGATTTCCACATTTTGAAAAATAAATTGGGACTGATTTTTAAAAGACTTGTTTTTGTAGAAGGAAATTCATCGATATTTTTATAAGTACTTTAACATCACTATTCGCAATAAAAGCTTATTCAACCGTTTTCATTTATTTTTTTTGTTTCTTTCAATAAGGAATAATAAAAATGAAATTGTAGTTGATTTTTATATTTTAGCTTGAAGATTTTAATTATGAGTTAGTGTATCTTACTTGGCATAAGTACCTATTGGTAATTAATATCTACTATATGCCACGGAGATGGAATAAGCCTATGGCCCACCTGATATTAAGTGGTAACCATTGCTTATAATAAAGTATCGCCTCGCATGTCACGAACCTTAGGAACGTGCCCTACGATGCACTGCCCTGCGTCTATCAACTTAAGGCATATAGGTGTAAAGCCTCATATGCCTGTAATTTCAGCAACCATATCCTTCAAACCGAAACAGCATTGCTGTTTGGCAGCAAAAATAGGTACGCTGGTAATACTTCCCTGGACGAGCCCTTTCACAAGAAACTCTACTTCACATCTGGAACGGTGCACCGAAATACCAACTGCAGCCCCTAGACTCCTTGCAACGCAGAGCCGTTCGTATTGTCGACGACCCAGTAGTATCTAAGGATCTAGAGCCGCTGAGTCTGCGCCGTGACATCGGAGCGCTCAGAGTTTTCTATAAAATATATAACGGTGAATGTTCTGAAGAGCTGTTCAATTTAATTCCTGCTTTCCACTTCTACCATCGAACCTCCCGCAACCGGCAACGAGCTCACCCACATATTGTAGATGCGTGGAAGTCTCACACGGTGCGTTTTACCCGGTCGTTTCTTCCACGCACCTGCAACATATGGAATGACCTTCCTCCGGAGGTTTTCTCGGTGGGCTTCAAAATGAGCGGCTTCAAGAGAGGTGTAAATAGGGTATTAAGTGCTAGGCAACGCGAATGCGGTACCACGAGTGCTGCAGGAGTTTATAGGCGGCGGTGACCACTTAACATCAGGAGGCCCGTCAGCTTGTGTGTCTACAAGTATAATATAAAAAGTGATTGACCTGGGGGCTAATTTCAATTTCTTAAAGCAACCTTATAATAATATTACACTGACATTTAGAACCATGACCCTCAAGTAGTAAACTTTCTTTATATTGTAAAGGCGAAGCAGTTTTGGTGACGTCATCATAAATAGTTCACTCAAAACGTTTCACATTATAGCTCAAATAAAGCGCAAAATTATCCTAAAAAGTATGTTAATCGTGTTTATTTTCGCAAAGTTTTATACTGAACGTGGTGTAATCACTAGAAAGCACTAAATATTTCATATTTAATTCATATAAATATACCGCATTATTAGGATTATAACAGTAATAATTAAAAGTTTTGTGGTTCAAATCGAAGTAATGTTGCTACAAGCTTGAAACAAAACGCTCCCGAAACATGATGGTTTTCTAAAAGATTGTAGTTGGCGCGGCGTTTTACCAATTCTCTAACTTGGTCAAAATACATCGAGGTTATCTACCAACGAATCCAATTCAAGATATTCAAACAACGCAATAATAAATTCTTGATTCATATATTAAACAGATGTACAATAATATAGCAGTTTAAAAGTTCTTCTAAATCAGGTGCGAAATGTCAGCACACAAAGGGATTCTGTATGTCGCGCGACATTTACCTTGAATTCCGGCTGGTTAATTAAAATATACTGAACACTGATGCTGTTGGGTTCGGTGTATGTTGACAGTTATGTATTTATGTATTATTTCGATGCAGAAAGGGGTAAATCGTCCAAAACTTACACTTTAAAAGTCTGTTCAAGTCAAAACGGGATATTTACAATATAAAAATAGCTTTGGTAATGGTGTAACTACGTGCAGTTTTTTAATGAACGTAAGTACTAAGAACTTGAGTTGAACATTACTAGGAAAATACCATGAAGGGGCATTTTGTTACAAAATATTCATCCTTTTAGATATATTTAATAATAGTGTTGTTCAATGTATATTCCACGGAAAAAGCTAACGACAAATTCTCGGAACATCTTTTCTAAGAGCTCGTAGATTACACGACAGTTTTTCACAACACGGACTCAAAACGAGAAAATTACAAGAATAGTTAGCGCTGAATTCGCCGAAAAGTATTTAATCGGTTTGACAGCGAGAGTTCAGTAATATGTCAAATGTCCCGCTGTCACTAGATGAGAAACGCGTTCAGTTGAATTTTCAGGCGCGTTGACGTGTCTGTGAAAAACGTAAGAGAAAGTATTTGTTTTGATAACTGGAAATATTTTAGACGACATACTTGATGTAACAATATGGCCGTCTTGTAAATTATTATAAAATTGTGGCCGGAAGGATATTTTATTTACTAAGAGAATGTGCTCTATATACCTAATATATGAATAGAATAGAATTTAGATATTTATTAGACACAGATAGATGCACAGAACGGACATGAATATATAGTGTTTTTTTTTACGGCAGCACCCATAACCAGAGGAGATACAGGTGCAGTTTCTTCTAAAACTTCAGCTTCTTTTCGAAGACAAACATTTTGGCATAAATTTTTTTTTAGTCAAGTGTGAGTAGCGCCTTAAAATGAATCAAGTTGGTAATTTTTTTTTGATGCCGATCGATGCAGTCCTTTGTAAGGATCATTTTATTGTATCGAATAAAAATAATCTGAGCCGCGGAAGTTAGTGAAATTTGATAAAATGTATTCTCATACAACGCAAAGCAGGACAAAGCAAAATTCCTCCAACAAACATTTTATTAGATTCTATAGTGTGACCATTAGTGCTGTGCACTCCCTGAGGTATGCGCGCGGCGAGACGGGGGGTAGAATCGGCTGCTGCGCTCTGTCAGTACACCGTCAACGCTCGTGGAGGCAGGTAGTGTTATTTGTATCGGACTGTCTATGTCATGTGCGTCTGACATAGACAGTCCGATACAAATAACACTACCTGCCTCCACGAGCGTTGACGGTGCAAACATTTGTATACATTGTATAATAGATCATGCAAACATTTGTTCCGCGGCTGGAATTGAACCCGCTACCTCCTGCGTCTCAGCCGGCTATTCGCCCACTGTACCACGGAGGTAGTCACGAAGTAATACAAACTTATGAAAAGCTTTTAAATCTATTAAATAGATAATATAACAGATTTTGCATTAGGTTAGGTTTAGGTTAGGTTAGGACAAATTAGGTTTTTAGGGAAAAAAACATTTGAAAAGTTGGATTGAAAATTCGAGAAAAACTGAAGTTTCTTTTTTCGATTGGATTTTTGTAGAAACTCAAGACCTATGTGATTGTGAAGAAAGGCCATATTTTATTTTAAAATGCGTGCAAAGCTGGGGTGGTTCAGCTAGTTCAAAATACATACCTACTAAAAATTATTTACAGTTTTTACAAGAAATATTTCTACTAAAACAAATTGTTATTTCAAAACAAGTCGTTTTTAAAACATCACGAATTTCATGTTTATGAATGTTTTGGACGTCTGAAGTCGCGTGTAGCTGTCACCTCAATATCATCAAAGATTGAGATAAATCCAGAAAAGCCAAGATAATAAAATAACATATCAAATAGAAAAGAAAATCCCAGCTTTATTATTGCATTCAAAGATTAAACACACAAAAACATACTATACAATTTAATATTATAGATATTATAAACATGTAGAAAGTTTAGAATTGCTACGTTTAAATAAACTACATGTTGTGTTAGTCTACTTATCACGTTCAAGAATACCCCTCCCAAGGTATTTCAACAGTCACGCTTTGGTAAAAATGTGGAGGGGTTGCTGAAATATTGGGGTTCAAGAGGCGAAAAAAATATCAAGTCAAATGGGATGTCTATTAAAAGGTCTTAAAATCAAAAATAAAATCAGCACATTTTAAACCTGTTTTTACTTTTAGTTTAAACCTTGTAGTTTTAAGCCTTAATAAAAGTTGAACTTTGAAGAAATACGCAGGGCACACCAGTAACCCCACAGTGCTGAAATTTAGTATGTGTGTAGCTTTAATGACACAAATATACGAAAAGTCTGAAATTTAGAATAACTCCAATTTCTTCCCCAAAACGTGTAACCAATTAACATGAACTTCCGTTACCTACCTGTAATTTAAATGAAACTGCACTCAAGTTAGTTGGGTATGTGTTTCGTGGCACTATTTTGATATTCAAAGATTACAAATAATATTTTTTGTACGAGACTCGTGAGATCTCAGTTCGGGCCGTTATTTTAATCTATGTATAAATATTATTTATTTATGTATATAACGCTTTGGAAGATGCCTTCAAGCTTCTGGAATGGAAAGGACTGGGCATCAATATTAACAGCGAATACATCATTCACCTTCGGTTTGCCGACGATATTGTAGTCATGGCAAAGTCGATGGAAGAGCTCAGCACGATGCTCGAAGGCCTCAATCGAGTCTCCCAACGGGTAGGACTTAAAATGAACATGGACAAGACGAAAATTATGTCGAATGTCCATGTCGTGCCTGCCCCAGTTATGGTTGAGAACTCGGCTCTTGAAGTTGTCGACGCGCATGTATACCTAGGATAAACAGTCCAATTAGGTAGGTCCAACTTTGAGAAAGAGGTCAATCGTCGAATCCAACTCGAATGGGAAACTTCGCAACGTCTTTTCGTCCAACATACCTCAGTGCCTTAAGAAGAAAGTCTTCAACCAGTGTGTGTTACCAGTGATGACATATGGAACCGAGACGTGGTCCTTCACTATTGGCCTTATGAATAAGCTCAGAGTCGCTCAACGAGCTATGGAGAGGGCTATGCTCGGGGTTTCTCTACGGAATCGAATCAGAAATGAGAAGATACGTAGGAGAACTCAAGTCACCGACATAGCCCGACGGATTATCACGTTGAAGTGGCAATGGGCAGGCCATATAGCACGCAGAACAGATGGCCGATGGGGCCGGAAAGTTCTCGAATAGAGGCCACGAACCGGCAGGCGCAGCGTAGAACGTCCACCTACAAGATGGGCAGACGACTTGGTAAGAACCGCAGGTCGGTATTGGATGCAGGCCGCTTCCAACCGCAGTTCCTGGAGATCAATGAGGGAGGCCTTTGTCCAGCAGTGGACGTCCTACGGCTAATATGATGATGTATATAACTAGAACGGCCATGGCCAATTAACTAAAACATACTATTAAACAAGCAGGGAGTTACCAGTTAACGACTGTGTTTACACCAACACAATAATTTAAATAAAGAAATAAAATAGAGTAAAAGCTATGTTTGATTTGGATTCAGTTTTAAGTCAAGTCCAGGCATATACTACGACACCAGACACTACATACAGTCACAGTCTACATACAGTGTAGACACTGAGCGACAGCTATGCGCTATGTGCAACACGGTGTCGCTGCCGCAGTGTAGGTACACACTTCGACACTCGTACTACATTAGACTGAGTGTGTGGTGTCGTCGTGTGTGTCAACCAGCTTAAGACTTTCGTAACATACTAGATGACCTACCGGCTTATCAAAATATTGCCTATAGCAGTCAGAGATAGTGTAATATCAAAAAGTGGATTTTTTTTTAAATCATGTCAGTATTTTATAAGATTACCTCCCTACAAACATACAAAATAAACGATAAAACCTCTTAATAATATACAGAATGTTTTTTTTAACTGGGACAATTCGGCAGCACCCACAACCAGAGGAAATACAGGTGCAGTTTCTTTTAAAACTCTTATTTTTTCAGCTAGTTTTCGAAGAAAATCATCTTGGCGTTAAAATTATTGTGGTCAAGCGTGAGTAGCGCCTTAAAATGAATCAACTTGGTAATTTTTTTTTGATGCCGATCGATGCAGTCCTATGTAAGGATCTATTTAATGTAACGAATGAAAAAAATCTGAGCAGCGAAAGTTAGTCCTGTGCACTCCCTGAGGTACGCGCGCGGCGAGACGGGGGGTAGAATCGGCTGCTGCGCTCTGTCAGTACACCGTCAACGCTCGTGGAGGCAGGTAGTGTTATTTGTATCGGACTGTCTATGTCAGACGCACATGACATAGACAGTCCGATACAAATAACACTACCTGCCTCCACGAGCGTTGACGGTGTACTGACAGAGCGCAGCAGCCGATTCTACCCCCCGTCTCGCCGCGCGCATACCTCAGGGAGTGCACAGGACTAACTTTCGCTGCTCAGATTTTTTTCATTCGTTACATTAAATAGATCCTTACATAGGACTGCATCGATCGGCATCAAAAAAAAATTACCAAGTTGATTCATTTTAAGGCGCTACTCACGCTTGACCACAATAATTTTAACGCCAAGATGATTTTCTTCGAAAACTAGCTGAAAAAATAAGAGTTTTAAAAGAAACTGCACCTGTATTTCCTCTGGTTGTGGGTGCTGCCGAATTGTCCCAGTTAAAAAAAACATTCTGTATATTATTAAGAGGTTTTATCGTTTATTTTGTATGTTTGTAGGGAGGTAATCTTATAAAATACTGACATGATTTAAAAAAAAATCCACTTTTTGATATTACACTATCTCTGACTGCTATAGGCAATATTTTGATAAGCCGGTAGGTCATCTAGTATGTTACGAAAGTCTTAAGCTGGTTGACACACACGACGACACCACACACTCAGTCTAATGTAGTACGAGTGTCGAAGTGTGTACCTACACTGCGGCAGCGACACCGTGTTGCACATAGCGCATAGCTGTCGCTCAGTGTCTACACTGTATGTAGACTGTGACTGTATGTAGTGTCTGGTGTCGTAGTATATGCCTGGACTTGACTTAAAACTGAATCCAAATCAAACATAGCTTTTACTCTATTTTATTTCTTTATTTAAATTATTGTGTTGGTGTAAACACAGTCGTTAACTGGTAACTCCCTGCTTGTTTAATAGTATGTTTTAGTTAATTGGCCATGGCCGTTCTAGTTATATACATCATCATATTAGCCGTAGGACGTCCACTGCTGGACAAAGGCCTCCCTCATTGATCTCCAGGAACTGCGGTTGGAAGCGGCCTGCATCCAATACCGACCTGCGGTTCTTACCAAGTCGTCTGCCCATCTTGTAGGTGGACGTTCTACGCTGCGCCTGCCGGTTCGTGGCCTCTATTCGAGAACTTTCCGGCCCCATCGGCCATCTGTTCTGCGTGCTATATGGCCTGCCCATTGCCACTTCAACGTGATAATCCGTCGGGCTATGTCGGTGACTTGAGTTCTCCTACGTATCTTCTCATTTCTGATTCGATTCCGTAGAGAAACCCCGAGCATAGCCCTCTCCATAGCTCGTTGAGCGACTCTGAGCTTATTCATAAGGCCAATAGTGAAGGACCACGTCTCGGTTCCATATGTCATCACTGGTAACACACACTGGTTGAAGACTTTCTTCTTAAGGCACTGAGGTATGTTGGACGAAAAGACGTTGCGAAGTTTCCCATTCGAGTTGGATTCGACGATTGACCTCTTTCTCAAAGTTGGACCTACCTAATTGGACTGTTTATCCTAGGTATACATGCGCGTCGACAACTTCAAGAGCCGAGTTCTCAACCATAACTGGGGCAGGCACGACATGGACATTCGACATAATTTTCGTCTTGTCCATGTTCATTTTAAGTCCTACCCGTTGGGAGACTCGATTGAGGCCTTCGAGCATCGTGCTGAGCTCTTCCATCGACTTTGCCATGACTACAATATCGTCGGCAAACCGAAGGTGAATGATGTATTCGCTGTTAATATTGATGCCCAGTCCTTTCCATTCCAGAAGCTTGAAGGCATCTTCCAAAGCGTTATATACATAAATAAATAATATTTATACATAGATTAAAATAACGGCCCGAACTGAGATCTCACGAGTCTCGTACAAAAAATATTATTTGTAATCTTTGAATATCAAAATAGTGCCACGAAACACATACCCAACTAACTTGAGTGCAGTTTCATTTAAATTACAGGTAGGTAACGGAAGTTCATGTTAATTGGTTACACGTTTTGGGGAAGAAATTGGAGTTATTCTAAATTTCAGACTTTTCGTATATTTGTGTCATTAAAGCTACACACATACTAAATTTCAGCACTGTGGGGTTACTGGTGTGCCCTGCGTATTTCTTCAAAGTTCAACTTTTATTAAGGCTTAAAACTACAAGGTTTAAACTAAAAGTAAAAACAGGTTTAAAATGTGCTGATTTTATTTTTGATTTTAAGACCTTTTAATAGACATCCCATTTGACTTGATATTTTTTTCGCCTCTTGAACCCCAATATTTCAGCAACCCCTCCACATTTTTACCAAAGCGTGACTGTTGAAATACCTTGGGAGGGGTATTCTTGAACGTGATAAGTAGACTAACACAACATGTAGTTTATTTAAACGTAGCAATTCTAAACTTTCTACATGTTTATAATATTTATAATATTAAATTGTATAGTATGTTTTTGTGTGTTTAATCTTTGAATGCAATAATAAAGCTGGGATTTTCTTTTCTATTTGATATGTTATTTTATTATCTTGGCTTTTCTGGATTTATCTCAATCTTTGATGATATTGAGGTGACAGCTACACGCGACTTCAGACGTCCAAAACATTCATAAACATGAAATTCGTGATGTTTTGAAAACGACTTGTTTTGAAATAACAATTTGTTTTAGTAGAAATATTTCTTGTAAAAACTGTATATAATTTTTAGTAGGTATGTATTTTGAACTAGCTGAACCACCCCAGCTTTGCACGCATTTTAAAATAAAATATGGCCTTCCTTCACAATCACATAGGTCTTGAGTTTCTACAAAAATCCCATCGAAAAAAGAAACTTCAGTTTTTCTCGAATTTTCAATCCAACTTTTCAAATGTTTTTTTCCCTAAAAACCTAATTTGTCCTAACCTAACCTAAACCTAACCTAATGCAAAATCTGTCCAGCCGTTCTCAAGATTATTATCTATTTAATAGATTTAAAAGCTTTTCATAAGTTCGTATTACTTCGTGACTACCTCCGTGGTACAGTGGGCGAATAGCCGGCTGAGACGCAGGAGGTAGCGGGTTCAATTCCCGCCGCGGAACAAATGTTTGCATGATCTACAAATATTTGTTCCGGGTCTGGTTGTTTCCATATAATAAGTAGGTATGTATTTACAAAAAAAAATGTATATAAGTATTCTATCAGTTATCTGGTTCCCGTAATACCAAGCTCTGCTTAGTCTGGGGCTAGATAGCACTGTATGAAATGTCCAGCAATATTTATTATTATTATTTTGGTGTTGTATTTTTTTCACTCGGTTCTACTATAACCGGGGATATACCTGAGCTGCACGGGCCTAAGCCAAGTGCACATCAGTACCTAACGTATGATTGGTTGGACTTTCACTTGGAAGGTTCGTTTGCAAGAACTTTCGCACAATTCTGCAGGTGTTCAGTATAACCGCTTTTTGCATAAGAATATATGTGTGTTTTGGGAGATCTAATACGGCAAGTGATTGAAAAAGTTGCTTTGTAATTACACCTGTACTGGAAATGACTATTGGTACGATGGATACCTTCTGCAGGCGCCACATACGGGTGATTTCATTTTTCAGATCTATGTACTTAGAGAGCTTTTCTGATATAGTGTTCTGTAGGTTATGAGTTTTTGGGATGGCTACGTCGCTAAGAAGTGCTGTTTTGTTGATTTTATCTAGAAGTGTTAAATCCGGTCTATTGAAATGAGTGGTCTTGTCGGTCAGGATAGCTCTATCAAAATAGAGTTTATAGTTTGCATTTTCTAGTACTATTTCAGGTATGTAGATATTTATAGTAAGGTGCGGGCTTTGCAGACGTGTCGATGAGGTTGTATTTTGCGGCTAATCTTTGGTGGATGATGTTGGCCACCTGATCGTGCCGGAATTTATAGTCCGTTTGTTTATATTATTACTTGTATATGTAAGAAAAATAAAAAAATGAAATTTAAAACATTTATTTACTACAAAATTAGTTTTAGTAGGTACAATTTCGTAGAGCAGGATAAACATTTGTAGAGATACCTGTCGTCTCCTCACCAGGCTACGCCTGTATCGAGGAAACATAAATAACTTTTCTTGAACGAATTCTCGGACAGTAGACAGTAGTACACACGGCTACACATCAAGCTATACATTTCCAGTATAAGCTGACCTCGCAATATGTAGGCTTTTCGTAGAATGAGAGGTCAGCTTATTCTGGAAATGTATAGCGTGATGTGTAGCCGTGTGTACGAGTAATGGTTGTAAAATCTAATGATGCACTTATTGGCTCGGTAGATAAGGTAGTTCAAGATAAATAAATATTTATATATGTATGGTATAATGATTATGTATGTATATGTACTTATAACAAAAATATACAGTGTAAAATTTAGATAAGTAAAGATTATTTATTTGATAACAATCCAATAAACTTTCGAATATTATAATGTTTTCAGTTTCTCGGTTCGGTATTAAATATTAATCATACGTTTTGCTAAATTAACTGATGAATGAATGAAAACACTTTATTGTACACATTAAAAAAATAGTAATTACAGACACAAAGCAAATAGTACAATATGCGGTCTTATCGCTTTGAAGCGATTTCTTCCAGACAACCTTTGGATAGAGAGGATATAGTAATGTCAAAGATGGTCGGGGGTGCACATAAGATATGGATGAAGGGAGTGCAACAAATACCTAAATATTATATATAAAATTATGATATATACCTAGTCAGGTCATAAATTCTGTCACATGTTTAATATAAAATAATTGAAACAAGTTTATTCATTATGTAACCATTTATATACCAAAATGAACTTAACAAAGCATAGATTCTTATGACACTAAAGTTTATTCAAAATGACTTCCGTGATTTTGAACACAGGCCTTCAATCTGCGCGGCCAGTCGTCTATCGCAGCACGAACGAGGTCCATGTCAATATCGGCGCGGCGGCTGCCTTAATCAAGGATGTCTTGAGTGACTCCAAATTGGGATGAGGCTTTGAGCACGCCTTTTCCTCCAAGTGTTGCCATATTTTGTAATCTAACGGATTCAAATCTGGACTGGAGGAGGGCCAGTCTTCGTGCCAGATGAAGTCGATTTCACGCGCCGCCAGCCAGTCTTGTGTGCTCTTCGCTCTATGAGCTGGCGCCGAATCTTGTTGGAATACCCAGTGCCTGTTATTGAACATGGTATGAGAAACAGGTTCCACAAGGTTCGTCAGGACTGTATTTTGATACACAACTGCATTCGTTTTTACACCTTTCTCACAAAAATGTACCTCTGTTAAGCCCCAAAAAGAAACTCCCAACCATACCATGAGCGAGGATGGAAATTGACGTCATTGGACACGCGGAATACGGTTGCTCGCTTCTTCACGACTGTGTGCGTACACCTAATCATTTTGTTTGTTGTAGCTCTCTTATACGGTAAAAGTTTTTTCATCCGAAAAAAGAATTTCCCGATATTTTTTTCCCGCGTACCGCTTCAACAAAGCGCGGCATCTCTTCAGTCTCAGGTCCATTAGACGAGCATTCAAACGATGTCCTGTTTTTCTTCGATATGCCCGAAGCCCTAAGTCTTCATTTAACACCCTTTTCACCGTGGTTCTGCTTAACCCCATCTGAAGGGCCAACAGTTTCTGCTTACGTTTGGGATTTCTTTGAATTCGCGCCTTCACAGCTTTTATCACTGCTGGAGTCCTAACAGACCGAGGGCGACCACTTCTTGACCTGTCATCTACACTAGAGTCTTCATTGTATCGTTTGATGGTGCGATAAACGAATCTTTTGGTTATATTCAAATTTTTCAGTATGTCAAAAATTTGAATTGGCGCGTAACCGCAACGATGCAACGCAATAACTGCAACACGGTCTTCTTTAAGCGTCCACTCCATATTTAAAAATGAGTAAAATTTTAAAAAGTATACATTTTTATTTTCATGAACAATTTAAAATTCGAATTCTATAAACTTTTTTGTGGCCAGCATTCTAAAAGAAAAGTTTTTACTGTGTGACAATACTTATGACCTGACTAGGTATAATATTCTGATTTGTTTTTTATGTCACAATATTTTGCGACATTGTTGTAGACGTGTAACTTCATAAAACAACCTAAACGTTGTGCAAATTTTGTATTTACGGGAAGGGGTTGGTTATTTAAATAATCTGCGGTTTAATAAGAAGTCGTACTCTGGGGATGATAGGACAGATTTATGCGTTATCATTATCAGAGTTGTTTTTAGCACAAAGAGTTTGCTCACACTTAGAACACCAGCATCTACATATGTAAAGAGATGTCGTGGGATACGAGTATCTATAGGGCTTGCATAACATCACCTTAAGAACATATCTCTGCGCTCTTTCCGCCTGTATGATAATGCATTTAGTGTCACTGCCCCGGCACGTAAAGCAGTAAACTATCAGGGATTTGCATAAGGCATAGACCGATGTATGTGAGTCTACGCTCGCCTGTATATAAATATACCTAATATTATAAAGATACAAAGTTAAAGTTTGTATGTTTGTTAGTGTTGTATGTTTGTGTGTGGTAATCGACATCCGACACCTCACTCAACGTGCTCTCCGAAGTTGGGGTGTTAGGTTCATCAGCGATCACTCGTAGTAGTGTTATGAATTATCAAGCTACTCTATGAAAGCTTGAGTACAGAGTAATCGGTGATAGGGATAAGAAATGCATACCACGAAATTCATAACTTCTATTATTGAAGTGGGTTAAAATAAGCCGTCCGTGACACTGTGATTGACATGTGCATTAGTGGTGATTCATGCGCTAATGCGAGTAGTATCAGTAAGTACTAACCCTGAAAAGACCTCGCACCTGGCAAAAGAACCAGTATAGTAAAGATAGCGTCTTTAACTCTTTTAAACTCAATTCATTGTTATTTTTGCAAAAGCCTTTTTAATTTCCATTGCGTCAATTTTCCCTCAGTAGCCTTTTGTTTCATAACGGACAAAACCATGAGCTTCCAACAAAGGCGTCCCCTAAATCCTGGCAATTGATCTGTGCCACCCCTCCGGCAAGATGGCGTGATGATAGCTCACGTAGGGGCGCTATTTAAGAAAATGATGATTCGTAAGTTTGCAAGGATCTCATTATTAACGGCGCGGAAATGTAGACGACAATAAAATATTATATTGTTCGGGCTGTTAGCCGATTTTTATTCACAATGGAGTTTATTTTAAGCATGAAAGAGGGGTATTTTTATTCAATCATTTTAATTGCGCAATAAATAGATTTGTGTTTGTAATTGTCTTTGAAAACTTTTAAGTTTTTAAGATTGATTATGGTGAATGCAAGAACTTCATGACCTTTTCCCTCCTTCCTCCTTCCACCTCCGGACAAGCAGACGTACTGAAAAGTACCTGGTCGTCATAACACTTTGCCGTACCAAACGATTAATATACCTATCCAATATAAAATGCCTTAAACGACACTAAGAGAACGGGTACAAATACTTGATTCAATCATGCAATTCTTGGAATGTAAGCTGTGCACGACTGTACTCAAATCAAACCTACCCTCAATTGCGTAAACGTATAGAATCAAACGACTTTGAATCTTATTCATAAGATCATAAATATCTTTGTGTATTAAATAAATTGAATTAAGTGACTGACTGAAGTTAGGTGATTTTCAAACTTGTTTGGGTTCGTTAAGGTAGATCTTTGAGTGGTAAGGGAAGAAGGGAATTTCGTCTGCCCTAAGGACATTTCATCCCTTGTCGTGTTTTGTTAATTAGTCTCTTAATGATTATTATGGAGGTTTAAGTGCTGTGTAAATTAAAGGGAATTCAACATTTTTCGTAATGATCTGATAAGGGCTTTTATTGATTTAGAGATTTGATTATTAAATAGATATCTAGATAAACTCTATAATGTATTCTCACTAAAGAAAACATACATAATGTTGTAATATATATAATATATATATATATATATGTAATATATGCATGTAAATGTACTATTTGAAGAAATGTATTCTACCGCCTGTATAATGGGGAATGTTCTGAAGAGCTATTCGATCTCATCCCGCGTCGAGTTTTTACTACCGCACTTCTCGATAACGTAATAAAGCTCATCAATTGGGTATCGCGCATCACACGTTTCACACGATCTGTTCTACCACATACTTGCAAGATGTGGAATTAGCTACCATCGAGGATTTCCCGTTGCTACGACATGGCACGCTTCAAGAGAAATGTAAAGAGGTTTGTACAGGGTAGGGAATGCATCGACAATACCTCGATCGCCTATTGACACCGGCAACACCCGGGTGTTATTTATTTATCAGCCGCAGGACGTCCACTGCTGGACAAAGGCCTCCCTCATTAATCTCCAGAAACTGCGGTTGGAAGCGGCCTGCATCCAACGCCTGTTTTTTTATGTACGACATTAATTTAAAACACACATCCGGAATCGTTTGAACATATTTTAGAGGAAGGTTTAGGTAATATCGGTAGCTTAAATGTTTATCCAGTAATCGATACATTTCCAATAAACAATTTTTAACGAAAATCGGTGGCGCCTTTGCAAAGATGTCGCTTAGTCAGTTTGAAGGGCACTACTAATATGAATGAATATGATTTCTTGCCTATTTTATACAGGCTGTTGCATTGATATTTTAGGAATTGATATTAAAGTTGCGTGAAACATCAACATTTTCTAAGTTAATGAATTTGATTAACTCCTGTGTTAAAACAACACTAGCCATTAGTCCTATCCGTGTTTTCATTTAATGTCATACATAAAAAAATACGTAGTATATTATATATGACCTCAAATATATACTATGTCCTTATTTGCAGTTTAAATTGCAACACCTAGGTATGTTTTGAGTCTGGGTGTTTCTTTTTAAGTGCCTTTTTTATAAATATTATAAAAGAAAAGAAAGTAATATCAATTTTGCTTTGATTAGTTTGGGGCTAGATAGCGCTGTGTGGAATGTCCTACTACTATATTACTATACTACTATACATATTTAAGCAACCGATATTAAACCCTCCTCTAAAATCAGGTAATACGATTCCGGATGTGTGTTTTAAATTAATGTCGTACATAACAAAACAGGGTGTATAAATAATGATATTTTTGAAATCCAAACAACTTGATTTTTGAGTTAGAGGTCCCTTCCATATAATTAGTTTAAATTGCAAGACCCTGTATATAGATCATGCAAACATTTGTTCAGAACTTTCACCATCCCCGAGCTTTTTTTACCAACTGTATAATAGGCACTATTGCCTAATACCTAATGCCTTATGTATTACCTATGTGGTGTACCGACTAACCGCATTTATGTGATTGACGTGTGGTTAGAATACATGCCAATACCAACTTCTAAGTTATGTGACGGACATACTCGTAAGTATAGCTATCACAGTAACACACAAGCTAATTACGAAGTTATATCATTCATACATGCGGAAGTTTGAATGTTTGTTTGTACCATAATCAATCACGTCGTAACGGCTGAACTGATTGAAAGAAAGAAATGAAATATATTATTCAAAATCACACAGTTAAAGAAAGAAAAAATTGCAATTAAAACATCTCACAAAGGTTGTCTGGAAGAGATCGCTTTTACCGATAAGACCATCCATTGTACCTACCTTTATTTATTGTTTATTTTCTTTGTTACTGTATTTTCGTTTGGTCTGCAATAAAGAGTATTTGATTCATTCATCTCAAGCACTCAAACTAACCAACTTAAAAGTTGTGTGGTGATGAATTTGTATTCAGCTCAGCATGATGCTATGGCAAGAGTAGTAGAGTTCCTTGTGAAAAGGCTCGCCCTGGGAAGTACTACCACCATACATATTTCCACCACCAACAGCGTTACTGTGTTTCGGTTGAAGGGTATGGTCGCTGGTGAAGTTACAGGCACATGAGACTTTACACTTGTATGCCTCACGTTGATGGATGGAGGGCAGTGCATCGTAGGGCACATATTTTCTAAGGTGCGTGACCTACCACATTTCTAAGGCAATTCTATGTTACAGGCAATGGTTACCACCATTACATTAGGTGGGTCATAATCTTGTTCCACCTCTGCTGCCGCTGTTAGCTACCACTATCCCTAAAGCTTAAAAATCTGTGCAATTCCGGGCAACATACAACATACGTATTTTAACGTAAATGCAAAAGTATCAATTGAAAATTTAAAATCCCCAACCCTTTTTTTGCACAGGAGGTTAAAAACTGACATATCTAAGAACCACCCTAGTCTTCGTCTTCGTGTCGATATGGTTCCTATTATTGTAAACATCAAATGTTGTTTTGCCAATACTTGGGCACTGAAACAGCATTATCTGTGGCGGAACAAGTATCCCTCAGGGTGCAACAATAAGGGCACAAAGGCAGCTTAGTAAGTGTGCCATAGTCTGAGGGTCTGTATCGTATGGGCAACTAGCCGCCAACTCTCCAATGTAGCCCCATTTACTAAAATATTTCCTGCTGCGACCCACTTGTATCCTGCCTGAGACGGTTAAGTGATTTCTACGTAGGTCAAGGAAGGTCTTTTCCGGCAGGCAGCTCCTCAGCAGGTTCTATGTTTCAGGAGGGACAATCTTTTCCAGCCTTAGTTCTCGACGTGCTTGGGAAGGGTGTTTTGTGAGAGCATAGGTTGACTTCAGAAAGCTAAAGGCTTTTGAGGCGCTCGCTGGTTTGGTAGTTGGGCGCCAAATAGTTGATGTCTGTCATCTGACCCCTGTTTCTGCTTCTCGACAGCACACGCAACGTCCGTACGGATTCGAGGAGGGGCAGTACTAGCTGTGCGATACAGCATGTTAAGGGGTTTAACCACCCCAGTTAAACTAGCTTTTTATTAACAAATTCGTTTGGGATCTAATGTCCTCCTAATCGTTTTTCGATTATGGCAAACCCTTTATATATTAATTATTGTCTATAATGAGCTCTTCCTATATGGCTGGCCTAACCGAATTTCGTTTTGAATACCATGTCGCATGACGAACAGTAAATTAGACCGTCACTTTGTGTAGCTGTAACACGTTTGGGATCTACGATGCCACAGACAGACAGGCACATAGACATAGGCGTCTAACTTATAACACCCCTTTTTTGCTTTGGCTGTTAAAAATAACTTTAGGTGAATAAATAAATCCATTACCATGAAAATGACCATTTTTCATATGCGACTACTTCTAAAAACTCAATTATCCTTCACAAAACCAAAGCGCCAACATTTTGAGTACAAAGATATAACAATTTATAGTTGGATGGAAGGTGCAACAATGGATGTACAGTCGTCGACAATTAACTAGAGAGCGGAGTCTAATTGTCCCCGGACTTCACAATTCGAGTACTGACGAGAACGAAAGCGCTACACTAATTGTCGTTTAAAATGGAAATTATATTGCGGCATAGATTGTTTTTATGAAAATATGCGATGTATTGTTTGGTTTGAATATAGAAACATTGTAATTGCATGCTAAATCTTGTTTTAGTATTTACTTGTTTTTGATAATTTTGTGTGACTTCTGTGGCGGCTGACACTCAAGGGGTTGGCGTTCGATTACACTTTGCACGCTCTTGCATTGCGTCTTCTTTAAGCTTATTCGTAGTAAGACGATTCCAAATGATTTAATGACAGCAATGAATAAAGACGGTTTCGTTTTACACCGTATGCCTCAAGTTGATGGACGCAGAGCAGTGCATCGTAGGACACGTATCTAAGGTGCGTGACCACGAGGCAATTCTTTGTGGTGCTTTGTGGTGTAAAGGCGGTGCATACCATTTAACATCAGGTGGGCCATAAAGCTTGATACATCAGCCAAGGGCAGATCCAGCTTTGATGCCGGAGGGGGGGGGGGGGGGGGGGTCACGTAGTCGTGGTCAAGTCACAAGAAGTTATAATTTAATTTTTATAACATAGAAACAAGTAAAAAGTAGGTATTTTATTAATGTACTTACATACTGTACTTAAAAATACCTATATTTAAATAACAAAATCAATTTTTCAAATTAAATTATTATATTAATTTATTTAAATATTGAATGTACTTACATAAAATCTATATTGTGACAAAACTATATAAAAACATTATGTTTTACAATTTTAATTAGTGGTCCTGGACCCAGCCCAGGGGGGGGGGGGGGGGGGTCATGACCCTCATGACCCTCCCCCTGGATCCGCCCTTGACATCTGCTACCTAGGTCCTTTAAAAAAGCAGTGATGTGAGCAATTTAAAACTAACGATTTTCACCGCGAGACCAATCATTGCATGTATCTGAAAATTTTTTTCCGTACGTAGGTCCACGTAATCGAACTCTTTGTTCCTGATAGTGTATAGTTGTAATCTCAAAGCACTTCCAATTATAAACCAATTTATTTATCCCCAATATGGCTCACCAACTTAACATAATTACCAACTTATCCAAAGATAGGCACATATGTAACTATTCCATTCCATTACCATACCAACCATCCAATCCATTTCATTTAAATAAATGTAAAAAGCTTGCCACCAGTGGTTTAAACATAAAAGGCGATGCCGCTACTAATTAAAGACGTTTTAAAATTAATGTATGCTTTGGGCTTTTGTCGCCGAGTGTACAGTACGTGCGATCAATTAAGGCGCGTGTCCGGACATTTTTATGCAAATGTAAGGATTTTAAGGATGTCAGGGGATATAAATGTTGTAGAAAATTTCTTCCACAAAGCTAAATTAAAACTAAAATGTTTGATGTGAATTATGCGTATAGCACAGTGGGGATATTTCTGTTGGCACAAACTAAACAAAATTTAGGTTTGATAAGATTAAAATTATTGGCATCCTTTTCTGTTTTACAAGGACAGTAAGGGACAGATGTTATGTTTAAATCTAAATTTAGTCCCTCCAGTATCTATCATTTAAGCTGACAATGATGATTGTGATGATGTAAAATAGAATTTGATAAAACAATGCTGGAAGAATAGAATATAGTTTTAATTTAATAAAAAAGATATTCGATCTCTTACAAATAAGTGATTTATTTTTATTTTTGGTACACACGGCTACACATCAAGCTACACATTTCCAGTATAAGCTGACCTACGATTCTACGAAAAGCCTACGAAATGCGAGGTCAGCTTATACTGGAAATGTATAGCTTGATGTGTAGCCGTGTGTACTCATGATATAAATATTAGAACAGTATTTTTGTATGTTCCTTATGATGTAAGTTAATTGTTTCCAGTGAGATCTAAAACGAATGTCGGTCTTTCATCTCCACAAAATTAACATCGCGAGGTCTAAGAACAGCGCGAACTTTTTTTATTTATTTTTTTTTACTTGGAGATGGAACAGGCTTGTGTTATGGCCCATGGCGTGATGTTAAGTGGTAACCATCGCCTATAACAAAGTATTGCCTCGCAGGTCACGCAGCTTGACTGTGCCCTACAGTGCACTGCCCTGCGTCTATTAACTTAAGGCATACAGGTGTAAAGCTTTATGTGCCTGTAATTTCACCGGCAACCATACCCATCAAACCGAAACACAGCAATGCTGCTTGGCAGCAGTACTTCCCCAGGCGAGCCCGTTTACAAGGATTTCTAGTACTCTTAAATAAAACGGCATAGTTACTATTACCATGTGCATCGCGAATATTTCGAATAATATGACCTTAAGACGCTACGCGGTCTGCATTTAGTCCATACAAACGTACTCCCTGTTTCCCCTTGAATAGTCCCCCCTGGAATATATAAGTATCACTGACATGCTCCTATGTTTTGTTTTTCTCCTTATATAAATAATTATAAGAACTAGTAACCTTTTCAAATGACAAAAATTTCTCAGTTTTACCGCCCTTATCAGACAAATAAGGACAAATCTTGCGAATATAAAAAATATAAGAAAAACACAAGGGCACAGCTAAAGCTTTTATTTATTATATTTTTGAAAAAAATATTAATATCGGTTTAGTTTTGGAGGAGAAAACCGGGGAATACGAAATAGTGATTTCATCTATTTTAAATATGTATGATCAGTCCGACCTGCAGTTGTCTCTAGCAATAGATTTGCGCGACAGAAATAGATCTGTTAAAAAGCTATTTTAGAAAATAGTTGCAGACGAGTTTCCTCATGTGCATGTTAATGCAGGTCGGTCGTAGCACCCCTACCTGCAGCGCTGGTGGTCCGCGCGGGTTCCGTAGGAAATCACGTCGCGAGATCGTTATCCCACGACTTAGGATGCGATGTTATCGCATTAAGCGGCGTCAATACTCAAGAGTTTGCATAAAAAACAAACTATTATGTTTCTACAAGTTTCTTTTCGATAAAGCATTTTTACTCTTATAGTCAACTAGCTGTTGCCCGCAACTTCGTACGCATTACACTACTAAATGTGAACTAATTTATCACAAGATTAAATCACATTAATTTATGTGATGATCTTCAGTGAGGATATATGTTTATTTGTTTGTTTATTACTCAATCACGTCGTAACGGCTGAACGGATTTTGATGAAATTTGGAATGTATGTAGATTTTAACCTGGATTAACATATATTGCTACTTTTATCCCATAAATCAAATGAAAAAATTGCAGCTAGATTAAGCGTCCTCCCTTTAAACTTATATTGTTGCAATGGTGAGCCATACAAAATGCTAGCCGCTGTGACCCCAGCCCACTCTCTGCAGGTTAGAAATAGGCGTAACGATAAGTCATAAAAAAATCTTAGCTGTTACCAGTGTTTTTTTCATGAAAAGAGAGATTAGGACCGGCAAGATGTGGAATGACCTTCCTTCGGAGGTTTTTCCGGTGGGCCTCAAAATGAACGCCTTCAAGAGAGGTGTAAATAGGGTAAATAGGCAACGCGACTGGAGTACCACGAGTGCTGCAGGAGTTTATAGGCGGCGGTGACCACTTAACATCAGGATGCCCGCCAGCTTGTGTGTCTACAAGTTTAATATATGTAAAAAAAAGAAGACATTTTTAAATGCCACAGATTTATGTCAATCAATTTATAACGCTGAGTGTACATGCTTCTGTGATTTTTTGAAGACTTGGATTTTAATATTTTTCAGGTCTATTTTATACTTCACAACTTCATTCATATTTTTAGTTTTTTAAGTCTAAGTATCCATATAAGGCTTAGATAATAGCATTGCATCCTCAAGTGGGGACCATTAGGTCTAAAACATGTTTCAGGTTATATCATTAATACAATGAACACTGGACGTGTTAAATGACCTTTTAGTTTTATTGTGTGATTTAATTTGCGATAATGATTTTATCTTAACGCTGGACTTCACAATGGTGTGGGCAGAATGACCACTTTGAGTAACTTACCTTTAAGAATACGATTAAGTGCCTATTTCACCACCTTAGAGTAACACTATCCAGCGGATCAAAAATGAAATTGTAGGCATAATGTACGTCTTTTGTTTTGACATGAAAACATAAAGAGAGAATAAATGTGCTTATATTTATCCTATTTAAGTAATGTATGTATTATAAATATTATATTAGGTTGGGGAAAAAGTTTCTTCGCATTTTTAAGAAAATTCAAATCATTTTTTAATATAGTTTATTTACATTTAACTAAAGTATGTAGGTACCATTTTGTTCGATAACTTTTTGCCATCTTGTAGGTAGGGATATGATCCCATTGCTATATAAATTTTGGGGCTACTGATCAAAATACCGTGAGAAGTAGTTTTGGCAGTCCTCTCGTGATGTTAACCTGACACTGCCTAAATAATTCTGAAGAGACCGAAACAGGTTAAAATCTGAAGGTGCAAGGTCAGGACTACACGGCGGAAGCATTAACACCTCCCAGCCAAACTCTCTTTTTTACTGAGTGGCTAAAGATGTGTGAGGTCTTGCGTTATCATGATGAAAAACCACACCCCTTCTGTTGATTAATTCCGGCCGCTTTCTCTCAACTTCTTGCTTTAATCTCATCAGTTGTTCGCAGTAGAGTTCAGAATCGATGGTCCTGCCTGGTGGTAACAGCTCATAATGAATAATGCCCTTCCAATCCCACCACACACATAGCATCACCTTGTTGCGAGTTAAACCGGGTTTCGCCACAGTCTGTGAAGCCTGACCGGCCTTTGAGCACGACCTTTTTCGCACGTTCTTGTCGTACGTGATCCACTTTTCATCACCAGTTTCATCATCAGCTTCTTCAAAAATGGTTCGGTTTCATTACGTCGTAATAAATAATCACAAATGAGTACACGGTTCAATAGGTTTCTTTCAGTGAGCTCGTGGGGTACCCAAATATCGAGCTTTTTTGTGTACCCAGTTTTTTCAAATGCGCCAAAACTGTTTAGTTTTCTTCCGTGTAAAAGTATATAATAGTGAAAATTTGCTATTTCCATTCATTTTTCGTAACATATTTATTTGCAAAGATTGATTCTTATCAGCAACAGAATCCATTGGTTCAATAATACAGGTTTTTTTTAAATCATTCGGGTTCATTTACGTCATGAGTGATTTTTGAAAAAAAAGTATGCAGTTATTGATTTCTTATAAATCGAGGGCACGACTCCTTTCACGACTTTTCCCTAACTCTCGTGGTTTCGGACTTGGCCATCACCGCCCTTCTCATAAAACCATCCTGTAGGTATATCATACTGTTATATATTATATTTAAGTTTATAATTTAATAGGTAGTTTATATAAAGGTGTTAGTTGCATCCTTAACTTAGTCTTAAAAGTGCACCCCGACCATATCTTTGACATAACTAAATCCTCTCCATCCAAAGGTTGTCTGGAAGAAATCTCTTCAAAGCGATAAGACTGCCCATTATAGGTATGCTTTGTTTTGTGTCTTCTATTTTGTCTGTAATTTTTATTTTTTAAGGTGTACAATAAAGTGTTTTCATTCGTTAATTCAAAGAGAGAATGAGTTTAATCCGCCATTTAGGTTAGGTACGAGTACTCAGAGGTCTTGAAATAGGTATTAGGAATATGTAACAAATGACTAGTTTTTAAGCAATTTCAAAAAATATAATAATTTATATTAATTTAAATAGAGAAAATATTATTAAAAATAAAATCTAGCCTTGTTTCTCGTCGGTCGGCATACCACCTTGCCGTACCAAAGTATTTGCTTCAACATTTCTTGTTAGTACAAGTAACGAGTGGAACTCACTTCCGGCGTATGTTTTTCCATACCAGTATAATCTTCAAGTCCAGAGTGAATAGGTTCTTTCTAGGCAAGCGTGCTCCATCTTCGATCACACCTTCACTTACCATCAGGTGAGGTAGTGGTGAAGCGCTTAGTTATCATCAATAAAAATTGTTTAAGTAATTACTACTTAGTACCAACTACAAAACTATGGTCATTCAACACAAAAAATGTATTTATTAGACAAAGCCTCGCCAATACTATAATAACTTTTGTGCAATGTTTTATACAATAAAAAAATTCAACGTCTGATTTATTTCTGACGACCTCCGTGGTGCAGTGGGCGAATAGCCGGCTGAGACGAGGAGGTAGCGGGTTCGATTCCCGCCGCGGAACAAATGTTTAAATGATCTACAGATACGATATTTGTTCCGGGGTCTGGTTGTTTCTCTATATATTATAAGTATATATTTACAAAATAAAATGTACATAAGTATTCTATCAGTTATCTGGTTCCCATAATACAAGCTCTGCTTAGTTTGGGGCTAGATAGCGCTGTGTGAAATGTCCAGCAATATTTATTTATTTCTAATATCAATGGAAATTATATTATACAATTTTATAGATTTATACATAAAGCTATTTAATGTTTTGGCCAGTCGACACCGAGGGGCGACAATATTTTCCTTATTTTTTTTTTTATTTTTTTTATGTTATTTGTGGGGAAACAGGCTTACGGCCCACCTGATGGTAAGTGGTCACCGTCGCCTATTGACACCGGCAACACCCGGGGTATTGTCGATGCGTTCCCTACACTGAAGAAACCTCTTTACATTTCTCTTGAAGCGTTTCTCTTATTTCTTGTATTATAGCCATGAGATACGAATTTGGATGTCATATGCTTCAGATTTTCGCGTAAGTATACCATATTCTGCTATACATATATACCTACTCGCAAATCATAGTCATGATGTTCAGTTCTCTGAACCTATCTCTACAGGTGTCTCCATATTTAAGTCCTAAAATACACCAAACCTACTCCTTCGCACAGCACTTCCTTTTACAGCGCTTCTTTTACTGTCCAGGCTGTTCAGCTGTGGAATGCTCTGCCCGAAGAAGTAAGACGGTCATCGTCCTTACACGTCTTCAAATTGAAGGTGAAACATCATTACCTGACGATGTCATCTTCCTAGCGTTATTTATTTACTATTTATGTACTTATTTTATCTGTTAGTATAGTTTGCTATATGTATGTATATACCTATATATTAGTCTATTTTATAAGTATATTAAGTATTAGGATTAAAACTTCATATTATTATTATATCTTAGAATATATTATGTGTAAATGTAATGTATCCGCTAAAGTACACCGCACTCCGTAATTTTTAAAAATTTCGCTCCATCCAAAGGTTGCCTGGAAGAGATCGCTTTTAGCGATAAGGCCGCCCATTGTATTGCCTTATTTATTTTAACCCAGTACTTATTTTTTTTATTATTTCTGTTTGTGTGGTAATTCAATAAAGAGTTATCTATCTATCTATCTATCAAACCCATCATTTTTGCAAGACATAAACCCTTTTTGATTCTGCTGCAGTACTCCAAAACATTACGCCGTAACTCATTATTGAATGAAAGTATGGAAAATATACCTACATATCTTGCTGCTCTAGTCCCTCCTACCCAGCTCCCTTATTTTTTGAAGTAAAACTTCTTTAGGTACGCACGCTTGACTTGGGGAGTAAGCTGGTGAATGCGTTACGAAAAGTGCGAAGAAAGTTGAGAGGGAGATATAAGTGAGTGAAGATAGATAGAGACAGAGTTACGTTTCGTATATTTTTAAACGTTAATGTGCGAGTGCGAGTTGCGTCTGTCCAGAATGAACATAGACTGATCGACCTACAGACGTGTGGACAATTTTGTAATTGAACTATTTTATAAATTAATTGATCGAGAGAAGCGAGATTTCCAAGTCAACTTGTGTAAATCGGCGGTGTATGTATGTATGTACCATGTTTGTTTGTCTGAGGATAACTTTCGAAGCGTTGATCTAATCATCGTGAAATTTGATACATAGGTAAGTAGTGATGGCACAATTTTGGTGTGACTAAATGAGCTAAAAATGTTGGAGGGTTGTTGAGATACCTACAGGGGTTCAAGAGGGGTAAAAACAATGAAAATGAGGCTATTAAGTCAATAGGGATGTCAAATAAAAGGTCTTTATTACTACAATTCAACCTTGTTTTTATTTTTAGTTTAATCTATGTAGTTTTTGTGTTATTAGCCATAATAAAAACAAAACTTTGACAAAATTCACGGGGTACACCAGTGACCCCATAATGCTGAAATTTAGTATTAATGTAGCTTTAGTGACACAAAATATAGAAAAAAGTCGGAAATTCTGAATAACTGCATTTTGTACCCCAAAAAAAATTAACCAACTTACATGAACTCTCGTTACCTGTACTTTGAATGAAACTGTCGGTCAAGTAATTTGGTTAGTCGTGGCACTATTTTGATGGTCAAAGATTACGAATAATAATATTTTTGTTTTTATGGGAGACTCGCGAGATCTCAGTTCGGGGCAAACCACTAGTATTTTGAAAAAGAAGTTTTATATCAGTCGTGTCGTGTGGTCTAAAGCACACTCATTTTTATTAATAGCATACGTAGCCGAACTTAATTTTTTAGTTATTTGTTCCACATGAACTGCCCATGTTAATTTAGAGTCTAACCAAACACCTAAAAACTTCAACAAAGTGATCCTCAAAATGTAATGATTAAATGAATATTGAATTGCTTTTTTTTAATATAGGAAATCGTAAAACCACTGTGTAAAATATACCAAGTATCAAAGTCAGTATTGGCCTGTGCGGTGCTCAATTTAAATACGACACAGACCAATATATTCCAGAAACATTAAATTTTAATAGACACCATTCGGTTTCATACAAGAACTCATAAACGTCACACGGACAGACAGACGGAACTCGAAACAATTTAATATCTACCGACCGAACCGGTTCGGCCATATATATTTCAACACGCCGAAGTACACGATAGCTGACCCCGATGCGTCGTCGCTCGATACTACCCACGACACTAAAAACACTAGTTTTTAAGAAAATTGTTATGAACAAGCCACGCCTATTGACTAACTGCCAAATTATTGAATCAGCCAATCACAGCGAGTTTTCCAACCTACCGAGATTACAGCCAGCCAATGGTAGAGCAGCGCCCGCGCATATTTTTGTTTTGCAATTCAATGAGCTGTCTAATTGCTTGTTTTGGTTGGCGTTGCCGCTCCATTGATGATGACTATTAGTATTTATGTACTGAAATGTATTTATATTTAATGAGCATCAAATGCGCTCGATTTATATTTGATTCATAGTTTAATTCTCACAAAGAGGACGTGATTTATAATTCATTCAAAGTAGTGTGGCTCTCATTTCTCGGTTTTGGGTTGGATGCCTTCCGGAAGTGACTCAAGTTATTTATAGTATCGATTTGCACAAACTAAATCAGTCTCAAACAAAATTATTGCACATTACCTACCTTCATATATTTCTATCAATTTCAAAAGCCTTTATTTGACAAACATAATATGTACTTAGTTTATAAAATTATTATGTACTACCTGTTGTCCACGACTTCGTACGCGTTACACTAAATGTGTAGGTAACCTAGAAATATAGGTAAACTCGCTGCTGCAACTTAACTTGACACCCCATTTTTATCCCATGGGACCTGATTTATGGGATAAAAAGTAGCCTATGTGTTAATCCTGGATTATAATCTACGGTTTTAATATATGCCTCTCCTGTTTCTATTAGGTATGAAATAAATAAATATTGCTGGACATTTCACACACCGCTATCTAGCCCCAAACTAAGCAGAGATTGTACTATGGGAACCAGATAACTAATAGAATACTTATATACATTTTGTTTTGTAAATACATACTTATAATATATAGAGAAACAACCAGATCTGGAACAAATATCTGTAGATCGTGCAAACGTTTGTTGCGTGGCGGGAATCGAACCCGCTACCTCCTGCGTCTCAGCCAGCTATTCGCCCACTGCTTCACGGAGTATATTGATAGTTATTACATTTCCTTTAGGTAGTGTAGGGTCATAAAAATAAAAAAAAATATATATAAATATTTGACCCCAAAAAAAAACTTTACAAGGTTTTTCAGGAAAAAGTTATGAAAAAATCATGACCTACGTAATCGTAGGAATGTTCGGGAAACATACTCTCCTGTAGGTATTCAATTTCATTTCATCATCATCATCATATCAACCAAAAGACGCCCCACTGCTAATTAAAAAAAAAACATTTACTAAAATTTAAAAAGTCGTTGATCTATTATTCTTAATGAGGACAACAAAACAAAAGTACTTTCTATAATACACATACTGCGGCTTCGCACGCGTATTTTGTTAGTAAAAGTAGCCTATTTCTCAATCCAAGTCATTATCTACCTTTCGACCAAATTCCATCGAAATCAGTCCAGCCGAATCAATCAGACCGAATTTATAATTATACAAGTATTTGATAAGATTGTTTTCAATGCGCGTACTGTTACACACATTTCTCTATTAATATATGTCAGTGGAAGTGGGGGCACTGAGCGAATCATTAGATATCATAAAACAGGTACATCTATTTATAAGTCCAATGGCTCATCCCTAATGGGCGATTTATCTAAGTACCCGCAAAGTGGCGTTTTATTCAATAGAGTTTATATATAATTTGGTTTCCTGCCAAACTCCCGTCGGGGTGATGCCAAAACTAGATGCACACTGCACATTGCTGCAGATACTCAGATAGAATTGACGGTTCTAGATAAACATAATATGGAGGTGGCAATGAAGAAATAAATTGAATTGTGAGATACTTAGTAGAAATGCTACGACTAGATAAGCTTATATTATTATCTCAATATAAAGTGCGTGACCTACGAAGCAATACTTTGTTACAGGCGATGGTTATCACTTAACATAGTAACATGGTACCACCTCAAAGTCGTATACAAAAACCGGGTTGTAATTTATCTATATACCAAATTCCATAGAAATCGGTTCACCTGGTTGTTAAAACGTACAGACGCAGAGAGGTACTTACAGAGATAGAGATACAAAATTACTTTCATTCATTCATTCATTCTTTATTGCAAACAAGAAAATACATTTAAAAAAATACAGAAATAGAGGTCATGTACAAAGGCGAGCTTAACCCTAGGAAGAGTTTTGTTCCATCAAACCTTTGAGACTAGAGAGAGACGATTTGAATTTATAATATTAGTGTGAGCAAAACAGTTCATAATTTGTTCATAATGTGACCTAGGCGTCTAAGAGCTTACATAAATAAAAACACTTCAAGAGAAAAATACTTCAACACTTTTACTCTTTCAATCTAATGTACCTATTTATTTAACGAATGGTTGTATTATGCCGAAAGATTTTGGACGCAGTTTCTTTATTGCTGTGATTAGAATAATCATCATCATCATCGGCAGGAACACTTACAAGTATTTCTGTAATATTACAAAATAAATGTTATTCTAAAGGACGTCCCTTAAAAAGGTTATCTTGTAGAGATTGTTTTTTATCGAGTGAAGCAGACTATTATTATCATTATTTATTTAATCAGATAACAACGGATCTATTTTGTTAGTGAAAAGCTTAAATCTAGGGAGTTAGTACTAAATTACTATTGCGATTTAGTCCCCTGCGTGAGTTTCCACATCAGAGGACAGTCGAGTTTGTTGGCGATGACGTTCAGGATGGTGTTGCTGCTCTCGCGGACCGTGCGCAGTAGTGAGCTGTTTTTTTACGCCAGATAGCATCAAAGTTGTCTGCGCGTGCTTCGGCGAACATGCCTGAGGCACTACAGAAGCGCGGGAGCCGCAACAGCGCCCTGAACGCATTATTATTTTGGACTCGCAGAGCATTGTAAGCGTATTGTGTATATTTTACATACACATTGCCCGTACATTGTATATTTTGCAATAACAGTACACATTTTCTTCTGATTTACATTTGATTTGTACTCACTATTATTTTTGTATTATTCGAATTGTTAAATTGTGTAAAGGATTATAAAAAGAATAACCAGCCTTGTTTCTTGCCTGATTCTTTCCTGACTGGGTCGCGGAGGAACATGCGGTAAAAGTGGCGTTTCAAAGCGATTCTTGTGATATTAATGAATGAATAAATACTAACTATTGACTATTAGTATTTTTTGCCCTTGCATTTTCTTATAGATTATATCTATTAACTTAAAATTACTACAATTATTATGCCTTATCCAGTTATTTAAATAGTTCCGTGATCCGCATCTGCAGATATCAAGTGGCTCCCTCTAGTGCCGCTTTGATGTTGTCAGCTGGCGGCGGCGGCGCGGGCTGTCTTGAATCATTTTATACAAATATCCTTGCGTACGGCATATAACTTTGCACAGACGACATTCTTTAAGTACATTATCATGATCATCAATCTATAACAGTCCACTGCTGAACGTAGGCAGATCTTTGGCAGCCACAGCGCGCAAATCGTAACTCCAGCCGGAGGGCGTCCTACGCTTCACTTGCCTAGACGTGATCTCCACTCCAAAACATGTTTAACCCAACGGTTATCGGTTCTGCGGCAGTATGACCAGCCCACTCCCACTTCAGCTTGCTGACCGTCTGAGCTATGTCGATCACCTTGCTTCTCTGTCGGATAACGTCGCTTCGGATTTTATCCTTCATAGAAATTCCATTAGTTAAGCCCGACTCGGTACAATGGGCAGCCTTATCGCTAAAAGCGAACTAATTAATGGAAACGAATTATTATCATATTGAACTAGAGCAAAGGAATCTACTAATTCATACACTGATTATAAGGAAGATTTTCTTAGGTTCAAGAAGCAAGTCGCAAACTAAGGGCGACTTTGCGCAATATGCCTAATTGTATTTATCGACTAAACATGTTTAAATTTGACGTATTTGTATAATTTAACAACTCCTTGAATCATATTTAGCCACAATAGTAGGTACGATTAAGCATCGCTGCACAAGTCACCCAAGTTTGTGTTATTTTTCATATTTGGCTCAAAAGTCTACAAGCCTATTGGAAAATTCAAGCATCTGAAATTCGATTTAAAATTGTACTTTCTTCGTTACTTATGCTGCACAAACTTTTTAAGTTACTAACCATAATACAAACTGAACTTTAACAAATGAGAAATGAGAAAATTATTCTGAATAAATTTTAATAGGAAATCTAAGGGTTTTTCACTGAATCCCGATAAACGATTCAATTTAGATATTTGTAATGTGAACCAATCGCAAACCGCGCAAATCAATATGTCCATTCAAGTCAGATAAAGAGATTTCCACAAACCGAGATTGTTAATCTATCTTTTATCTAGATCAGTGTTTAATTAAAATTTAGCCCAAAAATTGACAATAAAAGTAGCCTATGTATCACTTTAAGTCATAATCTATGTATATACCAAATTTTATCGAAATTGGTTCATCCAGTCGTGAAAACAACGTAAGCAGACAGAGAGATAGAGCGCTACTTTCGAATTTATAATTAATTAGTATGGATGGATTACAAATCAAGGCATATTTCTCTTTCAAAAGTCATAAACCAAAGTACGCAGTAAAAATAGTAAAAACTTTTGTGTATCTATCCACTAACATTCATTCCTTCTCACTTGTCCTGACGTTCAAACAGCACAGAAAAGTTCTCCTGAGTAATGTTTCGTATCTCAGAACTCCGTCATTTAACAACCGCTTTAGAAAATTATTCTTTTATTTGAAAGGATATACTTTCAGATTGTTCCATTTATATGAAATTTCATCAAAATAAGATAAGATAACTCTTTATTGTATACTCAAGTAAAATACAGAACATTATTCTTACAAATAGATTTAGTACAATGGAAGCCTGGGGGTGCGCGACATAGCTGACAAGATGCAGGAGAGTCGGCTGCGATGGTACGGTCACGTGAAGAGGAGGCCACCTGACTACCTAGGGAATTTGGCACTACAACTTTCCATCCCCGGTCGAAGATCTAGAGGTAGACCCAAGACAAGGTGGAGAGATGAAGTTTCAAAAGACATGAGAGAGTGCCAAGTTTCTGATGACGACGTCGAGGATAGAGCGAAGTGGAGAAGAACGACCAGGAAAGCTGACTCCACCACCATGTGGGATACATAGCTGGGAAGAGAGAGAGAGAGAGATTTAGTACAATGGGCGGTCTTATCGCTAAAAGCGATCTCTTCCAGACAACCTTTGTATGGACAGGATTATAATGTAACACATGACGGCGGTGCATCTATACAAAATTAAAAACATATGTACATACTATAAACCTAACATACTAATAATAACACAAATTTAATTTAAAATAAGCAACTATAAAAATGGTTATCATGAATTTTAACAAGCAGTTACAACTTCAACACAGGGACAGATAATGGGTGTGCACTTTTGTTTTAAAATTACTAATAGACTTGGATGTTCTTAAAGCCTGGTCGAGAAACTCAAAGGGAGAAAAAAAGGTTCTGTAGTTTGGTTAAATCGGTTATATTTTAAACCGACTTAAAAAAAGGAGGAGTTTGTCAATTAGAACTCCGTCGTTTATCAATCGATTTGGATTTTTTTTTATTTGAAAGGATATACTTTCAGATTAGTCTCATAGAAATTTCATTAAAATTGGTTCTGTAGTTTGGTTAAGTCGGTTATATTTTTTTTATAAATTAACTTTATAAAAAAAATATAACCGACTTAACCTTGTATTCACTCTATAAATCCAGTGGTGTCCGTTAATTTGGCTCGTGGCGGAATGAACGTCAGTGAATAGGCCGCTATTGATTGGCTATAAAAAATCACTGGGGCAGGTTTATTGGTTCTCAACGCTATCAAAATATAACCAGCTTAATATATAATGCTAAAGATAATTAGGATAATGTTAATAGCATGGTTTTTAAGGTATAATATTAAGGTTATAATATATTTGTATTAAATAAATTAAAAAAAGTACTTTCCGAAATCACCTCCGACAAATAACTTTACCTCGTTTTAATTTAGTTCAGAAGTTAGTTAACAAATATGGTTTGCCAGTTATTCTTTTTTTTAAGAGTTAATAAGAATAATTATAGTAATCGCAACTCACTCGAAGAACTAATCATTATTATTATAAATACGGGATTTATCACGTACCGTTTTATTGGTGTTTCGACCGACAATGTGATAAATCCCGTATTTATAATAATGAGTGAAATAAATCACGAAAGTTTTTTAAGTAAAACTGAACATTAACTGATTAACAATAAGTTCGGCTATGTATTATTTTATTAGTGCATTATACAATTCTCTAATCTAATCTACCTGACGACGGCCTTTGGGGCAATAAGGTCTTCTCGAGACCACGCACTGGAAAGCTGCACAGCGTAGGACCCCCCTCCCCCCACTAAATAAAAAGATGAAGGTGATGACCTGATAAAGGTTGCTGGGAGCCGTTGGGGGCAGGCCGTACATGATCGGTCGCTTTGGAAATCTATGGGTATTTATCAGCAGTGGACGATATCATGATGGGGATCTTTAAATTTACATTTTTCGCCAAAAAATTATCGGAATTATTAACTAACCTACTACTAACTCTCATTATTATAAATACGGGATTTATCAGTGTTTCAGTTCAATTCGTGAACCTTCATCAAGGTGAGGGCGATCCGCTCCGAATCGCGTCTCACCGCAGCCTTCTGCGCGCGAGTAGACAGACGGAAGTGATGGGTTGCGTTAACGGTGGCCCATCGTGTTGACTGGCTGTCTGGCTGTATCATCATGAATTTTAACTTTGTCTTCGGTAGTACTCGGTACAGGCGAACACACAACACTAACTCTTACTTTGTTTGTACATCTTAATTAATTCGTTATAAATTAAATCAACTCCCAGCACGTTTCATTATTAATTGGAGCAATATTATTTCATCTCATTAGAGCTCAATACACCAATCAGAGTTTAAATGATCCCACGCGTGATTAATTCACGCTATTAGCGACGCGTGCTTACCTGTTAACCCTTTACCGCATACCGACCCAAATTCGGAACATAACTTCAATTGCCTAAAGCATACTTCTAACGCCATCTCTGCATTCAGTTTGCTATCATTACCTATTTCCTATGATCCTGTTTCACGTAAAATCAAACAGGTGGCGCTCTACGTGGCTTACGTGCGGTGTGGTCCGTCGATATGTCAGTCGATGCCACCATTTTGAGTTTGTTTGTGTTTGCGGTTTCTTGAGTTGTTTTTTTATGTGGTTATTGCGATAAAAACATACAGAATAGTGATTTTGATTGAAGAATAATGGATCCCCGGCGATTTTATGGAGAGAGACGTAAGTTACATCATTTCCATCGTGATTATTTTGTGATTCAAACTTTGTGCCAAATGTGGAACAACATGCAGTTAGATGATTATGGACCCGTCAAATTTGGAACAGCATGCAGTAGGGTGTCAAACCAAATTTGGAACTTCATGCAGTAGAGTACCAGATCATGATCATCATCATCATCATTATTATATTTTTATTGACCATCCTTACAGTAGTGTAATTTTAATTACAGATGCAATGTCACTTCGACATCGCAGCGCTACCATCATCCCTGATTCCAGTGAAGACGAAAATATGACTGATGATGATGACTATGTGATTCCGAAGCCATTAGAACGGGTATATATACCAGAAAGCGATGAAGATAGCAGTTCAAATGATGAAAATGAGAATGACCCAGAAATACTGAAAGAACAAGAACAACCTACTTCCTCAAATAAAAAAAAGCAGAAATTGTGGTGGACTAATGCAGGCATCGCACATAATGATGCGCAAACTACTTTTATGGGTTGCGCAACTCTGTCTGACGAAATCATGCAACTAGAGTCCCCCATGGATTTTTTCAAATTTCTTTTCCCTTCGTCAGCAATCAATTTAATGGAGACAGAAAGTAACATATATGCAGCTCAAGTTGCTCCAAACGGTTTCAAACAAGTGACGCATGAAGAAATACGCAAATTCATCGGCATAATCATTTACATGTCAGTAGTTCACATACCCAGCACACGCCATTACTGGAAGGAAGGCACTTACATTGAAAAGGTGGCTTCTGTGATGACATGCAACAGATTTGAAGAAATTAAGAGATTTTTACATTTCTTTGACAAAACGCAAGAGCATAAACCTGGTGAGCTCCATTACGACAAGCTCCAGAAACTAAGGCCGCTATTAAATATACTACGCGATAGGTTAATGGAAGTGCCAAAAGAAGAATTCTTGGCAATTGATGAACAAATGATACCCACTAAAGCCCGCACATCGGGAATACGACAGTACAACGCGAAAAAACCTCATAAATGGGGCTACCTAAACTATGTGTTAAGTGGGGCCAGTGGTTTCAGCTACGATTTCGAGATTTTCGCAGGTAAGCACCCAGGTCCACCGGAAAACTGTCCTGATCTGGGAGTCCCGGGGAATATAGTACAAAGGCTGTTGATAACGGTGCCAAATAACCTGAACTTTAAAGTTTTCGTTGACAATTGGTACACTAGCTTGCCTCTAATGGCAACTTTACATCAAAGAGGTTTCTTCCCCTTAGGTACCATCCAACTCAATAGAGCCAGAGATCTTGATGTACAAAAAAAATATCTAATGAAGAAAGAACGTGGTTTTTGCGTGGAAAAATCTACAATTGTAGATAATGTCCAACTGTCGGTCACTACATGGGTTGACAATAAGGTTGTTAGCTTATGTTCTTCGTACGTGGGCAAAGAACCAATGGGATCAGTCAAAAGATTTGACAAAAAAGAAAAAACTAGAATTGATGTGCCATGCCCAAAGTCAATAGAAATATACAATAAATACATGGGAGGAGTAGATTTGCTGGATTCAATGCTGGGATTCTATAGAATAAAAATCAGAAGTAAGAAGTGGTATCATCGATTATTCTTCCATTTTGTCGACCTTACTTGTGTCAACAGCTGGCTTTTGTGGAGACGTCGTATGAAACAGAAAAAAGAGGACTCGTACATACCTTTGCTGGACTACAAATTAACATTGGCCAATGTATTAATGCAAGAGGACGTGCAAGTATATACACCCACAACACGCAACCGAGGACGCCCGTTGAACCAGGATGTCGAAAATATAAAAAAGGGAAAACGACGTCGGTTGGACATGCCTCCAGTTGAAGTGGCTGAGGATGGATTTAAGCATTGGCCCGCGTGGATGTCCGATCGTCAACGATGCAAATGGGAGGGCTGCAATTACAAATCACAAATAATGTGCCAAAAGTGCAAATGCTATTTGTGCCTGAACAAAGATAGAAATTGCTTTACAAATTTTCACATCTGAAAATTCATTTTGAAAAATAAACGAATATGCATTATCATTATGTATTGTGTGTTACCGGTGTTTAAATAATAAATAAATGATTAAAATGCTTACTAGTTTTTTTTTATACCAGACATTGCCACACTGCATATTGTTCCAAATTTGGACACGATACTTTTCCAAGCTGGAATGCATGTTGTTCCAGATATGGAACTTACGGTTTTTTCAGTTTTTCTCCGATTTCCATGTATTTAAATTTTTTATAATATTTTTCTAGGCTATCTTTTGTTAAAAGACATTACATAAATAAATTTGAACGAATTTAAAAAATCCATGCGGTAAAGGGTTAATAATATAAGCGTCCGTATCCGGAGTATCAATATCGATAGATGGGTTTAGAGGGTGGGACATCACTAGTGATAATCGAAACTGATTCTAACCTAGTACGTTTTTTTTATTCATGATAGCCAAGCGCTTGACCACTACCTCACCAGATGGTAAGTGAAGGTGTGATCGAAGATGGAGCACGCTTGCCTAGAAAGAACCTATTCACTCTGGACTTGAAGACTCCAAGATTATACTGGTTTGGAAAAACATATGCAGGAAGTGAGTTCCACTCCTTACTTGTGCTAACAAGAAAAGTAGAAGCAAATCGTTTGGTACGGCAAGGTGGTATGCCGACCAGGTATGGGTTGTCTAACAAATACACAATGCTGGATATTCCATTTTGCTTAGTTTGGGGCTATCCCAAACTAAGCAAAGCTTGGTATGGGGACCAGATAACTGATAGAATACTTATGTTCTTTAAATACACTAGTATATACTTACAATATATTATGGAGAAACATCCAGACCGGGAACAAATATCTGTAGATAATGCAAACATTTGTTCTGCAGCGAGAATCGAACCCGTAACCTCCGTGATCATCCTATATGAAACATTAATACAAAGAAATATACCTAGTCAGGTCATAAATTCTGTCACATGTTTAATATAAAATAATTGAAACAAGTTTATTCATTATGTAACCATTTATATACCAAAATGAACTTAACAAAACATAGATTCTTATGACACTAAACTTTATTCAAAATGATCTCTGTGATTTTGAATACAGGCCTTCAATCGGCGCGGCCAGTCGTCTATCGCAGCACGAACGAGGTCCATGTCAATATCGGCGGCTGCCTTAATCAAGGATGTCTTGAGTGACTCCAAATTGGGATGAGGCTTTGAGCACGCCTTTTCTTCCAAGTGTTGCCATAACTTGTAATCTAACGGATTCAAACCTGGGCTGGAGGAGAGCCAGTCTTCGTGCCGGATGAAGTCGATTTCACGCGCCGCCAGCCAGTCTTGTGTGCTCTTCGCTCTATGAGCTGTCCCCGAATCTTGTTGGAATACCCAGTGTCTGTTATTGAACATGGTATGAGAAACAGGTTCCACAAGGTTCGTCAGGACTGTATTTTGATACACAACTGCATTCGTTTTTACACCTTTCTCACAAAAATGTACCTCTGTTAAGCCCCAATAAGAAACTTCCAACCATATCATGAGCGAGGATAGAAAATGACCTCGTTGGACACGCGGAATACGGTTGCTCGCTTCTTCACTACTGTGTGCGTACACCTTATCATTTTGTTTGTTGTAGCTCTCTTCTACGGTAAAAAAAATTTCACCCGAAAAAAGAATTTCCCGATATTTTTTTCCCGCGTACCGCTTCAACAAAGCGGGGAATCTCTTCAGTCTCAGGTCCATTAGACGAGCATTCAAACGATGTCCTGTTTTTCTTCGATATGCCCGAAGCCCTAAGTCTTCATTTAACACCCTTTTCACCGTGGTTCTGCATAACCCCATCTGAAGGGCCAACAGTTTCTGCTTACGTTTGGGATTTCTTTGAATTCGCGCCTTCACAGCTTTTATCACTGCTGGAGTCCTAACAGACCGAGGGCGACCACTTCTTGACCTGTCATCTACACTAGAGTCTTCATTGTATCGTTTGATGGTGCGATAAACGAATCTTTTGGTTATATTCAAATTAATCAGTATGTCAAAAATTTTAATTGGCGCGTAACCACAACGATGCAACGCAATAACTGCAACACAGTCTTCTTTAAGCATCCACTCCATATTTAAAAATGAGTAAAATTCTAAAAAGTATACATTTTTATTTTCATGAACAATTCGAAATTCGAATTCAATAAACTTTTTTGTGGCCAGCATTCTAAAAGAAAAGTGTTTACTGTGTGACAATACTTATGCCCTGACTAGGTATATTATATTATCAGCCCCATGTGTCCCACTGCTGGGCAAATGCCTCGTCCCATTCTTTCTAGACACTTCTTTCAGGCGCTAAGATGGTCCATTCAGCTCGGATGAGCTCATTAATTTTTTTAATTCATTGAATTTTTAAAATTAAAAAAATTCTAGTTAGTAGCTAAGAACCAAACCAGTTCAACTAGCTTTCTATTAAAAAAACAGTGTCAGAATCGGTCCATCCGGTTGGAAACTACGATACTATAGGCAGGCAGACAGACGTAGGCGTCAAACGTCGGGTTAAATATTTAAATTATGTAAGCTTTAAGTGTTGGGAAAGCTCGTGTAAGCGATACTTTCATACGAATATCTCGAGCCGAGTTTATTGCTAATTGATGTTTGAACGCCACTCGTGATGCAGACCAAACGCGACAGATCCGTAACAATATATCGATGTTTATTTATAGTTACGAGATATTTATTCGATTGATCGATTGATAAGATGGCTAGTTCTTTCTTGGTTATAGAGATTTATAATTCATTCGATTTTGAGAAACCTAAGGCATGCGCCGAAGGTTCATGACGTTGGGAATCGAGTTATGAAGCTCAAATGGTCTTAGGCGGGACACTTGGCAAGACGTGGTGATGACAGGTGGAGCAGGGTAGCAACTGAATGGCGGCCGAAGAATGGCTGTAGAAGAGTAGGACGTCCGGCAGCGAGATGGGTGGACGACATCGTTAGAGTCGCGGGCCGTCAATGGGTGAGACTAGCGCAGGATCGTGGCGGATGGCACAAACTTGGGTAGGCCTATACCCAGCAGTGGGTAAAGTCGTGCTGTGGATGATGATGATGTTGAAGGCATGTGCACACCAAATAGATGTGCGTGGCGAGTTATAACGCCACGCCAGTATTACTTATTTATTTATTTATATGACAAAAAGCTTGGGGCTGATTGCTCTAACTCTATCAAAAAATGTTACACACTTAAATTTCGACGTCATATAAATTACGTTTATCTAGAAGGTGTAATATGTTTCTAAATGATATTTACCATTTCTTAGATAAAGAAATTGTCATTTTTAGGGTTCCGTATCTCAAAAAAAAAACGGAACCCTTATAGGATATTTGATGTACGGCTGTCTGTCTGTTAAGACTATTTATCTCGGGAACGCGTGGTATCGAGTTGAAATTAACACCATATACCTACTCAAGTCTACAGTCACTTGCAGCTTTTAAAAAAAATCAAACTTCTAGTTAACGTAAAAAAATATACGGCCGTTTATGTCGCAAAAAATGTATATTTCGACACTCTCAAGGGAATCAAAATTTATAGGATACTTTCCGTTGACCTAGAACTATGAAATTTGGCAAGTAATATTGACTTAAACAACAAGTACAGAAGAAAATCTGAAAACTTTACATTTGCAATTAAAGCATTAAAATATACATGGTCTTTATTCTAAATTTAGGGAAAAGCTCAGAAAAAACTGCGAGACTAGAACTATTTGTAATATGTACCTTCAAATTTGTACGGGACCCTCGATGGGTGAGTCCGACTCGCATTTGCCCGGTTTTTTAATCGGTTTTTTATAATGGACGGGAGTTTGAATTTATAGTCCTGTTGTTGTGGAATTACGCATTGTGGAAGTGTCTAAACATGCCTACTTTTTGTACAATTAAGTTATGCATTTACATGACAAGTTTCAAGTGTAGTAGAGTTCCATATAAAAGGGCCCGCCCGGGGAAGTACTACCACCATTACTATTTCTACCGCCAAGCAGCATTGCTGTGTTTCGGTTTGATGGGTAGTGCATTGTAGGGCACATTAATAAGGTGCGTGACTTACGAGGCAATCCTTTGTTAATAGCGATGGTTACCACAACATCGAGTGGATTATAAGCTTGTTCCATCTCCAAGAATCATAAAAAAAGTTTGCAAGCCCATCGCCGTTTAATACTAAAGGTGGCGGTTCGCGTCACAACAAATACAGGATACCGAGACGTGCGTGAGACTGCGACGGGAGACTGCGACAAGTGTCTCGGTCTCTTCTGCATGTACTGTGGGTCGAGACCGCAACCAAAGCTACAATTCATTCAGTATCGGAGTGTCTGTCGATGGAGTCAGTTCTGTTGTACTGTGATATTAATTTAGACTGTAATGGAAAACCAAGTACCTAGAACTTGTATTAGAGGAAGAAAAAGACGATGATTTGCTTTTCAATCAGCTTTTCACAGTTTTCGTCAGAAGAACTAGTAATTTTTTACAATCGACACGAAACACTACTGGTCAGCAGGGGCCAGGGGCAGCAGCCGTAGCGCAGTCTCCGGTCTCGCGTCTCTGTTTCCTGTCTCGCTCGCGAACTGATGCTTTAACACGTTGACACTTGCATTCCAATCACGTCCATCACCGTTTTGAGCGCAAACATTTTTCGAGTAGATAAATCCATGCACAGCCGATTCCAACCGACAACCTTCGTATCGGAAGTTTGGGTACATCTCATAAGTCAACACGGCTTTCTATAAGCCAGAAACTATCTCAAAATCATCCATTTTAACAATATAAATATAACCTACTAACACTAGGTACTAGTTTAAACTTTCATAAGTTCATAACAGAAGAAAAACTTTTTATTAAAACGTCTCGACGTTTTCGTAATCCCTATCAATATCTATTATTTAAATCATTTTAAATCCCCGAAGATCTGCAAATTAAGTCCCAGTACCGCTGACCGCAAGCGTATTATCTGCGTCTTCCAACTCTCTCTTGCGGCAGGAGAAAGAGCGAGAGGGAGCAATTGATCTCCGCTTGGGGGATCTCAATGAATAATTGTTAGATTAACGGACTCACTCATCGGCCTCGATCAGAGCCGCTTAGATAAGGGTAGTGACGAAAAAAGGAAGACTTTTATCGACATCGATAGAAAATAATTATGCAGAAAATTAATCGCATTTCTTTCTTTTTGAGAATTATATTTCTTGTTTCTCTGTATGGTGCGACCGCACAAGATCGGCCCGCACCCAACGGCTTTATTAAGTCGTTTTCCATTTAGTGCGGGAATGTCCTGTCAGAGCTAAGGAGTAGGAGAGAGTATGGGAGGGTCGCCGTTTTACGTAGTTATGGTATTTTTTTATTCCCACGCTGCGCTTTCCGTGGTCTTCACAAAAAGTCTTGATATTGATGAATTCTAGATAAGCGGGTACTACATTTTTGTTCTGTAAACAACATTTACCACAAACAAAAAATCCATTAATATCCAGACGATTAACATCGATTCTCACGACAGCTAATATCGAGTTACATCAATCACGTCGCATCACTATGGCATTGGAACTAATAGGGCTGTGTACACGCTCGCGAACAAAGCGACGCACCGCGGTATTGATTGCCGCTGTGTATAACTAGCTTTATTGCTTGCTCAGGGATGTAATCAGATATTTTCGAACGAGTATTGCCCCTTTGCCCCCGTGACTTTAATGACAACTTTAAATGTTTGTTTTGATACCACTACGGGGTGGGTGAGTAGCCGGTCGAGTTTCAAGAGGCTTTGTTTTCCGCTGCGGGATATATATTTGCATGATTTGCAAATATTTGTACTGGGGATGGCTGTTGTAGTTCCATGGTACTCGTGGTTTCATATACGGGGAATCCTAGTGTGAGATCAAGACTAGTTATGTCGTTGGCTGTTTTTCTAACATATTAATGTAGCAAAATAGGATAGAACGTAATATGAATATTTTATAAGAATGAGCTTTCAAACTCACACCCAACTTTTATAATATTTAGTTCAAGATTTTTTCTTATAAAAGTGAAGTTTCAAAAGGTTTAATAATTGTATAGAGTTGTAATTTTCCCCTTTTAAAGAAATGTAGGTTTCCAGCTCCGACCCTGCCGCTGTGTATAACTAGCCTTAGCTAATGGCTTTCCCAGCTAATTATGTAATGCTCTGATGAGAATTCACTGTGTTTACTGTTTGAGCTTAAACTGAGATAAGTAGGTACACGATTAGGTAATAGTATGTACGTATATCCATACTATACTATATACTATACTATATACTTTAGCACTATTACTATACCGATATTAATACTAATAATATTATAAATGCCGAAGTAACTCTGTTTGTCTGTTAGTTTATTTATTTGTTTGTTTGTTATATACCTCTTCACGACAAAACTCGTGAACGGCTGAACGGATCGTAATGAAATTGGGCGAGGAGATAGATTATATCTTGAGGAAGGACATAGGAGTATCTTTTCTCTCAAAAAATACTCTTGAAGGGGGTGAAATAGGGATTGAAAGTTTGTATGGACAATCCATAATTCCTCAAGTTAGGGATCTGAAAATACCACGCGTGCGAAGCCGCGGGCGGGTCAGATTCATTAGTTCCGACTGGTATATATCTAAACGATTATATCTGATAAAACGTGTTTGTATGTATGTGTGCAACATACAACAAGTAACTTTTTAACAAAAATATAACGGACTTCAGATAACAGTAAAAAAACAAACTACTAACCCGATTTAAATGAAATTTCTATGTGTCTTATCTGAAAGTATATCCTTTTAAATAATAAAATAATTTTTGAAATCGGTCTATAAATGACGGAGTTCTGAGCTAACAAACATAAAATAACATAAAAATTGAACAAATTTTAGACTTATATGGTTTTCTCATAAATACCATTGTCAGAACTGGACCAAATGGAAAAGAAACCACACGGGAAGTACCAGCTTTCAAATAAAAAAGAATCATCAAAATCGGTTCTCTCAGTCGAAAGTTCTGAGGTAACAAACATACAAAAAATACTGTCGAATTGAGAATCTCTTCAAAACTTTATCACAGATTCAAATGAAATACGTTACATATATGCATTTGAAACGGCTAAAACTTTTGTTTCGATAATTTACAAACAGACATGTGTGTGTACGCTTGCCGTGTTTGCAATACCTCTCTAGAATATGTTAAATGTAGTATGTTTGTATGTATGTACAGGTGACACTAATGGCTTTCTGGACTAATTATGTAATGCTTTGATGAGATTCACGCGACTTCATGTTTGAGTGAACAAATAACACAAGTGGCTTATACAAGGCTAATAACAAATATATAAGATATATCTATACAATATCCATATATACTAATAGTATAAATTCAAATGTAACTCTGTCTGTTTGTTACGTTTTCACGGCTTAACGGCTTGACCGGTTTTGATGAAATTTCTTATACAGATAGATTATGAACGAGATTGAGACAGGCTACTTTTTGCGCAGAAAGGTGGTAATGTTTTTATAGGCAAGCAACGCGTACGAAGCCGGCGGCAACTAGATATCGTTATGTATAGTCTAAGTAGTATATAATATTATATTTGGATAATTAATATGTATCAAAATGTTTGGACTTGCCTTTGACTGCCCCTGCAAAATTTCAAATGGAAAACTACTGTACGTGTATGTCCTTGATTTTGTATGGATTTTCTGCTTTAGAAATTCGGCTACACATCAAACTATACTTTTCCAGTATAAGCTGACCTCTCATCTCACGAAAAACATACACAATGCGAGGACACCTTATACAGGAGATGTATAGCTTGATGTGTAGCCGCGTGTACATGGTCGGAAACTAAAAATAGTCTGTTTTTTGAGTAAAATTTTGTTATGTTATGTGTAAAATCCTAAGATCAACATCTTGTATGGTACCTACGACCACGATTCAAGAATCAGATGATAATTATGAAAGCTGATGGTACAGTTGATGAAACGTTCCCTTGATTGTTTTTTGACTTATTTATAAAAAAAAAAAGTTCAAAACTACCACCCCGGGTGGACCGATGTTAATGATTTTTTTTATATATTTGGTAGATATGAGAATAGGTCGTAAAATAATTTTTCACCCTTGTACCCCCCCTCCCCCTCCCATTTTAAAAAAAAGTGTCGCGTCACTTTGACAAGAGTGTTTTATTTAGTTTTTATCCCAAAGTTCCCACGGGAACGGGAAATTTCAAGAGTGCGAAGCCGCGGGCAGGTCAGCTAGTATTACAATAAAAACTTCTATTTATTTACGATATAAACATTTAACCATCTATAACCAATATCTATAATCATATAACCATGAGCTACCATCTGAGGTTTTCCCATTAGACTACGACATGGCACGCTTCAAGAGAAATGTAAAGAGGTTTCTTCAGTGTAGGGAACGCATCGACAATACCCCGGGTGTTGCCGGTGTCAATAGGCGACGGTGACCACTTACCATCAGGTGGGCCGTAAGCCTGTTTCCCCACAAATAACATAAAAAAAAAAAAAAAAATAACACCGCAATTTTAGACGTGAGTTATCGGTGTACGTAGTTATAGGTATACGTCCTCGGGAACAACGAAACACGATACCCTTTGAAATCTTCCTTCATGAAGGTTTTCTCTAAGTCTCTTCTCCTCAAAACACCTCAACACACTTCAAGCCGCTATGGTGTCTCCTTTACCGTTTATGCGGTGAAAATTTAGAATGCCCTGCCCCATGAAGTTCGCGCTAGTCCGTCGTTTAATATTTTCAAACGGAAAGTTAAAGAGCACTATCTTTCTTTGTAATTTTATTTTATCGTAGGTATATATTTATTTTTGTATATATTAGTCTATTTATTTTATTTATTATATTCATTAATTTTATTACTTTATTTTGGTATATTTTGTTTTAGTTCTTTAAGATATATGTACATATTTATGATTCTTGTACACGCACCTACCTTTAAAATCATCTCTCTCTCTAGCCTCAAAGGTTTGCTGGAAGAAAACTCTTCATAGGGTTAAGCTCGCCTTTGTACATGTCCGCTATTTCTGTACTTTATAATGTATTTTCTTGTGTACCATAAAGAATAAAGAAAGGTTTTGATTGTTGATGATTGTTGCGCTGACAAGTTCTGATATCTTTATAACTCCAAGAATCTTATTGTGACGGTGTGCAGGAAAGCGTCACTGATTCAATACTTGAGCCCGGAATAAGGACTTTACACAATAGAAGCAAATTCAGTGTGTGAGCGTATTGTACACCAAATGATATTTTCACACCACCTGCTCATCATCATCATCAGCCGATAGACGTCCACTGATGAACATAGGCCTCCCCCTTAGATCGCCACAACGAGCGGTTGGTAGCCGTTTGCACCCAACGGCTCCTCGTGATTCTTACTAAAGCGTCGGTCCACCTTGTGGGGGGCCGGCCTACGTTGCGTCTTCCAGTCCGTGGTCTCCACTCGAGAACCTTTCTTACCCAACGGTTATCGGTTCTACGAGCGATGTGGCCTGCCCATTGCCACTTCAACTAATTTTGAGAGCTATGTCGGCAACTTTAAATCTTCTGCGGATTTCCTCATTGCGGATTATGTCACGCAAAGAAACACCACCTGCTCGACAATGTCAAATTATATGCTATATAAACCCCACCCTACGACTGAGCGGGAAGTAAAGTTGTACTGAAGTGATTTGAATTTGAAACCTCATCTGTATTAAAATTTGAACCAAAGAGACCCACACAATAAGAACTTATTCGTAAATCGAACTAACCTCTGCACAGAATGCACCAATCTAGATTTGGTTTTTATTGTTTCGTAGAAAGTGTGAAAAGTAGAGTATTCTCCTCGTGGATAAAGCTGTCTGCATCTTGGGCGTGCTTATATTTGATTATAAAATCAATCTTGGGCGCTCTCTGCACTCAGGATTCTAGTAACTCCCTCACTCCGCTCGTGAGTTAACTCTAGAATCCTTTGTTACGTTTATTATTCTACTATTAGACGCGGCCTTATGATGAAATACTTTTTTAGAAAGTAATTAACACCCAAACAAATTTTGTGTTATTTCAAAAAGGCTTTATATCTGGTTTAATAATAGTTACATCTTCAGTTGCTGTTAGGACCGCATATGTTCACATAGATCCTGCCCAGCTAAATTTTAACTGGAAAAGATCGCTTTTAGCGACCAGGCCGCCCATTTTACGTATGATCTTAAAAAAAACATTGTTTAGTTAATTTATTTTTAATGGTGTAAAATACAGACATTATCTATCTCCTTGTCTATTGTATGGCATTGTAAGGTTATGACAACAAGTATATTGTGGCGATGGAGAGGGTTCAACGAAAGTACCTGCGTTCTATGACCTATAAATGTGTCCATTAATACAACTCATACCGTAATAATACTCTCCAAGCATAAACTCTTCAGCTTTGAATCCAGTCGCAAATACCTTGAAGCTGTTACCTTGTATAACATTGTGCATAATAAATTTGATTGCATAATTAAATTAAATAAATTTAATCTTGTCACAAGAGTTTGCTACGTCCTCCCGAGAACCACCTCACGAGCAACTCGCTCTCGAACTCTGTTTGCGCTTAGCTCCTGCCGCACTAACTCAGGGCTTCGTATCCCCATTCGTCGCATGGTTGAGTCGTATAATTTATACTTTGTAGACATAGATATTTTTGCTTGTACCTAGTCAGGTCATAAGTATTGTCACACAATAAAAACTTTTCTTTCAGAATGCTGTTCACAAAAAAGTTTATTGAATTCGAATTTCGAATTGTTCATGAAAATAAAAATGTATACTTTTTAGAATTTTACTCATTTTTAAACATGGAGTGGACGCTTAAAGAAGACCGTGTTGCAGTTATTGCGTTGCATCGTTGCGGTTACGCGCCAATTCAAATTATTGACATACTGAAAAATTTGAATATAACCAAAAGATTCGTTTATCGCACCATCAAACGATACAATGAAGACTCTAGTGTAGATGACAGGTCAAGAAGTGGTCGCCCTCGGTCTGTTAGGACTCCAGCAGTGATAAAAGCTGTGAAGGCGCGAATTCAAAGAAATCCCAAACGTAAGCAGAAACTGTTGGCCCTTCAGATGGGGTTAAGCAGAACCACGGTGAAAAGGGTGTTAAATGAAACTTAGGACTTCGGGCATATCGAAGAAAAACAGGACATCGTTTGAATGCTCGTCTAATGGACCTGAGACTGAAGAGATGCCACGCTTTGTTGAAGCGGTACGCGGGAAAAAAATATCGGGAAATTCTTTTTTCGGATGAGAATATTTTTACCGTAGAAGAGAGCTACAACAAACAAAATGATAAGGTGTACGCACACAGTATTGAAGAAGCGAGCAACCGTATTCCGCGTGTCCATCGAGGTCATTTTCCATCCTCGCTCATGGTATGGTTGGGAGTTTCTTATTGGGGCTTAACAGAGGTACATTTTTGTGAGAAAGGTGTAAAAACGAATGCAGTTGTGCATCAAAATACAGTCCTTACGAACCTTGTGGAACCTGTTTCTCATACCATGTTCAATAACAGGCACTGGGTATTCCAACAAGATTCGGCGCCAGCTCATAGAGCGAAGAGCACACAAGACTGGCTGGCGGCGCGTGAAATCGACTTCATCCGGCACGAAGACTGGCCCTCCTCCAGTCCAGATTTGAATCCGTTAGATTACAAGATATGGCAACACTTGGAGGTAAGGCGTGCTCAAAGCCTCATCCCAATTTGGAGTCACTCAAGACATCCTTGATTAAGGCAGCCGCCGATATTGACATGGACCTCGTTCGTGCTGCGATAGACGACTGGCCGCGCAGATTGATGGCCTATATTCAAAATCACGGAGGTCATTTTGAATAAACTTTAGTGTCATAAGAATCTATGTTTTGTTAAGTTCATTTTGGTATATAAATGGTTACATAATGAATAAACTTGTTTCAATTATTTTATATTAAACATGTGACAGAATTTATGACCTGACTAGGTAATATTATAAATTTATAAATCTAGTTAATATTCTCCTTTCTAGTGCTGATTCTGTCCTGTATTCATCTTAGTTGCCTACTCTAGTTGTATAATTTTACATTGTTTCCCTATTTTCTAGTACCTAAGTAGAACTTTATTTTTACTTACTCATGTAAATATGAGAGACTTCGACACTATTTGTTGTAGGTACTCTTAGACTCTTTAACAGCTCCTTATTTGTAACAAGTAAGTATTTGTTTTAATATGTGGATAACGTCGTGGGCTACATTATCAACAACTTTTACATTCCCAGAATGTACCTACACCATTTGTATTTAAACAGTATAATGTAGTTGTTTGTTGTTTCTCAATAAATAAAATAATAATAAGGCAGCAGTATTATCAGCTAAGTTAAGATATCCGCATATGCTGCGGTCGTGAATCACAGTGCACAATGACTGACCGTGTAATTGGCGGGAATTAATCTGGAACATGTGACATTTGACCTGCGTCCGTGAACAGGCGAGGGGTTAAGGGATGTTCCTGTTGTTATTAAGATTTTCTCATAATCAGAGCAGTAATCCGACATCCGTGGCACAGTGGGCGAATGAGACGCAGGAGGTTGCGGGTCGATTCCCACCACGCAGCAAATGATGGTCTGCAGATCTTTGTTCAAGGTCTGGGTGTTTCTGTTATTACACTAATATTATAAATGCGAAAGTTTGGATGTCTGTTTGTTACTCAATCACGTTGCAACGGCTGAACCGATTTCGATAAAAAATTTTATGTACGTAGATTATAACCTGGATTAACACATGTCACTTTTTGTTGACAAACAACATGTACGAAGCCGCTGGCGGAAACTAGTTATTAATATTTATTAAAAAAAACTGTGTATATAATAATTAGATATTTCTATCAGTTATCTTTTCTACAAAGTGAAAGCTTTGTTTAGTTCAGGCTGTTCGGGCTAGTTAGCTCTGTGTAAAATGTCCAGCATTACTTATTTTGTCTTTTTGTATGTATTATTAAGTTTAGATTTAACCTCTTTACAAAAACCTCTAGAATCTGATTTTTTGCTTGTAGAAACTTAAAAACTCCTTTGAATGTACATACATAAACGGTCTTGTGCCATTTTATGCATTAAGAACCCATATAGTTAGTAGTAGTAACTAGTAGATTAGTCAGGTTTTACAAAAGTAATAGAGTTCCTTGTGAAAAGGCTCGACGGGGAAGTATTACTGGGTTTAAAAGGTATTGTTGCCGGTGATATTACAGGCACATGAGTCTTTACACCTGCCTCAACTTGATGGACGCAGGGCAATTCATCGTAGGGCACATTTCTAAGGTACGTGTCCTACGAGGCAATATTTTGCTATAGACGATGGTTAACAGTTAACATTAGGTAGGCCATAAGCTTGTTACATCTCCAGGTAGTATAAAAAAATGATTGTCAGTATCTTTTTAATAATACACGAAGAGAAAACTTTGTATCCCTTTTCAATCTCATTATACGGAGGAGAGATTTGGCAGTTAATGTTTACAAAGAGGAGCGTTGAAAAAACATGAATTACGGACGAATTGAACCACTGTGCTTGCTACTATACCAACAGGCAATTATAATTTCAGTTAGGAGCTTGCCCTGAGGCAATTTTAGCTTTTTGGTACATTATGCACCAACCCTTACCTGAATGCAATCCTCTGACTTGCAAACACGAAAGATAATTATTATTGATTGCGCATTAGTGAGACAGGTAGTGTTAGAGCGAGACATACGATGGATTGACACAAAGGGGATATGTGTTACATGTCAAAGGTCTAATTGTATTGTTAGGGTTGACAAAGCATTTATTAATATTGTTTGTATTGCGCACACATTGGGAAATCTTGTTTTGAATGTCATCTTATTTTAATACCAGCTGTTGCCAGCGGCTTCCCACGCGTGGTTTGCCGAGAAAAAGTAGCCTAGGTATGTGTTAATTCAGGTTGTGATCTACGTACATACTAAATTTCATTGCAATCGGTTCCGGCGTGAAAGAGTAACAAACATCCATACATACAAACTTTCGCGTTTATAATATTAGTAGGATTTGTGTGGTACACAAAGTTTCATAGTCACCTCACCTAGTTGTATTATTGTTATATATTACCCGTGCGCGATAAGTTGGGACCTGAGCGCGGTGACGTCATATTGGCGTGTTTGTACCGCCCGCAAAAAAGCGAACATAACAAGCAGCCGCCCGCGGCTTCGTCTTTGTTTTTTTTACCCTAATTTATTATGTAACTCAGGGAGGACGCTGCTTTTTATCTAATCTTTTTTACACTATTTGAATAAAATAAAAATACAATGTTTAAGTTTATACATTTATTTTATCTATTATTTACATTATCTCATCTTCGTCACTACTTGGTGGATTTATGCCTTCTAGAGGTTGTTCTTCGTCCTCAGTCTCACTATAATCACTTGACGAAGAGGTATCCGATAAATTTACAATTAATTGCGATTCATTCGTCTCTTGTAAGACGTCATCATGTCAGAACAAAAACTACAACAACAAAACAATGACACAAACTATAACAACAAAAACTACAACAATAAAACAATAACACAAACGAAAACTAAAAGAATTCCAGAGCGCGTCGTTACGTGACGTAGGCCAGTACGAGACTAAAAACCCTAGTAAAAAATAGTGATGCGAACGGTACAATACGGGCGCCATCGGGGAAGTGCAGGGGAAGCGGTCGGGGAGTCGCATTCCTAGCAGGTCCCAAGTTATCGCGCACGAGTAATACTTGTATTACAATACCATTATCATTACAATTGAGACGTAACTAATATTAATTATTGTTATGTATTCTATAAGGATCATTAAAAGAACAACCAGCCTTGCTTCTTGCCTTTCTTTCCGGGCTTGGTTGTGAAGGAACAGGCAGTAAAATTGATGTTACAAAGTGATCCTTGTGCTTTTAATGAATAAAACATTTTGATTTGATTTGATTTGACTAGCCTTTCTCATCCCACTACTGGGTGAAAGTCTCTCTTCGTTCTCGCCATTAGGCTCAGTCATACGCTGTTCTAACCCACATGTAGGTACGACCTGCGATTTTTACTATGTTGTCGACCCAGCTTACTGGAGGACCAGCAATTCCGGCAGTGCTGCTAATATTTTCTTGATTCCCCGCTAAAAGTGTGATCGGTTCCCCGAAATTCCCCGCTTTCCCCTGATGCATTCCCCGCAATGATATTATTAAAGAGTAAAACACTGTTACATATAAAACGTAGTGAAATCATTAACAAAATTAACATCGGAATAATTTCTTTAGATCTAAAAAAAATCATTTACAATTTAGTTGGTACCTTCACTCTCGGCTACACATCAAGCTATACTATTCCAGTATAAGCTGACCTCTCATTCTATGAAAAGTCTACACAATGCGAGGTCAGCTTATACTGAAAATGTATAGCTTGATACACATCAATGCGTGTGTACAATTTTTTTCCTCCGTTTCGCTCTAAGGTTCAGTTAGAATTTTTTCAGTCCCCCATTTTCCCATGTTTGGTATGTAACAATGTATGGTAACATTATTACTGTGCAAAATGCAGTCAGCCTCGATTCCTCGAAATCCCCCTGATTTTAGGTACTAGCGATAGCTACCGATTCCCCGCAAATCGAGCAAATTCTCCACAACTGGAATCACTGATTATTGGTTCCATCTAGAGGCTACCACTTGTATGTCATCGTGGCCATCATTTCAACCCGAAATCTCCAGCCTCCTCTATAATCCTTGTAATTGTAATTTATCGAGCGAAGCGAGATCTCTAAATAAACTTTGGTAGTGTGTGGAATAACTTTCGAAGTGTTTATCCGAAGTGATGGCACAATTTTAGTGTGACTAAATGAGATAAAAATGTGGGGGGGTTGTTGAGATATTGGGGTTCAAGAAAGGTAAAAAAAAAACAAAATAGGACTATCCGGTTAAGTAGCACGTTTAATAAAAGGTCTTTGTGAGTAAATTTTGACCCCGTTTTTATTTTTAGTTTAAACTCTGTAGTTTTTAAGTTATTATCCATAAAAAAACTGCATTTTGACAAAATTCACAGGGTACACCAGTGACCTTACAGTACTAAAATTTGGTATGCGTGTAGCTTTAATGACACAAATATAGGGAAATGTCTGAAATCCAGAATAACTGCAATTTCTATCCCAAAAAATAATAACCAAATTTATATGAACTCTCGTTATCTACCTGTAATTTGAATGAAACCGTAGGTCAAGTTAGTTCGTTATGCATTTCATGGCACTACCAGTATTATGATATAGTGTGACCATTAGTGCTGTGCACTCCCTGAGGTATGCGCGGCGAGGTGGGAGGCAAAGAAAAAACTGCATGAGTTCACATGAGATCAATACATGTCGGACATATCTTACGATATCAGTTTGCATTTCTAAGGCAAGACTTGTGGCGGGACGATGGTCGGAGGCTATCTATCTGTAATATATTATACTTACTTAGTTGATTAAAATGTAACTTAAATATACTCATATTTTATTAAAAATATGCAGGTGATAAATAAGAACTAAACTTATAATTCAAAGGACTTGTTTTATTGAACATTTTTTATATTTACAAACAATTATATATTCTAACGAAAGTTATTCTGACATAGATTCTGTTTCAACTTCATCTTCCATTTCATATCACGAGATAACGCACGACCCATCTTTGAATATTTATCTCATGTGCGTCTGACATAGACAGTCCGATACAAATAACACTACCTGCTGCCACGAGCGTTGACGGCGAACTGACAGAGCGCAGCAGCCGATTTTCCCCCCCGTCTCGCCGCGCGCATACCTCAGGGAGTGCACAGCACTAATGGTCACACTATAGTCAAAGATACATAAATAACCTTATTTAGTATTAGCATTAAGTAACCTAATTGTATAATTGTTTGTTGTCCTTAATAAAGAAAAAAAAATTAGGTACAAATAATATTTGTTTTGTTTTATGGGAGACTCGCGAGATCTCAGTTCTCACTAGTGTTACAAAAAAATTATAGAAATGAATGCAACTTGTGGCAAGTGGCAACCCTAATTAATGCATTGTTATATCAGTACATAGATTTACGGCAGATAAGCCATTGCTTAGCGTAATATCTCTGCGTGATATATTCTTGGGATGACTGACTGAGACTATTATCTGTGCTCATCCATTTCGTGTAATTGTCCTGACGTAGATTAGCCAACTAAACAATACACGATCGGTTGTTCTGGAAAGAAGATAGCCTAGATCCAAGCTATACAAAAAATCACTATCATTGAGGATTAGTTGGTAGATTAAAGTAATAATAAATAAAATAAGGATGGACATTTCACACGGCACCATCTAGCCCTAACTAAGCAGAGTTTGTACTATACTAACCAGATAACTGATAGAAAACTTACATACTTTTTTTGTAAATACATACTTATATTATATTACAGAAACAACCAGGGCCTGGAATATTTGTCGTGTCGCTAGTCAGTCTATCCCTTCCACACGTGAGGTACGTACTGTACGTGTGAAAGGGATGGTCTGACTAGCGATAGCGACACGGCAGCAATTTGACTTAGGTATTAAGGGGGCCGGCACAAATATTTGTCGTGTCGCTATCGCTAGTCAGGCTATCCCTTCCACACGTGAGGTACGTACTGTACGTGTGAAAGGAATGGCCTTACTAGCGATAGCGACACGACAGCAGTTTGGCTAAGGTAATAAGGGGGCCGGAACAAATATTTGTAGATCATGCAAACACTTATTCCGCAGTGGGAATTGAACTCGCAACCTCCTGCATCTCAAACGACTATTCGCCCACTGCGCCACGGAGGTCGACATTAATAATATAGTAAAAAGTTTATATCAGGCAACAATGGCACACAAAATATTGATAACAAGACTAACATGAAATAATAAACTTTTCAACACACTTGCTCGTAAAGTGAGCCATAGTACATTGTTCTTAGGGCAATAAACCGAACTATAACACACGCGTGCGTAATAGAATTATCCCTACAAAGTTAAGATAGTACCTAACTGCAAATTATATGCGAGTAAACAGAGCATTTTCAATTTAACCGGGTAATTACAGTTTTTGTAACAACAAAGAGGTGTTATGCCGCTGAAAATCCTATTACATTTTTGGAATAAATATATGTATAATTAAGACGAAAAAACATTTCTTATCATTTATAATTCACAAAAATTGTTTTAAAATATTTGCATTTTATCACTAAAATTATAATTTTGAAGTATGCAGTTATAGTATGGCTAGGTATGTGTAATCAATCAGCTTACATTTGGCGCGTGCAAAAAAAAAAAACTTGCGCGCCATATCCCATTTTTTTGTTTGTATCGCATTTGTTGCTGTTTAATAAATAACTGTAAAAATGTCAAGCTTTAGTACAGAAGATTTGTTTTTTCCTCGCAAGTGTGTTGAAAAAGTGCGTATGAAACTCGTGAGCAAATTTGCTCACTTGTATCATAAAATACTATAAAACTATCATATTGATTAAAGATTTGACGGGTAATTAGTAACATTAAATATGCCTTTTTAGTGAAACGTCTAAATTATCGTAAAACGAAACGTAAGGCTACCGTCAATTGTTACTTGTTGGTTTCAACATTTTCAGATTAATTAGCTCAAATGAACTGAATGGAAGCGAATATTACATTGCATTTGGTACCTACTAACATTGTTTTACTAAACATAGTTTTTATGCCTCAAATTTGTTAACATATTTCTTTTTCTTTCAATATAAAAATCCTCCTGAAATTAAAGGAATACTATTTGAAAAGCTGGGGTTTCTTTGTTGGTGATATTTTTTCATTCATACTCGTAGTATTTTTTTTATTTAGTCAAGTTCTTGACAACGATATCTTATAATAAGATGGTAAATATGACCTCGCCTGATGGAAGTATAGTGGAAGATGGAGTAACCTAGAACGAACCCGTTCATTCTCCTTCTGAAACCATAGGGGTTCCCAGTGTGGGGTTTGTACTGTGTTTATGACTGTTAGGTGCTATATTATAGCCAGAATAAGTGGCTATAAAGCAAATAGGGCTAAAAGTACTCGCCTTACTTCACTATAGCTTTATTAGGGTTTATGTATGAAGTGTTCAAATAAAACACATTGTGCTTTGTGCCAGCTTGATGGGTCGTAAGAACATCGTTAAAGCCAATGCTGTAATAATTGTTAGTTGAGGCGATCAAAATTTAAATACTTTGCTACTGGGGGTTAAATGAAACTACGTACATAAAAGTGGTTAGAGTAATAAAAGAAATTCAATATTATTTTGCCTCATGGGTCTGATATATAGATTTAAACTATGATATGGTAACATAGGCTGCAATTTATTACCAATAAACGCGTGCGAAGCCTGGAGTGGACGCTAGTCAAAAATAAATAAAGTATCGATATCGTTGTATTCGTTGTATCGACAATGTCCCAGCCCTACTCCCCGCGGGGTTGATGCGATCAGGTAATTAACTGTTTGTTAACCGATACACTCTCTATGTTGTCACACACACAGCCCTACTGTACTAGCTTTATACAGGATGTGCTGGTTCATCACCTTTCCAGAAGCTACGCCCTGTGTATTTCTTAGAGATTGATTGAGTAGTTGAGGCGTTGTCGGCGAAGCAAGGAAACTCGCTTTTGTTGATGTGTGACATCTTTCCTCTCGGTTTGTGGAAGTGATTTTGGCAAAAGGGACGGAAATGTGTAACAGGAAACCGGAGAAGCGCGCTCTATTGGATTTGAGCAATGAGCGCGGTCGGTGGTCCGATATTACACATCATATGCGACTACTGTAAGGCTCGTAGTTTTTTTATGGATGAATGGTATATATTGCAACTTTGGTTCTATGTAAGATGTTTTTTTAGTTAAGATTTTTATTTGATTTGTTTGAACTCCGATTTGTATTATCAATGTTGGCTTGGGCCTAAAAATCTATGATCCACAATTTTATGATTACTTTTAGGTCTCCACAATTTTTTTAAACGGCGTTTCATCTTATATGGTTGGATTGATATTCGAGGTAAATACCAATCTTCTGAAAGAATATACATAAGATATAGGTAATTTCAAAAGAGTTTTTTTTATTTTATTTGTGGGGACACAGGCTTACGGCCCACCTGATGGTAAGCAGTCACCGTCGCCGATTGACACCGGCAACACCCGGGGTATTGTCGATGCGTTCCCTACCCTGTAGAAACCTCTTTACATTTCTCTTGAAGCGTGCCATGTCGTAGCCTAATGGGAAAACCTCAGATGGCTCATTCCACATCTTGCAAGAATGGGGTAGAAAAGATCGCGTGAAACGTGTGATGCGCGATACCCAATTGTCGACGATTTTTGGATGACTATTCTCATGGTTCTATTTCTCGACGACGGGATGAGATCAAATAGCTCCTCAGAACATTTCGCATTATACAGGCGGTAGAATACAGTGAGATTGGTATTTATCACGTATTCCAACCATATAGGATGAAAGTAATATTAAAATTGTGAATGATATTGTCCAAGAGGCTTTTCTTCAGCACTTTAGGCAAGACTCTCTGTCGGTATAATATTCTAGTATATGAGAACACGCTGTATAAAGAAGCACTCATTAGTGTAGATGTGGATTTGCCCTCTCGAGATTTCATCACGATTATAGGTAGCCACTTAAAGTAGATATATCGTGAGGTAAGACGGAATGGGAGTAAAGATACAACGAGGGTGAAATACATAATAGCAGATTCGTACGCTACTAGATTTTAAGAAATAATGTTCTGTTATAAATTGTATTAGCTTTCCAAGAGAAAAGTGAAAACAACATTTACAGCTTCCGTATGTCGATGTTATTTTTTGCAACAACAACATACTCACAAGACATGGATTTTGTTTTTATAACAGAAAGAATATGCAATTATTTACACTGTTAAATCATCTAAAGACCGTTGCAAACGATCTATAGATAGCTCAACTGCTCCAGATCACTACCAGGCGGAAGTGTCTCCAAGATACTGGCTGCATTGCCTCGCTGAATTACAATGCATAAGCGTTGACCCAGATAAGCGCGAGCTCTCGGATTACACGTCACTTCGACCAGACGCCCAGAAAGAGAACGCGATTGGCCCGGGTACCCTATGGACCCAGGATCTCGACGCTGGCCACCCGGCGGGTATGGTTAACCCAGTGGCTACTCGAGTAGAGGGACTGGCAGTAAGCCTTAAAAAGAGTGACTTTCACTTCCCTCGAGCAGCGAGCGAACCTACGAGCGTTTATACTCCCCTGAACCGCCAGCGTCCTACGCTCCCTTCCAATGTTTATTTTTTTCAATTGTCTTTAAATTTTTATAACACCCCTTATTTTGCGTCGGTGGTAAAAAATATTCTGCTTTATCCAAGTAAATAGGCATTAAGTATAAAAGTTGAATTTGTTTGTTGAAACCTAAAAATGTAACATGAAGTTATTTTCCAACCAATTTCAACTGATGCATTCCCTCTATCAAGCCTCAAGCCGGTCACATACTTGGATGACGTGGAAAGAATCACTAACGCAATAATAAATCTAAAACAACTTCTTAATGACTTTTCTCTCTTTTTCCAGGTGAAGATATGGTTCCAGAACAGGCGAACGAAATGGAAGAAGAAAGACAACGTCACGAATGCAGAAGTAGCAGAACTAAAGCAAAAGCCCGCAGAAGATAAACTGGAGACCAAAGAAGATCCTCTAGCCATTGACATGTCGAAAAAAAACTGTAACAAAATACTCAGCGAAAAACTAAAAAATTCTAAAGCTGTTTCTCAGAAATCGAGGAAGGTAGAAAAAGGGGTGGTTTTAGAATCGATTTGTGATTCAAATGATATAGAGAGTAGGATATCGATCACTAAAATTACTAATAAATTATCAAGTACTGATTTATCGGATGTTAAGATCTCAGTTAAAAGTTTTAGTCCTGAAGAAGTGAAAGAGCTTAAGTTTGATGCGCTCAGCAGAGATGTGGAAATGTAGTTATAATTAGCATTTCAAGAGAAAAGCAAATTGTATGGGTAAATTTCAAGTTCAAAATATAAATATTTGTAAAAAAAAACAATGTTGTAAGAAATGTTTTTGGATTTCTGTTTTGTTTTGCGCTGTAACATTTTTGTACTGTCATTGCAAATTATTTTTTTATTCCATCGTTAAAACAAGATTTCAAGTTTCAAAAACCATTTTGCATAGGAAGTAATAGTGTTGTTATAAATATTATTCTTAGATTAAATTGATAAAATATCAATAATTGACAATCACATTTGGAAATTTCTGTTGCATCGATTAAAGTTTGTAAAATATAGCACGAGTCCCGTGACAGCTGTCAGAATAAACATTCCTATAATAGATCTGAGACTATCTCGATAATTATTCTATTACATAATAACAAAATATCTATAAATATGATCAATAATTATCGACATAGTCTCAGATCTATTATAGGAATGTTATTCTGACAGCTGTCACAGGACGCATGCTATATTTTACAAACTATAGTACAAAACAGGGCCTTGAAATAATATCTTTCAATACTTTTACAGATGGAGAAAAGTTGAGAAAGGGCAAAAAGCAGCTACTAGAATATTTATAGCTATAGTATATGCCAAGACTCTTGGCAGACGGGGCCAGCCAGTACACATGTTTGTTTCCTTTTCAATACAAATACTCGTAATTAGTGATATCGATAGGTACTCGGCGCATCACTAACGGCTCCCGTAAGGGCTGCAAGAGCTAGCGAGCTAACAGTATCGTCGTTGCTTGTCCCATGTTATATGACCCCGTCTACCAGGAGCGTTGGCATCGTTATATCATTTTTAACTGTCCAACGCTTTTATAAAGGAACGCTTAAAACATAATTACAAAAACTTCAAAACTGTCTCTGTGTGTGTGTATTATTTGATAGTACAATAATTTCACGAATTACTTATGTAAGTAAATAACCATTCATATGTCAACCTCCGTGGCGCAGTTGACGAACAGCCGGCTGAGACGCAGGTGGTGGCGCGTTTGATTTCCGTCGCGGAACAAATGTTTGCATGATCTGCACACATTTGTTCCGGGTCTGGTTGTTTCTCTATATATTATAAGTACGTATTTACAAAAAAAAAAACCGTATATTAGTATTATATAAGTTATCTGGTTCCCATAGTACAAGCTCTGCTTAGTTTGGGGCTAGATAGCGCTGTGTGAAATGTCCAGCATTATTATTAATTCAGATGTACCATAGCATTGTGGTAACTCCTACGTAAAAGTAGTGCAATAAATGCACAACGATTTGTTTTGTTTTCTAGACAATCTTTTTCATTTTTATATAATAATATATTTTTATTTGCGTACATATAGTTATATACATATACATATACGTATTAGTTTGTTAGGGGCCTTAGTCCACAAAACCCCATGGGTTAGGGGTCTCGAAGGACCCCATGAGTCTAGAGGTCTTGAAAGACCCCACGTGTCTAGAGGTCTTCGTGGACCCCTAGACAGGTTTTTCGTATTAATGCAACAATGGTATTATTTCTCGTTAGTCATATTAGTTTAATAAAGGAATCTGATTACTAGTTTAGTTATGTTGTGCAATAGTTTTTGTATAAGTTTGTATGGAACTGTTTTATTTTCTTAGTGGCGTATTTTATTTTGATCTTTTATTTGCTAATTTGAGTTTAAAATGTAGAGATGTTGTTACTTTACGCACATTTGAATTTTTGGAAGTTAGCTCGATGTGCTATAAGTATAACACGACCTCCTTATTCATAACGACTTTATAACGACTTTAAGATTTTAAAATAATTTGTCTCTATTTCTCCATTGATTTTAATACTATGGCAGAACGTGACACTAATTGATAAAAAAGTAGTTTTATCCAATCATTATGAATATACGCTCTGAGTGTTAACTAATATGCGTTTTATGTATTTAATAAAATCAAAGAAATGTATACGATTAATAGTATTTAGTACTTATATTTACGTACCTAGTAAATGACCTCATTTGATGTTTTTTGCAGCATTATGGATTTTTGGCCAAAATTTATCAAATAAAATATTTGTAAATAAAATAAAAAAATTGGGTTTCTAGTGAAAAAACTGTAAATTATTAATGATAAGGACTCGATACTAACTTAGGTTTAGACAATCGAACAAAATTAAGCTACCGTAGTTTTAGATACGATTAGTGAGTTGAGAATGAAAATAAATAGTTTTCCATTGTATTATGTTTTATTTGAATATATTTTTAATTTAATTTTATATGTTATTTTAATTAGCAAGGCGCCGGAACCTTTGTACGATCGTCTTTCCACCTCCCAAATACATAGAAATATTACGTTAAGAAGGTTACTAAGAGCTTATAAAGGTTAGACAAGATCAGTAAAGCAAGAAATTTATGAGGGTGGGGGGGGGGGGGGGGGGCTATGTTCACCAGTGACTATGGCTGATGTGTGATTGATGGATGATTGATAATGCTACACCCAATAGCGCACACAGACTACATTGAAGTAACTTACAAGAAGATGAGAAAATATGTAACTACCTAAATGTAAAGCAGATAGGTATGTGAGAAGTAGTTACTTAAAATATTCTACTAGGGATAATATTGCATACTCATAGCAGCAATCTACAAGTACTTTAAATTATTGATATTGACAGCTGCGCATACTTATGTTAGGTATGTACAGTGACGGAATAAAAAGGTTCGTCTATTTACAAATTGATTCATTCAACGTAACGCTAGTACCTACATATTTACCTTTTGAAACTTTGTTACAGAATTGACTGAGTTAGAGAAAATAATAAAGATTATTCAGATGAAAGTGGTTTGACTATTTATCTTGTCAAAAAGAATTAATTGATTCTTGCATTTCTGGTGCCTGCGGAAACCGACTCTAAGGTGACGAACCTTTTCATTCCGCCACTGTACATGGACCTCGTTAAGGCACTGAAAATTTAATTTAAATTGTGTGATTGACCATAAAACACATTATTTACTACATTAAGATAATTCAATTAGGTAACAAAATTCAATCAGAGATGTCATTCTTGCGTCTAAGTGCAAGCATTCTGTCGATATTTATAGTCAGGTAGGTAGGTATGTTCAATGTTCATGTCAATAAAATACGAAACAAACATGTAGGTATACGACAAAGGTAATCTATGTACGAAAGAGGTAGAACTCGAAAAAGGAGGACTCTGCGTTATAGACAAAACACAACACTTGCGATTCTCGACACTTAAGAGAACAACAATGCTCTATGACTATTGTGAATTCTATGGTAAAGTCAGCTGATCCTAACTATCTATCTATTAGTTATTTTAGATCAAAGACCTTAAGACAAACATTACGTTTGTATAAGGTAAAGTTCTAGAGAAGGAGCAAACACTAAAAAAACAGCTGACATTAAAAATAAAATATTTTTATTCATATTTGATTTCTATGAAAAGTTATTAATTTTCAGTGTCAGAATCACCCCGTTCAGGCTTAAAATACCCAACAGTCATATAAATAGATCTACTTTGATGAACTACGCTGTATAAAAACTTATGTAATTGAATCCAATCTGTGTTTCATCATTTTGGACAAATTCAAAACACAATATTCAGAGTTATTTGTGCTACGATGATGCTACGCAGAGCTACGAAAGATTCCTACTGCGACAAGTGAAGCCATCTATTGCAATGCCATCAGAATAATAATAAAATCAAGAGTTTTGAAGAGTAACGCCATCTATAATGACCTTGTGAAAACACATAGTTCACCATGTTCTTAAGTTTCAAAGCACGTGTCGCCATCTATAAGATACCGCTTGAACTTTTACGATGGCAGGTAAGGCTAAGCTATGCCGTAGTACAAATTGCTACGCCGTGCTTTTGTAGACGCTTTGTACGCTTTGTATGTAGACCTCTCGTAATGAAATAGTGCGGAATAAAATATATAGATGGCGCGTTAAGTCATTAACCACTATTCACTAAATTCTAGGGTCTCACCACAAAAAAACTTAAATACCGTCTAAATACTGTTTAAAAATCATAAACTAGTTTTTTTAGAGACAGTTTTTTAAAGAGTTTTTTTTTAAAAAGCGTTAAAAAGTATTTAACATAAGTTCATCAGAATAATATTATAAATGCGAAAGTTTGGATGTTTGTTTATTTATTTGTTTGTTCCTCAATCACGACGTAACGGCTAAACTGATTTCGATGAAATTTAGTATGTACGTAGATTATAACCTGGATTACCTTATAAGCTACTTTATATCCCCTATATCAGCTCAAGTCAAGTTGCATCAGCGAGTTTATCTTTATTTCAAGGTTAGTAGTGTAACGCGTACGAAGTCGCGGGCACAGTAAAATATATATTATTTCATGTGATACTTTGTTTAAGCCATTTAGTACCTACTAAAAAGTATTGTAAACTATAAGGGGTAGTGAAATTCAGTTACATTTGAAAGCGTTTTGTTACAAACAGCCGGCCCTAAAAAGTTTTAATTATATTTTAATAACTTCCTTTTGACATTGCCCTTGGCCTGTCGTTCGGTTACAAATGCGAAAACTTTTGGAGATTTTCAGTTTTATTCAATATAAATTAGAAAGTTGCTAAAACATTCAAGCAACATAATTCCAACAGATGTTTTTGAACTAATGACGACAGTTAAAAGCAGTGATGATTAATTATTAGGTACTTAATAAAATCTGTAAAAAGACGTGCTAATAAAAGAAAAAATGACGGTAACCATTTGACGTGATCTTGAGAAGATTTTTTAGACATAAATACATAATAATTAGTGAGAACCGTTTGTCCATTAACTCAATTGATGGTAAGTGATAGTGTGGTTAAAGATTAAGCAAGCAAAGATTAGGATTATTCTTCTACAGTGTCCTTGAAATTGAATATTATAATGGCGTGACATGAATAAATATGTTAAATATTTTGTAATCAGTTTTATAATAAAGTAGGTATTGACGTGAATACGTTTCTAAAATTGCTTCCATATTGGGAGGCAATTCAAAAAACAAATGATAACAAAATTGGGGGATACAGGTTGGTGTTGCAGCTGCATATCTATCATCTCCATCCAAAATTTAATTTCACCACTGGATAGCTAAAAGATCAAAGAATTCGTTACGCTAAGTGAGGACTGTGACGCATCGCGCGCGGTGGAGAGGGAAGCGCCGCCATTTTGAGGTCATTTTGCTGTGTTTCGAAATTTTCATTTAGTGTGTGTGTGGACTGCTTAGTGTTCAAACATGATTATAACATACATAAAATAGCTTATTTTATATTTTGTATAGAAAGTATTACCTCATACGTACACGTATTCACGTACCACACACGGCCGTGTCCATGACACAGCCACACCCCAATTTTTGAAGTAAAACTTCTTTACGCACGCTTGACTTGGGGAGTAAGCTGGTGAATGCGTTACGAAAAGTGAGAACGGAAGTTGAGAGAGAGAGATATAGGTAAGTGAAGAAGGTAAGTTCGTTTCGTATATTTTTAAACGTTTATGCGAATATAGTAGCTGATTAGTCTTATTTGGAGGCTTTCTCCTCAGAGAGGAATCAGTTTTATGTGCTCAAAAAAATATATGTCATTCATTGACCTTTTATCTGGAAAGTAAACATACAAAAATGTTCTACCTGTTTATTTACTATGAGAAAAAATAAAATAAAATGTAGTTGTTTTCGATTTTCAATTTGATTTAACCTCTAAAGGACGTAAAATTTTGTTTTTTTCTTTCACCTAAATTTGGGCAAAGACTATACCTTCAAGTTGAACATATGATGATGTGCTGCGACGGTCATTTACGTGGCAATTAATTATATTCAATATTTCCGAATAATTAGTGGCGCGCAACCGTCTTCTAAGGATACGCATCTTAGAAGGTGGTTGCGCGGGCGACGGGCGGCAGTGTACCGCTGACTGTCGTACGGGAGGGTTGTGCTCATCTGCCTCGCGCTCACCTATTTTCTAGTCGGTTAGATGCGTGTGGCGGAAGGTGCGGGGCCGAAACAATAGCTACGCCCATTCGTTCAAGGTCATCTACGGTTAGCGCCTTAATGTGCGAGTGCGGGTTGCGTCTGTCCAGAATGAACATAGACTGATCGATCTACAGACGTGTGTACAATTTTGTAATTGAACAATTTAATAAATTAATATTTTGAAAAATAAGTTTTACGTCTTGGGGTAACTCGACCAACAATCTGCAATCTTTAAAATGCAAAAACGGTGCATTAGATCAATGTATAAAATACAAAAGACCTATAGGCCCTATTTTTAAAAAATAAAATTCTTACACTTCCGTCCCTATATACATATAATGGAAATAGCAATATTTGTAAGAAAAAATTGTCATCTATTTCTACGTATGGCTGATATTGTAGAACGAAACAGACGAGATGGTAACAGGCTATTTACACATAGCTACAAATCAGCATTATTACACAAAAGTGTAGTCTGTATGGCGATATGTATTTACAATATTACACCAAATGCATATAAAAAGCTCAGTTATCATTTATTTAAATCTAAATTTATCCAATTTATTAGTAATGAAATGTTATTATAATATTCAGAAATTTCTAGAGGACATAATATTATAATTTAAGGGTTATCATTTAATTTATATATACCTATTTTGAAATTAATTTTATTTATTCATTATTCTAATACATACATTTTTTGATGATAGTACATTAAATTAATACCTTTAAAATTGAGAATTTCTATTGTATTTTTGAAATTTGCCTGCTAGAATATAAGGCAGAATGTAATTGAAACATACATAGATAATTATTAAAACCTTCACACTATATGTTTAAGCGAATAAATTTATCTTTATCTTTCTGTTGTGTGGTCTAAAGCACACTCGTTTGTTTTTTAAAATAAATATTGTACACCTATAGGTACACTTGTGAGTAACGTAATGTGACGTATAATTTGACAAATTAAGAATTACCTGTTTATATCTATTTCTGCCGCCAAGCAGTATTGCTGTGTTTTGGTTTGAAGGGTATGGTTTCCGGTGAAATTACAGACACGAGACTTTACACCTGTATGCCTCAATTTGATGGACGCAGTGTAGTACATCGTAGGGAACGTTTATAAGGTGTGTAACATACTTTGATATAGGCAATCAGGTGGGTCATACGCTTGTTTCATCTCAAAAAAGCTATCTACTGCTATCCGTTCAGTCTGGATTTAAAACTCCGAGACTATGTACTAGGTACCTACTCTCTTAAGACTACCTAATTACTAGGCAGTGAGTATGGTATTGCTTTTCTAACAGAATAGTTATTATTATCAAAAAGTTCAACTTTAACTTATTGACTACCATGAAAAGGCATACGATTGTCCACTTTGCATTCATTCACTAAACTCAATAAACAGTTTAGTTGGCTATAAAATTAATCACTTCCGGTTGAATAGTACCCATCCACCACCATTGCAACTATTAACTGTTTACAACGACAATGGGTGTTGTAAAGCTGGTTATTCATAGAGCGACTGATCTAGAGCGACATTTGAAAGTTGGTGTTACCATATAAAGCTTTAAATTAAGCTTTAAATTTAGTCATCAATTTAAAACGCTCAAATAAAAGTTAGCGGCATTTTTAGTGCATCTCGTGAAATAAATGATCTCGATAATTATTTAGACAAGAGTTTTCACGTAGAAGCAACTTTAAACATGAAATGTTTTTCAAGTATTAACAAAGCAATGTTTACCTACTCAGGTTTACATTTGCATACATCTTTTGAAGGTATCACTAAAAACTCTTTCGGGACACTTAAACTGTTTCTCTGTTATAGGCGATGGTTACCACTTAACATCAGGTGGGCCATAAGCGTGTTCCATCTCGATAGTATAGTAGAATTAAAAATAAACACTAATTATAAATGATAATATTATGGGTCCACATAAATACATGATCTATCACCGTATCATATAATTATTTACCATAGGCAAGTAAACTCAAAATTAGAAAGCTAATATTGCACTCAAAATAAACGCATTTGTCAGCCTTTTTTATTCTGCTGGTCGCCATTTCAATAGCAAGCTTTATGCACTATTCACACAGCCGTAAAATGAAGCGTACTACACCCATTGTACACGCGACAAATTGTCGCTTAACGTCGCCGGGACAATGAGAATCGAACCCGCGACAAGCAGATGTTGTGCACAGATTGCGTATTGCGTAAACCTATAGGATTATGACTGTTGACTTTACTTTGTTATGAGAAAAAAACATTAGTAAACTATGGTTATAAAAGATTAAGAAACTAAATTGAAAAATGGCAGTTTTTAGTTACATCAACTCATTTTTTGCACTTACCAATAACATAACTTTAGAACAATAAAAGTATAAACGGTGTTTTAAGCAAGTAGGAAAATATAAGATTTTTTATCCACATAGAATAGAATCACCACGGTTAAACTAGCTTTCTACAAAACAAAACCTCTTCCGAATCTGTCCATCCGTTATAGAAGTACGATGCCACAGGCAGACAGGCAGATAGAGAGACACACAGATAGACACAAAGTTAGACAGACTAATAAACTTATACTCTTTTTGCGATGGGGGCTTAAGAGGAAACACAAGGGCCGTTTTTCCATACAAACGTAGTCCCCTGTTTCCTCCCTGGATAATGCCAGTACAGCAATATTTTTTTACTCAAAAATCTATGGCCACTATGGGCATGTCCCTATGTTTTCCTTTTTTCATAAATTAATTATTCAAAGAGATATGAACATTCAAAAACGTATAAAATTATAACATTTAAAAAAGAATTTCGAGGACTAAACCTTACAGCAACAAAAATGTCCTATAAAAAGATTGTCATAACAAATATTTTATTCACTTACGTAGGTTTTTTTTTGTAACAGCACATAATAGTTAGGAAGAGGAGATACGCTTAGTAAAAGAGTGAGAACAGGCTCACTCACATACGTACGTGCGCGTACGGGATCTCGGATTAAGTCAGTCGAAGCTTCGACCAAATGGATCCGAGATCCTCGTTGTCCTAAACTTAACTTCTGTTGCTATGGCTACTAGATTTTATACCCTTTCCAAAAGAGTTATGCAAGATGAAATTAGTTTGAAACAGACGAATTTCCTATGAAATTGTAAAGTAATAAAAGTGTTTGCGCGCGAAGCGTTTCCCATCAACTGTACGAATGAGCCGCGGTAACGTTGCCAAAACAAGGTACAATCTTCTACATAAAACATTGAGTATACACGAGGTGTTTTGATTATTTTACTACCAACTTTAAAATAACCCCGAGACTTAATATAAAAGCTGAGAGACATAGCTGTTGTCCGCGACTTCGTACGCGTTACACTACTAAATCTAGAAATAAAGCTAAACTCGCTGTTGCAACTTGACTTGACACCCTATTTTTATCCCATGAGAACTGATTTTAGAGATCAATGGTAGCTTTCGTGGAAATCCAGATTATAATATATCTATATACCAAATTTCAGCGAAATCGGTTCAGCCGTTACGACGTGATTGAGTAACAAACAAACATACAAACTTTCACATTCAACCGTCTCTTTTTCATTTTACAGCTGAGATCCCGTCACAACAAATTACAAAATAAAAAATTCTGATAATCTTTGGATCGGCCTAGCCTTCATCACACATAGATTAGAATTACCACAGTTAAACTAGCTTTCTATAAAACAAAACCGCATCCAAATCTGTCCATCCGTTATAGAAGTACGATGCCAAAGGCAGACAGACAGATTGAGAGACACAAAGTTAGACAGACTAATAAATTTATAGCTCTTTTTGCGATGGGGGCTTAAGAGGAAACACAAGGGCCGTTTTTTCATACAAACGTAGTCCCCTGTTTCTGTCCTGGATAATGCCAGTACAGCAATATTTTATTTTCTCATAAATCTATGGCCATTATTGGCATGTCCCATTGTTTTCCTTTTTTCATAAATTAATTATTAAAAGAGATATGAACATTCAAAAACGTATAAAATTAGACAGATTTTCCGCTGTGTTCAAACATCCAGAAAACAAATTTGACTAGATTATATAAAAAAGGAAAACATAGGAACACGGTCAAAGCCTATTTTTAATTTATAATTAAGAAAGTAGTTTAATCGTTGATTTTGTGTAATTTTAATAGGTATTTTCAGTCCAAGGTTCAGTTGTCTCTATCGCGCATACTGCGCATACTGCGCCATACTGCAATGCATATTTAACAAATACCTATTTTTCAATTCTTTAGCCCTTGGTGTTTCTTCTTAAAACGGTGGTTCCGTCTGTTTAAAGGCACGCAAAAAACTGTTCCGCAGGATTAATGCGTGCAGGTATAGATTAAATTTCTTCATTGAAAAGCAGTATTTTGCGCTTGCAATACAGATGTAAACGTTATTTTCGGAAGTAGTTTTTTTAAAATCTTGTGTATAATGTCAAGTCACGCTAAAACTTTTGTTGGTTGTTTTTTAAGAATGGTTATATAATATTTGTCATGGTTACTGGCGATTTGGACTTTTTTATGCAAACTGTACCGTAAAACCGGAAAAGATAGGTTTTATAAAAAAAAATTAACAAGCTGTCATTTTGGGGGGTGGCAACGCCCCCTAGCGGGTGGGGAGAGAAAGTAATCAACAATTTAAAATTGGGTCTAATCTCCACCTCGGTGGTAATCGCGCTATCACTCTTCCAGTTTCGAGGACTCGAAGACGATTCTAATATTTTGGATTGCTTTGAATATTGAAGAAATATTTATTGAGGCATTCAGTTGTAACCCAAAATTATTTAACTTGTAGCATTTTAAAAATAAATAACTATTATTATCAACACCTCCGCGGCGCAGTGGGTCAATCTGTCCATTGTGGCTGAGACGAAGGAGGTAGCTGGTTCGATTCCCGCCACGGAACAAATGTTTGCATGATCTACAGATATTGGTTCCGGTTCTGGATGTTTTTATAAATATTATAAATATGTAAGATATATTATTATAAAATGTATATAAGTATTATATCAGTTATCTGGTTCCCACAGTACAAGCTCTGCTTAGTTTGGGGCTAGATAGCGCTGTGTGAAATATTCTTTTTATAGTTGTGTTAACTCGAGGTGAAAAATTAAATTAACTAACTTATTTAACGATACTAATTAATACTAAACTAGGACGATTTTTTTATTCATTCGTCATCATCATCACATCAGCCCGTCTGCACCCACTGTTGGGTATAGGCCTCCTCTTTATTACGCCATTCTTTCCGGTCCCTTGCGAGTCTCATCCATTGACACCCAAATACGCTTTCAATGTCATTCGAGCATCGGTTTTTTTTAAATGGACTAATCTCGCTGTTGGCCTCTGAGGCCGTTGCAGCTCAACCGAACTTTTGGCGAACGCAGAAGGCGCTCAGCCCTGTAAGTTTTTGATGAGGCAAATAGCGCAAGGGCACCACTTAGGTACGAACCTCAGCTTAGGCTATTGCCAGGATGGGGATAGGGGAGAAACGTCCGAATACGTGCCCTGTATAGGCAGCGACTGAAGGGAGGGACTCGTCGATCTCGCCGGCGAGGTCAGTGTATCTGTGAAGTGTCTAATCTCTGTCTAATGTAAATGACTCGGAAATGTCTTCCGCGTGTCTTGGAAGACGGAGGGTTATTCGAGCATCAAGCGGGTGGTCTGCCTCTTTTATACATTAATAAAAAAAACACAGCTTACTTAAGCATTCGCCCCTCCTCAGTATAAAACTTAACTATAGCAAATCTCACTCTTCTCTGTGTGCGTAAATATTTTGAAAAGGGGTTACAAAGTGTTCTCTTCACCATTATTAGTTGTAAATGTAAGGTCTCCAGTAAATGGCTATTATTGTAGTTATACAGCGGTCCCTGCAGGGCGTCGCGCGTCGATTAGCGGCGAACAAGGGTCGGGTCGACCGCTCGCTGCCAAATCTAGGTAAGTGGACGGAGAATTGCTTTTGTCTTAGATTTATAACGTTACTCGAATAGATAGAGGTAATTTGCTAAATAAACATGTTTAGTTTTGGACGGCGTTTAAATGGTTAGTATTCTAATAAGCGGCGATGGGCTTGCAACCTGCCACGATGCATAAAGTACATCTACCAAACGTAACGTTTGGAATTGCCTCTAACTACCCCGTTGCTTAATATCTTTACGGGTCTGAGTGCTGAGAAAGAGAACCGAAGATGCCCGTCGTGGGGATTGAAGTCGTAAGTATTTTCACTTTTAACTTGCTTGTACTTTGCTACTCGGTACGTAAACGGAATTATTAGCAACCATGAAATCGTGTAACAATAGCATTTTATTCAGTACGTAACAGTACAGGTACGTAAACGGAATAACTTATTTGAATAATCCCAGTTAATGCCATATTTTTTCGAAATCTATTGTAGCAGTTTTTAACCGAGATTCTAATTGCAATGTTTATTCCGGGTGTACTTGTTAACTGTCTTCTGTGATCAATTATTCTTTGTAGATCACATAATATCCAAAACAGGATCTCATAATCTATACTAATATTATAAAGAGGAGAGATTTGTATATTTGTGTGTATGTTTGTAACGAATAAACTCAAAAACTACTAGACCGATTTCAAAAATTATTTCACCATTGGAAAGCTTCATTCACCTTGAGTAGCATAGGCTAATTTTTACCCAACTGTGCAATGTTTTTATTGAAAAACTACGCGTGCGAAGCTGCGGATTGGTCAGCTAATACCAAATATTTGAGTTAAAAATCCACCGTTCACCAGAAATACCTACAAATCGCATTTGTTAAAACAATGTATAAGAAGGCGGAATTCTAAATTTAATATCGATAAATAGACACAGATTATTTTTCTAAATCACGGGCAGAGCTATTCCTCAATAATTGTCAAGTGTTTACAAATTCACCCTGTATTTTCTTGTTATGTATGACCACAGATATTTTTTTCAATTACTTTTTAAATGTAGATACTTATTTTAAGCTCTTATAAAAAAAAGTTGAATTTCAAGAATAATATTCCACCAGTATTCAACCATTCAGAGCTCACGTCACTAATCCGATTACTTGTAATAGATCGGCTGCACTTTTCGCGCCGACTGTCCAATATTCAATATGACATTGCAAAAATACTCAAAATTAATCTTTGCACCTTATTTTTATAGACCTACGACTGATTTTTACAAATGACAATTGCAGACAAAACTTTGCACCGTTAATGCTAATAGCTAACTCCGACACAATACTTGAGCCTTATTATGTATGCAATAAGTATCATTTTAGCTCGTATTAATAGTTTTAAAAGTTGTGTACAAATGAAATTGATACAAATAATGTGATTTGCACCAGAATCCAAAGATTTGACGTTTTTTGATGAAATTCGATTGAGTGACAGCTCTTGTTGCAATATGTCGGTTTTTGGGGCAAATTCAGTGATTTGGATTAATCTGTGCAAATATGACAAGCTATATATATATAAATACAATAGATTTTACATTCATTCTTTTTTTTATCTTATTACTAGCTGACCCGCCAAACTTCGTACCGCCTTGAAATGATATATATGACGCGGGCTGCCAATGTACGTCAATCGGCCATAATTAACTGCATCTATGTGTGAAAAAATTAATTTCCTTTAAATTTTCTTTTTGCATGAATTTTTCCGATATTTTAATGGTTTTTCTGCTATTCGGGGCGGAGATAAATCCAACAAATCAAAATCATCAAAAACCGTCCAGCTGTTCTTGTGTTATATATAAATGGTGTAACTAACCCGACTTTCTTTTATAATAATAGTCATGATGTATATTGAAGGAGACAGACAAATAAACTTCGGAATACTTTTCCTTTATTAAGTATATAATGCAAGATAGAATATGCAGGTACAATTTAAACTTATTTAATACAGTTCCTACTTATTTTAAGAACGTGTTAACTTGTCGAGCGCCAACGAAGATCTGCCGGCTCTTCGCGACATCTTCGTTGAGCCTTTTTAAGTCAAGCGAAAATGAATCATTCGACCCACCCCAGCGCGTTTTATTGCCAGTTTATAAAAATACAATGCTTAAACTGTCGTGTTGCCATTACGAGAAAGAACATTTTACAGTAAAATAATCAAAGATCACGACAGTCATTTATTTCAGATATCCATGATCCATATCAATGTATAAAAATAAAAATAATTACAATAATAAAAAGTTCTTATAAATTAAGTTAGTAAATTATAACTCGGTAAATGAATCAGTTAACTCGTTAATATAAAATAGAATATTTTTTTAACACATTCATCACCATCATCAAACATTATCTCAGCCCACATCCACCAAGTGCTGGGTATAAGACTCCTCGTCATCACGCCACTCTATCTAGTCCTTTAACAAATTTAAAAAAAACGCTGGGCCTTTCATACCATTTCACACAGCGCTATCTTGCCCTAAACTAAGTAAATCTTGTACACACGGCTACGTATCAAGCTATAACGTTCCAGTATAAGCTGACCTCTCATTCTACGAAAAGCCTACACAATGCGAGGTCAGCGTATACTGGAAATGTATAGCTTGATGTGTAGCCGTGTGCTATGGGAATCAGATAACTGATATAATAATTATCTATATTAATATTATAAAGAGGAAAGATTTGTATTTTTGTGTGTGCGTATGTTTGTAATGAATAAACACAATAACTACTGTGGCGATTTCAAAAATTCTTTCACCATTGGACTACTGAACCGATTTAAGAATTTTTAAATCGGTTCAGTAGTTTCGGAACCTATTCGTTACAAACAAACAAATCTTTCCTGTTTATAATATTAAGTAATAGGCTATCCCAAAGTTTTCTGTAGATATTGATATGATCTTTAATATTGTAGAACATACTTTTGTTCTATCATTAATAGTTTCCGCAGCGCATGCGATGAAAGACGTTTTAGGGCACTTTTTTACACCTTGGGTTACGTTACTCAAGTTCTAGTAAGGATCTCTAATCTTTTCTAGCAATAAATATAGCCTATGTCACTCAGGGTGAATGAATCTTTCCAATGGTGAAAGAATTTTTGAAATCGCCACAGTAGTTATTGAGTTTATTCATTACAAACATACGCACACACAAAAGTACAAATCTTTCCTCTTTATAATATTAATATAGATAATTATTATATCAGTTATCTGATTCCCATAGTACACACGGCTACACATCAAGCTATACCGTTCCAGTATACGCTGACCCCGCATTGTGTAGGCTTTTCGTAGAATGAGAGGTCAGCTTATACTGGAACTGTATAGCTTATCCCCGGGTGACATAGGCTACTTTTTACCCAACTGCGCAGAAGGAGGGTAATGTTTTTATTAAAAAACTACGCGTGCGAAGCTGCGGATTGGTCAGCTAGTATCAAATATTGGTCAGCTAGTATACAATATATAGGTACTTATATTATATAGCAAAATACCCAAACCCGGAACAAATATCTGCAAAAACACTAAACATTTGTCACGCAGCGGGAATCGAACCCGCTACCTACTGCGTCTCATCCGGTTATTAGCCCACTGCGCCACAGAGGTATTCAAATTTTCTTTATTTGTTATTACTTTTAGTTTCTGTACTGAAAAACAAAAGTTATGTATTATAAAAGGGTTATTAAAATGTGAAACGGTTATTAAATAGTGTCTAAGAGTTCCTTGTGAAAGGGCTCACCCGGGGAAGTACTACCACCATACTTATTTCTGCTGCCAAGCAGCGTTACTGTGTTTCGGTTTGAAGGATATGACGGTTGCTGGTGAAATTACAGGCACATGAGGCTTTACACCTGTATGTCTCAAGTTGATGGACACAAGGCAGTGTATCGTAGGGCACGTTCCTAAAGTGCGTGACCTAGGAAGTAATACTTTGTTATAGGCAATGGTTACCATTTAACATCAGGGCCATAAGCTTGTTCCATTTCCAGGTCGTATAAAAAAACCAGGCGGTAAAATTTATGTTTTAAAATGAGCCTTGTCATTTTAAAGAATATTGATTGTTATTTATATTTTCTCCCATGATAAACAAGGGTTTGCATGTAAGAGTTATAGAATACTAGCCGTTGCCCGCGACCTCGTACGCGTGATACTACTAAATGTGTAGGTAATCTAAAAATAAAGCTAATCTAGCATTTGTAACTTGATTTGACACACCATTTTTATCCCATGGGAACTGATTTATGCGATAAAAAGTAGCCTATGTGGTAATCCATGTTATAATCTACATATACATATACCAAATTCCATCGAAATCGATTCAGCTGTTACGGCGTGATTGAGTAACAAACAAACATCCAAACATTCACATGTATAATATTAGAGTGATTCATCTTAGAACTAGGTAATAGGTCAGCGCAAATTATTTTTTAAAAGACCTTACTCTACATAAAAATAATAAGCTATAATTTACGCGAAAATAATCGCATATTTATAACTCTATCCTCACAAAACTGGCGCGAGGATTAAACTCTATAAATAAAACGTCTCTACAATAAAAAAAGTATTGACTGTCTGTCTTATAATCTTTGTTTTACGTTATGTATGGCGGTGTCCTAATAGAATGACGATTCTGCGATCATCGCTAGTTCGCGCGAACTTTGTTCGCACAAATTGTGCAAAACTGACATTTGTGAGGTCACATCGTGCGACTAATAATTACAAGAACGTGCAATGGTCGCATCGCATATTCGCGCGATTGCGGTCTATTGGAACACCGCATATGTAGTTCATCATGATATACCTAAAATAAAGAGCCTATTTTGCCTTTTGCAACTTTTTTGTACCACCTGTAAATGGAACAAGCATATGGCCCACCTGATCACGTATAACAAAGTATTACCTCGAAGGTCACGCACCTTAGAAACGTGCCCTACGATGCACTGCCCTGCGTCTCTACTACTCTTCACTCCTATCAGCAACTGTCTCTGTCACGAAAAGGACCAATTCCAATCTTATAGTTGTATAAATGTCTGGGTGTCCGTGAGTTTAACACTGGCCTCAGCAGAATACCAGCGCTGCAGTATGGCAACATGCTGTAGCAAGTGCTGAGCTGAGGACCACACCACCACCACATTAAACATTTTTAGTTATATTATATTTTTGTGTCATTTGTTTCTGTGTCCATTTGTGGTGGTCTGTATAAATATTTTTTCTTCTTCTTCTTCGTCTTCAATTCGAGGCACAAATAAATAAAATTGTATAAAATAATGATTTATAGCAATTATGTTGTCTGAGAAGGTAGGAGTTGAAACTGCTCCACAATTTTCATTATGTTTTGCAGTTTTATCATTAATTTTTTTGTTGATTCGTTACATTCAACAGCACTTGATATCAATGTGAATAAACTCTTATAGCTAATACTATAAGCCAGTAGCAGATTCTACCTGTAATCTGTTTGTACTACTTGTTTTAAATAAATTAAATTATAAATGAGCTAATCAAGCATTCCAATTATTTTACGTATTTCACTGTCAAAATAACATATCTATTACTTGTGTCGTTCGTTACATTATACTTTCACGACCGCTTATAAAGTATTTGTTGAATACTACGGGGTTTACGGTAAGTGTTGGATGTGACTTGGGAATTATTTTCTATCAAAACATTATTTTGGAATTGTGTTTTCGCTTTACACAATAATTAGCTTATTTCCTCATCTTTTATATATATAACAAAGTATATAAACGATGCATATTATATAATTTGCGATTATCGAAATTAGCAAGCTGCTTCACTTCTTTTCTGTTCGTGATGCATGCGTTTTTTTTTAATATTAGTAACCATTTCTTGTTATTTGAACTTCAGTCACAAAGCCATCTTTAGAGGCGTCTTTCAGTTACGTCATATATTGCATCGAGATAAGATTTAAATAAAAAAATCAAATAAAACACATTTATTTCAAGCAAATATAGCTCATATAGGAAAGCGCACAACACAATAAGTAAACTAATGTTTATACAGGGTTTCTGAGAGCATGCCTGTGACAGCAATGTCTGGTGTACGGGCAGTCTACTCTGCCGGCTATCATTGCCAAGACGGTGTTGGCGCTGGCCCGCAACCTGTGCACCAGGGACGCGGCTCGCTTGCGCATGACGATATGGAAGCAGTCGACCCGCACCGCCGCGAACATCCCTCATGCACTGCAGTAGCGGGGCAGCCCCAGCAACGCCATGACTGCAAAAAAACTAAACTTAAACTTCAGTTTCACTAATGAACATAGGTCTCCCCCATAGATTTTCCACCTGGACCCAATGGATTCCAGCAACCTTTACCAGGTCGTCTTTCCATCTAGTGACGACCTCCGTGGTGCAGTGGGCGAATAGCCGCCTAAGACGCAGGAGGTAGTGGGTTCGATTCCCGCCGCGGAACAAATGTTTGCATGGTTTACAGATATTTGTTCCGAGTCTAGTTTTTTTATATTATAAGTATGTATCTACAAAACTAAGTATATAAGTAATTACTATATCAGTTATCTGGTTCCCCTAGTACAAGCTCTGCTTAGTTTGGGGCTAGATAGCGCTGTGTGAAGTGTCAAGCAATATTTTTTTTTATTTATTTGACAAAATAACATAAAACTATTAACTAATACATAAATCATCGTAAAACCTTACAGGTTTGGCTCGGTGCTTAGAGACACTCGAGCCGCACAACATTTATTAAATAGGTACCTACTTAACCACTTACTTGATTTTCTAAAATACTTATACTAGATGAATAAACAACAATAATTATATATATTTTATGCATAAGTAGTGTTTCAATTATTTGTTAGCTATCCTCAAGAGTATCCATGAAGTATTTTTTAAATTTATATATATGATTTTTTGTGTTAATTTCATTTTATTTATTTATTTAGTGCGTGGTCTCCAAGTCCCAAGTCTCCAAGTCTCCAAGTCCACTCAAGAACTTTTCTGCTTTGAAACTTGAATTGGTGGATAAATCTGTGTAGTGGTTAATTTAATTTATTAACCGATTTTAAAAATAGAGGATGTTCTTATTTCAATTGTATTCTTTTTACGTTTTACGTACTACGTTCAAACTCCGTCATAAGTCAATCGATTTGGCAAATTATTTTTCATTAGAAATTATTTTCATTACTTTGAGATTGGTTCCATAGATATTTAATCAAAATCGGTTAAGTAGTTTGGTTTATTCTGTTTTCTGAAGTTTTGTTAAAATGTTACTTGTAACTCATACGGTAATGTTTGGGTTGAATGCGATCAGGTTCTTCGCAGGCAGAGTCGCATGCAATACCAATACAAATAGAGGCTTTTTATAAATAAACAAACCAGCGAGAGAGTATTAAACGTTAATATATAAACGCGTGTTGATCTCCTTATCAGCGTAAATTATGATCAGATTAAGGCAATAAAAGCTTATTAAATAAATATATTTGTTTACGCCGAGCCTCAACTGTGCAACTCCGTATACGGTAAGGTTATATGGCGCTTCATTTTTTAAAGATTTTAAATTTTTATTATATATTTTTGTACGACCTGTAATTGGCATATGACCCACCTGATCGCCTTAACAATGCGTATGCAATCCGATATGTGGGCCAAGAAGACAAACATATGGACTCCTAAAGACGGAAGGCCTAAAAAGCGCTGGAGCAATGACTTGGACGTCTTCCAAAGAGACTGGCGGGATGGCTCTGGACCGTGTGTGTGAGTGGAAGGAAGAGGGGGAGGCCTTAGCCCAGCAGTGGGACAGTATGGGCTAGTAAAAAAAAAATATAAGTATTTTTAAAGACAGGTTGAAATTTTTATGCTTATTTGTCATACTTTCATAAAATTGTTTAGGTTAATGACACAAAGATGTTAGTTTTTTACAAAAACCGGAATATTTACTATGATTTGTGAGTTTTCAAATCACTAAGTACTAGTATGAACGATGACGTATGAATAACGGAATACAAAAGCTCACATAATTATTTAAGTACAAGCTTCGGCGTGGTTCCGCGAGCTCGGTTTGTCAATAAAAAACCGGCCAAGTGCGAGTCGGACTCGCGCACGAAGGGTTCCGTACCATTATCTATAAAAACGGCAAAAAAATCATGTCTGTTGTATAGGAGCCCCACTTAAATATTTAGTTTATTCAATAGCACAATTTTATTTATTTACCTTATTTGAGGTTGGTGCCGATTAAGCTAGTCCTCTAGTATGAGCGCCCATACAACTCAGAGGACTATCTTAATTGGCGTCAACTATGTATGTGTGGGGACACCTTTTAATTTTCAATTTTTATAATTTTTTAGAATTTTTCCTTTATTTGTGTTATAAGACCTTGCCATTTACCAAATTTCGTGATTCTAGGTCAACGGGAACTACCATATAGGTTTTCGACCCAAAACCTACAGGGCACTTTCAGTTGACCTAGAATTGTCAATCTTGGTTAAAAGCGAGGTCTTGCAGCATAAGTAAAAGGAAAATTCTGAAAAATAAAACAGATTAAAATTAAGGTAAATTTTGGTAGGGGAAGTGGGGGCATAACCACATATGGGGGCACAACCGTTTTCTACAATTTTCGGTGTTTTTTTTGTTGAATAGCAACATTGTTTTCGACATGGTCACACCTTTACAATGGCCGCTCTCTTGGCATTTTGTGTCAGTGTTGCTGGTTGTGTGAAGAAAAAGTTATTTGCATTTTTATTAAATTTGGTAAGTTTTTTATAATTACGTTACAATTTTATACATGCGATAGATACACCGAGATTAGTTTTATGATTGATAGATAGATAGATAATTTCTTTATTGCACACCATTAAAAATAAAACAAACAAAAGAGAATACAAAATTAAATCAAAGGTACAATGGGCGGCCTTATCGCTAAAAGCGATCTCTTCCAGGCAACCTTTGGATGGACAGGATCTGTGTGAACAAATGAGAACGGCGGCGTTAATCAAATAATAACTAACAGAATTAGTACATAAATTACTAAAATAAAATATACATATAAATAAATATAAATAATTTTATAATATTAAATAACCTACTTCAAAATACATTAGGTAATTAGAAAAAAAAACAATAAAAAATTATATACAAAATTTAAGTTGCAAAGTCTTAGTGAGCGATGGACGACAGATAATGATTATTAACCATGTTTTTAAAAACAGGAAGGGATTTGGCGTTACGAATTGAAACAGGTAGTGCATTCCAGAGTCTGGTAGCCTGAAGAGTGAAGGAGTTAGTATAAAATACTGAGGTATGATGAGGAGTTTTCAAATTAAGGTTTTCAGAGGAGCGTAAGGACCGGGAGTTGGAAACATGAAGAAACTCAAAGCGTTCTTTGAGGTAGGGTGGAGTAGAAGAAATAAAAAGGATGCTGTAAAGAAGGAACAGGATGTGAGCATTCCGACGAAGGCGGATGGGTAACCACTTGAGCCTGCGGCGATACTCAGAAATGTGATCGTATTTACGCAAGCCAAATATGAATCTAATAGAGAAATTCTGGAGACGCTCAAGCTTGTTGAGTTGATCTTCAGTTAAATCAAGATAGCTGGCGTCAGCATAGTCGAGAATGGGATGCAACAATGATTGTGCAAGTGCAATTTTGGTGGAAGTCGGAAGGAAGTTTCGCAGCCGTTTAAGAGAGGAAGCTGCAGCAAAGGTCTTTCGGCTTACTGCTGCTAGTTGAGGTCCCCAAGATAGATGGCTATCCATGAGTACCCCCAGATTTTTTACTACCTTGCTGATTGCTATTGAAGTATTGCTATTGATTGAGTGAATTACTAAACTTGCAAACTCTTTATTTGCACTTTGTTTACATCGTTTGTTAGTAACCTAACCTCAAAATACCAGACACAGCAAACGTCAATTTTCAAAATGAGTACCGGGGGCAAAACCTTATAGGGGCACAACCGCATAGGGTGCGGTTATGCCCCCAAAACATTTTTGTAATTGTGCATTTTTAGGTACAGAAGAAGCGGATAGTTTTTGATAATGGTACGGAACTACAGAGTCTTCCAGAGACCTCATTAAATTGCCTGATAAAGGAAGACCGGCAACGTCTTGCCAAAGAAAAAGAAAAGGAAAGACTGCCATTTTGACTGGTACTCCGTACAAATCAGACCTGGAAGCAACTTTTGCAGAGAAATAATTTAAAACAAAGACCTCAGGTGTTACAAAAGATAAAAGAAAAGGCAAGAAGACCCCACTAACAACCAAGGAATTGAAGGAAAAGAAGACGCTTGAAAGTACTACAAATAAAAAATTAAACCGGAAGAAAACACAGGTAGTGAAAAAATCGACCAAGAAAGCTATACGCGACAGTGAAGATGAAGATACAGATAATAAAGATAATGAATGCATATTTTGCTTAGTCATCCGATTTTGTATTGTGCTAAGTCATCCGATGGTTGGATTAAATGTACAAAGTCTCTTGGTTGGTCTTCATCTATGCCTGCACAGGCATCATAAGCCCGATGCCTGTGCAGGCATAGATGAAGAAGACGGTTTCGAGTATGTATGTGGTTTTTGTCAATAACGGAAAAAATCGGTTGTACCCCCAATGAAAATTCACGGTCGGTTTTGCCCCACTGTAGGGGCAAAACCGTGTTTTTTTAGATTAATAAAATTTTGAGGTCATTACCACTTTTTATGATGTTTTTGTGCGAAAAACTAATTTAAATGTATGAACTAATAGTACTATTACATAAAAAAGTCGTGAAAAATGCTAAATTGCTTTAATTTCTTTATATTTTAATCGACTGATTGTTATGGGGGCGGTTATGCCCCCACCTACAAGGTATATACATATATACTTACAAGTTTTCGCAAAAATCTAAATTTGCCTATATCTTTTTATCGTGTTGACTCAGGACCTTGATTTTTATACACCTAATAGGGCCTTTAGTTTCTGGTCTATATTTCAACTTGCTAGCTCCACCCGTTCCTGATAAAATCGGTGGTGACACACGGACAGACAGACGGACAGACGGACGAGAGAGTGATCTTATACGGGTTCTTTTTTTCTTTTTGAGGTACGGAACCCTGAAAAGTAACCCATATCTCAATCTCTACACCAAATTTAATTGAAATTTGTCAGTCGTTACGACGTGAAATTATACCGTTTTATCAGTGCAGATGCAGCGCAGTGCAGAGTACTATAGATTCGCACTCAACCTGATGAAAGTTAGTTCGAACCGAAACATTGTCGGTCGAAACACCGATAAAACGGTACGTGATAAATTCCGTATTTGTAATAATGAAATAAACTAACTTTCACATTTATAATATTAGTAAGTATATAAGTTATCTAGTTCCTATAGTACTAACTTTGCTTAGTTTTGGGCTAGATAAAAAAGCGCTGTGTAAAAAAAACGAGTGTGGTTTAGAGCACATGACTGAAGTAAAACTTCTGCTGCTGCCTGCCATCCGTTGTGGAATAGCTGAACTTTTTCGTAAACCGAAGCTGGTAGATTCAAAATACGAAACGTCGTAAATACTTTGTTTTATCTATAGCAAAATGAACTCTATTATACAGCAGGAAGGAGTGTTTTGTTTTTGCAGTTTGTATAATTTAGGCTAATTTGGGATAGGAGATATGTGACAAATCAACTGGATATGAGAGCAAGAGAGAAAGAAAATGTGTGTTCGCACCTCTCTCTCTTGCCCCTACAGTAATATATGAAACGTAACACTCTCTCTTTCTAACTTATATCTCCCTCTCAATTTCCGTTTATACTTTTCGTAACGCATTCACCAGCTTACTCCCCACGAAAGAAAAGAAGTTTTACTTCAATAACATGTACAGCTGTTATTTTAAGATATAGGTATGTATGAAGGCAAAAGTGGTTATCAGACAGGTGGCATGTAAGCGTACTCTAAAGATTAAGTGCATCGGTAAGTCGAATACTTAGCACGAGTCGCGTCTTCATACTTATTTATACACCTTTTTATTATTATGTTTGTTTAATATTATTTATATCAAAATACTAGGTACATCTTGGTTAAATCATATACAAACTCTAAATAAGCTCGGCTAGTCATTTCTGGTTTAACTCATGGGTCATGGTCATCTTTCGCTATGTCAATAGATTTTTAATTCAACATTTCTAGATATTCTATTTTAAATGCACGAAAACAAAACATTATCATCATGATCTGCTTGACTTTACCCATTGTTGGGTATAGGAAAACAAATAACTTTTCACACCACCTGCTCGACATTGTCAAATTACATGTCATGTAAACCTTACCGAAAGCAGGTGATCAACTCAGCTGAGCCGGGAGTAAAGTTGTACTTAATGTCGTGATTTGAATTTGGAACATCATCTGTTTTAAAAATTGAACCAAAGAGACTCACACAATAAGAACTTATTTGTAATTCGAACTAACCTCTTCACAGAATGCGTCAACCTAGATTTGGTTTTTATTGTCTCGCAGAAAGTGTGAAAAGTAGAGTATTCTCCTCGTGGATCCTGTCTGCATCTTGGGCGTGCTTCACACCCTCTCTGCACTCAGGATTCTACGAGTAGTAACTCCCTCGGTCCGCTCGTTAGTTAACTCTAGAATCCTTCTATACATTCGGGATTCAATATAGCGCCCGTGACGCAAGACACTGCCCCTCGTTACTCCAAACGTTTGTTTCGGCCACCGCAAAGCTTAACCTATGGAAGTATTTGTCATAACCACGGTCACATGACTTTATCGCACCACAGAACATCTTCCTCCAGGACACGACCTTCCGTGGCCAGTTTGGAAGTCCATGAACCGACTCTGAACTCAAGTCGGTCGGTGCAGGAAGAATCAGTGTAGATGAGGAATGCGGATCCCTACATTAACTGGCTGCGACTGCGGGGAACCCATTCAAGTATGGCCCACATGCTTATCTGTCGTCTGTGCCCTACCACCTGCACAAAGGACGACTTAAACTTAGCCACTGACAACGCAATACAAGTGGAAAATGTTTACTCATCCTTATTGTGATTGTGAAGTGAATCGTTGACTTGAAGAAGAAGAAGAAGAATCCCCTCGTTTAATATTTTACTATTATGAAATTTAGTAGTGTATTAGGTGCTAATTTGCATAGCACCTGTCACAAGCGGATTGAGTACTGTGCTGTCTTGTTTATGTCAGAGTTAATACCGTCATATTTCATTATTGCATTCATGTAAATACAGTTATAACAATATTATTTTGTCAGTAGTACTCGTGTAATGTATAAAATTTATTTATCGAGCGAAGCGAGATCTCTAAATCAACTTGGGCAAATCGGCGTTGTATGTATCAGTATGTATGTTTGTCCGAGGATAACTTTCGAAGCGTTGATCCGATCATCGTGAAATTTATGATACATAGGTGATGGCATAATTTTGGTGTGACTAAATAAGCTAAAAAAGTTGGGGGGTTGTTGAGATATTGGGGTTCAAGAGGGGTAAATAAAATGAAAATGAGGCTAACTGGTCAAATGGGACGTCAAATAAAAGGTTCATTTAGGTTCATTCATTAGTACATTTAGACACCGTTTTTATTCTAAATTAAATTCCTTATATTTTTAGAGTTATAAGCCATAATAAAAACGATTTTATGACAAAATTCACAGGGTATACCAGTGACCACACAGTGCTCTAATTTAGTATGCGTGTAGCAGCGACACAAATATAGGCAAAAGTCTGAAATCCAGAATAACTGCAATTTGTACCCCAAAAAAGAGTAACTACAATACATGAACTCCACAGGTCAAGTAAGTACTTGACCTACAGTTTCATTCAAATTACAGGTCAAGGTAGACCGAAGGCAAAAGTAACAGGGGGCAATTGAAACATTGAGTCCTGCTCCTACACCATTCGTTATATTTACGCGTGTGTGCGTGTACTAATACGTTTCGCCGCGGCTGACTGTGTGACAGTCGAGCGAGCGACGACTCGCGGTGCGGTCACTGACTGGAGGCCATTTTGTTTTTCGAGTGCTCAAGGTAAGGATTTTTGTAATTTTTAACGCGCCGGCGAACACTGAGCGCAACTTCAATTCGGCCACGTCAAAAACTACGGCCTGAATATTGCTATCCCTGTTTAGTGACGAAGTTTAGCCTCGCAGAGCGACAGTGATAGCAATAGAACGATTCTAAATTTGATTAGATTTTGACCGTGTTCCGTAATACCAAAAATGATGACTGAAAACTTGTTGTATTTTTCTGATTGTGTTGTTATTCTGTAACTAGACAATGTAATCTATGTTCCCATGACTAGGATACGTAAGATGTTGTTGTTTTTAATACGAAACAATTAGGTTGAAAACAGGTCTTTTATGACGTAAAAATATGCAGAATTCGATACGCTTCTATTTTATTTTAGGTAAGTATTTTGATCTAATATATGGCTAGAAACCTAGATAAATACTATTCAAATTAAAATAATACCTTATTAAGGTAGAAATATGCTCCAATTAGAAATGATCTTGGTAGTACGTGTTGTATGGGCGATTGTCCCTCCGGTGCCCCCTTAAGCTGCGATATCTTGGATTTTCGGGCAAAGTTCTTAAAATCAAATATGTGAAGTAGGTCTGAAAAAGATCCAAAATTATGTTCATGCTAAAATATCTATGTAATTTTGTGTATTTTGGAGTTTTTTGGGCAGTTTACTGCTATGCTTCGATCGGTACAGTTGTAACATACTTTTCGGGGTCGATTGTTACGTTACGATTGACCCCATGTTAATAACGATTGACCCATTCAAGTTTAGTACCTATCGGCTTTTTTATTATTTACCAATTTCTATAATTTTACTAATTTCTAAACACATACATACATAAAGTCATGCTTTTATCCCTTACTACTTCGTAAAGTATCATGCCCAGGCAGAGTGAAAAACGCCTAGTGAAAGGCTTTTTCACCACGTCTGACAGGAGGTTGAGGTTGAGGGCAATTTTAGATTGAAAAATGTATGCTTATAGTGACAAGTTGTCAGCCTCGAATCCTTTGGCTAGTTTGTACTAATTGAATTTTGTTTTAAAATCTCAATTTATTTTCGTAGGTAACAGCAACGATATAATAAGTATGGAATTAAAATATTATTTCTTTTTTAGATGCCTAGAAATAGGCCGTGAAAAACCGATAGAGGTACTAAAGACCTCCTTCTGTATGAGCAAACTTTCCTTGAGATAAGCCAAGGGCGCTCAGTTCGTGCTGCAGCTAAGATGTTTGACTTGTGTCATGTTACCTTATCAAGATACAAACACAAAAGAGAAGCTGCTCCAGAAGGACAAACCGTAACAATGGGGTATAATCCAGCCACCAAAGTCTTTTCAGAAAACCAAGAGCTGTCGATTTGTGAATACTTGATTAGAACTGCCGACATTTATTTCGGGCTTTCCCCTAAAGAGGTAAGAAGATTAGCTTATGACCTAGCTAAACATTATCAACTAACTAGACCAGTGTCGTGGGACGAGAACGAAACAGGAAGCGAGAACTGGTTCTCTGGTTTCATGAAGAGACATCCGGAGCTGTCTTTTCGCTGCGCACAAGCCACCAGTTTATCACAAGCAACAAGTTTCAACCAAAGTATTGTTGAAACATTTTTCAACAACCTTGAGAACGTATTAGAGCGCTATAAGTTCGAACCACAGGACATTTACAACATGGATGAAACAGGGATCACCACGGTCCAGAAACCGGACGGAATCGTTACAAGAAAGGGCACACGTCAAGTGGGAGCAGTGACGTCCGGTGAACGTGCTACTTTAGTGACCATTACAGTTGCAGTAAACGCAATTGGTAACGCTATCCCTGTGATGTTTGTATTTCCAAGAATCAACTATCAACCCCACTTTGTACGTGATGGCTCATTGGGATGCATCGGAGCCGGAAATAAATCAGGTTGTATGGAAAAAAGAGAATTTCTAGTGTTCTTGAAGTATTTCAAACGTCACTCCAATGCTTCAATAGAATACAAAGTCCTTCTTACGCTAGACAACCATCCATCTCATATAACAATATCCGCCTTGGATTACTACAAGGAGAATGGTATCATTATGCTGTCATTCCCACCGCACTGCACGCACAAACTGCAGCCCGTTGATAGATTGGTCAATGGACCGTTAAAAAAAACCATGAACAGTGCAAGTGCTGCTTGGATGCGCAATAAGCCTGGTAGACCAATGACCATACATGATATACCATCCATTATCACCACAGCTTATCCCATAGCCTTAACCCCAAGAAATATTCAAGGTGGTTTTAGAGTTACAGGAATAGTATCATTCAACAGGGACATATTTGATGGGTCAGACTACAGCCCTTCTTATGTCACAGACCGACCAGACCCTACATCAACGAATTCAGTGCAGCTCACACCTGATGTTAATGCAATTACCCCTAATAAGCCTACATTTACCGTTAGTGACCCTCTTGCTTCAAGCTCGCATGCAGAAACTCCTCCTTCCGATGCTGGGGGTTTGAGGAATCCAAGCCCAAACTTACCTACTAGACAGATTTTACCCGACGTTCCTGATGAAACTTCAAACGAAGGAACAAAATCAGTTCAAAAAGTACCAATGGTAGGTACTGAATCAGCTGACCTTATAGAATCTGGAACCAGCACTTCTTCGGGATCTGCATCAACATCAAATGTCAATTTTGCTCCTGGATCATATGACAAAACTCTTTCCTACAATGATATTCCTGCATTTTCAAATGAAACCACAAAATCGGTCCATAAAGCACAAAATGTAGTTTCTGAATCAGCTGATCTGCCAAAATCTGGAACCAATACTTCTTTGAGATCTGCATCATCCTCAAATGTCAACTTTACACCTGGATCACACGATGAAACTCTGATCCACAAGGCTTCGTCTTCGAAGGGTTTTCAAGTATCTACTAATCAAGATCCAAACGACAATATACCTTCAGACAGAGCACCAAAGACATACAAAAAGGTACTTTTAACTGATTTGGACGAAACAGACCAGACAATTCAAAAAGAGCTTACTGAGTTTATTCAAGTTGATCCGGTTTATTCATCAGCAAACGTCACTACTCCGAGGCCTCTTTCATGTTTAAGTGATCCACTGGCTTCGTCTTCGCATGATGATACTCTGGTTTCCAAATCCGTAACTCCACGGAACTCCGGTCAGCATCTTCATACCAACCGGACCACGAAAAAAGGCTCTACCACTTCAACTGAAATCCCTGCATTAGGTAAAGCCATCCAAGATGTCGGCACTGAATCGGATAACTTGAATTTAGCTGTAATCAGTTGTCTTCCGAGTTGTTCCAATATGTCTTTGCCATCTACCTCCCATACTACGCACTTTTCTCCTGAAGTTGTAAGACCACTATCAAAAGCACCACCACGTTAAAACAATAACCGAGGAAGAAAAAAAGGAAAAAGTGCTATTTACACAGATAGTCCAGAAAAAGAAGCTATTCGAAAAGAGTACGAAGAAAAAGAGCGGACAAAAAGAGCCAAAGAAATTAAAAAATCGTTAAAGGACAACAAAAAAACAAAAGGTAAGAAACCAATGAAAACAAAACAAAGAAGAATAACAGAAAGTGAAAATGAAAGCGTAGAGAAAGAAATTGAAGATTGGTTTTGTATAGTCTGTTCAGATGCATATTCTAATAGTAGAAGCAATGAAACTTGGATTCAGTGCAACGAATGTAAACTTTGGTCTCACGAGAATTGTACTCCACAAGAAAGTTTGATTTATATATGCCTGAAGTGTAAGCCCGATGAAATACCAATACAAAAAAATCGACGCCGTTACTATGAATCTGATGAGGATGACTCTGATTAACAAGTTTGTCAATATATTAAGAAAAAGACTGACATAGACTGATAAAAAAGTAATATTTATTAACCAGAAGATCTCAATAGGTATTTTGGACGTTCATTTTGTATAGTTAAGCCTGTTTACTTCTGCAACTTATAAGTGAGAAAATAAATATAAGTGAGTAAAATAATTAGTAACAACCTCAACTAGTGTCTTTGTTAAAAAAAGGAAAAAATAACAATCGTTACACTTGCATTTGTTTATACAATTTTAGTGTTTGTTATTCACGTTAGTAGAATTAGTTACGATTATATTTAAGGAAATGACTGTGATAGTTATGCGGCTATCTATTAGCTTTTGCCTTAGACTTAATCTTCTCGTAGGAGGTTTAATAATAATTTTGATTTCTACGTTTGTTTGAGTCGAGTCATGGAGTTTAAGTTTGTTTTAGTTTTAGTTTGTGGGGGCAATAGTTACACAGGGTCAATTGTAACATGGACAATTCCATACAAAATGAAGATGGGATTTTGGTTCCTAAATCTTGTGTTTAACTTAATTATATTTAGCATATGCTCTAACTTGTTAATTATAGTAGGCGCTGTTAAAAGTTGAGCCTGAAATAATAATAATTTAATATTTCAGCAGAGGTAGCTATTTTATGTTGCTGTTTTTTTATGGTTTGAAATTTTGTTAAGAGAATTCCTCATCAGAACAAGTCTAAAATAGAGAATCTCGTAGTAATAAAAGATTTTCTTACATTTGATAAATAACCGAGTTTTATAGCTTTAAAATTATGTTACTTTTGTCCCGGGGTAGGCGGCAATTGTAACATTCTCCCCTGTCTCATTTAACCTAAAATATCTCAGATATAATAACATATTTTAGAAATTAAATATGATTTTTCTGTAGCCAGATACATATTCTGTAGCTGTGTAGAAACAAATTTTTAAATAAACTTAACAGTTTTATGCAATCCTGTCGTAAATTAAAAATGTTACTTTTGCCTCAGGTTTACCCTACCTACTTGACCTACAGTTTCATTCAAATTACAGGTAAAGGGAGTTCATGTACTGTGGTTACTTTTTTTTGGGGTACAAATTGCATTTATTCTGGATTTCAGACTTTCGCCTATATTTGTGTCGCCTAAGGTTATTTATTTCGTGACACTATTTTGATAGTCAAAGGTTACAAATAATTTGAGATTCGCGAGATCTCAGTTCGGGGCGAACCACTAGTATGCTAGCTGACCCGCCCATGGCTTCGCACGCTTGAAATTCCCCCTTCCTTTGGGAACTTCGGGATAAAAACTATATAAAACACTCTTGTCAAAGTGACGCGACACTTCATGTAAATGACTTCACGTCAATGAATGACGCTTAAATTATATAGATATTGTTCATACAAAAAATACTAAAAACGCGATTTAAAAATGGGGAGTAGGGGTAGGAGGTTCAAACATACTGTACGACCTATTCTCATACCTACCAAATATTTACAAATAAATTCATTAAAATCGGTCGACTCGTTTCGGAGGAGTGCGACCATTAAAACCGTGACACGAGATTTTAATATGCTAGAGAAAGATATCGACGAATATGAGTACCCAGACAAACCTTGCACGGTCTTGTAGGGTATAATATTAAGGTTATATATGTACTTACATTGTAGTATAATATCATGCATAATATAATATCATACACAGTATAATATGTATTATGAAGTTAAACATTTGTTGTGACCTACTATACAAATGTTTCTTGTTATTATTACATGACGATAAGTGATTTTATTAAACTACTTAAGATGTTACAAGCAAATGGCCCACCTGATGTTAAGTGGTGACAAGCGTGCCCATTGCCCAGCATCTATCAAATTGAGGCATACAGAACGAAATAAGCTAAGATAACGTTTATTTGCGAGAACATAGTAAATACATAGTTGTTCGATTCAACTAGACCTGCCTAGTTAGCTTTATCATTGGTACACCTATTCTACTCCAGTTAGGCGTGCTAATGTTTAAATTAAATACAATATAATTCAATAAGAGCAATTAAATACTTTAGTCTTCAGACTAAAGTCTTCAACCAGTGTGTGTTGCCAGTGATGACCTATGGCACTGAAACGTGCTCCTTTACTCATGGCCTCATGACCAAGCTCAAGGTCGCTCAACGAGCTATGAAGAGGACTATGCTCGGGGTTTCTTTGCGTGAAAAAATCCGCAATGAGGAAATCCGCAGAAGAACTAAAGTTGCCGACATAGCTCTCAAAATTAGCAAGTTGAAGTGGCAATGGGCAGGCCACATCGCTCGTAGAACCGATAACCGTTGGGGAAAAAAGGTTCTCGAGTGGAGACCACGGACTGGAAGACGCAGCGTAGGCCGGCCCCCCACAAGGTGGACCGACGATCTAGTAAGAATCGCGGGGAGCCGTTGGGCGCAAACGGCTACCAACCGCTCGTTGTGGCGATCTAAGGGGGAGGCCTATGTTCAGCAGTGGACGTCTCCCCGGCTGATGATGATGAATTAAATACAGAATAAAATATAATATTAAAAGATTCCAAAATATGATTTATAATCCGAAGAAATATAATAATTCAATTGAATGTCTCTGTAATCCAAGATCTGTAAGTCTGGGCCCTAGGTTCTAAGACGTTCGCCAATCCCTTCAACAATATTTTTTTACTTTTCCCAACTTGAATATCTTATCAACATGAACTTCGAAGTTGAACCGAAGATTGGTTCTCACAAAGAGCCTTATTATAAGCAATGATTAACAAGGTTGCCTCAAAGCCTTTGTGGCTAACGAACAGGTAGCGGGTTCGAATCCTGATTAATGAGGGTTAGGCCCGGCTACCGGTATTGACTGGAGCCACAAGGACGGGTTCCGTGGCCTCAGGACCGTTGTCCACAAAAGCAGAGGAGAGTGTTATTATATAAATTAATTAATTATTATTAAAGATCGAACCCTTCACCATCTAGTGTGGGGTATTTCTGTCCCAAAAGCCGTCAGTTCTTCGAGCTAGTGCCCAGCCCACTGCCAATTCAACTAGCATATCCTCTGGGCTATTTCAGTGACTTTCGTTTGTCTACTAATCTCCTCATTTCTGATTAGATCTCATAGGGAAACACAAAGCGTATCCCTCTCCATAGCACGCTGAGCGACCTTGAGCCTTCTCATGAGGTCCATAGTAAGAGACCACGACCTATATAATTTTAATAAAACTTCCCAAACTTTTAAGTTAACTAGATGTGTCCACCGCGACTTCGAAAGCGTAGAGCTACTAAACGTGCATTGAAGTTTAACATGAAGTTACGTTGCAAATTAAGTTTAAGACTAACTGCTAATATTTTGAACATCTAAAGTACACGTTATGGTGTACTGTTATCAAAAAGCCCTAACACTTTCCACTGGCGACTTGTTTATCGACAAAACACGTAAATAATATTGTTAATTTGGATATTAAATTACAACCTGTAAGAAATCTGTAACAAACACAAAAAAAATATTAATTTACTTTATGAGTAATACTGGCTGTTTTTGTGCCTTTCCCCTAAAAAAAGCGCTGATGCGCGCGCATCGCTAATTTGTGAACAAGTAATACTAATAACTTAACACCATTAAAAATGCCAACTGGCAACGCTAGATTTATTCGTATAAGAAAGTCCGAGTTTTGTTTATTTCCTAGCAAATATCTTATAAGACGTCGTCGTATGACTTGTGCGCTTTGATAATTACAGCCTCTGCTTTCTTGTAGCCTGAGCCGTAGGCGAGGGCTAGCAATATCACTTATATCATAATGTACTAAATCCACTTTGTATGAACGCAATAAAATACTGAATACTGAATAATCACGTTAATCCTACCCTAGTGACCTAGCAGTCAGGAATATAGTAAAACGTCACAGAAAAACGATTTAGATTTAATGTTTCAAAATTGCAGAAAAAGTTATTTGCTTTCGCATATCGATCTCGCCTTAACAGGGCACAGAAGATCCGACTTCGAGTAATCGTAGCGGAAATACACTAAACAAAAGGTGTGCAGTCAATGACTCCGATTTTGTCCTCTGCCTACCCCCTGAATGGATGGAGAGTCCATTGTCCAGTTAGTTTAAAATGGTACTGTTGCAGTGCTATTGTGTGCTTCCGGTACAATTAGTTTTGGACAAATATTAAAGACTCGCTGTTGCCCGCGACTTTGGACGCGTTACACAACGTATAGGTTGAAACTTGACTTGACACCCCATTTTTATCCCATGGGAGATGATTTATGGAATAAAAAATAGCCTATATGGTAATCCAGGTTATAATCTACGTATATACTAAATTTCATTGAAATCGGTTCACCATTACGTCGTATTTGAATAGCAAACAAATAAATAAACAAACATTCAAACTTTCGCATTTATAATATTAGTGTAATATTGATGTTGAGATTAGATTATTTATTTTTTGATGAATTGGGTGTGAATATATATAGATATTTCCAATTAATATAATTGTTAAAAATATGAAAAAAAATCTCTTTCGTGTTTAATTCAATTAATCTTTTAATATTATCACAAATAATAAAATTTTTAATAAACCACGTACATACGGCTACACATCAAGCTATACATTTCCAGTATAAGCTGACCTCGCATTGTGTAGGCTTTTCGTAGAATGAGAGGTCAGCTTTTAATGGAAATGTATAGCTTGATGTGTAGCCGTGTGTACAATCAGATCTTATGGAACAAAAACCTTAACAATTTAACATAAAATAATTATTTGGAAATGTCACTAAAACGCAAAACATTACATTTATAAAACTATTTTACATTTAAAATTAGGAGACAGGGAGAGCCTAAAGAAGTAGAATATCTCCAGTTAGGATACATATCAGGGCGCAGAAGTACAAGGAGGCCTAACCTCAAATCAAAGTGGGAAATGTGAAAAGAAGAATCGGAAGGGAAAAACAAAAAAAACTATATGATTTTACATTTAGCAAGCTTCCGCCCGTGGCTTCGCGCGCGTGGTTTGTCAATAAGTACATTACCCTACTTCTGCGCAATCAGGTAAACATTAGCCTATGTCCCGACCCCAGTCTATCGTTAGACCATATTTCATCGCAACATGTGTCGTACAAAAGTAACAAACAGATAGAAAGAGATGCAGATAGAGTTACTTTAGAATTTGTACTGGTATAATATTACCTGTGATGTTAATATGGATTCAACTGACCTAACTGATTCAATTACGTTAAAAACATAAAATTTAAACTTAAATCATATTTCTTATCTAATTTAGAGCTGTACCAATTATAATGTAATAGGTTGGGGAAAAAGTCTTTTCGCGTTATAGTATGTATGAACTTGTAATAAAATCTCTTTGGCTATACTATTTGTATCTGGCTGGTTTTGGTATGATTCAAAGTTTAAATTTTAAAGAAGATAATTCTAAATTCAAATTAGAAAATATGTGCTTTTTATTTGTTTTTCGTACTGTAAAGATGAGTGAATCTAATGAAAAAATTCGATACATTTTAAAATTTTACTACAAAAAAGGTAAAAATGCAACGCAAGCCGCGAAAATTTTTTTCGATATTTATGGGCCTAGTGCAATGTCTGTGAGAGTAGCACAAATTTGGTTAAAGCGTTTTCAATCCGGAAATTTTGATGTCCATAATGCACGTCTCTCTGGTCGCCCTATTACGGATAAAATTGATGCCATTTTTGAAAAAGTGGAGCAAGATCGGCATATCAGTAGTGACGACGTAGCTGAAGATCTGAGAATTGACCACAAAACAGTTTTGGCGCATTTGAAAGAAACTAGATTAGATTAGATAATTTCTTTATTGCACACCATTAAATACAAACATATAAAAGAAAATACAATTTCAAATCATAGGTACAATGGGCGGCCTTATCGCTAAAAGCGATCTCTTCCAGGCAACCTTTGGATGGACAGGATCTATATGAACAAATAAGGACGGCGGCATAAGATTTTTTTAGAATCAGTTTTTTTTTTTTAAATAAGCATATATTACAATTTATAAAAAATATAGTTAATATAAAATAAAATAAAATGCTTAATTATATTAAATAATATAATCATAAAATTACATAAATATTAATATTAAGATACATAAAATACATATATATATTTATATATATATATTGTCATACCTACATACATAAATTATAAAAATGTATAAATAAATAAATGGCCTAGTGAGCAATGGATGACAGAAAGTGTTGTCTGACCATGTTTTTAAAGATAGGGAGAGATTTTGCATGATGAATTGAGACAGGTAGGGCATTCCAGAGTCTGGTAGCCTGCAGAGTAAAAGAGGTACTATAAAATACTGAGGTATGGTGGGGAGTTTTTAATTGAAGGGTTTCAGAGGAACGTAAGGATCGAGAGTTGGAAAGGTGAAGAAAGTCAAAGCGTTCTTTGAGGTAGGACGGAGTAGAAGGGATGAAAAGGATGCTGTAAAGGAGGGAAAGGATATGCGCATTCCGGCGAAGGCGGATGGGTAACCACTTAAGTCTGTGGCGATACTCAGAAATGTGGTCGAACTTGCGCAAGCCAAATATGAATCTAATAGAGAAATTCTGGAGACGCTCAAGCTTGTTGAGTTGGTCTTCAGTTAAATCAAGATAGCTGGCGTCAGCGTAATCGAGAATGGGATGCAGCAATGTCTGTGCAAGTGCAATTTTTGTGGAAGTCGGAAGGAAGTACACAAAAAGCTCGATATTTGGGTACCCCACGTGCTCACTGAATGAAACCTAATGAATTGTGTACTCATTTGTAATTCTTTATTACGACGTAATGAAACCGAACCATTTTTTGAAGAAGCTGATAACTGGTGATAAAAAGTGAATCACGTGCGACAAGAACGTGCGAAAAAGGTCATGGTCAAAGGCCGGTCAGGCTTCACAGACTGTGGCGAAACCCGGGTTAACTCGCAACAAGGTGATGCTGTGTGTGTGGTGGGATTGGAAGGGCATTATTCATTATGAGCTGTTACCACCAGGCAGGACTATCGATTCTGAACTTTACTGCGAACAACTGATGAGATTAAAGCAAGAAGTTGAGAGAAAGCGGCCCGAATTAATCAACAGAAGGGGTGGGGTTTTTCATCATGATAACGCTAGACCTCACACATCTTTAGCCACTCAGCAAAAATTAAGAGAGTTTGGCTGGGAGATGTGAATGCATCCGCCGTATAGTCCTGACCTTGCACCTTCAGATATCCACCTGTTTCGGTCTCTTCAGAATTCTTTAGGCAGTGTCAGGTTAACATCACGAGAGGGCTGCCAAAACTACTAGTCGCGGTATTTTGATCAGAAGCCCCAAAATGTATATAGCAATGGGATCATGTCCCTGCCTACAAGATGGCAAAAAGTTATCAAACAAAATGGTACCTACATACTTTAGTTAAATGGAAATAAACTATATTTAAAAATGTTTTGAATTTTCTTAAAAAATGCGAAGGAACTTTTTCTCTAACCTAATATTTATGTATTTACCTGGTTCCAATCATCTATTATGTTAAGCTAAGTATATATTAAGTGTATTATAGACTGAGCGCTTCCGAGCTTCAGTTCCTTATGATGTAGACTCTTATCTCTACTATACTCTATATTATCCCTACAAACCTTAGTGGTTTATAAGTGCTATTTTAAAACATTATTTTATGTAAAACTATTAAGTTATAAATAAATTAAAAAAAAAACTAACTTCCGAGAGCTGACGCTGATGTGGGTCAACGCATAAGCATTGCAATTCAGCCCAATGCAGTCAGTGTCTTAGGGACACTTCCGTCTGGTAGTGATCTGGAGCAGTTGAGCTATCTATAGATAGTCGAAACGGTCTTTAGATGATTTAACAGTGTAAATAATTGTATATTCTTTCTGTAAACAAATGTATTTCTCATAACATATATAAATAAACAAAAATAACATAATTTCATGTCAGAATTCTGACAAAAAGCTCAAATCTTTACGTAAGATTTACCATCTTCGGTAATTCTATAATCGCTTATAAGTCGATAGAAATCGATACACCCCATCAAGGGGATCGATATCCCCTGAATGAAGTAAAAGTGGCATAAATACTACAAAGCACAATGGCGTAGGTGCGACAATGGACCCCATCCGGCAAAGCGGTACAGTACTCGTGCGCGCACGTCGGGCTATTGTGAGTGGAATTCATTCATGGATTGGCACCTTAGATGACATAGAATATGAAATGGTTGTTCCAACATGCTGGTATAACAAACGAACTTCCACTATTTTTCTTATAATCTACTGCAGGATACATAATTTTAATTTATAGATTCAAACATACAACTAAATCCAAACACAGAATTAAAGAAACACCCTCTTACAAATAACTTCTTAACAAAAATATAACTTACTCAGATAACAGAAAAAACGAACTACTGAACCGATTTCGATGAAATTTCTATAGGAACAATCTGATATCGGAAAGTACATCCTTTCAAATAAAAAACTAATTTTCCAAATCGGTGGAGTTCTGAGCTAACAAACATAACGTAAGAATTAAACAAAGTTAAGACTTATATGGTTTTCTCATGGATGCCATAGTCAGAACTGGACCAAATGAAATGGGACCACACGGATAGCACCAGCTTTCAAATAATGAAGTCAGTTAAAAATAACGTATATTAATATTGGCGCAGTGGGTGGATAGCCGTCTGAGACACCGGAGGTTGCTGGTTCAATTCCCACCACGAATAAAATATTTGCATGATATATGCATGATGTATATTCGTTCCGGGTCTGGCTGTTTCTCTTTAATCAATCAATCAATTCATTTATTTCAGATGTCAAAAATCCATATTTGTTAGTAAACTTAATTATACATGTCAAATGGTTAGTACAATTGTGACATAACAACAATTAAATAACAATATATGTGGTATGTGAGCATCTAGTGTAACTGCGCATGTACCATACATGTGTAAGAAAATAAATTATAAATTACACCATACTTTAAGTATGTATTTACAAAAAAAATGTATATAAGTATTCAATCAGTTATCTGATTCCCATAGTACAAGCTCAGCTTAGTTTGGGGCTAGATAGCGCTGTGTAAAATGTCCAGCAATATTTATTTATTTATACATTAGTAAAATGTACATGTACTATTTGATCCACCCCGTCTTCGCACGAATTTTTATATAAAGCACCCAAGGAGAGTGTAGTTTTTTATCTGTGAAACAATTTTTAGAATAGGTTCAATTGTTTCGAAGATTTCCCTCTACAAACAACAAACTTTACCCCTTTAGAATATTAGTATAATATAAATATATTATAGTATAGATAGAGTATACAATATTACAAGATCGTTAGCTATGAAAATCTATCTATAGGGGAGGCCTATGTTCAGCAGTGGACGTTCTACGGCTGATAATGAGGATGATGATTGTTCTTATCCTTATATCCGATTCAATAAAACCTCTGATGATAACCACGTGAGACATTCCCAATGCGTGGTGAGTTTAAACATCAAAAGGAGCTTCTTAAAGCGCCTTTTTGTCTTACCTAAGCTTTGAATTGAGGAATGTTAAGGTGACATTACAAAAGGCCTTGATGTCTAAAGTACACACGGCTACACATCAAGCTATACATTACCAGTATAGGCTGACCTCGCATTGTGTAGGCTTTTCGTAGAATGAGAGGTCAGCTTATACTGGAAATGTATAGCTAGATGTGTAGCCGTGTGTACCAAGTTCTTAGCGAAGGAATGATATACGCTTGATATTGATTTGTACCTAACTATCCATATTGTTTCCAAATCCAAGCTAAAAAGCAACCCAAACATGACATCGGCAGGTCACTGTTTTGTTAGGACTAATGCCAGTTTGACAGGAAGCTGTCAGCTGTCATCGGCGTATGTTGATCTTCCTGTATCCGCTAATTGCCTGTAGTGGTAGTGAGATTGGCTATACATTTTGAATTGTCAAAATATTGGGGTAGAGAGTGACATAGTTCAGTATAAAATGTAGTGAAAATTGAATAATGCTTATTTCCTTTATCAGTTTTTAGAATTTACTTAATTTTTCAAGTGGAGATCCGTCTACTCTACCTGTAAGTACTTCTGGGAAACAGGCATGTTGGCATGTATACTATGTTGTTAACGTACCAACTATCTCTAAATTTTCTACATAACTATACTTTGTTTTTACTATTTGTAAAATAATAATTTATTCAAACAACTGTAAATATATTATTAAAAAGGTATATACATTAAACATGATAAAAAAATCGACAGCGATGTTTTTACACGAATTTATAGAACTGAGGAATTCAAATAGAAAATAATATTTAGATAAAAAAAACTCAATACAATCCAAAATAAAATTAAATATCAGATCAGTCAGCGACAGCTAATATCAGTTCTATCAAAAGATCACCCTTAAAGTCTCACAGAACCCCAAAATTAAAACCAATTAACTTGATACACAAGTTGACAGAACATTAGTGTATCTCGTCAAACGTATCATTATACACTATTTGGGGACGTTGAGGGGACAAAAAAGACCAAATTAGACAAAAAAACATCCCAAATAGGGCAAAAACTGACTCCGCCAGACAGTATGGCACCACTCAATGCGTACGCGACTATAAAAGCACCTTGTTATATGCCAAGCGATTTTAAACTTTATTAAAAGAAGCATACGCCATATAAGGGTGTAGGAGTGAAGGGATGGTTGTCAAGTTTCGTTTGATGAGGATATGGTCAAGTAATTTTAGATCGTAAGTTAGTTTCCGCAAAATATTCCGAGAATCTGTCATTGATAGTCAAGTTAACAAATATTTGAAGAAAGCAGGGGCAGAAAGATTTTCGAATGAAGAGCACGCACTGGAAAGCACAGTGTAGTTTGAACCCTCATTAATGGAATGCCGACTTAGTTAGAAAGGTTGCTGGGTGCCGTTTGATAATGCAAAATATATAAAAATCTATAGAAGTTCATTCATTTATTTAATACACAAGCACATAATACAATTAAATTTGAAACATACAATGAAAATGAGAAAAAAATAAAATTAGAGAATTAAGGTACCTACTTACTTATCTATACTAATATTATAAAGAGGAAAGATTTGTTTGTTTGTATCGAATAGGCTCCGAAACTACTGGATCAATTTAAAAAAAATCTTTTACTGTTGGGAAGCTACACTATCCCCGGGTGACATAGACTACTTTTTACCCAACTGCCCAGAAGAAGGGTAATGTTTCTATTGAAAAACTACGCGAAGCTGCAGATTTGTTAGCTAGTTATTCATATATAGATACTGCTACCGCAGCAAATGGGCCTCGAATCAGCTATAAACATGAAAAATGTATTTCCAATGCAACAGTACTGCAACAACAATGTTTGTTGATTTTTTAATTAAAATATTCCTTATACCTAATCCACAGTCCTAATATCTACAAAGTTAAATTTCGTTAAAGCTGTTCTGAAAAACGTATTACTTTTGACAAAAGTCAATAAGGTTCAAATTCCATTGCAGCCTCCCAACGCATCTCGAGGTGTCAAAATCCATTTAACTGTCACACAGTTGGAATGTCATTCAGTAACAGATCGTTATAGGAAGGAAGTTGCAGGTAAAAATAAAAAAAATACACAAAAACTGGAAATGTACGCAAGAGGCCGGCCTTGTGGGTTCTATTTCATGTTTTTATGTTTTATTACAGGTCTAATAAGGTGAGTTTTTGGATGAAAAACTAAATTTATTGCGGTTTAAAATCGAGTATGAATGTGGATCGGTTTTCAAGGAAGAAGTTATAGTTTTTTAATAACTTCGTTTTAAAATTTTTATTAATTATTATTAGGCTCTTGTTTATCTGCAACAAAAAAATATATTTTCATAAAAAGATTTTGTACGAAACGATTTTGTATAACATGTAGAGAGAAAATTATGTAGATATCAAACTTTTACGAATCTCGTTTGTTTATTGATGAACAATCATGAAAGGTTGGTTAACAACCCCAAACGTATTTAGTATTACTCATGCGCGATAACTTGGGACCTGCTAGGAATGCGACTCCCCGACCGCTTCCCCTGCACTTCCCCGATGGCGCCCGTATTGTACCGTTCGCATCACTATTTTTTACTAGGGTTTTTAGTCTCGTACTGGCCTACGTCACGTAACGACGAGCTCTGGAATTCTTTTAGTTTTCGTGTGTGTTATTATTTTGTTGTTGTAGTTTTTGTTGTTATAGTTCTTGTTAAGTGTTTTTGTTATCATTATGAAGGGTAAACCTTTGCATAGCGGAGAAAGAAACCTCGTGCTAAAAGTGTTAGAGTTTTTTGTAAACGAAAAACGGAACAAACAGTTTTGTATAAACCTAAACATTGTATTTTTATTTTATTCAAATAGTGTAAAAAAGATTAGATAAAAAGCAGCGTCCTCCCTGAGTAACATAATAAATTAGGTTAAAAAAAACAAAGACGAAGCCGCGGGCGGTTGCTTGTTATGTTCGCTTTTTTGCGGGCGGTACAAACACGCCAATATGACGTCACCGCGCTCAGGTCCCAACTTATCGCGCACGGGTAATAGCTAAATATGAATTAGACAGTTGTCAAATAATACAAATACGTCAAATTTAAAAATGTTTGGTCGCGAAATACGTTTAAGGCTTTGTCAAACAGAACGCGTACTCAGCGCTGCGTAATAGCGTTATAGCGTAGCGTTTTAACGTCGCGCTCTTTTCATGTCACACAAATTGTCTAGATTAGCCCAACGCTCCATAACGCAACGTGCCATTCGCGAAAGCGTAGTGCAGATCGATAGCAGAGTGTGAAAAGTTTGTTCGTTATGGAGATGTCGAGTGATTCAGATGTGGAAGAATTATTACTTTTTTAGGCTTTATCCCGGTCACAGAAAACAAGAGTATGGGTGCACGACATCAATAAAAAGAGAAAGGATTTAGGAGAATATCATCGTTTGTATCGCGAGCTTGCATCACATGAAGATCGTTATTTTACATACTTTTGTACGTCTCAAGATTGCTATATCTGACAACTACATGAACTGCTCATCCCAAAAATAAGCAAATGTACCACAAACTGGAGGACGCCTATTTTTACAAGTGCAATACTTGTAATCTTGGGTATTTTCTAACTAATTTAGTAAAAAAATACAACGCTCGACGTCAAACCCGCGACAGAGCGTTGCATACTGCTAGCGATGGCGTTTTGTTTGACGGTATATTACCATGGTAGTACAACACATCTCGGCGTCATAGCGCGGCTTCAAGTTAGTGCTCTGACGCGCGCTAAGTACGCGTTCTGTTTGACGAAGCCTTTAGGGATCGTTGTGCAAGCCGAGCTAAGAATACGAGCATTTTCTCAAATTCACTTTAGTTTAGAAACACCCTGTATTCATCGAGTTACTCAAATGCTGTATCTCACGCGCACTCTCCATTACAATAACATTCTCAGATAACCTGCTTGTGTGAGGGAGACGCAAGATGTACGACGAGAGAGATGACTCGGACAGCTAATGACGCACGGATCATTATTAAAATTAATATACCTAGTGATGGGATATGATGTCGATCAAATAACTAAAATTGTATTCTAAAACCTTGAACAAATTATTTTGCGAAACATCATTTCTTTACTTAAAGTTAATTTTCTATGTACTATAAATTTATCTAAAACTAGTGGACCCGCCGAACTTCGTATCGGCTTGACATGCATAATAACGCGGGCTGTCAATATAAGTCACCCTGGTAGAATTGTCAATTGTTGTCCCCGGTCATCATTATGTATGAGAAAATGAATGACTTCCACAAATAATTCAATACCAAAATTAGCCAAATCGCTCCACCCGTTCTCAAGTTTTAGCGAGACTAACGAACAGCAATTAATTTTTATATATATATATAGATAATATATCTCGGGATAACTCCTACCGAAGCATCTGTTTCAAACGATATTCATTTTTTTTACATCCTCTTTGCCGATATTTGCAGCACGCATTCTGTCAATTCTATGTCAAACGTCATAAGGTTACATTATAAAAGCGCTAAGGTTAGATTATAAATAATTTTATATGGTGGTTAAGTATTCTTAAAATTTCTAATTTTGCGCGCAATTTTCTTAATTTTTTCTTTCATAAGAACCTTCTCCTGACAATAAGAAATACAACAAAAAAAGAATTGGTCAAATTGGTCCAGGCGTTGTTGAGTTATGCGCTTACCAACACATTTTGCGATTCATTTTTATGTACTTACGTCTACGATAAATAAAGAAACACAATGATGCATAATGAAACATAGTATGATTTACCCAAATACATACCCAAAGTGCAGATAGATCTTTCGCAAAATAATTAATGTAAATTTAGACTTTCTTTTGGCTAATCATTGATTTACATTTTAATTATTTTATTTAATTTATTGGACAAATTACTTACAGTTTTCAGGGTAATCTTATACAAATTTAAACACATGACTTACACTATGGGCCTTATAAGAAGGTCACTTGGAGTTATATGGAGAGGGCTATGCTTGGTGCTTCTCTACCTACGAGATCGAATGAAGATGAGAAACAGAAATGAAGAGTTTCGTAGGCAAGCCAAGGTCAGGCAAGGTCAGGTGGCAGTGGGTGTGGCACATAGCTGAAAGAACTTATGGCCGTTGGGGCAGAAAGGTTCTTGAGTGAAAACCACGCATTGACAAGTGCAGCGTAGGAAGGTCACCCACTAGATGGAAATACGACCCGCTAAAGGGAGGCCTATGTTCAGGATATTTGCATAGTTTTCATCGATAGTCGATATACATATATAGTTTATTATCTGACCCCATACCTAGCCTTCCCGTCAGCGCTCTCAGAAAACCTACAGGTAATTCTTTTTGGCTACCGTTTTATTTTTTTACATGTACACTTTACAACCTATCCCATTATTCAACCACACAACAAGATTTGACTCGTACGGCTTTCAAAATAAGGGTTATAGTAGGAGCAATTGTAAGTGTGTACAGTTAGTTATTAATGGAGGATTTATAGGGGTTTTGAAGTCGGTAAAATGATTATAGTATTATTATATTATTGACCGGATGTGCCCTTTTAATGAGAGGTTTTCTGTTTAGATTAATAGATTTATTATTGTTGTGGGGTAGGTATTTATTCTTTACTAGCTGACCAATCCGCAGCTTCGCACGCGTAGTTTTTAACAAAAACATTACCCTCCTTCTCTACAGTTGGGTAAAAAGTAACCTGTGTCACCCGGAGATAGTGTAGCTTCCCAACAGTGAAAGAATTTTTTTAATCGGTCCAGTTGTTTCGGAGCCTATTCGTTACAAACGAATCTTTCCTCGTTATAATATTACAAAGTTTTTTGTAGATATTGATATGTTATTTAATATTGTAGAACATACCTTGGTTCTATCATCAAGTTTCCGCAGCGCCTACGATGTAAGACGTTTTAAGGCACCTTTTTACACCTTGGGTTACGTTACTTAAGATTTAGTAAGGATCCCTAATGTTTTCTAGCAATAAATATAGCTTATGTCACTCAAGGTTAATGTAGCTTTCCAATGGTGAAATAATTTTTTAAATCGGCACAGTAGTTTTTGAGTGTATTCATTACAAACATACACACAAAAATACCAAAATATAAATCTCTTTATAATATTACTATAGATAGTTTATATGAAAGCGAATTAAGATACAAATAAATAAAGCAAAACTTAAATGTTATAATATATAATTTAAAATGTATTATCGTTAAAAAAATCGTGTTACCAGTGAAAGTTTCAATTTTATTTCATTTTTTTCAGATCATGTTGATGCTTATAATGACAGATATTTTTCCATATTATACTATAATAAATTTGAAAGAAACTCTGTTTATATGTTTGTTTGTTCCGTTTTCACGACTAATGGCGGGTTCCTATATCCGTCGGTAACCGACTACGCCTCGTATCTCCTTGAAAAAGTGTCAAACTAGTGTCAAACTTTTGACAGGTTTTCAAGGAGAAACGAGTCGTAGCTGGTTACCGACGAATATAGGAACCCACCATAACCTGCTGGACCGATTTCGATCAAAGTTATTAGAATATTTTGATAAATTATGACGGCAGGTATTTATCGCGTAAGGACCTGTTTTATTTGTTATCCCGTCGTTTAGACTGTAGGTATTGCAATAGCCGTGGTCGTGAGCAGACTGGCCAAATCAAATTTAATTATGGCCTGGATTGAGATAAAGCCGTGGCCGGAGGCTTGCATTTTATAACTTAGTTATAAGCCCTATTCTACTTACAGTAAGTCTATAGCTTTAGTATTTTGCTGAAGTAATCACCTGTGACAGAAAGACGGACATAGTCACACCATAAAGTTTTTACTTTGTTTTACCATTTTGGGCCGGAGTGGAACTCTAAAAACAAACCTACTGATAGTAATATTACTAACAAATCGGTAGAGCCTAACACAACAACGACAATCGACAGGTCTATGACGGGACTTCCTTTCAAAGACATAGTTAAAAAATACATTCAACAAACAGCCATTTTTCAGCTGTAACAAATAAGGATACTAGTTTATGTCATAATCATGATTTTTTCAATTCGTAACGCAATTAGAGAGGAGTAAGGTGGTAGATTAGGTAGCTCATTTGTTTAGACAGATAAATAGGTAGCACTTAATTGATTAATAGACTAACATTTGGATAATAATAACGATAGATTCGCGAAAACAAAATCAACGGTCTTACCGCCGAAATCGATCTCTTCCAGACAGCCTTTAGCTACTATTTTCACTAAAAACGGGATATTTACCATGATTTGTTTGTGAGTTTGGTGTAAATAGTGTTCATAACCATGATTCAAAAGTTATATAGTTTTCTGCGTGATTTATCTGCAGCAGCATTTCTAAGCCATTTTCAATGCGGTTTTCGATTGTTTGACCCAAAGAATTGTACTGCAATACCTATGACTATACCTTGGTTTTAAAGCTGGTTTTGCAAGTTTTTTTTAGTTTGATGATTCTCAATCGCTTGAGCCGTACCACACCTGAAGGGTGGTATAAATTGATGCTTTCCTTATCGTCAGCCAGAAGGCGAAAAAATATTTTTTTTAATATTTTTTGTAACCCCCGCCTTATTTTTAAAGATATTTATTGAATAGAACAATTATACCTCATTCTGGTCACTCAGGGTGACTAAGAAAGTACCAGTGACATCACCAGAATTGAAAACCGGAAAAAAATGTATGTATGATTTTTTTAAAGTTTAGTTTTGCAGTATGCAGCTTTATGTTGCTTTTACTTTCTGACGGCCATAACAGCAATTTTGATATCCACCTGTGTTTATGTCGCCCCTAGTTCAGCTTTAAGCTGTAAGTTATTTAGCATTTGTTATAAAAATAATACCATACAAGTAGGATAGTGTCATTGACATGTACTCGTCAACCCAACATTCCTCCTCTGCTTAGCCCCAAAACGACAGCGTGAAGATACGTAAAATCGTCCTTGGTTATCGGTACCCACTATTTTTATGGGCTCTTATGGCTTTATAAAATACAACCTCATAAGGCATGGTGCTAGTGATATCACGAATATACGGACACAGATATCCGTAAATACATACGTACTGTACATACGGAATAATTTCTTTAAAATTGTCGCTATTGTTTCAATTATAAATAAATACGGGAAGATAACATTTTGTACACTTTTTTACGAACGGGCGCAGAGAGAATATACACTCTCTATCGGTCTTAATACCAATAAAACGGTTAATAAACGTTATATGCCAATCATTATAATAAATACTTACGCCGTAGTATAATGGTTGAAATAAATAACGAAAGTTTTCGTAATAAAAAAGCTCTCATTCCTAACAAAAAGTACATTCATCATCATCATATCCATAGCTGAATATATATTTATAGAACAAAGTTAGAAAATGAATATTTTGTACGTCACATTTAAACTATTTTGAATAGCATAGCCCCGTCACTCTTTATATTGTTGCATCGAACTTTTGATCACACCTATCTAATTACAACAAATTACTTCATAATTCATAAAGACGTTTATTTTATCCCTCACAAAAAGGCACTTATGAACTAGGTATTCTTAAAGATAATAATACAATATAGAATTAAAATTAAAAATAAAATAACAATGAAAAACCTGTTTTCTGAGAGACTGGTGCCTGAGGTAGGTTTATAAATAAACCAGTGATGTAAAAATAATAAACGATCGAATTTTGAGTATTGACAAAAGTAGACGATAAAAGAATCCGTAAAAAGTACGGAAAGTATCCCATCCCTAGCGCGCCTTGTCCGTGGTTTATTACTAATATCACTAACAATCTGTCTGTCCGTACTCGTCATTAAATCGCCATCGTCCACAATGACATAAATAACTACGGATTTATTCCTCTATTTATTTATTTATATGCTTATATATTTATTGCCCCGCTCTGGTCGCGTCTTTATTTTTTTGTGTCCAATAAAGTTTTATATTTTTATATTAATTTTGTTGAGATTAAAAAGTCGTTTACGGATTAAGCGTGCCATAAATAGATTAGTTTATGGTATACCACGAATCCTTTAGGTTCCTTATGCGACCTTCAAAAATGTTGAGGAACGAATCGTTTGACCAAAAATTCCCATTTGTTGTTAGACTACAAGTTTTTAATATTGATGATAGTCAAGCATTTGTTAGTAATAGAGTGATGATGTGTTTGAATCAATGAGTTGGGAAAAAAAAGTTTCTGAACTCTTATTTCTATTGTTTAAATATGGAGCACTTCTAAGATTTTAAAACTTTCTCAAAAACTTTCAAGCATAGACGGGACTTGAACCCACAACCTTCTTCTTGATATGAAGGCTTGCAAGATTTTGAGATGGTTTTAAAAATAAAATACTAATTGAGAGAACTTGTTTACTCTGGACTTTTACAAAAAAGGCAAACTAAGCTTAGAGGATAGTATAATATTCCAAGACCGTGGCGCAGTGGACGAAAAGCAGGCGGAGACGCAAGAGGTTGCGTGCTCATTTCCCGCTGCGAAACAAATGTTTGCATGAACTACAGGTTTCTGTGTTTTTCTATACATTATAAGTACGTATTTACAAAAAAATTAAAACCATCTCAAAAACTTTCAAGCCTAAACAACAAGCCTTGAGATGCTCAAAAACTGTATAAGCTTTCCTGTAGATAGAGCTAACGACGCTTTGAGTCGTAATCATCTCACTAATTTCGACCCTTTTCACTGCTGTAGGATCCTGTATCACAATTAGCAGTGCATCCTCGTATCAAAACGAAGGTTGTGGGTTCAATTCCCGTCGAGTCTTCAAAGTTTTTGAGATAGTTTTAAAATCTTAGAATTTTTGGATAATACTAAAAAAAATATAACACTATCAATTATCTGGTTCACGTAGTACACACGGCTACACACCACGCTATAGAGTTCCAGTATAAGCTGACCTCGCATTGTATAGGCTTTTTGTAGAATGAGAGGTCAGCTTATACTGGAAAATTATAGCTTGATGTGTAGCCGTGTGTACAAGCTTAGTTTGGGAAGTTATTTATATTTATGGGTATATCTATGTATAATAAATCAATCTATACAGTCCTCAGCACCCACCGTCAATATCCTCAGCAATCTAATCGATCGTCAGCAAGTCTGACCCATCGGTATGTTATTGCAATTATTCAACTAACCTTCTATCTATAAAAAAACATCTAATAATAAATAATAAATATTTCTGGACATTTCACACAGCGCTATCTAGCCCCAAACTAAGCAGAGCTTGTACTATGGGGACCAGATAACTGATAGAATACGTATATACTTTTTTTTGTAAATACATACGTATAATACATAGAAAAACATCCAGACCCGAAACAAATAACTGTAGATTATGCAAACATTTGTTCCGCGGCGGGAATCGAACCCGCTACCTCGTGCGTCTCAGCCGGCTATTCGCCCACTACGCCACGGAAGTCGTCTAATGATTCTACTACGACTCCTAGAAAGTATACAAAGGTTATCTGGAAGGTAATGCTTGATAATATTAACTTGGACATTTGTGGTGGATGTATAGACGCTTAAGGAGTGCAATGAAGTATTTATAATCATAAAAAAACAACAACGAGCTCAAGGGAGTGTTCTTATAAGGGTTCCTTTTTTTACTTTTAGGGGTACGGAATACTACAGGCTTCAACAACAACACAATACTGCAGGCTTCTTAATAATAATAATAATACTCTATTGGGACCGGTCTATCATCCATCACGGACAGGACGATTGTCACCAATAAGCCCGATATCGTGCTGGTGGACCGGTCGGAACGCCGGGCGATACTTGTTGATGTTACTATCCCACATGATGCTAATCTCGTGTAGGCTGAGAAGGACAAGCTAAGCAAGTACCTTGACTTGGCTCATGAGATTACCACCATGTGGGATGTGGAATCAACGATTATCGTTCCGATAGTTGTGTCGGTCAACGGACTGATAGTGAAGAGGCTCGACCAATACCTTAAGAGGCTTTCGCTAGGAAATTGGGTCAAGGGCCAGATACGGTCAGGCGGTAATCCTGGACGCATAGTCAGGAGGTTCCTCTCTCTGCAGCCCTAGCCACCGATCGCTAGGGCCTCGCGTCGCGGTCGGTGGTTTACCGTTTTTATAAAGGTATTTTTTACTATAATGTTTTTTTAAGAGACGTTGTAGGGAAAAATGTATTTTATATAAACGAGTTTTAAAATAAATATGTGTGAATAATAATAATCTAATTAACACATTTTTTTGACAATGTATTCTAAAAACATTTTTTTAATCAGTTTTTGTCAATTCTCTTTACACAAATACAGAGTTTTACATGTTTCTATATCTTATGAATTTTTAACCATACAATTTTTTTTTAAATGACGACTTTTGTTGATTAGTTGTCAAATAGCCAGTTGTGACGCATGAAGCTGCTGGTTCGATTCCAGTACAAAAGTTTGCATGATCTACAAATATTTGTTTCGGGTCTGGTAGTTACTCTGTATTATATAAGCTTTAATTTACAAAAAAAATGTCCAGCATTATTTATTTATATTCGTGAGAGAGTTGGTAAGGTCAAGCCCAGACTACTTTTATACCAAATTTCATTTGATTTATTGCAGTATTTTTAAACTAGACTGGTTTATGTGACCCAAGTCGAAAATACATAAAAAACATAACTTTTAAACTGTTTACTTTCGCAGAACTAATGTTTATTTTAAATAAGCCACTACAATGCCAACTACTTAACAAGTATTTTTAAGGGAATATTTTTTAATCGGTATTTTATTATGTTTTTTAATGAAGTTTTATCCCAAATAGATAGATAAGTAAGACTAACATACTTTCCTGACAGACAAAACCATTGCTATCTATTTTTATATTTTTGAATAACAGAAAGAATATACAATTATTTACAATAAAAACACAGAAGAAACAGTTGAATCATCTTAAGACCGTTGCAAACGATCTATAGATAGCTCAACTGCTACAGATCACTACCAGGCGGCAGTGCCCCCAAGATACTGGCTGCATTACCCTGCTGAATTGCAATGCTTATGCGTTGACCCAGATAAGCGCCAGCTCTCGGATCACACGTCGCTTCGACCAGACGCCCAGAAATAATTTTGAAAATGCCATGGACTCTGGTACCCTATGGACCCAGGGTCTCGACCCCAAATGGCTCAAATACGTAAGCTCTGTCGAGACTTCCATATTTGCGCCGCTTGAGATCTTCGGCTGAATTTGCCGTCGCATCGGCCCCAACTGCTGTACCCGACAGATGAGATGACGCACGTGGCGTCTCCCACCAAAGGCCTACTCTTCTCCCATGGTATAAGAGTCATACCGTCAGGCCTTTTACTATCGTCACGTATCAAACCGTTCGGTTCGAGAACGGCTGGAACGCAAAAAGCCCGGCGGATGATATCATTAAGGCTAGCGTGACGGGAAATCCTACCGGCGGCCCTGGAACACGATAATCCATGGTGACCAAGCTGTGCGATTGCCGAACCACACTGGCACTGATAAGGGTTCGCATCACCGCGCACCCAACCCTAAACAAGTTAACTTGGAAAGTTATAGGAGTTGTTGCAATCTATTAGGCAACGACCAGACAAACGCATCTGCAAGATGCTGTGTCGGATAATCGCAATAGTGATTCCATAATTAGTCTAAAAATCGTATCGTCCCCCCTAAAAGCGTTCTCTTACAGCCACTTACTTAGATGTAATAAAACGTAACACAACGCGAGTTCATGACTGATGTCGGATCATGTCGCACTCATTAAACCGCCTTATTTATTGCACTTCAAAACGCCTTAATGTCGAATGAAAAAACGCCGGATGGAACGATTAATCGGACGGTATAAAACAATTTGTTGAACATAAATTGTTGTTTTGGAGAGTTAATGAATAAATGAAGGATAAAAGCTGTTAAATAATATCAAATACTACGAGATGGAACGTGTTTTTTTTTATATAACTTATATGGCAAACGAGCATGCAGTCCACCAGATGTTGAGTGGCTACTGCAGCCCATGGATATCCACATAGAATTCAACACAAACTATTATGTTGTCTTGATCTCTATGTAGATACGTTGTCATACTATAGGACTTAGCTGTTATGCCTATGTGCCAATAATTACAGGAACATACCATTACCATCTAACCGGAACACAGCAGCACAAGTACTGCTATTTGCCGGCAGATAAAGGTAAGGCGGTGGTTCCCACTTCCTCGAGCTCATTCACAAAAGCTCTACCACCAGTAAATATCCAGTATATAATATAGTAGTGTTATCTTCAATACTTAGATATTGTTTGTCTTCCTTCATAAGCATGCACTTTATGCCCTTATAATTTGTCAACCCAATCTGTGGACACCGGGGCTGATTATACATAAAGAACCTTATTTAGTATTAGCATTAAGTAGCCTAACTGTATAATTGTTTGTTATCCTTAATAAAGAAAAATAAAATAAAATACTTTATAACAAACTGAATCCATTTTCGCAAGGAATAAATGAAATGAAATGATATGAAACAAAATGGTTAACAGATGAGTGTTTAAAATCCAAACAGACCGATTTATAGACAAAACTACCAGTCTGATTTTTAGGGGTCCGTACCTCAAAAGGTAAAAAAAGAAACCCTTATAAGATCACTTTCTGGTCCATCTGTCTGTCCGTGTGTCACCACCAATTTTCTCAGGAACGGGTAGATCTAGCAAGTTGAAACTTATACCAGATACTGAAGTCTCCATAGCTCGTTGAGCGTATTCGTAAGGCCAATAGTGAAGGACCACGTCTCGGTTCCATATGTCATCACTGGTAACACACGGGCTCGGGGTTTCTCTACGGGATCGAATCAGAAATGAGGAGATACGTAGGAGAACTCAAGTCACCGACATAGCCCGACGGATTAGCACGTTGAAGTGGCAATGGGCAGGCCATATAGCGCGCAGAACAGATGGCCGTTGGGGCCGGAAGGTTCTCGAGTGGAGGCCACCGACCGGCAAGCGCAGCGTAGAACGTCCACCTACAAGATGGGCAGACGACTTGGTAAGAACCGCAGGTCGGCGTTGGATGCAGGCCGCTTCCAACCGCAGTTCCTGGAGATCAATGAGGGAGGCCTTTATCCAACAGTGGACGTCCTACGGCTGATATGATGATGATGATGATGAATGAAGTCTATAGTCCTATTAGGTGTATATTAATCAGGGTCCTGTGTCAACACGGTAAAAAGATATGGGCAAATTTAGATTTTTGCGAATAGAAAATTTACCTTAATTTTCAACTTTTTTATTTTTCGTAATTTTTCCTTTACTGGTGCTATAAAATATTGCTTTTAACCAAAATTGACAATTCTAGGTCAACCGGAAGTACCCTATAGGTTTTGGGTCGAAAACCTATTATGGTAGTTCCTGTTGACCTAGAAACACGATATTTGCTAAAAAGCAAGCTCATTACTCATTACAAATAAAGGAAAAATACTAAAATATAAAAAAGTTGAGAATTAAAAGGTGTCCCCATACATACATAGTTGACGTCAATTAGGATAGTCCTCTGAGTTGTATGGGTGCTCATACAATTTAGAGGTTTAGCATCCTCAAATAAGGTTAACAAATAAAATTCTGCTATTGAATAAAATACACTTTTTAGTGGGGCTCCCATACAACAGACTTGATTTTTTCCGTTTATATAGATAATGGTACGGAACCCTTCGTGCTCGAGTTCGACTCGCACTTGGCCGGTTTTTTTTGAAAAATTGTTGAATATTGATTTAATTTTATTAATTGTACATAATTTAATTTGTTTTTGGTTTAATTTATGTTGATTTAATTTGATATAATTTATTGTGATTTGTGATTGTGGTTACTGATTGTTTGTCTGAAATAAATGAATACAATATAATACAATTATCTAATATCATCCTCTTAGGTCATCCACCTTAGCTTGCCCTAATATGCTGTGCCCTACGTCTATATTTTTTTTTATTTTTTTTTGTGCATCTTGAGGCATTTATGTATAAAACCCGAACTCACACCCTCCAAACCGAATCACAGAAATGATGGTTAGCGGCAGTATAGGAGGTAGGTATAAGGTTACTTGGTACTGTTCTTGTAATTCATTGAATATGTCGATTAATCTTTCTAGAATAAAGTTTCTCTAAGATAGTATTTTGGTATCTAAACCTTATAATATAAAAATGGATCGCAAAATGTGTTGGTAAGCGCATAACTCAACAACGCCTGGACCAATCTGGCCAATTCTTTTTTTGTTCTTTTTCTTATTGCCAGGAGAAGGTTCTTATGAAAGAAAAAATTAAGAAAATTCCGCGCAAAATTAAAATTTAAGAATACTTAACCACCATATAAAATTGTTTATAATCTAACCTTAGCGCTTTTATAATGTAACCTTATGACGTTTGACATAGAATTGACAGAATGCGTGCTGCAAATATCGTCAAAGAGGATGTAAAAAATGAATATCGTTTGAAACAGGTGCTTCGGTAGGAGTTATCCCGAGATATATTGTCTATATATATAAAAATTAATTGCTGTTCGTTAGTCTCGCTAAAACTCGAGAACGGGTGGAGCGATTTGGCTAATTTTGGTATTGAATTATTTGTGGAACTCTTTCATTTTTTCATACATAATGATGGCCGGGGACAACAACTGACAATTCTACCAGGGTGACTTATATTGACAGCCCGCGTTATACCTATGCATGTCAAGCCGATAACGAAGTTCGGCGGGTCCACTAGTATTAATAATAATAATGGACATTTCACACAGCGCTATCTAGCCCGAAACTAAGCAAAGCTTGTACCTTGGAACCAGATAACTGAAAGAATACTTATTATGTAAATACATTATAAAAATACCCAAACCAGGAACAAATATCTGTAGACCATGCAAACATTTGTAACGGAGCGGGGGTTGAATCCACTACTGCCTGCGTCTCAGTTGACTATTTGCCCATTGCGTCACAGAGGTCGTCAACGTGTAACATTTTGCATAAGATGAGTAAGTCACATTATTATTATTAGTTTTTGGTTTAACAGTATTGATGCCTTTGGACTTCGCTTTTAAGACACCCGAAATAAATTAACTTTAAATATATATCAAGAGTCGATAAACTGCCTTATTGATTAGGATACAAATCAACTTGATGTCTCATGTCACGGTGATAAGAGGATATATCAAAGTTAAGGATCTATTGGGATAAGTGGCCAATGCGACACGCGAGTTGCCAGCAATGTTAAAAAGTTTTTAATACTGAGATCTCAATATTTATTCTATCTCGTCTATTTAAATATATATATAGTATATATATATATATATATATATATATATATATATATATATATATATATATATATATATATATGCTATGCTTAGTTTGGGGCTAGATAGCGCTGTGTGAAATGTCCAGCAATATTTATATTTATTTATTTTATTTATTTATTATTTTATTTAAATACATTTTATAGTTATATTGTTTGTTCCCAGTTAAAGCCATTTAAGTCACAATATTTTAGTTGTCTAAATAATAAAATTCTGAAGCTTTGTAATTAAGCAGGACAATGTAGCCAGTATCTTGGAGACACTTCCGTCTGGTAATTGGGCTATCTATAGATCGTTTGCAATGGGTTTAGGATGTTTCAGGTGTTTTTTTTGTAAGTTTCTAAAGGACTTTTAAATCATTTTACTTTTATAATAAACATATTAAAACGTTTACGTCGAATTGTATTTTTTCGTAAACCTCTCTAAACGGTAGAGTAAATGCGTACCTAAGCAAAACCGTCGGGCGTAGGGTAAGCCTCCAACGAACGAAAGTTGCCAACTTTTATGTTGCCAACCGTGTTTCCATTTTTGGCGGTAAACATCAAAGGAATGCGGGTGTTGCCGATATTTACATGCTCTGTGTATACGCTTGCGCAGTTATCATTATAAAATGTTACTCATAAAATTGTGGACAACTTGTTTGATTTTATGTGGACAAAAAAGAAACAAAACTATTGTGAGTTTTTAGAGAGTTGGATTCGCATCTTTAGAAAACTGTGTTGCTAAGGCCTATAGATTAGCGGGTTGAGATTTAGGTATCTTTCACAAGAAATTCGCATTTACCGACCAGAGGCCAGCAACCACCATTGACGAAATTGTCTGATACACGCCGCCGTCCGCCTTTACACGCGGGCCCCACGGCCAGCTTCGAATACATGCGTATTGGCAGCTAATGAAAATCTTAGGAGTTCAAAGTCGCATGCTCGCAGTCGCCATGATCAGAACGGTTCCTTAACCCCTGTCTTTAATAAAACGTGAGTTATAGAGCACACCACCACGACGGCATTCGACATCACTGATAAAGAATTTATTGATATCAATATGTGATAAAACATTTATTATCACATGCTTTTATTTTAATTTTTGGCACCAAAAATAAAACTACATTGTCATCATCATCGGCAGCATTAATGATAGTCCTGTTAATGATAGTCATGATAGTGAAGAGTTGTAAGTACAGAAGAGGTGAAAGGGCTTGACGGGGAAGAACTACCACTATACCTATTTCGGCCGCCAAGCAGCATTGCTGTATTTCGGTTTCAAGGGTATGGTTACCGGGGAAATTACAGGCGCATTAGGCTTTACACCTGTATGTCTCAAGTTGATGGCAGTGCATCGTAGGACACGTTTCTAAGGTGCGTGACCTGCGAGGCAATACTTTGTTATAGGTCATGGTAACAACAGGAGGGTCATATGCTTGCTCCATCAACAGGTAACATAAAAAAGTCCCCTGCTAGTTATACCCTGCTTTCTCTCTCAAGCCTAGAAATTTAAACAAATTTTTCCCACAGATGCTTGCGCAAAGGAATCGTTGACATGTGTGGGGCCAATACGCAAACACTTTTGCATGAACGCTCTCATGTATGGCCTTAATATGTTCGTGTCGCACCACACGACGTGCAACACGCCTGGACTCCATACACGTGCCCTAAGTGAATGCATACGGGACATCGTTACAATGAGTCCATCGCATTAGTACGTTTCGTGTGTTCGTAATAAAATATGTTAATGTTTAAAGTTATTTTTTTTTTTATATTTTAATGTTCGCATTGCCTATATTTCGAGATTTATCTATAATATATATTCGAATATATATTATAGATTTTTTTATATGATTCATACTGGACATTTCACATAGCGTCATCTAACCCCAAACTAAGCAGAGCTTGTACTATGGGAACCAGATAACTTATAGAATACTTATATACTTTTTTTTTGTAAACATTTACTTATACTCGTAATATATAGAGAAACAACTAGAACCGGGACAAATATATGTAGATCATACAAATGCGGCGGGAATTGAACCTTCTACCTCCTGTGGCTCAGCTGGCTATTCGCCCACTGCGCCGCGGTGGTCGTCATTTGTACATAGATAGATAGATAATATCTTTACTGCACACCGTTAAAATATAGGTAAACAAACAAACAAAATTAAAAAAAAAATAATTATAGGTACAATGGGCGACCTTATCACTAAAAGCGATCTCTTCCAGATTGATATTTCATGTACATGTCTTTCTAACTCTTGGAATTAAAATTGTCGCTTGAATGCTTTCGAAAAACTTGCCAGATTGATGAGAACCAGCGCAGTGATGTTGTTCTTTCCAACTTTTTTTCTGTTGAGCTTCCTTTTGAGTGAAGGACGCAGACACGAGTATAAGCTGTGGATGGTGTGTTTATGAAGTGACTGATATAAAGTGTATTTGTATTAAAAGTTCTAGACATCATTTTTAGTTGATTCAAGCAACTTGAAAACCCTAATTAAAAGCTGGAGGTTTTATGATTATGACTCAATTAAAATGATATTTTAGTGCTTGATAGCAAGGGTTAGGTATTTCTCGAGGCGGTGCAAATTATTGATTATATTGTCGATTGTAATACAGCCATCAAATCCCAACGCCTCGTCTTTAGTGGCCAATATATGTACATGCACTACGAAATGCTCCTGGGTTTACTCAGTGTAACCTACTGAGTAAACCCAGGAGCATTTCTTACGTCTGTCCCGTCTAGGCTTAGAATTTAAGAGATGGTTTCAAAAAATTCCGTATGTGTTCGGATAAGACTATAAAAATAAAAATACTATTTGAAATAAGCAACGCGACATTTCTTGATAATGTACTAAACTGCAACGTTTGCAGCTAAAAAACTGTTTATGTTATCCTGTAGATGGAGCTAACGGCGCTTTAGTCGTCACTAATTTCGGCCCTGATGTGACATAGCTTGGTAGCACAATTGGATAGTGCATCCTCGTATCAAGACCAAGATTGCGGGTTCAAGACCCGTCTGGGCTTAGAATTTTTGAGATTGCTTTAAAAATCTTGGTATTTACTTACTTGCTTAGTTGTTCTCAAGTACTCTCTTTGTTCGAAGGTTGTCTAGGAGAGCTTTCTTTAGCGTTAAGACCACACATTACCTTAATTTATTGTATCTAGCTAGTAAGTTATAATAAAGTATGTTCATTCATTCTAACACAAACTTCGGTTCAAGATTTTGCTACTGTTTGTTTTTAAAGGTATTTATTAATCAGAAATATTTATTCATATTCATTTATTTTGCTTACATATACATACATGAAATATACATTTTTCAGCTTAGATAGTAGGTACATAGCTTAGGGAGTAAGTACATATACCCTGTAAGGGCACTACAAGTTAGGTTTACGCCTTTTCAAAAAGTACAACAATTAAATAGAGAATTAAACATGTCTTAAATAATAAACAATATTTAAAAAGTTATTACTACATTTGAAAATGGAACTCTTAAGCCGTAGAATAAAATTTGTTTCATCTGATTGTCCATTGTTTTCACATTGTGGCGTCATTTTAAAAATTGCGTGATTACAATAAAATGGATTTAACTCGGGAAAATTTTCTTTGCATGATTTTTTACGATTTTAAGTGTAATTTGACAGCTCAGAAGAGCGTCGTTCGGCTTCAATCTGCTTTTGGCGAAGAAGCACCATGCAAGACAACTATTTATAGCTAGTTTGCAGAATTCAAACGCGGTCGTGTCAATCTCTTATGATGAAATTCGTGAAGGTCGCCCGTGCACCGCTGTGAACAACAAAAACATTGATGCTGTGCGCCGTATGATTGAAACAGACAGGCATGTGAGCTACCATGAGATCCGGAAATCTTTGGATATAGGCATGAGTCAAATACAATCAATCCTACACAAACATTTGGGTGTGAAAAAGCTGTGTTCTCGATGGATAGTTGGATTTTTTTTTCATCAAACCCATACGTATAAATGATATCGAGGTTTCTAAAATCACTTTTTTCTAAACCGAATAGTTTGCGCGAGAGACACTTCCAAAGTGGTAACATGTGCCCCTCCCCCTGTAACTTCTAAAATAAGAGAATGATAAAACTAAGAAAAATATATGATGTACATTACCATGCAAACTTCCACCGAAAATTGGTTTGAACGACATCTAGTAAGTAGTTTTTTTTAATACGTCATAAATCGTAAACCGCAATTTACCTTTCATTCATTCAACTCAAATATAAAAAAAGTTAGAACGAACTACAAGAACTTTTATAATATGTTACTTGCTGCTACGGAACCCTTCATGGGCAAGTCCGACTCGCACTTGGCCGCTTTTTTATTATTGATTCCGGAAACTTTTATTGTACCCCTCGTACTATATAGATTGTTATTGTATCTAATGATTTTCGCGCACTTCGTATTTTGAACTCACTTTTCAGAGCCAGTTCTTAACATACTATCATTTCGGGGCGATTTAAAACTGAAATCAGATTATTCAAAAATGAGTAAGCGACGTGACTTACATACAAACATTCTCTGCATCATCATATACAGTTCCTTGGAATCCTGCATTTATGGCTCATTCTCGTCATTAATTTTAATAAAATTGGCGATAGGGCCATAAACGACTGACGGGCCGCCTCCATTGCTGATGATGAATTGAAAGTATACTCTCATAATTAGCAAGAGTTTCTTAACATCATTACTCATAGTTTCAGTTTATCTACTGGAAGTAGGTAATATACCGTTAGGTACTGATATTGTAAACCAGTAGTTTCCTATATGTATGTTTGTAGAGGGTTATCTCAAAAACTACTAAGGGAGTAGGTACACACGGCTACACATCAAGCTATACACTTCCAGTATAAGCTGACCTCTCATTCTACGGAAAGCTTACACTATGCGAGGTCAGGTAATACTGGAAATGTATAGCTTGATGTATAGCCGTGTGTACATACCTAGTCAGGTCATAAGTATTGTCACACAGTAATAACTTTTCATTTAGAATGTTGGCCACAAAAAAGTTTATAGAATTCGAATTTCGAATTGTTCATGAAAATCAAAATGTATACTTTTTAGAATTTTACTCATTTTTAAATATGGAGTGGACGCTTAAAGAAGACCGTGTTGCAGTTATTGCGTTGCATCGTTGTGGTTACGCGCCAATTCAAATTTTTGACAAGCTGAAAAATTTGAATATAACCAAAAGATTCGTTTATCGCACCATCAAACGATACAATGAAGACTCTAGTGTAGATGACAGGTCAAGAAGTGGTCGCCCTCGGTCTGTTAGGACTCCAGCAGTGATAAAAGCTGTGAAGGCGCGAATTCAAAGAAATCCCAAACGTAAGCAGAAACTGTTGGCCCTTCAGATGGGGTTAAGCAGAACCACGGTGAAAAGGGAATTATTGAAATGAAGACTTAGGGCTTCGGGCATATCGAAGAAAACAGGACATCGTTTGAATGCTCGTCTAATGGAGCTGAGACTGAAGAGATGCCGCGCTTTGTTGAAGCGGTACGCGGGAAAAAAATATCGGGAAATTCTTTTTTCGGATGAAAAAATTTTTACCATAGAAGAGAGCTACAACAAACAAAATGATAATGTGTACGCACACAGTAGTGAAGAAGCGAGCAACCGTATTCCGCGTGTCCAACGAGGTCATTTTCCATCCTCGCTCATGATATGGTTGGAAGTTTCTTATTGGGGCTTAACAGAGGTACATTTTTGTGAGAAAGGTGTAAAAACGAATGCAGTTGTGTATCAAACTACAGTCCTGACGAACCTTGTGGAACCTGTTTCTCATACCATGTTCAATAACAGGCACTTGGTATTCCAACAAGATTCGGCGCCAGCTCATAGAGCAAAGAGCACACAAGACTGGCTGGCGGCGCGTGAAATCGACTTCATCCGGCACGAAGACTGGCCCTACTCCAGTCCAGATTTGAATCCGTTAGATTACTAGATATGGCAACACTTGGAGGAAAAGGCGTGCTCAAAGCCTCATCCCAATTTGGAGTCACTCAAGACATCCTTGATTAAGGCAGCCGCCGATATTGACATGGACCTCGTTCGTGCTGCGATAGACGAACTGGCCGCGCAGATTGAAGGCCTGTATTCAAAATCACGGAGGTCATTTTGAATAAACTTTAGTGTCATAAGAATCTATGTTTTGTTAAGTTCATTTTGGTATATAAATGGTTACATAATGAATAAACTTGTTTCAATTATTTTATATTAAACATGTGACAGAATTTATGACCTGACTAGGTATACCCTGTAAGGGCACTGCAAGTTCCGAACATTCACTCAATAATCGGAAGCTACGTTATCCCTGAGTGTTGTAAGTTATATTTTATTTTGATAAATTTCCGTTCGAAGTCGGGTTGGGTCAGCTAGTAAATAGTAATTCACAATATAACTTTTGAACCATGCTTACGGAAACAAATTTCTCCGAAAACGTGGTATTTACCAAAATTTGTAAGTTTTTGAATTTATTTGTTTTTTAGGGATAAGACCGCCCATTAAACATTTTCTTATTCTCATTATGTTTCACTCATGGCCTCATGACCAAGCTTAAGGTTGCTCAACGAGCTATGGAGAGGGCTATGCTCGGGGTTTCTTTGCGTGACAAAATCCGCAGAAGAACTAAAGTTGTCGACATAGCTCTCAAAATTAGCAAGTTGAAGTGGCAATGGGCAGGCCACATCGCTCGTAGAACCGATAACCGTTGGGGAAGAAAGGTTCTCGAGTGGAGACCACGGACTGGAAGACGCAGCGTAGGCCGACCCCCCACAAGGTGGACCGACGATCTAGTAACTCTCGACGATCTAGTAAGAATCGCGGGGAGCCGTTGGGCGCAAACGGCTACCAACCGCTCGTTGTGGCGATCTAAGGGGGAGGCCTATGATCAGCAGTGGACGTCTGATGATGATGATGATGATTATGTTTTATCTTGCTTGTAAGGTAGGTATAATAAAGTTTTTTTAATCATTCCTTTAACAGTTCCGAAATATCGGAACACTTAAAAAAACAATTCCTTTGTTAAGCTACTCGTATTGTACTATGAATTGTGAGTTTTTGAGTAGGTATCCAGATATTTTAACGCAGTTGCATTATTGCATGTGCCATGATCACGGCTCACAAACCATGGTAACTGTACCGATTTTAGTACAAATAGTATTTATAACCATGATAGTTTCAGAAGTTACTGGTATTGTAGCCAAATTATCGTATGAGCCTACCTCATCTCGTCATAGATGAATGAATGAATGAATATTCTTTATTATACCTTACAAGCTAGACACAACAGATATAAAGAAATAAAAAAATAAAAGTAAGCATAATGAGTGGTCTTATTGCTTAACAAGGCGATCTCTTCCAGACAACCTTTGGATGGAGAGAATCATTGCTTAATGGAGGATTGGCCGAGGTGTAAAATGAATAAATTTAATAATAGAAAAAAAATACTTAACCCTAAATAGTTATATACATACATTTTAGTTACATAAATAATTTTAAATAAATAAATATTAAATATAAAATAAATAAATATGTACTTACATACTTATACTTAGATATTCCGACGTCTCCTTTTTATTGCATTCATATTTTAACTTTAACGTGTAAGGTTTGAAATATCTTTGAAAATAAAAAAAACCGGCCAAGTGCGAAGGGTTCCGTACCATTATCTATACAAACGGCAAAAAAATCATGTCTGTTGTATGGGAACCCCACTTAAATATATATTTTATTCAATAGCACAATGGTAATTATTTACCTTATTTGAGGTTGGTGCCGATTAAGCTAGTCCTCTAACTTGTATGAGCGTCCATACAACTCAGAGGATTATCTTAATTGGCGTCAACTATGTATGTATGGGGACACCCTTTAATTATCAACTTTTTTTTATTTGTTGGAATTTATCCTTTATTGCTTTTTGCCAAATTTCGTGATTCTAGGTCAATGGGAACTACTATGTAACCTATAGGTTTCCGACCCAAAACCTAAAGGGTACTTCCGGTTGACCTAGAATTGTCAATTTGGTTAAAAGCAAGGTCTTACAGCATAAGTAAAGGAAAAACTCCGAAAAATAAAAAAGTTGAAAATTAAGATAAATATTGGTACTTACAAGTTTTCGCGAAAATCTAAATTTGCCCATATCTTTTTATCGTGTTGACTCAGGACCTTGATTTTTATACACCTAATAGGGACTATAGACCTCAGTATCTGGTATAAATTTCAACTTGCTACGTCCACCCGTTCCTGAGAAAATCGGTGGTGACACACAGACAGACAGACGGACAGACGGACAAGAGAGTGATCTTATAAGGGTTCCTTTTTTACCGTTTGAGGAACGGAACCCTAAACAGAAAACGATCAAGAAACAACAAGTGATCAAAATTGACACATCTCAATAATGAACAAATCGATGTGAATGACCCTAACCCTTATTTAGAGTTATTAGAGCCCAATAAACGAACCCACACTCAAGATCCTCTCAATTAATCAATCGTCACTTACTGAGCTAATCGTGATGCGGTTTATGATAATGGCTCATTTCGTTGATGTTGTTCGTGTACAGTTTTGTACATTGTAAAATAAACGTATAGTGTTTTGGGGTGAATGTTAACATTGTCTTTTGGTGGTCTCAATGTTGCTTTGTTTTTGATAGCTATGTAATTAATTTGGAGAAAATAAGATTGAAATCATGAGACTCACCGTCAGGTCCAGAGAAATTGATGGCTGCCGTCCACCAACACAATAAAGATATCAAATAAACCCTGTGATTGGGGATAGACAATGGGCCATCAATCAAGGCCATTCGGTCACATTTCAATGAGACGTTTTGATTGCTCAGTTGTTTTGGATTGTGGGCACGTGTGTACACACCAATTAACATAGTTTGAACTTCAGTAAACTTCGCATGTAGAGCCAACTATTTACATTGTTGCTTAACACATTAAACAATATTACAATATTGAGGAATTGTTTCATGACATATTCTAATCACAATATTAAGCTATGATTATAATTCTATTGTTCAGATTTTATTTTATATAGTTTTATTGTTGTAGTTATTTGACATTAATTTATTTATTGTAGACAATATATTTATTATTTTTAAAAATATATTTCATTGTGATATTTATATAATTGTGTCGTGCCTGCCCCAGTTATGGTTGAGAACTCGGCTCTCGAAGTTCTCGACGCGTATGTACACCTAGGACAAACAGTCCAATTAGGTAGGTCCAACTTCGACAAAGAGGTCAATCGTCGTATCCAACTCGGATGGGCAGTGTTTGGGAAACTTTGCAACGTCTTTTCGTCCAACATACCTCAGTGCCTTAAGACGAAAGTCTTCAATCAGTGTGTGTTACCAGTGATGACATATGGAACCGAGACGTGGTCCTTCACTATTGGCCTTATGAATAAGCTCAGAGTCGCTCAACGAGCTATGGAGAGGGCTATGCTCGGGGTTTCTCTACGGGATCGAATCAGAAATGAGGAGATACGTAGGAGAACTCAAGCCACGTTGAAGTGGCAATGGGCAGGCCATATAGCGCGCAGAACAGATGGCCGATGGGGCCGGAAAGTTCTCAAATGGAGGCCACGGACCGGCAAGCGCAGCGTAGGACGTCCACATACAAGATGGGCAGACGACTTGGTAGGAACCGCAGGTCGGCGTTGGATGCAGGCCGCTTCCAACCGCAGTTCTTGGAGATCAATGAGAGATGCCTTTGTCCAGCAGTGGACGTCCTACGGCTGATATGATGATGATGATGTATATAATGTTTTTTTAATTACATACTCTACGCTGAATTGATGTTATAAATGTAGGTTTCTTGTCAACTTACGCTTCTTAATCCCACTGTGGTGAGGTGAGCTAGTAGCTAATTGAGAGGAAAGAGGATTCGGTCCCCGCTGCGGGACGAATATTTACATGATCAGCAAATATTTGTTCCGAGTCTAAGTGTTTTGGCACGATATGACTGATACCTGCAATGCAGAACATCCTAGATTACGGTCGATACTATGACTGTTAGTATTGTGTCTTATTTATTTTTAGGGTTCCATACCTCAACAGGTAAAAAAGGAACCCTTTTAAGATCACTCTCTTTTCCGTCTGTCTGTCCGTGTGTCACCTTCGATTTTCTCAGAAACGGGTGTACCTAGAAAGTTGAAATTTATACCAGATACTGAGGTCTATAGTCCCTATTGGGTGTAAAAAACAAGGTCCTGAGTCAACACGATAAAAAGTTATGGGCAAATTAAGATTTTCGCGAAAACTTTTTAAATTTTCAACTTTATTTTTTATTTTTGGAATATTCCCTTTACTACTGTAAGTCTTTGTTTTTAACTAAAATTGACAATTCTAGGTCAACCGGAAATTTTCCATAGGTTTTGGGTCGAAAACCTATATGGGAGTTCCCGTTGAATGCCCGTTAAATCACGAAATTTGGCAAAAAGCAAGGTCTGTTAGCACAAATAAAGGAAAAATTCCAAAAAATAAAAAAAAGTTGTAAATTAAAGGGTGTCCCCATACATAAATAGATGACGCCAATTAAGATTTGTCCCTCCGAGTTGTTTGGACGCACATACAATTTAGAGGACTAGCTTAATCGGCACCAACCGCAAATAAGGTAATTAATTAACATTGTGCTATTGAAGAAAATAAATATTAAAGTGGGGCTCCCATACAACAGGCATGATATTTTTGCCGTTTTTATAGATAATGGTACGGAACCCTTCGTGCGCGAGTCCGACTCGCACTTGGTCGGTTTTATTTTTTTATACTGTTAACAATAATCTCTCACACGACGAATTATCTTGTAACTGTATGACACTTGACGATTATTGTCAAGAAATAAATCCACAGTTGTGATCTCAAGCCGTGATTTTAGACGATAAAAACATAATGATTCCGTGGGCGATGTAGGTGAATACATAAATCACGGACGGACAGATGGACGGCACTAAATCTATAGCACGTGAATCACTCACCGACCGGTGTAAATGCAGCTTGAGTTATTTCACAATTTTAGGTGGTATTCTGGAATTGATATTGAAACGACAATGACCAAGTAAAGTCCCTTTATTTACGATGGAAGTTGCGTGAGATATTCCTGTATTTTTTGGTAAACCTGTATTCTTTGACTTTTAGCATTCTTGTCCTTCTATGTTTTATATCCTTCTATTTACACCCATTTACTTCTAAGTGCCAGAAGTCAAGATTCTACATTTCAACTGTGTCGCCATCTTCTTTTGTGTTTTTATTTTGTACGTGTGTCGTGTCAAATAAATGTTTTCATTTTAATTTATTTTTTTAATTTGGATTAGTCCCATATGGCCCGGTGGCCCGATCCCGGCACAGGGCTGGATGTGGCTGGATGGCACTTTTTTGTGTTATCGGCATCATGCTGAGCTGAATACCAATTCTACCTCACAGTGTGGATTTGAATAACTATTTTTCTTTCTTTCTTTATTAGGTATATATATCTCTATATATATTCTTAGGTATATTCTTAGGCTTCCCAGTGTAATTTTAGACTGTGCCTCTACTTTTTATTAAAATTTCTCAAATTTACACTCAAAACATGTAGGCGAATCAATAATACCACCTACAATATTTTGAATTAATTTACCTTTATTTAATGTTTCTTACAACCAATCACGGGAAAGACTCAGCCAAGGTCATAATGTCTATTATAATTGTTATTATTTATTGCCACACAAAAACTGCAGCAACATACTTCTAATTAAAACTCAAACTAAATGTTAAATATCAGCCCATAAGCATTATAATATTTATTATTAATATTTAGTATTTATTATGGCTAATAATAACTAAAAACCTACTAGGACTTTACTAAAACTATAAACTGAGTCGACATTTACTAATAAAGAATGTTCATTTGACGTCCCACTTGACCTACTAGTCTCATTTTCATTTTTTCCCCCTTTTGAACCCTAATATCTCAACAACCCCCACACATTTTTAGCTCATCTAGTGACACCAAAATTGTACCATCACATACATCTATATATCAAATTTCACGATGATCGGATCAACGCTTCGAAAGTTATCATCGGACAAACAAACATACATACATACATGGAACGCTGATTTGCCTGAGTTGATTTAGAGATATTGCTTCGCTCGATTAATAATGAGTATCTCGTAAAAGTGCATTCTGAGAGTCTTTTCATATTTGTCTGAAATTTGATTTTGAATTTTCCTGAAAAAGTAGAAACAGAAACTTACTTTATCACGTTTACATAATGACATTTGGATATTATTTACTTCAATAACTTTATTTTTCCTTCTTTTATTTTCTTTTAGACAACATTCTTATACCTAGTTATGCAACCAGCTGAGATACGCATAACTACATTGAACGCATAATGACGCAAACTCTGCATTCTCAGATTTCTGGCTGACCGCTTATCAGCGACCACTCACGTGTTATGTGCCTCTTGACTTTATAATTGTAATACTAAATAAATCATTCGTCTCGAGAACGAAATTAGTCTTAGACGTTTCACTGTAACATTATTTTAATTAAATTCTTTTATCAAAATATAAAAGTTTTTAAAAACTCTTTTAACGTTCCCGTAAACTTCAATGGCGCAGGCGGGGCAGATTTTCCGAATTTCCGCGTAGTTTTTCACGTGTTTCCGTGAATTTTCGAACGTATCGGATCTGTTCGAGCAAATAAATAAGTGAAGCATCCTGGGATTGAACGAGCATGTTGATGACTGGCTGGTGAGTAGAATTTTCGCCATCCTTTCCTACCTTTTTCATGTTTTCGTGTCTTGTTATATTCGGAATCAAACTTTTTTCGTTATAACGTTATCTGGTTTCCTATTTTAGGAATTTGTTATTATAGAGTAGGTAGAACTAAGTAAACAGTGCAAATCAAAATTTAGGCCTGTTATAGTATTTGGTATTATTTATTAAAATTTATAAATAGCCAAAGAAATAAGTTTAGTATTAAATCAAATTCTAGTTTATCCACATAAAATTTTGTGATTAGTTTATTAACAATTTTAGCCCTAAATAAAAATAGTTTTATGTATAATAAATTGTGATTGATTAATAAATTGTGAAAATGTCGACTCTTACCCCAATACCAAAAGATATAGTAAATATAGTACCTCTCAATAAATGCCACCTTAATCTATTTTTAATGAAATGTGATTATGTGGTAGAAAAATTTGAAGGAAGTACAGAGCAAAATGTTTATGTATTACACACCATCACAAGTAAATTGACAGATGAAGCCGCAGCATTGGCTAGTGAGCGGAATGACATAATATCTTGGGAAAAATTAAAATCTGTTTTAGTGCAACGCTTTGGTGATCCTAGAAGTGAGGAATGTATTGCGATAAAGTTAAAAACTTTGAAAATGAAACATGGGGAAAGCTATTTAGAGTTTTGTAACAGGGTACAGTCTGTTAGATCAGTACTTATATCAAAAGTGAACCAATTGCTGGATGTAGATATACGGAATAGTAAGGTTAGCATATATAACAACCTGGCACTTAATGTATTCTTATACAACTTGCCCGAAAACCTTATTAGGGCAGTGTGAATGAAAATGCCCTCCACTTTGGAAAAGGCTTTGGAGTTTGTATTAGAAGATGTGAACTTTTATGGGCAGTATACTCTCCGTAATAAAATGCTTAGACCTCTACAAACAGCAGGTGCAACAACATCCACGAAATTTGGTACAGGTTCATCATCTCAGAACATGCCCATGCAGCTTAGTGGCTTTAGACCCACCTTCAATACACCCCCACGCTCTAACTTCGGCATTCCAAGTAACAGTCAGTATAGGCAACCTTTTTTTAATACATTCACATCGCAGACTTCAACTGTGTACAGACCACAGTTGATGCAGCCATCACAGTTTGGCCAGCAAAGGTTCATGCAACCACAAAATTTTAATCCGAAGCCGCAGTTTGGTAATAGGCCCCAGTTAAATCAGAACCAATTTGGTCATAAACCATTTCAACAAAAATTCAATACCGATGTCACAATGAGGACCGCTCTTCCTCAAAAACCACAAATACAGGCACAACAACCTCAGGGATTTCGATTGAATGAGCTTGAGTTAGGTGAAAATTACGATTTGGAAAATTATGATGATCAACATAATCATTTGACTGAAGATGATTATGCGGATTATTATAACTCACAACAGACAATATTCAGTCGCCTAATGAAGAAAATGTAATTGAAGCTGAATATTTTCACATACGTGCCTCTACTATAGTGAACCGGAAGTGATAAACTTAAACTGTAATATTAAATTAAAACTGCCGTATATATATATTTATCAGAAATCGATACAAAATTTATGATGGATACGGGCAGTACGCGATCTTTCATCAGTCCACGAAAAGTACATGAGTTTTTCACTGACTATGTTCTGTGTGAACCGTTTACTGTCATCAGTACTCATGCTTCAAGTACACATAACGAAGTCATTGAAATTCTATTAATGCCATCTTTCCACTGCAGTGAATTCCACAAATTCTATGTTTACGACGTAAGACTCTCAATACGACGGACTTATAGGTAACAACTTATTGGTACAGTTAGAAGCAGTTATTGACTTAAAACATCACAAACTTCGGACCAAGACAGCGACTATACCTATTGTAATACGTATAACAAATTACGTAATAGAGTTAGCTGCACGCTCTGAACAACGAGTAAAATTACCCACTGACTTGTATTCCGGGGAAGCCCTCATGACAAACAAACAATTCTGTGAAGGGGTTAGAATGCCCGCCGCTATAGTCCATTGTGTCAATGGATATGCGACCACAGTTATTCAAAACTTAGTAGACAAACAAATGATTTTAACAATTTCATCACCGTTTAAGGTAGAGGAAATCGACAAGGACATTATAAACATAAACTGCTATAACGACATTGAAATGAAAGACATGGAAGTAGATGACATTTTAGAGGCAAATTTAAAGAGACTTAGACTTGACCACATGAACCAAGAGGAACGAATATGCATTTCTGAATTATGCAAAAAGTATAAGGATATTTTTTATAGTGATCAGATTCCTTTAAGTTTCACAAATCAGGTAAAACATTTTATTCAAACCAAAAATGAAGATCCAATTTATGTAAAGCCATACAGACAACCTCCTGTGCAAACGCAAGAGATTAAAGTTCAAGTAGATAAATGATTAAAAACAATGTTATCCAGGAATCCCATTCACCGTGGAACGCATCAGTTCATCTTGTACCCAAGAAAATGGACGCTTCAGGTGAAACAAAATTTAGAATGGTTATTGACTACCAACGACTCAATGACATTACGACAGATGACAAATATCCCTTACCTAACATCATGAACTTATTTGACAAATTGGGCAAAAGTAAATATTTCACGACTTTAGTTTTAGCTAACGGTTACCACCAAATTGAAATCAACGAGACTGATAGACAAAAGACAGCGTTTAGCACAGAATCGGGACACTACGAATTTCTAAGGATGCCTTTTGGCCTTAAAACCGCCCCCGCAACCTTCCAACGAGCTATGGACAATGTTCTTAGAGGACTCCAAGTGTTACATTGCCTTGTATACATGGACGACATAATTGTTTACATGCAGGAACACATTAAAGACTTAAGAACCATCTTTGACAGACTGAGGGAAGCCAACTTAACAGTACAGCTCGATAAATCCGAGTTTTTACGAAAGGAAGCACTGTACTTAGGTCATACTATCACTGATCAAGGCCTTAAACCTAATGATGACAAGATAAAGACAGTTCTAAATTACCCACTACCAAAAACTGTAACCGGAATTAAAATCATTCTGGGATTAATTGGTTATTATATGCGTTTTATCAAAGACTTTGCCAAAGTTACAAAACCATTAACGAATTGTCTTAAGAAGGGAAATAAAATAATAATAGATCAGAAATATATGAACGCTTTCCATCATTGCAAAGAACTTTTAACGCACGCGCCTCTACTTCAGTATCCCGATCCATCAAAGCCCTACATTCTTACAACAGACGCCTCAGCTGTCGCTGTTGGTGCCGTACTATAAGTGCCGGTCTGTACTTACAGGGTACTGTAAGTACAGACCGACCTATAGTTTATGCGAGTAGGACTCTCAGTGAAACTGAGATGCGCTACAGCACTATAGAGCGCGAGCTCCTAGGAGTGATATGGGCCGTAAAACACTTTAGACCATATCTATATGGTAATAAATTCATCATTAACACTGACCATCGCCCTCTGGCTTGGTTAGATTCCTTAAAAGAACCAAATGGCAAATTAACACGTTGGCGATTGCGACAAGGTAAACGCTATTGATAGTTCATCGGACGGATCAATGGTAGTTAATGTAGACAAAAAGGAACAGCGACTTCAAAAACACCTTCAGGACATAACTGACAAAATTACTGATTTAGCTAACGACACTGATGACGAACCCATAGAAACAATAGTATTATCTGATAATTCCGACACAAAGACAATTCGTTATATTTTTGAACGAGTGCAGGATTACCCATTACCACCTTTATCAAGTAGCTCAAGAGGAACAGTTCATTCAGCTGCAGATCTTGAATCTAAAAGGATTCCTATTCTGAATGAGGCCGTTGACACAAAGCCAAACCAGATCCTTATCTATACTTGGTTTAGGAAGGAAACAAGCGTAAGAAAAATATCTAGAGAAAAACAAAAAGTTCTTGAAGTTTGTATGCCCATAAATGACCAGGAATTAATAAAACAAAGTTTAAAAGAATACATCATACCTAAAACTAAATACTTTATCTATTTTGAAAACGAACAACACAGGAAATACTTTAACAGTATAATTATAAAATTATTCAAAGCAGGTATGGTAGATTTTTTACCCGAGAGAGTATATAAAGAAGACGAAAATGAACAGAAGGTGATAGTAAAGCAACATCATGAAGGGCAGACGTGTCACCGGGAAAAAAGGAAACAATGGTTAGGATAAAAAGGAATTACTTTGGGTACACGGATTCTAATAAGTTATTTGACGGTTAATTTGAATTACATGCAACAATTGTTGAATGACCACGCTAAACGGCCAAAATACCTCTATCAGTACCTTTCGGATAAAATCATTATTATAAACACGGGATTTATCACGTACCGTCTTATCGGTGTTTCGACCGACAATGTTTCCGTTCAATTCGTAACCTTCATCAGGGTGAGTGCGATCCGCTCCGAATAACGTCTCGCCTCGCATTGTCGGTCGAAACACCGATAAGACGGTACGTGATAAATCCCGTATTTATAATAATGATTGAAATCAATCACGAAAGTTTTCTAAGTAAAATTTCGGATAAAATATTGGTTAAAAAGCAAAATACAAGAGAAAAGAGAGTAGGAGAGACTGTAGAGTTAGAACCAGACGATACTGTGTTTGCAAAGGATATCAACACTAGGAAAAGTAACCAAGGTACCAAGGTAAACCAAGGTATAGAAAAGCTAAAGTGACAGGAAGAGTAGAGCGTAACGTAGCTTTAATGCAAATAGGTAAAAAAACAGACAAAAGTAGCGATTAAAAATGTAAAACGTCCTCCACAGGTGGTGCTTGGTCGTACTGACCCTGCTTCCCCAAAACCAGGGCGTTCATCTTCAAAGGATTGAAAACAATCCCGGGATATTACCAGTTAAAGAAAGACAAGCGTTTAAGGAGGAAGATAAGTGGTTAATAGTTAAGATTTTAGATTTAAGCGGTATTAGTAGCAATTTAGATTATCATATATTAAAGTTTAATCAGTTTCTTAGATTAGTAGATGGTCATAAACCATATGCCCATGAGTTTTTAGGTATTAGGACTCAAGTACAGTACATGCGTAACATAACTGTAGTGAAATTTAGGCAGTTGGTTCCATTACATAGATATAAAAGAGGCTTAGTTAATCCCCTCGGATCATTTATTAAGGCAGTCTCTGGAAATTTAGATAACGATGACGCTATTCGATATGATACTCTTATTTCGCGAATTGGCTCTAAAGAAAACGCAATGGATAAAAAGATAACCTTGATCACCAGAATGTTGGATAACTTTGTGAATAGTACAGAAACCTTACAAGAAAATACGATAATATTGGAAAAAAGATTGAAAAGAATTGAAAATTTACTACAATATAAAGATTTTAAAGAAAACGCTAGTCTCTTTCTGGTGTACACCCTAAGCATGTTTGATACGTTTATGAGTATGTTCAGGATTATGTATGCAACGGTTAATGAAATAGAGACAGCTTTGGCATTTAGTAAAGTGTCTGTACTACATCAGTCTATCGTAAATCCTATAGAATTACTTCAAGTGTTAAAATCCATAGAGCAAGTAAATAGTATAGTTTATGAAGTTAATGAGAATAATTTGTTAAAATTTGAAAGAATTATCACTGTAAAAGCTTATGTAAAGGAAAACCAGTTAAAGTTCATAATGGGAGTTCCATTAATAGATAAAAATATCTACAATTATTTTTAAATTTATTTATTACCGATTTATAAGGATTCTATAAACAAGACAATTGTAGTTTTTTTCCGAATTCCCTTACCTTTTGGTGAAAGATTCGAAATACCTGCCGGTCTCGAGACCATGCGAGAAAATTTTCTGCAGATAACAACTTCTTATGCAGCGAGAATAACGTGGTTCAGTTTACAACACTGACGTGTGCAGAGTAGCTTCTGGAGTTCCAGACAGATCTTACCTCATGTATACCATACGCAGTTGACATCGAAGACACCAAGGTTCAGAGAATCAGTTTGGATAGCTGGATTGTTTTTACATGTAAACCAACAGTATTGGTGAAAAAATGTAATCATGATAATACAAGAGAGTCGCTCTATGGTACATCTATTATAACAACAAATGAAGACTGCGAGGTTATTCTGGACGAGATTAAACTAAATTATCGCAGAATACTTAAAGAACGTCTACAGTATAAGATCACTCCAATTATTACGTTTCCAAAGTTAAAAACGATGAACTTTACTTCATTGCCTACTGTTAACATCAAGTACATTGATTTGGAGGAAATTAAACAATTTTCACGTATTCTAAAGTTAAAAGAAAGTGTGTTCAGTGAAAGTGAAAAGATATCAGTGGCGTCAGAGTAAACAGTGTTAGTTTAGGCACTCTATTATTGTACTTAATCTTAAGCGTTTTTATTATTGGTTTTATTGTTTATTGTTTTATGCTTACGCGAAATGATCGGATCAGAGCTTCCGCGATACCCGATAATTTCGCTCCTGAGGAGGGAGGAGTTATGCAACCAGCTGAGATACGCATAACTAAATTGAACGCATAAAGACGTAAACCCTGCATTCTCAGATGTCTGGCTGGCCGCTTATCAGCGACCACTCACGTGTTATGTGCCTCTTGGCTTTATAATTGTAATACTAAATAAATCATTCGTCTCGAGAACGAAATTAGTCTTAGACGTTTCACTGTAACATTATTTTAATTAAATTCTTTTATCAAAATATAAAAGTTTAGTTTTTAAAAACTCTTAACGTTCCCGTTAACTTCAATACCTACAGCAAACACAACAAATAAGTCTTGGTATATACCAACTAAGACAAATAAGACTTCTTTTCCATGTGTGGTGTGCAGTCCAACTCCCAACAGTCAATAAAAAAAGTAAGGACATATTTTTAAATTAAAACTTTTTTACGCACGCTTGACTTGGGGGAAAAGTGCGAACGGAAGTTGAGAGAGATATATAAGTTAGTGAAGATAGAAAGAGAGAGAGTTACGTTTCGTATATTTTTAAATGTTAATATGTGAGTGCGAGTTGCGTCTGTCCAGAAAGAACATAGACTGATCGACCTATTGACGTGTAGACAATTTTGTAATTGAACAATTTTATAAATTAATATTTTGACAAAGAATGAATGAATGCATGAGAATTCTTTACTACTTTACTACTTCTATTTCTTTACAGACTACCTCCGTGGTGCAGTGGGCGAATAGCCGGCTGAGACGCAGGAGGTAGCGGGTTCGATTCCCGCCGCGGAACAAATGTTTGCATGATCTACAAATATTTGTTCCAGGTCTGGTTGTTTCCCTATGTATTATAATTTACAAAAAAAAATGTATATAAGTATTTTATCAGTTATCTGGTTCCTATAATACAAGCTCTGCTTAGTTTGGGGCTAGATAACGCTGTGTGGAATTTCCAGCAATATTTATTTATTTATTTATTTATACCTTACAAGCTAGACACAACAGATTTAAAGAAACAAAACAAATAAAAAAATAAAGAAGTATCACTTCAGCCGTGTGGTCTAAAGCACGCTCGTTTTTTTCCAAATAAACGATGCAAAATCTTATAAAAATAACTTATCGCAAATTTAATTCCAGAATAAGCATCTAATCTGTTTGCGTGTGGCCCCCTATCGATACTGCAATAATACTATCACAGGTAGGTACTACATGTAGGTATCATTTATTGTGTTTTTATATGTATTTTATATTATATTTATTGTCTAAATCAGCTTTGTTTGGAAATTGTGAAACCTTGACGATTCTATTGGGTTTATGTTTTGATGATCTCGTAATTCAAAGTCGTCTTTTTAATGTACAATAGCGGTTTAACTTTAAAGTTAACGTTTCTTTGTCGTTATGCGATTAAATATTTTTATTGCATTTTATTGTAGACGTGGGCATTTACTGATTTAACATACTAATGATAAAATACTTACTAGCTGACTAATCCGCAGCTTCGCACGCGTAGGTTTTTATTACAACATTACCCTCCTGCGCAGTTCGGTAAAAAGTAGCCTATGTCACCCGGGGATAGTGTAGCTTCCCAACAGTGAAATATTTTTTTAAATCGGTCCAGTAGTTTCGGAGCCTATTCGTTACAAACAAGCAAACAAACAAATCTTTCCTCTTTATAATATTAAGTAATATGGTATCCCGAAGTTTTATGTAGATATTGATATGTTCTCTAGTATTGTAGAACATACTTTTGTTCTATTATCAATAGTTTCCGCAGCGCATACGATGAAAGACGTTTTAGGGCACTTTTTTACACCTTGGGTTACGTTACTTAAATTTTAGTAAGGATCCCTAATCTTTTCTAGCAATACATATAGCTTATGTCATTCAGGTTGAATGTAGCTTTCCAACGGTGAAAGAACTTTTGAATTCTGCACAGTAGTTTTTGAGTTTATTAACTTTTTTTTCTTTTAATCATATCAGTTTTTATTAGTCAAAGCTTATGAATTTATAACAACATAAAATATTTAAGCCTAATCTAATAAGCCGCTGCCGGCGGGCAGCGTGCCCAGAATGCTGGCCGCATTGCCACGTTGAATGGCAATGCTTAAACGTTGGCAAAAATACTGGCCAGCATTTTGGTCACGCGTCGCCTTGACCAGGCGTTTTAAAAGGTCATTATAAATGTTGTGGGCGCTCGGTCCCCACGGACCAAGGGTCTCCACCCCAAAAAGGCTCAAATATAAAGCATGTGTTTAGACTACTATATTTGCGCCTTTTGAAGTTTTCAGCCGGTTCAGCCCCCGCACCAGCCTTATAAAATAAACATGTGTATGTTTATTCATTATAAACATACATACACACAAAAATACAAATCTTTCCTCTTTATAATATTAGTATAGACTAGCTGACCCCCGCCCGCGGCTTCGCACTATTGAAATTTCCCTTTGCCGTGGGAACGTCGGGATTAAAACGAAGTCTAACTAAGTCTTGTCAAAGTGATGCGACACTTTATGTAAATGACTTCACGTCAATGAACGACGGTTAAATTATATGCATATTGTGTATACAAAAATACTAAAATTGCGATTAAAAAATAGAGGGTGGTGATAGGAGGGTCAAATAGTAGATTATTAACCAAGGGGATAAAGCAGTGTCTTCTGTCGCGGGTGACGATTTAAATCGCGAGCGTAACGAAGGACTCGAGGTTTACTCCCGAGCGTAGCGAGGGTGCTAAAAACTTAAATCCCTCGCTTCGCTCGTGATTTAAGACGAGTCTTGAGTGTAGCGAGGGATTTAAGTTCACCCAAGACTAAGACAGCTTTATCACCGAGGAAAATACTCTACTTTTCGTACCATTTGCGAAAAAATGAACACAATAATAATATGAGATAAGCATTTATTAAAAATAATGACAATTAAAAGTAAAAGTTAACATTCGAAACATTGGTCCAATTATTGATAAAGAGAGTTACATTTTTGTTTGGTACATTTATTGTTGATGAGTTGATTTGAGTATTTGATTTAACATCGTAACGTATTTTTAGAACATTAACTTATTTTAAAAATAAATTAAAATAAACTTAACGTTTATGTATTTGAAGAAAACAAAAACGCGGCAAATTCCTAGACTAATATTTTTTTGTCGGAAAAGCAAAGGCATCAAGCTCATACGGCCTCGCCGGTTTTCGTAATTTTATTTAATAATCATAACTGCATAATAAATACGTATTCCTTTTTCAAAAAGATGTATAATGCTTTATATACAAACTCAATGGTGTAAACACAGATGTAGTTCAGTATAAATTTCGGTAAGTATTCCAAATTTAAATCACATTCTCCCCCTAGAGGATGAATGAAATTCAGTACAATTTTCTTTCCCTGTTTTTAACAGATTAAAAATGACTATTGTTATGTTCGCTTTTTGTTGCATAGAATGTCACTTTTTTGAGCAAGTGGTACGAAAAGTAATTTACGACATATTCTCATACCTACCAAATATCCAAAAATAAATTCATTAAAAGCAGTCTACCCGTTTCGAATAAGTGCGACACCCAAAACAGCGTCACGAGATTTTTATATATTAAATGAATTTTCATGTATTTATAACCAACTACCAAAAAAGGAGGATGTTGTTAATTCGTGGGGTTTTTGTATGTATGCTCAGCGATAAATTCTTTGCCACATTTTCAGATATTAATGATTTTTATAGATGACTAGTTGACCCGCTGAACTTCGTACCGCCTTTACATGCATATAACGCGGGCTGTCAATATACGTCACCCTGGTAGAATTGTCAATTGTCGTCCCCGGTCATCATTACTAACCCGTTTTTTATTATATATATATATATATATATTTACAACCATACTTAACCATAGACAAAATTATGGTTAGCTGTCATTTGCGTTTTGTTATTCCATGTCAAATGCGTTTATGTTATACCTACCACGTTTTATAGTGACTTGTATTATCTTCGACGCTGTATGTCACATGACATGGGAACGCAGTCGAATGGGATAAAAAGTATCGTATGTCCGTCTCTTGGTTCTAAGAACGGGATAAAAAGTATCCTATGCCCGCCTCCTGGTTCTAAGCTAGCTTCCCACCAATTTTCAGCCAAATCGGTTAAGAGGGCATTCCAAAATCTGACGCTGTCAATTTTAGATATTTACGAAGCCGGCCGGCCGTTGAACTTGCTGCGTGGCTTGCGGATGTGTGAGTTTGAGTCCTATACACCTCACTATAGGACAAGAAATGTTGATCCTTTGTCATGTCGATCAAATGAAAATGTTAATTTATAGTGTGTTTGGTATCTTCCTACCTATCTTCATTTGTAGTTTAAAGTATTTATATTTTAATTGTATTGGTTAAGCGCTTGACCACTTAGGTACTCACTTGATGGTAAGGTGTAAGAGGGAGCCAGCTTGCCTAGATAGAACGTGTACACTCTGGACTTGAAGACTCCGAGATTATAATGGTCTGACAAGATTTCTACAAGTAAAATAACTAGTGGTTCGCCCCGAACTGAGATCTCGTCAGTCTTCCACAAAACAAAAAAAAAAATATTATTCATAATCTTTGACTAATTGATCGAGCAAAGCGAAGTTTCTAAATCAACTTGAGCAAATTGGCGTTGTATATGTATGTTTGTTTGTCCAAGGGTAACTTTCGAAGCGTTGATCCGATCATCGTGAAATTTGATAATATATAGGCAGGTAGTGTTGGCAAAATCCTGGTTTTATTAAATAGCCTAAATATGTTGGGGGGTTGTTGAGATATTGGGGTTTAAAAGCGGTGAAAACAAACAAAAATAAGACTATAAGGTCAAATAGGACGTTAAATGAAAGATCTTTATTAATACATTGAGAACCCGTTTTTATTATTAGTTTATTCGTCGTAGTTTTTTATTTACTAGTCGTAATAAAAACTGGATTTTGACAATTCACAAGGTACACTAGTGACTCCACAGTGCTGAAATTTGGTATTCGTGTAGCTTATGTGACACTTATGTAAGGAAAAGTCTGATATCCAAAATACCTGAAATATTTAACCTAAAACGAGTAGATAACCAATTAACATGAACTCCCGTAATTTGTAATTTGAATGCAACTTTAGGTCAAGTAAGTTGGTTATGAATTTTGTGGCGCTGTTGTACAATAGGTTCTCCCCGAACTAAGAACTTGCAAGTTTGTTAGGTCAAATGGGACGTCGTATAAAAAAAGTTCTTCATTAGCACGTTTTGAGACCGTTTTTATTTTTAGTTTAATCTTTGTAGTTTTTGAGTTTACTGAACTTTGACAAAATTCACAGGGTACACCAGTAACTCCACAGTGCTGAAATTTGGTATTCGTGTAGTTTAAGTGACACAAATACAGGGAAAAGTCTAAAATTCAAAATAACTGCAATTTCTACCTCTATAAAAGTAACCAATTAACATGAAATCCCATTACTTGTTATTTGAATAAAACTGTAGGTCAAGTAAGTCTGTGGTTGTTATTTCGTGGCACTATTTTATAAGTCAAAAATTATGAATAATATTTTTTTTTGTTTTTTGAGAGACTCGCGAGATCTTAGTTCGGGGCGAACCACTTGCATAACAGTGCCACGAAATTTATAACCAACTTACTTGACCAACAGTTGCATTTTAGTATTTACCTAAGTATGTAGGATAACATTCAGTTTGTTATCATATAAAAAGTCTTAGGTAACTTACACATTACAAAACAATTTTTTATTTTGTTTTTTGTCGTATAGTTTTGGAGTGCGAACAATCTCAAATTACCATGATTGATAGGAACATCAACAAAGATTACAGGAAAAATAAAACGAAGTCTCTATCTGAAACAAATTTACTTAGATAACTTTTGTGATTTATTTTCATTTTAGTTCTACTGGTGTGTAAAGTTTTACTTCAATCGGACAACTTGCTGAGGAGTTCCATGAAACAGCTCCTGACTCCATCATCAGATCAGAGCGCTTTTAGTATAGTAAAGTATTTTCATTTAAATTCTACCGGTATGCATAGTTTGACCTCAATCGGATAACTTGGTGAGGGGTTCCACGGAACAGCTCCTGTCTTCATCATTAGATCAAAACGTTTTTAGAATAGTCAGTTTTAAATCTCTCCCTATCTTTAAAAACATGGTCAGACAACACTTTCTGTCATCCATTGCTCACTAGGCCATTTATTTATTTATACATTTTTATAATTTATGTATGTAGGTATGACAATATATATATATAAATATATATATGTATCTTAATATTAATATTTATTAATTTTATGATAATATTATTTAATATAATTAAGCATTTTATTTTATATTAACTATATTTTTTATAAATTGTAATATATGCTTGTTTTTTAAAAAAAAAAAATAAAACTGATTCTAAAAAAATCTTATGCCGCCGTCCTTATTTGTTCATATAGATTCTGTCCATCCAAAGGTTGCCTGGAAGAGATCGCTTTTAGCGATAAGGCCGCCCATTGTACCTATGATTTAAATTTGTATTTTCTTTTATATGTTTGTATTTAATGGTGTGCAATAAAGAAATTATCTAATCTAATCTAATCTAATCTAGTCTGGAATTTTTATTTAAGTTCTACCGGTGTGCAAAGTTTTACATCAATTGGATAATTTGCTGAGGAGTTTCATGAAACAGCTCCTGACTCCATCATCAAATCGGAGCGTTTTTAGTGTAGTTGAAAAAAATCATTTTAATTCTACCGATGTGCAAAGTTTTATTTCAGTCGGACAACTTGCTGAGGAGTTCCATGGAACAGCTCCTGACTTCATCATCAGATCAGAGCGTTTTTAAAATAGTAAAGTATTTTTATTAAAATTCTACCGGTATTCATAGTTTCACCTCAATCGGACAACTTGCTGAGGAGTTCCACGGAACAGCTCCTGACTCCATAATCAGATCAGAACAGTTTTAGTATAGTCTGGAATTTTTATTTTAGTTCTACCGGTGTGCAAAGTTTTACATAAATTGGATAATTTGCTGAGGCAAAAGTGTTTCAAAGTGATCCTTGTAGATGTTGCATATACTTGAAAATTTACTAAGAAAATTGCCTGACGCCCCTCCAAAAACTAAAAAAAAAAATTGGACGTTTCAAAGTGATCCTTGTTGATGTCGCATATACTTTAAAATTTACTAAGAAAGTTACCTTATGCCTCTCCAAAAACTAAAAAAAACATATGCGACGTTTCAAAGTGATCCTTGTAGATGTCGCATATACTTGAAAATTTACTAAGAAAGTTGCCTAACGCCCCTCCAAAAACTTAAAAAAAAATATTGGACGTTTCAAAGTGATCCTTGTAGATGTCGCATATACTTTAAAATTTACTAAGAAAGTAGCCTTATGCCCCTCCAAAAAATAAAAAATAAATTCGACGTTTCAAAGTGATCCTTGTAGATGTCGCATATACTTGAAAATTTACTAGGAAAGTTGCCTTACTACTTTAAACTACTTTTTTACTGTTGCCTTACTTTTTTAGTTTTTCCAAAAACTAAAAAAAAATATTCGACGTATGAAAGTGATCCTTGTAGATGTCGCATATACTTGAAAATTTACGAAGAAAGTTGCCTTATGCCCATCCAAAAACTAAAAAAGGGACGTCTCAAAATGACGATGATGATGGATGTCGCATAAACTTGAAAATTTAGTGATCTCATGCCCCTCCACCAATAAATAAAATACAGTAATATAAATTTCACAGTACCCACAAGCTGTTTGGCTCCCTACAAAAATAGTATGAAATCTACGGCAAACGAAATATACGGTGTACGGTATTTGTACAAAAATATTTTGATTGGGCCAAATTTTTTTTGTATGAAAGATCTATTTTTTTTTTAGATTCGTATATAAAAAAAAGTCCTGAGAAACATTAGTTTTGGCGCTAATGCTCTAAGTTTTATACTTTTCGAATTACGAGGTGGATGGAAGTGAATGGGGGAGAAAAGGGGGACTTTAAGATTTATTCCCAACTCACCAAAACTCCCTCTATACGATCATACCAAACATTTTTACCCTACAAGGGGGCATCTGGGAGAACAATGATGTCAATGAGTTTTATAGATCTGTAAGTATCCATACAGATCAAATCACTCGGTCGCGCTATAATTGAATGCTGTTGCATAATAGTATTATATATACGTAACTATGTATAGTGTTCGTGACAAAGAGCAACACGTCCTCCCTCCAAAAGCGCTCGGCGCAGACTGCCAGTGGCCGCGTTGAGTTTCATCATATTATATGTGATTTTAAAAAAATCATATTATAATAATTAATGGATAGTACACTTCTAGTTTATTTTTATATGTAAATAAAAGGTTGAACTTTGTTAAAGCATGTGAATTTTAACTTATAAACATTCTACTTTCGAATAAACGACATCTTTTGAAGCGTAAAATTGCGCAGTTTTTATTCGTTATTTTTTTTAAATATTGTATTAATATACTAAAAATTTTTAAAAGCATTTCAATAAAGACAATATTTTTGTTGTAATGTTATTTTTGTTAAAAATTTTACGACTCGTTTTTTGGGTGAAAACAGGGTTAGATAGTTCACTCAATTGCTCATTTTACGAGACCGCGAGTTACAAATTAATTTATTTGACGAATGTGATATGTTTAAATTTTTTTTTCGATCTTTTAAGTTTTGATGAACCAAATTTTGGGTGTATTTATTTTTGTTTCTCTCTCTTTATCAACCGAGCCACAGACTTGTTCGAAATATTCGCATAAAACGGGTAACAGAAGACAGGGCCCTTAAGCCGTTCTTGAGTTATAAATAGTGTAACTAACACGACTTTCTTTTATATACTGTAGATGATTTTAAAGTTCTAATCAGATTTTCTTTCGGATTTCTATTTTAGAACTTAGTTTAATTTTTGTTATAAGATTACTTGTCAATCTTGAAGTGCGTTATCCTAGAGCACTTAGCAATCAAGTACAAATCATGACTTTCTGTTGATCACTGTTATTTTCACCATTATTCCACCTTACCTCCAAACAACTTAATTCTGCCTGTACATATCTCACGCGATAACCCAATAACAGTGTATACATGTTCAAACATGTTCCTTATCCGCGGCGCCTTCCTTACAAAGTAACACATTATAAATCAACGTGAATTAGCCGTAGGTACCTACACTTTCCCTATTCTGCACCCCTAGAGGTGAGAAATTAACTAGAAAAAAGCCGGAAAACTGTAGCGGGGTAAATAAGGTGTAGAAAACTTTCCCATCGTAAGTAGGTATAATAATAATAATAAATATTTATTCAGTACATGATACAACAATAAATATACTATAACTAAACTAAGCATGCTAAAAGAAAAAATTAAAACTAATGTAAAGTAGGAATAGATTAACAGATAGTTATAGTCTCACTTTATATAGTTCCCTAACCTCCACCCTAGGAAAACCCTGTGTTGTGGGGGTTAGTTCTCTTCCGAACTCGTACTTAATAAAATAAATCAATTTATCAACAATATCCAGATTATATTGCAATTGGTTGTTTAGAGTGATGTGTAAAGTAAGTATCAATATCAAATGTAGATGAGGTCAGATATGATTATGGATGTAGTTGTGGAGTAATGTACAAGTGCCTACGTGGTGTGAATGAGGAGGAGGAGGAGGAGGAGGGGGGGGAGTGTTACGGTATACTTATATGAATTGTATGTACTCGTAAGTAGGAGGTGTATATGTTAATACGTACTGCTTTACGTTGGTGTAATTAGGTATATTATTATTATTTTCAATAAAAACGGATTATTGAAGTAAAACTTCTTTACGCATGCTCGAGTTAGGGAGTAAGCTGGTGAATACATTACGAAAAGTGCGAACGAAAGTTGAGAGAGAGATATAAGTTAGTGAAGATAGAAAGAGAGAGAGTTACGTTTTGTATATTTTTAAACGTTAATGTGCGAGTGCGATTTGCGTTTGTCCAGAATGAACATATTAATATTTTTAATAAGAAGTTTAACCTCAGTCGTGTTACCATGATTTTTAGGTTTTTGAGTATCCCGATATTTCGACGCAGTAACATGCACTAACGCAGTGAGACGTGCTGTAAGCTGTGCTCTTTGTTGGTTATGGTTACCTAAAAGACAAAAGATGGAAACAAAGTGTACAAAGATAAATAGGCAGAATAAAAAATTTAAAAATGGAAAGAAAGGCAATAGACGCCGCAAGAACGCTAGGACGATGAATTAAAGAAAGCCGCCGGCGGAAAAAGCTGGATAGAAAGAGCACAAGACACGAAGCTATGGAACAATTTGGAGGAGGCCAATACCCAAAAGAGGCCCTAACCAAAATGAGTGGCTGTAATACCCTTTTTTGGCTCAAGGCTTATAGTAACTGGGTACGTATCTTTTGGTTGTTTATTGATTAAGTTATGTAACGTGTTTTTAATTGTCTGTATTTATCCATCGTATATATTTCCTGTGTTTGTAACGTATGTCGAAATAAATGTCTCTGCCTATCTATAAATCTACCTGTCTAAGTGATAGATGAGAATGTTAGGTTTTGATCGCCCTCCTCAATCGAACCATTTCATTACTGAGGATCGTGTCTTTTTTGGTGAAGCTCAGTGCTTGCCTTCAGTGGTTCCAGTTCTGCACTTTATTTAGGATCTTTCCTGCCACCATTTGGTGCTCTAGATTGTCAAAGCTTTTACTATATGGCCAAAATACTGAAGTATAGGATCGACAGCGTGCGAGTGGTACCTTTGGTGTTACAAACTTCCATAGACTTTATGTTTAGTAGAGTTGAGTTCCTTGTGAAAGGGTTTGCCCGGGAAAGTACTACCACCATACCTATTTCTGCCGTAAAACAGCATTGCTGTATTTCGGTTTGAAGGGTATGTTTGCTGGTGAAATTACAGGCACATGAGGCTTTACACCTTTATGCCTCAAGTTGATGGACGCAGGGAATTGCATCGTAAGGCACATTTCTAACGTGCGTGACCTACGAGGCAATTCTCTTTTACCACTTAACATCAGATGACCCATAAGGACAAGCTTATGGGTCATATGTCGATGTAGTATAAAAAAATGGCTACGGCAAGCGCTTACCATTAGGTGGACCGTATGCTTGTATGGCACGTTAGTGGTAGATTAAAAAAAATGTATTCGGTGTAGAGACATGTCGCGGAAAGCCATTTGTTGAGTATGGGAACCTAGTGCAAGGCTAGCGCGAGCCTCTGTGGGGAAAATTTGTTCAAATTTCTAGGTTTGGGCAAAGAAGACGTGTGTAACCTCCATTAGGGGATATGCTAAGCTTAGCTTACATAACGTATTTTTGCCGGAAAAGTTATCCAGACACACATCATCCTACCCTATTTGCAACAGCATTACGTGATTCACCCCCACACTTTAAAATGGAGTCATAAATAAAAGGTACGTACCTTATCGTCGCAACCTCGGAAAGAAGCTCTCTCTTTCTCACTGAGTTCTTACACACGTCGCCAGACGACGACATGCTGCTAGGCAGCTATAAAAGTCAAATGATAATGAAAACACGAAAAGATGTACTACACAAAAAACGTATAGGCTGGAAGAGGTTGGCAAAATAGATAGGGGAGGTAAATCTGGCAGTGGGTGGTACCAGATTGAGATATTGATTGATGCCAATAGACGTGTGTACGCATACTAGTGAAATAGCTGGTTTAGGTCTTTGGGTATTGATCTAAATTTAGCATTAACAATTTTATGTATTCCTGGTGTACAATAAAGCGTTATTTTATTCAATTATCTTTTCTTCGACTACCACTTTATCTACATTACACAAAGGTTAGCTGAATGAAAATGTTAATTAGCATTAAGTTCGCCTATGTATTATATTATTAGTGCAATAAAGAATTATCTAATGTACACTGTCGTCTATATACCCACTTGGTAGTTTGTCATTTTTCATTCATTTCGTGTGTAAAAAATTTATTCATTGAATCAATTTAGTGCTTTAATTCATTCCCATAACTCCACCCTACTACTGCTAAGTTGAAGTAACGAAGTGACACTGTCAGTGAACCGTACATAGAGTTAAATGTGTGTTATACAACTTATACAGTAGGTACGACATGTTAGAAAGACATCTGCTGAAATATTGTTCACCTAAACATCCGTACATGATGATTTTCTTGTCCCACCGGAGATGACTTGTAGGTCATCAAAGTTCGTCCTTCTCAAAACCCCTCCTCATTCCTCCAGTCGCTATAGCGGTTCCTTCACTGTCCATGGAGTCAACCTGTGGAATTCTCTACCACACTCTATCAGCGTAAGTCCATCACTAAGCACTTTTAAGCTTAGAGTCAAAGAGCATTACCTGTTCTTGTAAGCTTTTAAGTTATTATGTATAAGTAGGTATATTATTTATATTTTGTATATATATTGTTTATCTAAAATGTAGGTATAATTAATAGGTATTATTATTTATTTAGTATGGATAAGTGTTGTATTTATTATAGTATATATTATATATTAGTATTTTACTCCAATGTCCTTCTCTGTGTTCGTACTCACCACTATAATCAAATATCTCTATCTTCAAAGGTTTGCTGGAAGAAAACTCTTATTAGGGTTAAGCTCACCTTTGTACATGTCCATTTTGTAAGCTATTTTTGTCTGTAAATCTATTTGTGTACAATAAAGAATAAAGAGTACATATCCGGAACGCCTCATATTATTTTGCTTGCAACACTAACGCCTTACTAACGGAGCGAGATATCGTGTGGTGGTGGGGATAGAGGTTTGATAAAAAGGTCTGTAACCAAGGCGGAACGGACTGGTCATCTGATCAATTGTCTGTGAAACTTATGCCCAAAGTCTGTACGAACCACTCCATGGAAAATATATTTCAATGTGCAAAGTTTTTTATTCTTGCTGCAAGTCACCCTTCTGATAATAAATATAATATACAGTTCAGGCGGGTAGTCATAACAGCAGAACATAGAAATCCAAAACAAAGTGAATACTGTTAGTAGTTAAATTAACGTCAGAAGCACTTGCAGTTTAGCTTTGTAATTCATTCTTGTCTGATAAGTTAGGATTAACACGAAGTACTGTTCTCACCTCTGGGACGGATCAGCGAAGTACCAACTTGAAGCTCTGGAATCAATTGAGAGAAGAGCCAAGAAGCTCATAGGCAACGACGAGCTAGTTCATGCAAGGCTCCTCAGCCTGGAGCATCGACGAAAGGTTGCTAGCCTCTCGGTTTTTTATCGAGTACATTTCGGGGAGTGTGCGGCGGAACTTTTCAACCTGATCCCACCATCTCCATTCTATCAGCGGACAACTAGACGCTCTGCGATGCGCCACTGCTATATGGTAGAAATACCTCCCTTTTGCACAAAGCGGTTCTCTTCGACCTTTATTATGCGCAGCACCAGAAAGTGGAACGCCTTGCCAGGTGTTTTCTGATAGCTACAACCTGGGTATCTTTAAGTCGCGAGTGAATAGGTATTCAGTGTGTTCAGTGTTCAGGTCCCGGTTTTAAAAATCGTGAAACTGACGGCCGAAGGAAGCTTAAACTTAAAAACTTAACCTTATAACTAGCTGACTTCGGCTTCGCATGCGTTGTTCAATTACTTTACCCGATCTCTGCGCAGTACCCCACTGCGTAGTGAAAGTATCTTATGTCTCAATCCCGGTCATGATCTATCTATATACCAAATTTCGTCAAAATCCGTCCAGCCGTATAGGCATAAAAACGTAACAAATATACGCAGAGACAGAGTTACTTTCGAATTCATAATATTACTAGCTGACCAATTCGCAGCTTCGCACCCGTAGTTTTTCAATAAAAACATTACCCTTTTTTGCGTAGTTGGGTAAAAAGTAGCTTATGTTACTCAGGGTGAATGTAGCTTTCCAAGAGTGTAAAAATTTTTGAAATCGAACCCGTAGTTTTTGAGTTTATTCATTACAAACATACACACAGAAATACAAATCTTACCTCTTTATAATATTAGTATATATATAGGTTATAGCATAGTGCTACGGATGTTCGATGCGACACACCACAATCGTATATAAGAGCCTTTCCATAAAACTGTTTTACATTTATAGCTACAAGCACTACAAGATTCGCTCCTTCATTGCAAAACTAGCTTACCCCTTATAGCTTTAGGGTTGTTTTTCGAACGTGTCGCCGTTGTCATGGCAACGGTAGGTGCGTCTTGACTCTTGTTCGAACCTCCTTCGATTGGCACTCGCTATTGATAAAGGAAGAGGGTAGTTGTGTATCAGATGTTTTTGGGGTTTCAATGGAGGGGTGTTTTATGTTGTGTGAGGCTCTATATGTGTCGTTTTCTTTGAAGTTTTAGTAACGTTATATTGGTGGCAAGATATTATATCTATAGAAAACTTTCGTGATTTATTTAAATCATTATTATCAGTACGAGTCGAGACGCAGTGCGGAGCGGTTCGCACTCACTCTAATGAATGTTCACGAATTGAACCGAAACATTGTCGGTCGTAACACCGATAAAACGGTATAAATTCCGTATTTATAATATTGATGTTAAATCTATGTTATTAAATTATAGGCACATGAGACTTTACCTTTATATCTCTTTGTGAAAGGCACAATGCAATGCCATGTAGGCCATGTTCTTAGTTAGACGCAAACTGGTGAGGTAATGCAATTTGTTATAGGCAGTGATAATTGCTGAATATCAAGTGGGCCATGGACAAGTACCGTTATAACATGCTATTAAAAAAACCTTGGTCATACAATCTTTATAGGTATCGTGTGTATGTCACTGAAATCCTTCTTCACGGCTCGACCGATTTTGATGAATTATTTTGTGTGTGTTTGAGTGGGTCCCTGAATAGTTTAGATCAAGGATTCCCAAAGTGGTCGATCAATATCGACCCCTTGGGGTCAAAATCAGTTTCCCAGGAGTCGAAATATTATTTTTTTACCTTTACTTTGCGATTTTAATGTTTTATAAAAAAATAATTACCTACTTAAGTTTTTTTTAATTTGTATTAATAATTATTAATTACACTTGATATTTACTGCATTTTATGTCAATTTACTTTGTTAAATTTTGATGAGAAAATGATATCAAGTTTACTCTCTTAACAAACCGCAAAGTTTTTAAATTTGTAAGTATTTTGTATCAATAGGAAAGAAACTTTTAAATTTTTAAAGTGATTTGGCTACAGGGGTTTGAGGTATCAGTTCATTTTGGAAAAGGGGTATCTTGCCCAAAATATTTTGGGAATCCCTGGTTTCACTATGGACCCGGTGCTGGTGGCGACAAAGAAATAGTGTTCTATGAGGGTGTAGGTACGTACCTATTACATGATTGTTTAGCTGGCCATGGTCTTTGCTAAGTACATTTAGCGAAGTTAGTTCATTGAATTGTATGGTTTTGTATGATTTTGGCAAAAAAGGTATTATAAATTGATAAAAGTAACCGTGTCATACAGATTTATTATATAATAGTGATTCGCTCCGAACTGAGATCTCGTGAGTCTCCAAAACAAAAAATATTATGCGTAATATTCGACTATCAAAACAGTGCCACGAAATAATAACCATTATACTTGACCTACAGTTTCATTCAAATAACAGGTATTGGGAGTTCATGTAAATGTGGTTCTAGTTTTTGTGGTATAAATTGCAGTTATTCTGGATTACAGACTTTTACCTATATTTGTGGCACTAAAGCTACACGCATACCTAATTTCAGCACTGTGTGGTCACTGGTGAATTTTGTCAAAGTTCAGTTTTTATCATGGCTAAATAACTTAAAAACTACAAAGTTTAAACTAAAATTAAAAGGGGATCAAAACGTACTCACAAATACCTTTTATTAGACTTGCCACCTGTCTGGATAGTCCCATTTTGTTTTTTTTACCCCTTTTGAATCCCAATATCTCAACAATCCCCCCACATTTTTAACTCATTTAGTCACGCCAAAATTGGGTCATCACTACCTACCTTTAAACCAAAATTCACGATGATCGGATAAACGCTTCGAAAGTTATCCGCGGCCAAACAAACATACATAAATACATACAAAGCCGATTTGCCCAACTTGATTTAGAGATCTCGCTTCGCTTGATCAAAAAAGTGAATTTGCAGACTATGTTGCTAATTGTACGACAGGCTCCACCCAAGGTATGTCAGAGTTCATTTATGTGGGTCATTAAAGAACTTATTCCTATATCAGGTGATTTCAGGAGTTTGAGGAATTTTAGGTTACTTACTGGTTTAGGGTTAAAAAGGAAATCCACACAATACTTTGACTAACCGTTTATTTCAACCACTTGACTGTCCACGCCCTTAGTCACAATCCCAGACATTGACATTAGTTCATTTAAAATATTCATTTATTTCATTTAAATGTAATAACAATTGGTTGTTTATAAGCAGATAACTGTATTTCTATTTCTGTGCAATTACAAGCAAATATTCTGTAACTTTCAAAGCTCATTTCTATTTTATCTTAATTATATATAATTTTAGATTGGAGTGTATAGTTTAATACTGATAGAGCCAAATGTATGCCAATCTTACATTACCTAAATAATAATTTTCATAATAAAACTCATGAAAAGTATAAATAGAATAAATAATAAATAAATATTGCTGGACATTTCACACAGCGCTATCTAGCCCCAAACTAAGCAGAGCTTGTATTATGGGAACCCAGATAACTGATAGAATACTTATATACCATTTTTTTTTGTAAATACATACTTATAATATATAGAGAAACAACCAGACCCGGAACAAATATCTGTAGATCATGCAAACATTTGTTCCGCGGCGGGGATCGAACCCGCTAACTCCTGCGTCTCAGCCGGCTATTCGCCCACTGCACCACGGAGGTCGTCATAATGATTAGGCAAATAAAGATATTACGAAAAAAAAATCATAATTACATAAAAAAACGGAAATAATAAGGTACCTACGTTATTAATTTGTTCGTTACATGGATACTTTTGTATTTACAAGATTTTCATAAAAAAAATTATATTAACCTTTATTAGGCTAGTTTTTTTATATAATCTATGGCGTACATTTGGCCCAAATATATTATTAATGTATGGAGTATATAGTTTTGCGTGGTCGTAACTAGACAATAGTTAAATTATAATTACAATAGTTAAATTCGTTTAAATATTTATTTACACCTAACAATTATATTAAACATATTGCATTCCGCATTTTAGCGATAATTTTAAAATACTTTCGTGAATTCTTATCATATATTTAGTTTAGTAGGTATTTACAAACAAGTTTTTTAAATTAAGGCGGGGAAGTTTGAAGGGTGACGACTTTTAGGTTTTATTTAACAACTGTATCTCTACTGAAATGTAAAATATGCACAAAATAACATATTTTATTAAAATTGAACATATAATCTACCGCTTTGTGAAGATAGAAACGCGAATGATAATACTCTTCTCAATAAAAAAAAATCATAAAATTAATACTAAGTTGATATTTAAACGATCGATACTAAGAGGTTTCTTCTTGAAATCATGTCAAATTTATACCACAAGATAGAGCTTATTAATAACTAAGGAATTGTGAAAAAACAATATGTAATTCAGTTATTCTTAATCTCTGTGAAAGAAAACTATCAAAATTTACTCGTTCAGGCGCTCGCGCTGGGCGGCCAGTGCCCGTCGAGACGTCTTCTAGGTCGGACGCACGCCGTTTGTCTCCCAAAAACTCCCCCGCGTTTCATATTAGTGCAGTGCAGATACGTTTAGATTGGCGGGGCATGAGGTAGCGTAAAATACCAAAAGTTCCGAAACAAGCCCGCCTTAAATAATATTATAGCTCTTAATATAATAATAGTAATTGTGTAATCTGTACTGCAAGTAAAAATAACCAAAATAATTTCAGTGAAATTCAGTAAAAATCATAAAAAATGTTGGTATATAAATAAAATACTTGAAGTATATCAATAAAGGCTTGCTAAAAAACTTGGCACCAGAGGGTTAAACTTTACAATAAACTTACACTAACAATATTCATGTAAAATCTAAATAAATTACTTATTCACAGAAGTACTGACTATTTACAGATCAATCACAAACTTAAAAATGGTAATAGGCAAAGTTGATCGGTTGATCACTTTGATCGGTTTCGTTTCGATCGGTATTGTTCAGATCGTTTTGATCACTCCTATCGCGTTCACTTGATTCACTAGTGTTAGTGAACTCTCGGTCATTTATTGAGCTTTGATCAAACTTTGAGCCGCTGGGATCAAACTTGTGTGATCTGACCTGCCAATTTGACAGATCAAATGGCACATCGTTCGACTCTTTGCAGAATGTCCTCGGCACCAGGTACTCCGGATAAACACTGTAATAACTACTATCAAATCGATCATTTTCAAATTTATAGTTTTGCGAACTAAATACATTTTTATCGAATGTTTTCTCCTCGAAGTCATCGCTTCGAGTGCTGGCACTGTTCACTTCGTTATTCTCCGATTCAACATCGTCTTTTTTAACTTCACTGTCACTGGCGCAGGCGTCGAAATGTTCACGGTGATCGTATTGATCGCGACCACTTTGATCGCGGGGATCAAAGTGATCAAAGTCTGGTTTCATTTCGGTGCTCGCCGAGGGTAAGGATCACTGACGGTGATGTGGTAGCTGGTGGTGGCTGATGTGCTGATGATGGAGATCCAGCCTGGGCCGCTTCGCGTCGTCATCGTCAGAGCACTCGTTGTCGTGCTGTTCCTGGTCGTCGCATTCATCACCGAGCTCCTCTTGCTTGCGTTTGGCGGTCGCCATTTCGGCGGCGTGCTTTTTCCGCCATTTTGTTCTTCTGTTTTGAAACCATACCTGTCGACAAGGGAAATTACGTTAGTATTTTATAATGACACCTATGTTTGTTTTCGGTAAAATAGAACAATTTAATTGAGTAGGAATGAATGAATTATTTTTTGTAATTTAGAACTTCACAAACTAGTTACCAAATACATAAGCGATACAATGTATCTTTTTCCAGACAACGTTTTGACGTATGTAGTTTGTGTATGTATTGAAGTATGAACATGGTGGTATGAATTTGTCTAGATTTTCATGTTTACACACAAACAGAACTGAAAACATTAGAGTCAAATACTCTTAGTGAGAAACCATTTCCCCAAACTTATTTAAACGTCCTTCAGTCTAAAAGCATTCCACAAAGTTGCAAGTAAATAACTTAAGAGTCTGTGAAAATACTGTAAAAGCAGAAGTACGTCGGAAAACGCCACAAATTCTCAAGTTTGTACAACAAGCCAAATATAAAGAGCGGGCAAACAGCGTCATGTGAACCTAATCGCCTTGCCCAACATAATAATGCCTCATTAAATACCGCCTTTTAAGTCGCAGCGCAAACTCCCCTTCTCTCCCTCACTCCTACCCCCAACTTGAACGCGAGATAGAGACAGAGATAGTAGCCATGCTCCACGGTAATTAAGGGTCGTTTTGCAAATTACACGGTACTTAACCACCCATATAACGCTCATTAATCAAAGAGACTGGTGTTCTCTCTCGTTTTATCTTGTAAGTTGGTTGTATATCTGTCTTTTTCTGCCGGGCTGGAAGGTAGACAGGAGTTTAATTAGGTCATAAATACATTTTCATGATTAGAGCCGATTCGGGATCCTTCGGGAACAGATGTTAGGCTCTTTATAAAGGAATCGCGGAGAGGATATTAGGTCTTGTCGGGTATCGTTATGCTAATATTGGGAAAAGTTGATTGCGCGTATAAAACATCGCGCGATGAAATAATAAAATAAAATAGCTCACGACTGTATAAATTACGAAGACGGACTTCTCTTACTCAGTACACAGATACGTTAAGATCCCACAAGGGGTCAGAGACAAATCCAGACTCGGATTCAGAATGTTTCCTAACCGGGGCAGAAACTTGATTTGGCGCCCCTTCTCCTCCAGCGTTTGAGGGGGGGGGGGGGGGGGGGGGTTTAATTTTGAAGCGTTTCAAATCAAATGAACAGCCGGGTAAACTAGGTATCGATAGTAATTGATAGTACGACGAGCGTTAGGTTCCAAGCGCTTTTTGGAACAAGTTTTTTTTCAATCATATTTCTAGTATTTTTTTGTAAATCATTTCAAAAATTTCAAATATTTCTAGTTACAGAATTCGGCGTTTCCTGATATTGCCACCCAGGGCAGGTGTCCCGGTTTGCCCCCGGGGCTGGACAAGTCCTAAAATTACGTTTGATAAGTAAATTTCCACTTTTTGGATAAGATACAAGCATTTACTTTACAGATTGCAAGCCCATCGCCGCTTATTAGAATACTAACCCGATGGCAAATGCCTTTGAATGTTTATTTCTCGGGCATGCCGGTCTACTCACGATGTTTTTCTTCACCGTTTTAAACCCAAGTGTTGAACATAGCCCAATAAAGTAAAAACCGAAGAATACATGTTATGAACTTTATATTGTTTAAACTCGTAATTTAATTAGTTTTTCAGTGTACCTAGCTCTTCATTTTATCACCGCACCGCTCGCAATCGGCAGGGAATCCATCCACACACCTTCGCGTACCGTGAGGTTCCCGAGGAATTTCTTCCCGCGAACACTTCGCTTGTGGATTGGTCTCCCTGCCGAGGTTTTCCCTAGGGACTACGGTATGGGGTTCTTCAAATGGGGTGGTTTGAAAATGTTAAAGAGTCGGCAACGCGCGAGTAATACCTTTGGCATAGTCTATAGGCTACGGTAACCGGTTACCATCAGGTGGGCCGTAGGTATGCTTGTATGCTAACTTAGTGGTTTAAAAAAGAAAAAAAAAAGAAAAAAGTTTCTCTAATATTTATAATCATAATAGGTGTCGGGGTCATTACGTGCATAAATAAAAAAAGCCATCAGCTACTCATTCTCATTGCACAACAAAGATCATAACGTGTTCTATAATCCGTGTTGGATAAAATCACCTCTATCAGTGAACTGAAGCGTACAATAATTAATAACTATTATTTCTTTATTACTAATAATGCTTGGCCTTAATGAGATTATTATTGCTTGTGAAACATTCCCGCGTGATTTAAAGGCTATTGAAATGTGTTTTGAATCATACGATAGATTATTGAAGCTAACAAGACGGTCTCACACTAGATGGAAAGACGAGCTGATAAAGTTTGATGGGAGCCGTTGGGCACAGGACACTCAAAATGTTGCCAGAATAATTCATTTACATAAAACCGGGCGTTTTGGAGAGGCATTTTTCAAAATCTGTAGTTTTTACAAATTCTCTTTTTAAAATAGAATAGTTTCGGTTACCAAGAAAAATAAGCAAATAAAAATATAAATAGGTAAATGAAAGAAAAATATAAAAACTTTTCGTTGTGTCAGTTGTGATTTATTGGTGACTAGCTGTTGCCCGTAACTTCGTACGCGTTACACTCCTAAATTCATAATTTCAGTTGTTCATTTCAAACACATAATAAAAATTCTAAATAATATAATTTAGAAAGATTTATAATTTTTTTAAATTAAACATCAACTTAATTAAGAAATAATAAAATTTCTAAATGTGTAGGTAACCTAGAAATAAAGCTAAACTTGACGTTGCAACTTGACTTGATATCCTATTTTTATCCCATGGGAACTGTTTTTGGGATAGAAGGTAGCCTATATGGTAATACAGGTTATAATCTACGTATATACGAAATTTTAACGAAATCTGTCAAGCCGTTACGACGTGATTGAGTAACAAACAAACAAATAAATAAACAAACATCCAAACTTTCACATTTGTAATATTAAAGTGTGATTATAAATCAGTACAATGACTAATAATTATCCGTGTATTGATCATACAGGCCGATAAATAGCAGCAATTACCAAAAATACGGGGTCATTAGGCCACGTACAAACGACAAGACAAATCGCCCCGACTAATAACTAGAAAAGGGTGCGATAAGTCGCGTGACAAATGACGTGACGCGCGCTAATAAAAAATAAATAAACAATAAATATTGCTGGACATTTCACACAACGCTATCTAGCCCCAAACTAAGCAGAGCTTGTATTATGGGAACCGATAACTGATAGAATATATACTTATATATAATACTTATATACTTTTTTTTGTAAATACATACTTATAATATATATAAAACATCCAGACACGGAATAAATATCTGTAGATTATGCAAACATTTTGTTCCGCGGCGGGAATCGAACCCGCTACCTCCTGCGTCTCAGCCGGCTATTTGCCCACTTCGCCACGGAGGTCGTCAAATGTGCGAGATTTCGCGATTGTGTTTGTGTGATTTTGTACAGGTATATACTATCTAAGATTTTGTAAAATTTAGATGTCAGCAATGACAGAAAGTTAGTGCAGACAAGTATTTGTTGGATTATAGGTACTTCTTAAAATTAATTATAATTAACATACTTTAATTTTTTTAAGGTCTGATTATATTGAAACGTAATTGCATCGTATAACAAATTTGTAATCATCATCACTTCAGTCATAGAATGTGTATTGCTTTACTAAGGTCTCCCCAATTGATTTCCCGAATAATTGTGTGCGACCTGCACCTAAAATCTCCTAGCAACCATTCGGCCGTTACAAAATCGTTAAGCAAAAATTAAAATACAACAACATTGCGTTTTGAACGATATTAAATATAGCCCAATTTGCACGCCACTGTGGCTGAATATGGTGAAACCGTTTGATTGTGTACCATCTGTATAATTTTACACATGTTTTGGCAAATAAATAAATCTTTTATCTTTTTTTTTATCCAAATGGTAATATTTATTAGAATTAGGAAACATTTATTTTGTATTTCTTATTGAAATGTCCGTTGAATAATAGAACGTTTTGAACATTAAAACCTTAAACACTATTTAAACACGAATAATTAAATTAAAACTTTCCTTTAATAGCCAAAACTGCTAAAATTACTCACAACTCCGCGAAACTCGGAATAACAAGATGTATAGTTATAGTTATAATTCGCGCTGTTTACGTTCCCGTCACGCGCCCGCTCCGTGTAAAGGAGGCCTATTTATCTTGGCGTATTGACAGCTCGCGATATTGCGGCAACTTATTCAAATTGGGTAAATAACTCATGTTTTAGGGAAACTAAAATCTATCAATATGCAAACACATATATTATTTATGGAACTTTTATTATAACCTTTTCCGTGCCAGTAAGGTTTCTCCTATTCTAACTACGCAAAATCTCACACTCTTTCGGAATAAGCTTAAAAAGAGGGGAAAAGTTTTTCTTATTATTAATTATATAGATTTTATTTAACACTTTTGCGAAGACGTATTAAACACAGAATTTAAAGGTATGATGGGCAGTTATCATCACTAAAAGCTATCTCTCCCAGATGATCTTTAGATGAACAGAAAAGAGGACGTCAAAGTAGGTATTTCAGCTAGTTCAATATAAAACAGCTAGTTCACTACCTCATTACAAGTTACGGCTATTAGTATCGAGTACTCGAATCCCCTCGACTTTACTGCTCATACATTACGGGAACAACCCCATAAAACTTAATAAAGCTGTTTCCAACTCATTCAATTTAATTACCTGTAAATAGGGGTGGTTTGTAAAAGCCGGGTGTAATAATACTGTTGGAAAAAAGCCGGACGCATTTATCTAATTAATTTTCAATATTAATAGATAGAAGTACGGTATCTGCATGCCAATTTATTTTACTTTTCTATAACGACGAAACTCTTTCACAAGAAGCTCAGTATTAGTAGAACTCTTTGTGAGGGCTCGCGTGCGGAAGTATTACCCACATACCTATTTCTGTCACCAAGGAGCATTGCTGTGGTTTGTTTTGAAGGGTGCCGTCGAAATTACAGCCACATGAGGCTTTACACCTGCATGCCTCAAGTTGATGTACGCAAGGCAATGGTAAGGCACGTTCCTAATGTGCGTGACCTGCGAGGCAATGTTTTGCTATAAGCGATGGTTACCACTTAACATCAGGTGGTCCATTTGCATTTTCCATATCCAAGTGGCAAAAAAATAACTAACTAATCCGGATAAAAGTAAAAAGCCGGTCACCCACCACCCTTTCTCAAGACAACATGGCCGCCGACGTATCATCTCAATCAAGTCGTTACAAGCTCCTGTGAAAAATAATAGTTCTTCATAATTACCTCACCCTCTGAGAGAGACAGAGATCTATTACTTAGACAAGTTGAAAAGAGACAGATGTATGTATCGCGGTTTCTACAAGCACTTAGGTAATTGAATAGGGAGCAAGACGAAAATAATATAATAATAAAATAATGTTATGGCGTCTGAATGAGTTGTTTGGTTACCTCGTAAGCGGTTTGACAATGTTTTGACTGTTTTAAGTTAAAGAATTGAGTGCAAAGATTTTAATTTTTATTCCTGTTTCATTGTATTTAATGTTACCCAAACAAAGTGAATAGTAGATTTGGACTTGATTCACGAAATAATAGCGGGGCATTCCCTAACTATTCCTGTCGGAATCCACAATCGCTATGGAACAACGCGTTTAGTCGAGTAATTAAGATTGCTTGTAATAACGTAAACACGTTTAGCCCATCAAAGGTGAGAATGGAAAGGGTTGAAGGAGGCATTTACTCAAAGATGGATATCCTTACATAATAAATAACATATATATATAAAAGAAAGTCGTGTTAGTTACACTATTTATAACTCAAGAACGGCTGAACCGATTTGGCTGAAAATTGGTATCTTAGAACCAGAAGACGGACATAGGCTACTTTTTATCCCGTTCGACCGCGTTCCCGTGTGACGTGACATAAAACGTCAAAGAGAATACAAGTCACTATAAAACGTGGTATAACAAAAACGCATCTGACATGGAATAACAAAACGCAAATGACAGCTCAACGTAATTTGTCGATAGTTAAGTATGGTTGTAAATACAAATATATATATATATATATATATATATAAAAAATCGGGTTAGTTACACCATTTATAACTCAAGAAAGGCTGCACCGATTTTGATGATCTTTGATTTCTTGGATTTGTCGCCGCCCCGAATAGCAGAACACTTAACTATTAAAATATCGGAAAAGTTCACAAAAAAATAAATTACGAAGAAAATTCATTTTTTCATACGTAATGATGGCCGGGGACCACAATTGACATTTCGGCGGGTCAACTAGTATGTTATAAACAATTACAAAAAAGTGCAGTATTCATTTGTTACATTCAATTAAAACAAGTAATCAAATTAAATGTAGCTGTAAATATTAATTAATATGAATGTCGGCAAATAAAAACGCTTAAATAAATAAGGATTCCCGTGAATGAGTAATTTTACTTAAAATAAAATACAATAGACGCGCTCGCTGTGCTCACTCTGTGAAGGCAACCACAGGCCCAGAGCTAAAACAGGTAAACATAATTAATTTCATTATATAGTGTAAAAGTAGCAATAAAAACAACATTTGTAACTTGAACACAGAGTGAGAGTGCATTTGCAAGAGCAAGAATGAATGACGGTATTACTCAGAACAGAATGTTCTCAGTTTTATCCCGTCGCGTTTCTGTACAGATTGAACGAGGAACAAGTCAGAAGGGATGAATGTTAGTCGATTAGCCGCTTGACTTATTAGTTTTTAATACAGCTTTTGCCTTTGTAGAGTTCCGTAGCCGGACTAGGAACTAGTTCGACTGTCTGTTGTGTTATGTCTATTGTTGGGGAAGACACTAATCCTTATAATAAACTAGCTTCCGCCCGCGGCTTCGCACGCGTGATTTGCCAATTCAAAGTAGCCCATGTGTTAATTCAGATTATAATCTATGTACATATTAAATTACATCGAAATCGGTTCAATCGTTATTATGACGTGATTAAGTAACACACAAATAAATAAATAAACATCCAAACTTTTGCATTTATTAGTGTGATAAAGAAACACTCAAACCCAAAACAAATGTCTTTAACTAGAAAATGCAAACATTTATTCAGCGGCGAAAATCGAACTCGCAATCTGCATCTCATCCTGTTATTCGCACACTACGCCACGGAGGCCAACTATTATTTGAATACCTAATCGAATAAAATTTATTTTTATTCGGAAACTAAACAAACAAAGCCGCGGCAAAATACTAGCTGTACATAATACGAGATGAAAACGTAAAACATAATCCCCGTTCTTCCAGCCATCAAGTTTTCCTTAATAAAAACAAATGGACCTATAATAATGCAAATAAATTACTCCTTCTTTTTCTATAGTGTTGTTTGTTCGACATTTTTTATAGCGATGTATCGAATTACTCCTATCCGCTGTAGTTTTGTCGTAAAATAAATTGATCCTAGTATATAAGGTTGTACATAAACAAGGATAGTAACCTAAGGGTTGTGTATTGAATAGATTACGCAAGTTCACCTACTTTGCGCCTCTTTTAGTTAGAGCAAAGCTCTAACTCCTCCGTATATAAAACATTTAAAACTTGGCTGGCGTGTCTATAAAACCTCCGGCGTCTGAGACACTTTCTCGGACGACCCGGATGATGAAATCACCTCCGCTAATGCGGAAGAGATTTCCGAGTCATCTACATTAGACAGAGCAAACACTTCACAGATACACCGACCTCGCCGGTGAGGTCGACGAGTCCCTTCAGTCGCCGCCTATACGAGGTACAAGCACGTACCCGGGCGTTTCTCTCCTATCCCCACCCTGGCAACAGCCCAAGCCGAGGTTCGTACCTAAGTGGTGCCTTTGCACTAGTTGCCTCATCAAAACTTAAAGGGCTGAGCGTCTTCTGCGCTCGCCAAAAGCTTGGTTAAGCTGCAACGGCCTCAGAGGCCAACAGCGAGATAAGTCCATTCAAAAAAAAGCTGGCTTGCAAGGACCACGTCAGAAGCACGTTGTAGTGCCCTCAGTGCGGTGCCTTTGAATCGGCTGAGCGCCGGCTGAATAAGTAAAAAACCGGCCAAGTATGAGTCGGACTCGCGCACGAAGGATTCCGTACCATTATCTATATAAACGGCAAAAAATCATGTCTGTTGTATGGGAGCCTCACTTAAATATTTATTTTATTCAATAGCACAATTTTATTTGTTTACCTTATTTGAGGTTGGTGCCGATTAAGCTAGTCCTCTAAATTGTATGAGCGTCCATACAACTCAGAGGACTTTCTTAATTGGCGTTAGCTATGTACATATGTATGGGGGCACCCTTTAATTTTCAACTTATTTATATTTTGCTTGCTTTTTGCCGAATTTCGTGATTCTAGGTCAACGGGAACTAGCATATAGATTTTCGCCCCAAACCCTATAGGGTAGGTACTTCCGGTTGACCTATATTTATAAATTTTGCTTAAATGCAAGGTACACAAGTACACAAACTGCAACAGAAGTAAAGGGAAAATTCCGAAAAATGAAAAAGTTGAAAATTAAGTTAAATTTTGGTACCTACAAGTTTTCGCGAAAATCTAAATTTGCCCATATCGCATATTTTATAAACCTAATAGGGACGATAGATTTCAGTATCTGATATAAATTTCAACTTGCTCGGTCCACCCGTTCCTGAGAAAATCGGTGGTGACACAGGAGCAGACAGACGGACAAATGGACAAGAGAGTGATCTTATATGGGTTCTTTTTTTACCTTTTGAGAGGTACGGAACCCTAAAAATTAGGCAGACTTGGTTTTCATATAGATTGACGAACTCACGTTAACTATTCAATGTAGATCTGTGGTTCTCTTAAACATAAAGAAGCCTTTTTTATAAAAAAAAGTATGTAATAATTCTATCTGGTTCCCATAGTACACACGGTTACACATCAAGCTATACGTTTCCAGTATAAGCTGACCTCTCATTCTACGAAAAGCCTAAACAATGCGAGGTCAGCTTATACTTGGAATGTATAGCTTGATGTGTAGCCGTGCGTACAAGCTTTGCTTAGCCCCAAAGGCTAGTGTAAAATTTCTTGCTAATTATATGGATAGTCTTATTTATTTATTCATTAATTTACACAAATAGATAACTAATAAAACAGCTTACAAAAAGGCATTTATATTTACTGAGGTATGTATTTATTTATCAACGTAGTTATGTCTTAGCTGAACATAATTCAAAAACACCGCTTTTATATATAGATATATGTATATAGACTGTGTATTTCCAGGCTCTCTAAGTTATGTCTGTCTTAGCTAAGAAGAAGGCAAGCTTCCTTCATTATATCAGTCAAAGGATGTCCACTACCGAACACAGGCATCACATAGTATCATTCACTATTAAATAGTTATATGAATTTTAAATTATAACGAATGTTTTGAAACAATAAAAGCAAATGATTACATTTCAAAACAAGTATATAACAACGCTTTATAGTGATTTGTCTGTATTATGTTTGAAAATAGACTCATGTACTTAAACATGGTCAACTCATACGCAATCAGGCCAACGATCGAAAGCTGTTTATTACAGTTTCAGTTATCGAGGACAATAACAGTTATCTCCATTATGACAATGATCATGAATTTAATCATCGTTAATAAGTGTTGGTATGGCATTGGCACAACGCCATGCAAAAGCCTAATGAAAACGCGTTAAGATTCATTTCGTAGCGTGTAAATAAATTTCGTAGCACTTTCGTAGAGTTTCGTAGCACATACATTTATTCATTCTAGCGTGGGCTAATTTGATTCTATTCCTTTTTATAGTTTACTATGAATCAATGAGTAGAAGTTTTCAGTTTAAATATTATTACAAAAGCTCGATTGGAATAGTAGGTAGGAAAATGTAGTTAGAATATTCTAATCAAATTAAATAGAGAGTAGGTTGGCAAATATCTAAAACGTGGAACTGAGACTCACCCTTGATCTGATATTGCAAATAATATTCTGGAACTAAAGTCTTATAAAATATGATGTTGATGGATGCAGAGCAGTGCATCGTAGGGCACGTTTCTAAGGTGCGTGACCTACGAGGCAATACTTTGTTATAGGCGATGGTTACCACTAAACATCAGTTGGGCCATATGCTTGTTCCATCTGAAAGCCATATAAAAAAATGAGACCAGAGTACACAGAGTATTAAATACTGAATTAAACGTTTCGTTTTAAAATGTAGATTAAGAAATCATTTACACCGATTTCACATCGTATATGAGATTACAAACGTTTTTTTGATATCGCATGGGTCCAGTCTCGCCAACCTCTACGAAAGTGCTTCTTATCTTTTCTAAAGTTTACTATCCATAATCAACATATTTTTCTGGATGACTTCTTCAGTTTAAAGATTATTTTAAGAGATAAGTAATGCTTAAGGCAGTTATATAGAAAAATTGAATTTTATTAAAAACTATTTTAATTAAAATAATAATATTTCAAAGGCGAATAAACGAACCACTACAAACAGTAAATCGAGTTCTTTGGCAAACGGTAACTAGAAATGACATAGTGTTGCAAACACCACTACCTGCCATATCTGTTTGTACCATCCGACACTGAAGAATTTGTGGGCGATGGGTAAATTGAACAGCGCGTGATCGATCGCCGCTCACGCTAATGGACAAAAGAATAAAACCGGCCGCAGCCAGCAATGTATGCATTGATATGCAGAAATGTTTTTTGTTTATTGTCCCACGTTAGAATTTATCTGTTTGGATGTGATGTTTGAACTTTATTTACTAAACAAATATTGGCTTGAATAATATTGAATGACGGTCTGCGGTCTATTTTATGAATATGTTTGTTTAATGAAATTTTAGTTCATTCTTTTTGTATTAGGTTTATAAGTCAATAAATTAAAATATTAATAAACAATAACATTTAATAATTTTATAAAAAGATTTACAGTATTTATTTGTATTTCTTAAGATCCTCTCTCAAACTTCAAAACAAAAGGGTTGATAAACAAACCAAAAAACCTGAAACTTCATTATCCCCCTTCTGTCGTAAATCATAAAAGAATTAGAAGATTCTTCCCTCCCCCTCCCCCCGCCTCCCACTCAAGCCTACAAATTCGACGTTATTAAAAAACTCATTTGCAAATTAGAAAAGACAAAAGATATAAAGCGATAAAAAGAATTATCTCCGGTCTCTGTTGGGCGATCAAAAAATACAACCCCTTTACTTTAAGTAAGAATAAAAATGTTAATGTAGTTAGTGGGGTAAGGGGGGGGGGGGTTAGCTACTCTATGGAGATAATTACCTTAGCTTTGTAGAAGGTTTTTGTAGGACTATTGTCTTGTTCTAATAAAAAGTTACACAACTCTCGTAATTTTAATATTAAATATTTTTTGGCGACATTGTTGTAAATAGTTGCACAGAGATTATTGTATCGAGATAACATTTTATTGTAATGTCAAATTTGGGCAAATCTGTTGTATTTCTTTTTGGATTAAAATATTTTCACCTGTTTATTACAGAAAGGTCAAAAGTAATAGGTATAGATATAATATTACAATTGTCCGACGCAAATATTCGTGCCAGCTCAGTGTTCCAATCCGAACGTAACCTCCAAGTTTCTCAATACAAATGACAGTGGGCGTTTCACAAAAACCTTGCAAGTACGAATGCAGGAACGAGTGAAACTTTGCAAATTAAGAAAATGTAATTAGTTCCACCCCCACTTGACTCCCCTGGACATAATTAAGGCAAATCTTGTTGTAATTTTGACATTTAATTTTTTTCCTCCCTCAATAATTAATTTAGAAAAGTATCCTTAAAATTTAATCTGTGCTCTTTCGGTGACAGTATTTTTTTACTTATTCTTTTAAGTTAATGAAATGGCAGAGATTTTTGATAGGAGGCCCTCGGGAAGCATTTGGTGTTTTTTTTTTAATTTTTAACTTTAGTCGCGGCTGACTAATGTATTCTAGGTTTGTTATTAAATTGTGCGAGTTTTCTTTTCGTGATTAAGAAAGTTGGGCGGAGAATGAGATTTGAGAGGAGAACATTAAAATAAAATTGGGAACAAAACTAAATCAAAAAGTACATAAATAAAAAAAAATACCCTAAAAATCCCCCACTATAGACAATCAACAAACAGACAGAAAAGAAAATCGGAAATCGAACCCTCAATCATTATTGAAAATCCCCTTTAGTCAGATATTTACTTGTTTCACTATGCTGCAGACATTTCATCCCCAGAAGCTTCCAATAAAACACGTCCTATCAGCAAATCTTGAAATTTTAAAGTTAGGGTGCGTGTAGACCCGCGTAATCCGAGTTATCGCGTTTAAGCCGCTCATCACGCCGGCATTACGCGGATGTTGTGAAAACGGTTCGCACCGTCATTCCGATGTACCGCGTCAATCGCTCTGCTGATTTGTACCTTTCAGAAGTTTCAGATGGAATTTATGCGTAAATTGATGTTTGACTTTATTCAAATCTGTACGTATGTAAATTGATACTTATATTTTGTAAGTGTATGAATCAGGTACAGATCTAAACTAATTTTGTTTTGGTGCGTTCACATTGTCAGACAATAATAAAGTAGTATAATTTTTAACTGAGATCTCGCGAGTGTAACTATTGTTGTAGTGCCACGAAATACACAACCATCTAACTTGAACCATAGTTTTATTCATATCACAAAGAACGCGAGTTCATGTTAATTGGTTAATATTTTTAGGGTAGACATTGCAGCTAATGCTGGATTTCAGACTTTTCCTTATATTTATGTCACTAAAGCTACTCGCATACCAAATAACAGCACCGGAGTCACTGGTGTACCTACCCTATGAATTTTGTCACAGTTCGGTTTTTAATATGGCTAATAACATAATCACTAGTAAAACTTTACCTAAAAATGGAGTCGAAATGTACTAACTAAGACCTTCTATTTGACGTACCACTTGACCTAATAGTCTCATTTTCATTTTTTTATCCTTCTTGAACCCCCACTATCTCAACAACTCCCACACATCAACTCTTTGAAAGTTATCTTTGGGCAAACAAATATACATACATACAAATCCGATTTGCCCAATTTGATTTGGAGATCTCGCTTCGCTCGATCAATAGAACGTATTATAAAAGCTATATCAATGCCATAAACGTATTTATTTCTAAAACAGCCCATTTTATGATTTTATCACCGCAAGGGGCATTTCGCCATAAACATAACTAGAAATAGGCAACTACAAGCCCGTTTATTCCGCCCAGAATTACGCACATTTGCCGCACTCGTAATGATGTGACCGATTTTATCGCGGCGCGGCTCAGATGTCATTTAAATTTAAATTAAGGTATTACTGTTCGGAGCCGGCCGTCCGACGCGGTTTATTCTTATCGTGTGCACTGAACCTTAGGGGTGCATTCTAAAACTATGTTTTGGTAACATGCTGATTTAAATTTGAGATCGGCTAAAGAGCTTTACATTGAGTAATAGTCCCCTACTAGTCGTACTAGCTAATTCCATTCTAATGACACACAAAATGGTAATCTAATCAATCCGATCGTATCAAAAAAGCAACGTACTTGTAAGTAACGTGGGCCGTGTCAAAATTTAGCCAAGAATAGGAGAATTAATTATTGAAAACTCTTGTTATATTACACAATATAAATTAAAATAAAAAATAAGAAAACATAAAACAATGAGTATATTATTTCACAACGGATTTTGATGTTTTAATAGACAGAAAGTCTAGGTATTGACATCTCTAAAATAGTTAGAGATTCAAAGTTTTTTTTTAAATGGATCTATAAATTCAGTTAGGTAGGTAGGTACTAGGTACTGTTTTTTTGAAACAAAGATTGCCTGGCAAATATCGCTAATATACTCAGCGATAAGGCCGCCAATATTTAACTTAAGCGTACGATATTCTATTTTCAATTGTTAAAACAAAACAACTAAGGAAGTTAGCTCAATAAAGTGTCATTTATTTTATTCTACTTTTCCTAAGAGTATTTTATAACATGTCTGAAACAAACACTTGAATTACTTCACTGACACCCAGCCGAGTGCAGGGTAGGTACCCCCTGGATATCGGAATCCAGATAAGCTGGAGCACATCCGAAACAAATTGAATAAAACCGATAAAAAACCGCGCGATATATTTCATTCTATCGAGGGTGCGGTCGGCGGGACGCGCGCACCACGCGGGGCAATGATATAGTGTGCTCGTGACGGATACGATGACGTTTGCATAAATACCTTTTTAAAAATAACCATTCTATATTTTCAAATGGAATATTCAACTTTCTTAAATGTTTTATTCGTTCTATTTTCAAATTGTACACGGATAATAGACTTAGAAAGTATATTGAAAATACAGTTGAATGACTAGTAATTTTAGAACTATAATTTATTCACAATGAAATGTGACATTCGTTTCAATTGCTAATTTTAGTTTGTTTTTGTGCTTAATAATAACTCTGGGTTTTATTGAATTTTTGCTTTAATTTATACTAATATTATAAAGAGGTAAGATTTGTTTGTTTGTATTGAATAGGCGCCGAAACTACTGGACCAATTTAAAAAAAATCTTTCACTGTTGGGAAGCTACACTATCCCCGGGTGACATAGGCTACTTTTTACCCAACTGCGCAGAAGTAGGGTAATGTTTTTATAAAAAAAACTACGCGTGCGGAGCTGCGGATTGGTCAGCTAGTTGAATATTAAATATAATGCAGCCTGCCTCTTGCGCGCCAAGCTAAACTTTACAATTAGGTAACCACTTCAAATTGTTCGGCGAAAACAACAATTTGAAAACCTTATTTCACCGCGCACTCGCCAGTGTGCACACCAATAAAAAACCGCACCAATATCAGTGTTTTATTATTTATCAAGCGTTTAATCCCCGCAATAAATCTCGTGGACAGAAAATGGCGGCGCTTTTTTGGCGCGAAAAGATTTGCAGAAAGCAGGAATGAGCGCAGATTAGGGATAAGCCGCCTTTATTAATGGACCTGAGATACACACGGCTTGACACAGCGATGGCGATGGCGATGGGTAACGGATGCGAGCCTTCACTTTTTGTTTGTTTATGTGACAGTTGAGGATTTTAACTATAAAACGAATTGAGCTAATTAATTTGTGTAACGTTTTCAAAACAATAATTCAATCTTCGCACCGACTAGAGGTTTAGCAAGTTGAAGTGGCAGTGAGGGACGCATATCTCGAGGAACTGACGGCCGTTGAGGTTCGCGAGTGGAGATGCGGAGTAGGACGGCCCCCAACTAAACCGAAAGACGATTTTATAAAGGTTTCTAAGAGCAGACTGGTTATGAACGGTTGCCCTGAAAATATATTGAGACCTATCTTCAGCAGTGAACGTCCTATCTCCTAGTCCCATGGTTAAAATTACAATATTATAAATGCGAAAGTTTGGATGTTTGTTTATTTATACTTTTGTTTGTTTGTTACTCAACCACGTCGTACCGGCCGAACCGATTTCGATGAAATTTAGTAGTTTCGAAAATTATAACCTAGATTAACACATAGGCTACTTTTTATCCCATAAATTAGATCACATTGGATAAAAATGGGGTGACAAGTCAAGTTGCAACAGCGGGTTTAGTATTATTTCTAGGTTACCTACCCATTTAGTAGTGTAATGCGTACGAAGTCGCGGGCAACAGCTAGTTAAATATTAAAGAGAAAGAATCCTCTGGCGAATTGTTTGTTGTTGTCTTATAATGTTCTGTCTCAGAGATTAAACGAATTAACTTTGCCCAGTTTTTGTTTTATCGAAAACCTGTCTCTGTTTTCATGACATGGCGTTAAGGCTTGCTACAATATCCCCCACTTTGCTGAGTCGCTCCTTGTTTTTACGACGCTAACATACTACGGTTTACGTCCTGTTATTATTATTATTGAGCTCTTATTATGTCTTATAGATACTGGAAGAATGTAAGTAACTACCTTACATTTTTTTATACTACTTATATGGCAAACGAGCATGCAGTCCACCAGATGTTAAGTGCCTACTGCAGCCCATGGATATCCACATAGAATTCAAAACAAGCTATTATGTTGTCTTGATCTCTATGTGGATACGTTGCCATACTATAGGACTTAGCTGGTATGCTTATGTGCCAGTAATTACAGGAACATACCATTACCATCTAACCGGAACACAGCAGCACAAGTACTGCTTATTCATCATCGTCATCATATCAACGACAGATGTCCATTGAATAATCAGAATAATTAATTTATTGCTAAAATAATTTTACAAGTCAATTTAAAAAAATTATAATAATAGTTAATATGAAACTTTTTTACTGCTGAACATAGATTAGCTTAGATTAGAAAACTATTTATTGCACTAATAAAATAATACATAGGCGGACTTAATGCCAGCTTCGAGCTAACCTTTATGTAGTGTGGATAAAGTGGTAGTGCCAGAACATAGAAATTTAAACAAAAAGCTTAGGTATCATAAAATAAACTTGCAAAAACTAATAATAATAATACACATCATCATCATCCACAGCCTGACTTCACCCATTGTTGCGTACATATTGGCCTCCCCAAGTTTGTGTCATCCACCACGATCCTGCGCTAGTGTCACCCACTGACGGCCCGCGACCTTTACGATGTCGTCCACCCATCTCGCTGCTGGTACTCCTACCCTTCTATACCCGCTCCTCGGCCACCATTCAGTCACTGTCCTGCTCCATCTGTCATCACCACGTCTAGCCAAGTGTCCCGCCCAAGACCATTTGAGTTCCATAACTCGAATCCCAACGTCATGAACCTTCGTTCGTCTACGGATCTCGACTTCGAGATAATACACATACATAAAGGAAATGCATAAATATACCTACATAAAATTCTCAATTTTGTACAATTTTGCTTTTCCTTTAGGTTTCTCGAGCGACCGCTTTTGTGCGGCCTGAACCCATCGGCTCCCAGCCACCTTTATCAAGTCATCTTTCCATATAGTAAGGAACCGTCCTACGCTGAGATTTCCAGCATGTGGTCTCCACTCTAGAACTCTGCCTTTCTAACCCAACGGCCGTTAGTGCTTCGAGCTATGTACCCCTACCACTGTCACTTTTTTTTCCTTACCTATCTCGTCCCACTGCTGGGCAAAGGTCTCCCCCAAGTCCCTCCAAGCATCCCTATCTGTCGCTATCTCCCACTATCCTCTTTGGAAGGTGTCGAGATCCTCCCGCCAACGCTTTCTCGGCCGACCCCGACGTCGCCTTCCGTCTTCAGGCGTCCAACATATTACAACACTGCCACTTATGCATATAAAAATGTATACAAACTTTTGAAGACAAAATCTTCACGGTTTTGCGTACTAAATATAGTTGAACATTATAAACAGCGATATCTAGCCCCAAGAGCTTGTACTATGGGAACCAGAAAACTGATAGAATACTTACATACTTTTTGTTTGTAAATACATATGTACTTATAATATTAGACAAACATCTAGACCCGGAACAAAAGATGAAAGGAAGTGAAAGAAAGAGGAAGTAGATGTTTATCATAGGGATTAATAGTCTACTTTTGTACAGCAAAACATATTTCGTCGATTTTTTTTCAACAGCTCTTGACCTCGCCTGATAGTAAGTACTGATGTTATAGAAGATGGAGGATGCTCACCTAAAAATCAGAATTTTTACAAGGTCCATGTTTATTTTAATTTTAACTCTTATAGTCAAGTAAGGAAGAACCAGTTTCAACAAAGAAAACCAGTAGCGTCAAATTTGAAGTTGAAAAACATAAGCATTTCTTTATGGTAACCTAAGTGCACTAGATGGCACGAAAACTAGACAAAAGCATCAACTGCGTGTCTGAAACATGAAAGTACATTTATATAAGGAAGAGCCACTACGCCGGCGCAATAACTTGTAAATATCGCCGCCAACCGACCGAATTGCCTTACACTCTGGGACAAGAAAAGTGTTTATAAATATTGTTTCTACAGGATAGAGAACGCATCGACAATACCCCGGGTATTGCCGGTGTCAATATGCGATGGTGACCACTTACTATCAGGTGGGTCGTAAGACTGTTTCCCCACAAATAACATAAATATAAATACTAATTAATAATACTGAATTTTAATAGCTATCGAAGGTATTTTATTTCCAACTAGCTGACCCAGCGAACTTCGTACCGCCTTGACATGCATATGACGCGGGCTGTCAAGGTATGTCGCCGGTAGAATTATCAATCGGCCATCAATAGCTGTATTTATGTAAGAGAAAATTAATTTTCTTCATATTTTTGCGTAAATTTAATAGTTATTGTGCTTAGAAAACTGTCGTGGTTGATTTCAATCATTATTACAAGTACGGGATTTATCACGTACCGTGTTATCCGTCCGGAAACTTGTTACGCCATAAGTACAGTATCAAAACAATATTCCGTCCTCAAACACAATTGAGACAGCTGCTGCGTTCGCCGAAGGACAGAGACCCTCTGGGCGTATATATTATACCGTGTGACTGCGGTAAATGCTACATTGGTGAAACAAAACGAAACGTATCTACTAGGTTGACTGAACACATACGTGCAATGAAAAATGTCGACTCCAACAGTTCTGCAGTGGCGGAACATTCCCTAGATTCTGATTCGACGTACTACATACGTTTAGACAAGGCCCGAGTTTTAGCGAGAGAGAAGTTCTTCGTTCCTCGCAAGATCCGAGAGGCGAAAAAAATAAGTCGTGTGCCGAACTTTAACAGAAATAGAGGATGGGCTCAGCCTAGATGCCATGTCTTCATGATGCAAGTGACAGAAGAGTGAGTGAACCTGGTAGAGACATAGTTAGTGTTGTGTGTTTGCCTGTACCAAGAACTACCGAAGAGAGCAGCAGTGATGATAATGATGATGACACAGACGGTCAACACGCTAGGCTTTCGTTGACCCAAGCCCCACCACCCCGCCCGTCCACTCGCGCGCCGAGTGCAGCGGCGCGCAGTGCAAGGCGAGACGTTATTCGGAGCGGATCGCACTCACCCTGATGAAGGTTCACGAATTGAACCGAAACATTGTCGGTCCAAACACCGATAAGACGGTACGTGATAAATCCCGTATTTATAATAATGAGTTATTCTGCTATTTGGGGTGGAGACAAATTCACAAATCAAAGATCATCAAAATAGGTCCAGCCTTTCTTGAGTTATAAATGGTGTAACTAACCCGACTTTTTTTATAGCTGACCCCGCAAACGTTGTCTTGCCATATAAATTATCAAAGAAATCAAATACAGAATTAAATGTCAAAGTGACGCGACACTTCATGACTCAAACTGTCAATGAACGATGGTTAAATTATATGGATATTGTTCGTACAAAAAAACTACAATCACGATTAAAAAATGAGGGATAGGGGTAGGAGGGTGAAAAATATTTTACGACCTACCTACCGAATATACACAAAAAATTTCATAATAATCGGTGAAACGGTTGCGGAGGAGTTTTGTTACAAACACTGTGTTGTTACACGAGAATTTTATATATATATATATATATATATATATATATATATAAAATATAGTCAGCCGGTAGGCAACACATTGGGAGAGTAGCTAACTCGTGAGTGATGTGAAATTAAACTCTCATTTGAGCTATCTAATATAGAGATAGCTCAAATGAGAGTTTAATTTCACATCACTCACGAGTTAGCTACTCTCCCAATGTGTTGCCTACCGGCTGACTATATTTTTTTGTAATGTTTCCGCTCCTGCATGTTCTATTATTTTGTCCGCAAGTGCACCAATACCCAAACAGTCGGCCCTCGCGATGTTATTGGAAAAGTTGTAAGCAGAGTGCGTTACAATGTAGCGCTGAATCGCTGTATCACCGCAGGATACTGCGCACTACACTAGCTATCTACCTACTATATACTCTGTAGCAGCTAGCTAGTGATGAGATAACACTCAGAGACGAATACGGATTCCATATGAATGGTCAGCACCTTTCTTTATTCTTTATTGTACACAAGAAAATACATTTAAAATACAGAAATAGAGAACATGTACAAAAGCGAGCTTAACCCTAAGAAAAGTTTTCTTTCAGCAAACCTTTGAGGCTAGAGAGAAAGATGATTTAATTTTTTTCTTTATGTAAATAAATAAATATTGCCGGACACTTTACACAGCACTAACTAGCCCCAAACTAAGCAGAGTTTTAACTATGGAAACCAGATAACTGATACAATACTTATATATGTACTTTTTTTACATGCATACTTATAATAGATAGCAAAATGTCAGAATATATCAGTAGATCATCCAAACATTTGTTCCGCCGCGGGAATCGAACCCGCTACCTCCTGTGTCTCAGCCGGTTATTCGCTGCGCCAAGGAGGTCGCAACCCATGTAATTTAAAAGAGCTTTTAATTGCTCAACTGCTCCCGATCACCACCAGGCAGAAGTGTCCCCAAAGCATCGCTTGCATTGCCCCGCTGATTTGCAATGCTTATGCTTCAACCCAGATAAGCGCCAGTTCCGCCACACGTCACTTCGACCAGACTCTCAGAAAGAATTTTGAAAATGCGAAGTTTTACCTAGGGTACTATGTGGGAGCTAAATGGTACCCTAAGTAAAACTCACACGATCCATTACATCCAAAGATTGTCTGATAGAGATCGCTACTTAGCGATAAGAACGCCAACTGTATAAATTCATATGAATTATGTTAATTTTACTTGTTATGCTGTTTATAATGTGCAATAAAGTATTATCTATTTTCACTAAAAACGGTATTTATATATATATTTACCATGATTTGTGTAATCATAACAGTAATAGTTTTAAAAGTTATAAAGTATTATCTATTTATCGATCTACCCCATGGACCCACGGGTTAAATGAACTTGAAGATTACATTTAACGAAGCTTTAAAAAGCGGATACAGAAGCAGACTTCACTAGTACATACTTCCGCGTAATGGCCGGTGCTCGGAGGTCACTTGCAGCGCTTTCTATGCTAATGCAGCGCTTTTGCGATGTTCTACAGCTTAGATGTCGCGACTCAGTACTCATTGAACTACAGAATAGGTCTCCAGAGGTTAGAATTAGATAAAGCTTTTGTTACTTTAATGGTTATGAACTTTTTTTCTCTAAGAAGGTGATATTTAACATGTTTCGTGAGTTTTTTAATGTTATATTGATTAATATTTTATTGCACAAAATGCAAATGAAAGGTACAAAAGGTGGTATTAATACACTTAACATCGAGCGGGCCAAAGGCTTGTTCCATCTCCAAATGGTATAAAAACCAAAAGTGCGAGTCGGACTCACGCACGAAAGGTTTTTTCTTCGTACCATTATCTATAAAAACGGCAAAAAATCACGTTTGTTGTTTGGGAACCCCACTTAAATATTTTTTTTATATTAATATAATTATTTATTTATAACTAAATATTCTGTGAATATTTCAAGCGTCTACCTGTTGCCGTTATCAATATCAAGCTAAACGAGCAAAAAAATTACGTTTGTTTAATGGGAGCCCCCCTTAAATATTTATTTTATTCTGTTTTTAGTATTTTTTATTATAGCGGCAACAGAAATACATCATCTGTAAAAAAAATAACTGTCTAACTATCACGGTTCATGAGATACAGCCTGGTGACAGACGGACAGACAGCGGAGCCTTAGTAATAGGGTGCCATTTTACCCTATGGGTACGGACCCCTAAAAACTATCACCAGCCTACAGTTACTACCTACCACCTAACTACCTGCCAGGTAAAAAATTTACTCAGAGGTAAACAATACCTAAAAAGTGTTCCTGTATTTCGGTGCAGTTGCAAGCGATCATTTAAATGAATTAAGTTTCTTGTGATATTATTGTGCTTAGTAACGTACTATTTATGTAGGTAACACTAGAGTTTCCAGTAATTCATAATCATATTTTTTTGCCCATTTTATGCAGGAAACATTTATATTTTAGGACTTGATATACTTGACTTGATAGGTTTTTGATTGTTTGATTTTTTTATGGTAAATAATTTGAAAAAAAAAACTATTTTACAACAATACTAGTCATTAGTTGTTTTCATTTAATATCGTACTTACAAAACACATAGTATATCTGAGATGTTTAAACTCACACACCATTGCCCGACCACCATGCAAGCTGGCATAAGTGTGTTGTCATGGAGACGGTTATTATTTGTATTAACCAAGATTATTGATTGATGATAAACCAAGACTGTAAGCGGAAGCTCGTAAAATATAAAGAAGGATATACTTGTTACTATGCATAAGTACTATTGGTTGTAATTGAATTTTAATGGAGAGTAGAATGAACGAATGAATAAATGAAAATTCATTATTATACCTTACAAGGTAGACACAACAGATATAAAGAATAAAACAACTAAATGTAAGCATAATGGACGGTCTTATCGTTTAACAAAGCGATCTCTTCCAGACAACCTTTGGATGGAACCTTTGAACCTTTGGATCATTGCTTAATGGAAGACTGGCCGAAGTGTAAAAAGAATAATCTTAATAATAAAAAAAGAAAAATTACTTAACCTTATAGAGTTATACACGGTGTCATTTAAATCACTGTTTTCCCAGAACAAACGTTCCTCAGACCATGGTCTAATAACTGTTTATAGCATCAAATAAGATAATAAAAAAATAAATTCTAGACCTTCTCAAATAAGTCTAACCTTGTTCAAAAACTAACTGTGACATAAAGTTCATGGGTACGCTAACCGTAGCGTATAACCTACTCCTTAGTTAGATAGGTACCCGATCAGCGCGCTGACTATGTTGTAGGGCGTAACGTTAAAATAGACATTTTATCTTCGCAAATTTTTATAGTTTTCAAAGATTGATTTCGTATTGTTTTTTAGTTTGATGCTATAAACTGTTAGTAGACCATGGTCTGAACAAAGTTTGTTCTGTGAAAACAGTGATTTAAAGGACACCGTGTATACATACATATTAGGTACATAAATAATTTAGTAGAGTCGAGTAGAGCGAAATATTCAAGTGAATAAACGTGATTAATACACTAACCATTCGATTATCAAAGCTTCGTTATTCGCACCAGCCGTTTTCCTCAAATCCTGAACATAATCAGACTAAGAACAAATATTACGCGTGTTGCAGCCGCAATATATATTCATGAATCGATTCCCCGCGGATGGAATCGATATGGCTGTAATATCTATATGATTGCGAGTGCTTTGATTCGCATAACGTCCACTGATGGGCTTTTCTTTTACTTTCTATTCAAAGAGAGAGATGAAAGTGATAGTTGGAATAGTTTACACGAATAAAGAAAATGCTGAATAAAGTTTAGCTTTCGTTTAAGGTGAGTTTTTGTAAAAGGCTTCTTCTCTTCAAGTTTTTTTTAATCTCGTCATTTAGCTATAAGCAATGTTTAACGATAATAAAAATGAAAAACATATGAAGTTTATTTATTCGTATGGGCAAACCTTAATGGTTCAGAAATCATAATATCTTGATGCTGACGTGAAAACTGACTTGTTAGCTTTCCTCTACGTACACTACACTGTTACTCGTAATATTAGCTTGAGTCAACTTTCGGTCGCATTCCGACCTATAGAGCCATCACCTTTTATGACGGGTTCCTATATCCGTCTGTAACCAGCTACGACTCGTTTCTCCTTGAAAACCTGTCAAAAGTGTGACACTAGTTTAACACTTTTTCAAGAAGTTGGTTTACACAAACATCAACTTGAATCGATTTAAATATGAGAATGGGCTACTTCACCTATTTATCCACAATAATAATTCACTTGCTAAACTAACATTCGCCGAAATACAAAGCTCTATGAAATAAATGGCGAAACTCCAAGAGTAGTAAGTTAAACTATCGCTCGTTTGGGAAAGCGCGCCGATAACTGAACGATAATGCAACATTACGTATGCGGCCCACGCGTTCTTTGTTATTATATCCACATATTGACTTTGCGTTGTATATCCCCTCCTAACTTCTTTACACTCGTCTATATCACTGCGAAGACTTTGGTGTATGCGAACGTTATTTTGTAGCAAATGATTTAGATGATGATACTGGTGGTAGAGCTTTTGTGAACGGGCTCGAGGAAGTGGGCCCTACCGCGTTACCTTTATCTGCCGCCAAATAGCAGTACTTGTGCTGCTGTGTTCCGGTTAGATGGTAATGGTATGTTCCTGTAATTACTGGCACATAGGCATAACAGCTAAGTCCGTATGTCAACGTATCCACATAGAGATCAAGACAACATAATACCTTGTTTTGAATTCTATGTGGATATCCTTGGGCAGCAGTAGCCACTTATCATCTGGTGGACTGCATGCTCGTTTGCCATTTAAGTAGTATATAAAAAAGAAATAAAGGTGACTTCTGGCGCTGATCAAAATCATGGTAAGTAAATTAACTTTAATCCCCGATGCAAAACAGGGGTGTTATAAGTGAAATATACGCAGAAATTCTACAATGCCTTAAGGATCAAATACAATAATAAATAAATAAATAATAAATATTGCTGGACATTTCACACATTGCTATCTAGCCCCAAACTAAGCAGAGCTTGTACTATGGGAACCAGATCTGATAGCATACTTAAATACTTTTTTTTGTAAATACATAATTATAATACATAAAAAAACATCCAGACCCGGAACAAATATCTGTAGATCATGCAAACATTTGATCCGCGGGCGGGAACCCGCTACCTCCTGCATCTCAGCCGACTATTCACCCACTGCGTCACGGAGGTCGTCAACGACTTCAGGATATTGTTGGAGCTGCCAAGGTTCTGTAGCGCATCAGGGATGGTTGCAGACGCGCGTACCGATGATTGTTACGGGATCATACAAAAAATAACCGCATCCATGGTGCGCCGTATGCGTGGAAGCACCAACTCATCTATCATGAGGCGCTGGATGGGTTTGCTTAAAATCACATGCCTGGTGTCATCAGATGCGCTTATACTGCAATATTGCCGCATTTTATTATTTATCTTCGTCTTTTTGTGTACCGACTAACAATATTTTTTAAGTAAGATTTTTCTGTTTTTACTAACAAAAGCTCCCTGTCTGGTCACAAATAAACGTTTTTAGTTATTTATTATTTATATGTGTAAGTTGTAAGCCTATGTATGGCTGTGGTATATACCCAAACGGATGTACCGATTTGGATGCGGTTTTATTTTGAAGTCAGCTAGTTTAACTGGAGTGATTCTTAGCTATGTAATTTTTTAACCCTCGGCACAAAAGAGGGGGGTTCGGTGTTTTTTATATTTTTAAGTTACATTTGTTGATCTTAAGTTATTTTTCCAATCGCGATTCTAAATATTTATTTGTGAATCTATTAACTTTTATTCTGTGTTCTGGTTCTTTATTGTATGTATTTTTATTCCTTTATGTACACTAAGAAACGTCACAGCAGAATACATTGTAGACTTAAGTATAATTTTAACAGAAAATAACACTTAGGTACAAACAATAGGTACCTAAAATACAAAATAATTAGTCACACGTACTAGCAAAGTATGTGCTAACGGCATCAGGTAGTGCGTTGCCTGTAACGAGCCTTTGATTATTATGACTGCACGCGTCGACCGCTAATGTCTTTTTCCAGCCATATCGAAAATAAATCTGTAGCGTCCTTAAAACTTCTAACGCCAGAGTTGAGCTTTATCCCATACGAACTTATTTTATTGATGACAAGACGAGAAAAGTATACACACACATATATAAATAAATAATACTGGACATTTCAGCTAAAGCAACCTAGCTCCAAACTAAGCAAAGATTGTGCTATGGAAACCTTTATTTGTTAGGATAGGCTTATAATATTTTTATCATTTCAGCTGACCACTAGTTTACTTAAGCTACTTCCACAGCATTATGTCATACGGTATACTGCTGTGGGGGAGTGCTGCAGATATAAACACCGTTTTTGAGCTGCAAAAGAGGGTTGTTCGTGCAATTTATAATATGGGCCCCAGAGAATCATTACGTAATAAGTTTAAAGAAATAAATATTATGACATTTCCTTGTCAATACATCTATGAAAATCTGATGTATGTTCACAAAAATGTTAATTTGTTTAAGAAAAATAGCGATAATCATAATTTTAATACTAGAAATAAAGATAAACTCGCTGTTGCCCCTTGTAGACTACATAAATTTAGTAAATCGTTTAAAGGGCAAGGTGTTCGCTTTTATAACAAACTCCCAAGTGATGTACAAAAATTGACAATTAACAAATTTAAAAACGCAATTAAACAAAATCTTTATAAAAAAGCCTACTATAAAATACCGGATTATTTAGATGATAGAGAAGCTTGGGATTGAAATTGTTCCAACTCGTTCTAAATGTTACAATTTAGACGTAATTTATTTTCTGTATTGTAATGTATTCTAAATGGATCATTAAAAAAACAACCAGCCTTGTTTCTTGCCTTTCTTTCCTGGCTTGGTCGCAAAGGAACAGGCAGTAAAATTGACGTTTCAAAGTGATCCTTCTGGTTTTAATGAATAAAAGATTTCTAATTTGACTTTGACTCGCCCACTGCGCTACAGAGGTAGCCAATGTATGAATAACTGCGAGATCTCAGAGAAACTGACGCGATAACCAAGAAATAACAAGTAACATAAGTTTGAAGGCACTACAAAACGTGGTGTAGTTGAAAATAGGAATTCATAAACGTAGACTCACAAGATTAGTCACTCCTCAGAAGATTAAACCTGGAGGTCTATGTTCATCGGTAGGCATCCTATCCTAGGCTGATATAATGATGGCAAATGAGAGTGAAACTGGTCTACTATAACTACGTGTAGTTCAGCCCCAAGGAGAGAAGGAGGAGGGGGGGGGGGGGGGGGGGGGGGGGGGGGGGGGGTATAGTAGACACATGTAGCGGGAATCGATGGATAATGCGAGTTGGATGGGCTCGGTGCACGTGGCGCACGATTATGTAACCAGCTTGATTTCATATTAATTGCGATATGGACATACGGTATTGAGAGAGGACAGCGGATATTTTGATTTAAAAACCAAACGACTTAACAGATTTAGATGAAATTTCTATGAACCCAATCTGAAAGTATATTCTTTCAAATAAAAATATATGTTGTTAAATCGGTTCGAAAATTATAAAACCAAACTTCTAAAATAACAAAATTAAACTTTCTAAATGCCCAAGTTATTCTCAAAAAATAAGTTCTATAGCACACTGCAGAGACACAAGTTCGTACAGTTCAATGACCGGAAGTTGAAAAAAAAGTGAAATATCATTTTAGTTATACAATCCACTATATAAATCAAACAAACCAATTTACAATCGACGTTTTTTACAACAAGAAAGTTCAATCGTTTACAAAACAAAGGTATTTGTATAAGTAGATCGTTTTATCGCCATAGAACGAGATACCGACGGCTCGGCGATACGCGACACGACGCGCCTGTCTGTAACTGATTCGCGGATGTGTAGAGTCGATCTTTAAATAAATATATAATGCTAGACATTTCATAGAGCACCATCTAGCCCCAAACAAAGCAGAGCTTCTACTATGGGGACCAGATAACTGATAGAACACATACACTTTTTTTGTAAATACATACTAATAATATATGGGGAAACAACCAGACCCGGAACAATATATCTGTAGATCATGCAAACATTTGTTCCGTGGTGGGAAACGAACCCGCAACCTTCTGGGTCTCAGACAGCTATACGCCCACTGCGCCATGAAGGGTTTCCTCTCTCGATCAGTCTCTATCATTACAAAATAGAGTATTCAAGCAGATTATTTTCTCTATAAATGGTATACTATACTTTCTATGATTTGTGAGTTTTTGTATGTCATATGATTTATCTATGAGTTGACTCACTAAATCAAATCAAATTATATATCACGATTATTTATTTATTTAATACTTTATTGCACAAAAATACAAATTACATGTACAAAAGGTGGACTTAATGCTAATAGCATTTTCTACCTGTCAACCTCAGAGGTAACAAAAAAGGTTGGCGTGCTAACTTTTAACAATATTAATGTTTATTAAAAAGAAACACAAATAACAATAAACTCCGATTACAGTTAGAATAAATACATAAACCTACTTGATATAACAATAATAATACATAGAATATATATATGAGAAATATAACAAATATATATATATATATTTGTTATATTTCTCATATATATATATATATATATATATAAAATTATATTATATATCTATAAATATATATATATATATATATATATATATATATATATATATATATTTATAGATATAAAACAAAAAATACTATTACATACAACACACATAGGTACTACGTTTTCATATATTTTAACAGCCAGTGGAGGACTGCAAGAAATGACTATAGACTAGTCGTCTGAAAACCGGTTTACTAGGCGCCTTTTTAATATGAGTAGGGAGAGAGTTCCATAGACCGACACAATCGATACCATGTGACCGACATTATAAAGATTGTTAGGAGATGAAAAGCAACGTGACCGAGCCAATTGTGATGGAAATCTTATGCTGTAGATGCATTCCTAAGCTCTTTATTGCATTGCTTTCCCGAAAACGAAGTAACATAATCTCACTGAGAAAATCGTCTTTATATGTACGTTTTATATTTTATGAGAGCTCAGCCATAAGGCCGCCCATATATAATGCCTTTTCAGTTTTAGTCTGTTGTTATATTGTTTTTGAGTGGTAATTACAATAAACAGTCATCGCATCCTATATCAGCCATCACAGTATAGATAGTGCTTTTTACAAGTTTTTATTTTTAACTTGCAATGTTTGCTTCCACGGCGTGCCGTGCGTACGTTTGGACTTATTTGAATATGTTTGCAGATCTGATTATGAATTTTATAAAAGCTTGTTTTTTTTATACAACTTATATGGCAAACGAGCATGCAGTCCGCCAGATGTTAAGTGACTCCTGCAGTCCATGGATATCCACATAGAATTCAACACAAACTATTATGTTGTCTTGATCTCTATGTGGATACGTTGTCACACTATAGGACTTGGCATAGGCTGTTATGCCTATGTGCCAGTAATTACAGGAACATACCATTACCATCTAACCGGAACACAGCAGCACAAGTACTGCTATTTGGCGGCCGATAAATGTAAGGCGGTGGTGCCCACTTCCTCGAGCTTGTTCACAAAAGCTCTACCACCAGTGAGCTTGTTTTGAAAACGTAATTTATCAACAAAAAAGCTTATTATAATAGAATATAGGTACAAAAAATTAAAGTATCATAACTATAGGGTCACGACCACAGCTTTTTAAATTAGAATACTCCATATCTTCTTTCTTCTAAAGATATCCTCGGCGCTATGAATAATGTGGTATCGATTGTGACGCCTCATATCGTGTTCACGCATGATTCGCGTAAGGGTAAGGCTTCAGAAGAATATTCGGGTTTTATAACGGGAACAAATGTCTAGAAAAAATGTAGTTAGGTAGATAAAAAGCTTAACCTATGAAAAAAAGCCTATTAAAATGGGATTTTAATCATTAGCTGAAATGGCAGTGGGGGGTGGGGGGCATATAGCTCGCAGAACTGACTGCCGTTGGGGTAGAAAGGTTTACGAGTGGAGAACACGCACTGGTAGGAGTAAGCGCAAGTTCTCGTACGTAACGTAGGACTGTCCCCCAATATATGAAACAACGATCTGATAAAGTTTTCTAGGAGCCGTTCGGAACAGTGGACGTCATATGGCTGATGATGCTGATGAATTTTTAAGTATTTTTTTAAATAAGTAGAAGTAAATAGACGTATTGAGAAGTTTTTGGGATTCGGTCAAATGTTATATTTGCTTAAGTTGAATTTTCTATAGAGTTTAATGTTATTTTCTCTCATGGGAAAAAAAAATTGCAGATTGCAAATTGCAGAAAATTGTAAACAGAAATTCTTCTAAATCGGATTTTTCATATGGGTAAAAAGAGAAAAATAAAACTATTTTTATCAACAAGATTGTTTTTTCTATTCAGTTTCTTGGGCTTGGAAAAAAAATTAAGGAAAAAGAGAATATTGAAAATTTCCATTTTATTCCATTGAAGATGAAAATGTCCTTCAAGATTCTATTTTTTTTACCTAATGGTTGAAAAACGATATAAAAATTTAAATACAGCATCTTATGGTGACTCGTCTTCCTTAATCTCATACCTAATAACTAGATCCTTATCTAAAATGGTCCAGCACAGGCAAATCAATTAAGTTGACGTATTACTACCGTGTCCAAATGGTACAATTAACCGAGTATCTAGCCTCTATCTTAAATATCATCTAGAGAAGTATAACACTGGTCTTAAGGTAAGTGTCAATGCAATTAGTTTTCATAGTAAATTAAGTCTTTATGCTTTGAATTAACGTTCAATTTACCTTGAATAATATCCTCATCATCATCAAATGAGTCATAAGACTTACATTGCTGAACAAAGGTCCCATAGACTTCCAAAGAGACCGATCTTGTGCGGCATACGCATAAAGGCTTCCCAGAAATATTTGTTAGGTCGTCATTCCATATAGTGGAGGTCGTCTTACGTTGCGCTTTCCACTATACTCGTAGAACTTATTTTTCCTAGCGGCCTAGTTCTGTACTATTTTGATAAGTGCAATAAAGTATTTTCAATCAATCAAAAGCTTAGATGTGAGTGTTTCAAGTACGGAAAAACAACTGATTTTGAATTTTGACATATATAAATAATCTTTTTTCTTTATTGTACATAAGATTACAGACAAAAACAGCTTACAAAATGAGCTTACTAATAAAAGTCTTAATCTTAAGTACTAAATTTAAGTTTTATTATTGCTATACGTGTCACAAAATACACTATCTATCAATAATATATAAGTGAAACGTGTATACGTTAGTAGTATTATTTATCTGTGTTTGATAACACAGCCAATCTGTCCGTCCGTCGCTTTGACAAATGAAAGCGTCAGGCCGACACACTCATCAGAGAAATTAAATACCCTCCGATAATTATCTACATGTCCAACCCAAATCAAACCCTACCTTTATACGAAGAAGGATTAATTTCCATTAGCAATCGAACTTTATTGGGTTTTGTGATTTCATCACGTTTTCATATCGACGCGTCTTAATAACCTCCCACTGTCACTCAAATATGAACTATACCGGTCTACATATAAGGTGTAGAATAGTTTTTGTGTGTATGATAGTTAAGCTTGGTGTAGGCGTGCGAAGGTTCTGTCAAACGGTAATGATTAGGTTTGACGAGCGGAATGCGCGGTAGCCGTCGATTTCATTAATGACAGTCGTCATCGTAATGGCATTAGGCCGAGAAGTACCGTGCTGCGCGTGAGATACTATTATTTGTGGTATTTAGTAGTTTTGAATAAATTTTTAAGTACCGTGTTATGAATTGGTGATTTTTATTGTAGTGATTTGGGTTTATGTAGATTACTAGCTATTCCCTACGGCTTTGAACGCGTGTTTTGTTAATAAAAAAGTAACATATAGCTAAGTAGTCAATCCAGGTAGCTATCTACATACCAAATTTCATCGAAATCGGTCAAGCAACGAAACAGTAGTAAAAATGTAACAAATACACATAAATCGACAAAGACAGAGTTATTTACGAATTTATTTGACAAGTACCTAAGGATTTAGGAGTATTGAAGTCTATCCGAAAAATATAAGTAGTTTAAATATATTTTAATACTAGCTGTTGCCAGCGACTTCGTACGCGTTACACTATTACATAGGTATGTAGGTAACCTAAAAGCTAAACTCACTGTTGTAACTTGACACCCCATATTTATCCCATGGAAACTGATTTATGGAATAAAAGGTAGCTTATGTGGTAACCCAGTATATAATCTACGAAAATACCAAATTTATTCCAACTCGGTTCAGCCGTTACGACGTGATTGAGTAACGAACAAACAAATAAATAAACAAACATAAGTTTGGATGTTTGTTTATATATTTGTTTGTTCGCATCACATTTATAATATTAGTGTGATTTGATACGAAGAAAATTAAAGTATCTAGGTATTAAAATTTACAAACAGACACAAGACGTTTACTACGATTTTTCCGCACAGGTTTTCAGAGCAAACGCTCTTGCTCGGCCCACACCTAGCAACATTACATATGTAAGTACCTACCTATTTTTTCTACGGGTGTATTTAAACGTTTTTATTTTTAATAATCGATTAAAAGATTAATTTGGATTGATATGTCATATTCGTGTGAACGTACTTACCGTTCGGCTACCGAGCTGCCGCGACGCTATCTCTAGATCGATCTACAGATAGCGGCGACTTGAGAGAGTCAGCACATTAACGAGGAATGCGACACACGGGATCGAGACATGTTTTGATTTACGATCTAATATGATATGATTACAAAAATACATCGTATTGAAATAATTTATGAATTACTAGCTTTCGCCCGCGGTTTCGAACGCGAGGTTTTCCAGTATAAAGTAGGTAGTATATATTTTAATCCATTTCATACTACATTGCTGCACTTAATTACTCAATTAATATTTTGTGCACCGCTGTCCATTACTGCTTCGCTCTTTACTTTCCATCCAAAAGTTGTATGAAAGAAATCGCTTTCAGCGATAAGGCCGCCCATTGTACTATATTTAACATAAATTAGTTTTTTTAAGTATTCCTGGTGTACAATACTTCCGTGGAAGTTGCTCTCTATTCGGCTAATCAAATTTAAAAGTCAAATAGTCATTGACACGAAAGAAGAAGGTGTACAACAAAGAATTATTTTATTCTATTATATTCTACTAAATTTCATTGATATCGTTTTAGCAATAACGATGTGATTGAGTAACAAACAAACAAACATCTAAACTTTTGCATATTTTATAATATTACTGTGATTTCCACTCCTATTTAACGATGAACCTGCGGTAAAATTACGTTTTAAAATGATCCTTGTGATTTTTTTATTTGAATGCTGTAGCGCTATGATTAAGTAATTATGCAAGACATTATTCCAGCTGCGGGAGAAAGTTTTGCATGATTTTCAAATATTTGTTTGTTTAGATAATTAAATCTTATTTTAAACCCTATTTTTCGAATATCCAAAAATATAAATGAAAACATATGTACCTATTATATTCACAGTTTAGTTCAGTCATTTACTCAGTAGACCACTAGATTGTGTCCATCGATCATAAAAATCCAAACATTATACAGCTTAAGACCTTAAATCCATCACCAAATCCGTCATTTGATTAGCCAATAGCCTAATGAATGAAGCAAGAGGTTGCCATTACGATGTAAACGAGGCGGTTGGTTATGGCAACATTAATTATAATATTAATTATTAGCTAACTCGTGTACCCTACCCTTAAGGGACGTGACCCGAATGTACATGCGGCGAGAAAAGTAGCAAACTTGACAAACTTTTGACAATTTCTTGTCATAAGTCACGTGATTTATTTTATGCTGATAATATAGAATAAAATTAAATCTTAAATTACATATATGATAAAGTGCTTATAGATATTATCTGCCCTAGGGCTTGCAAAGTTACACAAATTCTTGTCAGTTATACAATTCATCAAAAATTAATTTCAAAATCGTATTAGAATAACCTTAATGTCAAAAATTCATTATCTTAGGAAGCAATGATTCAGTAGTCATGTGAATAATTTATAATTAAATAGATTGAGTGATTAATGTCATTGAGAAACTTATTAGGTATACCTTTACTTTAACAAATTGAGATGACGTCATATACAACTGTCATAATAACTTGGCAGTAAAATTTAGACAGAGCATAAGGCAATTATTTTTTATTATAAGGAATAGGGACATTGGTATTTCTCTACAAGATCGAATCTTGAATGAGGAAGCTTATAGAACAACCGAAGTCACTGACATAGACCAAAGGATTAGCAAATTAAAGTGGCAGTGGGTGCGGTACATCGCTCCAAGAATTGACGGCCGTTGGGGCAGAAAGGTTCTTAAGTAGAGACCACGCACTAGAACACACTGCGTAGACGACCTGATAAAGGTTGTTGGGAGCCGTTGGGGGCAGGCCGCAAAAGACCGCTCGCTCTGAACATGTATGGGGGAGGCCTATGTCTAGCAGGGGATGTCCTGTGGCTGATATTATGAAAATGAACTACATTTCAAATACAGACAACGCCCTCCAATCTTTGTGACTTTAAGTAAGAATATAAAGTTGTCCTAGAACTAGAATTTTAAGCCTGAATGCGATGATTGTGACCATGAAAATTAACAACTTTTCATAGAAAATAATAATAATTTAAACATATCGACCTAAGATCTTCAAACAAAAACAGGTGATAAATATAATTTTAACCGAAATTAGCTTAGTTTTACCAAGTGATGCTTCAATGGAAATCATCGATTTCACAAAAGTCATAGATGATTTGTTGTTCTCATAAGTGTTGAGAATTGCCATCCTTTGGGATAACATACTAGTTTTGGGACACAATATTAACCGAAATTAGCTGAGTTTTACCAAGTGATTCTTCAATGGAAATCATCGATTTCACAAAAGTTGTAGATGATTTATTGTTCTCATAAGTGTTGAGAATCGCCATCCCTCGGGATAACATACTAGTTCTGGGACATAATTTTAACCGAAATTAGCTGAGTTTGTAAAATCAATGGAAATCATCGATTTTACAAAAGTCGTAGATGATTTGTTGTTCTCGTAAGTGTTGAGAATGGCCATCCCTCGGGATAACATACTAGTTCTGGGGCACCCTGTATTGTTTTCAGTAAATCTTTACAGCCTCGTCAGTTTCTTTCAAAAGTTTTTAATTTGTAGGTCAAATCTGTCGGTAAATATTAATTGAAACATCCATTAATCTTAGCGTTTGGATTCTTAAACATTACCCGACACTGGCTAGTCCCCAATCACTTCTTTTTAATATATGTTAAACCAATTCCCAGCAAAATTCTCTCAAATGAAATAACAAACGGAATAATTATTCACAAGCCCTCAATACCGACAAATCCAGGCAATCAAACGCTGTTCCCGACTGTACTTTAAACTGGCACATAAGCTGAAAGACGGCGACATCTGCCGCCGTAATTGAGGGATTACTCAGATAATTGAAACCGTGTAACTGAAACAGAGATACTAAAACAAACGAGTGCGAAAGAGAGGACGCATATCACTCAACGCCGTCGCGCAACGGAACGGTTAACAACGTGTCTTCTTGTATATTGTATTATCTTACGTTTTATGCCCTATTAATCTTGCTCGCTCAAATCTTGATCCGCTGCGCGAATTCACACCTTAACCTGAGGTAACAGAGTCGGGTTTTGTTGATGGGTTGGGCTCGGTGCAATAAATAATTGTTTGCTCGCGTAAAACTGGAGTGTTCTCGTTTATTCGAATGTCAAGTGTCAGATTCGTTGTATTGTTTTATTTGAAGACGCTCGGTAAGTCGGTAATCTGGGATAACGAGGGCCCCAGTGAGGCCCGCTGAGGCCCAGCACCTGTAAACACTGACAAACTGACGAATCGCTCTCAACTCCAATTGATGATGTTTTAGCAACGGCGTAGAGGCTCTACGAAATGCTACGCCATACACATTACGTAGCATTGTTAGGGTTCCGTATCCAAAGGGTAAAACGGGACCCTATTACTAAGACTCCGCTGTCTGTCTGTCTGTCGGTCTGTCACTAGGCTGTATCTCATGAACCGTGATAGTTAAAAGGTTGAAATTTTCACAGATATATATTTATGTTGCTACTATACCAACAAATACTAAAAGCAGAAAGAAATAAATATTTAAAGGGGGCTCCCATTAAACAAATTTAATTTTTTTGCTCGTTTTTGCTTGATATTGATAACAACAACAGGTAGACGCTTGAAATGTTCTCAGAATATTTAGTTATATATTCACTTTAAAAATAAATAATTAAATTAAAATAAAAAAACAAAGGTTGGGCTCATACACAACAGACATCAGTTTTTGCCGTTTTTATAGAATATGGTACGGAACCCTTCGTGCGCAATCCCGACTCGCACTTGGCCAGTTTTTTTTTAATTCAGGCTCATCTGAATAAAGTGTCATATGTACTGCAGAAGGCTAATCTACTGATTTATCGTTAGAAGCTGCAATACTTTAGACAGCCTTATAGCCTTAACTAATTTAAATTAGCAAGTTTCACACAGTAACAGAACACAGGTAATCCAATCGACGTTTCAAAATGATCTTTATTATTTTAACGAATAACAAATAGATATTTAATTTTGATTTTTTTTTCATTTGTACTTATTTAATTGCTATTTTGTGGTGTGATTTCTAGAAATACCACATATTTTCATATTGAGAGCGTTTCTAGTTTGATAATGGCCTCATGACCAAGCTCAAGGTCGCTCAACGAGCTATGGAGAGGGCTATGCTCGGGGTTTCTATGCGTGACAAAATCCGCAATGAGGAAATCCGCAGAAGAACTAAAGTTGCCGACATAGCTCTCAGAATTAGCAAGTTGAAGTGGCAATGGGCAGGTCACATCGCTCATAGAACCGATAACCGTTGGGGAAGAAAGGTTCTTGAGTGGAGACCACGGACTGGAAGACGCAGCGTAGGCCGGCCCCCCATAAGGTGGGCCGACGATCTAGTAAGAATCGCGGGGAGCCGTAGGGCGCAAACGGCTACCAACCGCTCGTTGTGGCGATCTAAGGGGAAGGCCTATGTTCAGCAGTGGACGTCTTTCGGCTAATGATGATGACGATGATTCAAAATTACTTATAATTATTTTTTTATAATCATTATCCAAGATACTATGCTAACTATTTATACAATAAGCTACTAAATCCAGTCTCATATCACTTATAATATCTATCATACCTAACACATCAAAGTAGGCGTCTGTATAATTTTTAATCAAAATTCGTCACGCACTCGTTGACATTTCCGGATCGAGTTATTGTATCGAGTGCGATGGGAATAATCGATTCGTTTTAAATTGATTTTGATTCGATTCAATCGAGCGTTCTGGAGCTTTTAAGAGATTATTATCGTACCTTAATTAATTGTAGTGGTTTTTTTATAGCTTCTGTTGCAATGCAATAGCTTGAATATAATTATTATTTAGAAGTTAGTTTTACATTAAAAGAAAAAGTAATCCATACTTACTAATAAATTCGAACGTTACTCTGTCTATCTGTTTGTTACGTTCTCACGACTGAGCGCGTGGACCGATTTCAATGTTTGGTATATAGATATAGTCTAACTTTTTATTAGCTGCAGTAAAATGACGTTTCTAAATGTCATTCCGTAAAATAATGTTGCCAGCCTAATCTCAATAGGGATGTGATTCAGTTCACAAAAATTAATTAAATAACATTATTATGACGTTTTTGTTTCATTTTGAATGTACCTCCCTATACTTCCACTAAAAAAGATCAATCCTCTTGTATAGTAATAATAATAGGTTAAAAAAATACATTACAACTTAATATTAAATCTCAAAAAAAAAACCAAACTGATTATTCATTTATGATTCACTCATTTATACATCCCTATTTATTTTTCTTCAAAAACCGGCAACACACAAAACGTCATTTTACTGCAGCTAATAAAAAGTTAGACTATAGATTAAGACCTGGATTAAAACAGGCTACTTTTTATACACAAACATCACGTGCAAAACCGCTGCCAGAAGCTTGTAATATAATAAAATCTAATTTATGTGGTATTACGCAATATACATACAAAAATCTAAAATTGTGATAGTTTTAGTCTTTAATGTTTGCAGTCAGCCAATTAAATTCTAATACGGCATGATTATTCTATAAGTTCTTATAAAAAATCGATGATTTTACTAATGATAAAAACGTTAGCCGTCGTATGACGTCAAGTTATCCTTTGTGTTAGGGTCTGCATCATAACTGGACGCTGCCAACAATCTGTGTAGTCCTTTTGCAGTTGGCTTGCAGTTGGCGAACAGTTCTTACATACGGTTGGTAGTTTCGATGCAGTGCAATTATGATGCAGTCCGTCTATCTAGACCCTTAGCTTGACGTCCGTTTTTTATCTAGTACAATGAATATAAATTGAATGGGGAATGTGAGCTACTATAATATTACTTCATAAGATCTCGTATAAATACCTCATTGAAGCAAAAAAAAATATTATCAATTATAATTACTAATCCAAGAATAAAATAATTTCGCGATTTTTTTATTCCCATAGGTTTAGATCCATTAAATCTCTTACTCAGTACTCAAACCTGGGAAGATACCCCACTAAGGGCTAACCAGAACCAAGAAACCTAACCACTTATTTTTAAAAACCTTTTATCACCTTGTTACATTGACTAGAACACCAATATCAAGTTGGTATGAATAAAGGCTCCATCTTGTAGTAGATACGCGGCCGCCCAGCCACCCAGGCGGGCGGGTGTGGGCGGGCGGCAATAAAAATGCAAATAGTCGCGTCGACAAGGGATTCCATTGTATCAATCACGCAGCCTTATTATAGCGGTGAAGCCTTCTATTGTTTTTAAGGCTTTTGTATGGATCACGTGTCGAGACCGTCTGGTTATGAGTTTGATGTGAGGATGGCTTTATCTTTGTAGTAACTGAGATTGGTACTAAATTCACTAGTGATTGTTTTGGGGTCATTTTTAAGGTACACTTTTTTTTTTGTTTTTATCTAAGTAGTTATGCTGTTTTATACCACCTGGACATAGAACGAGCTTATGATCCACCTTATGTTAAGTGGTACCCATCGCCTATATAAAGTACTAGCTGACCAATCCGCGGCTTCGCACGCGTGGTTCGCCAATAAAAAGTAGCCTATGTGTTAATCCAGGTTATGATCTACGTACATACCAAATTTCATCGCAATCGGTTCAGCCGTTCCGGCGTGAAAGAGTAACAAACACCTATACATCCATACATACAAACTTTCGCGTTTATAATATTAGTAGGATTGCCTAGTAAGTCACGCATCTTAGAAACGTGTCCTACGGTGCACTGCCCTACGTTCATCAACTTTAGGCATACACACGTATGTCCGGCAACTATATCTTTCAAACTGCGACACAGCAATTCTGCAATGTGTGTGTTTTTATAGTATAATCTACCGTCAGCGGATTCGCACCGTAGTGTTTCAATAAAAATATTTTCCTCCTTCTGGGTAGTCAAGTAAAAAGTAGCTTTTTTTAATCCCGGTCATAACCTATATACATTTTTTTTTAGCTAGCCTACATTTTCCTACTGCTGGGCAAAGGTCTACCCCAACTCCTTCCCCCTACTCCACTGCTGTCGTCGCGCCAACGCTTTCGCGGCGGTACTATCGCGTGTCTAGTTTTAAGTGTTTTAAATATGATTTTTTTAATTTAAGTGTGGTATACAATAAAGCGTTTTCTATTTATCTATCTATCTATCTACTTAAATACCAAACAGCGGGTTCCTATATCCGTCGGTAACTAGCTTCGACTCGTTTCTCCTTGAAAACGTGTCAAAGATTGACACTTTTTTCAAGGAGATACGAGTCGTGGTCGGTTACCGACCGTTATAGGAATCCGCCATCATCATCATCATCCACAGCCTGACTTAACCCATTGTTAGGTATAGGCTTCCCCAAGTTTGTGCCATCCAATGGAACCCGCCATTAGTCGTGAAAAAGTAACGAATTTACAGAAAAACATACTCAAATTTATCATATTAAGTGTGGATTTTGATGTGAATTCTAGGCGACTTTGTGTCATTATTTTCACTGAAAACTTGATAAGTATTTACTGTGATGTGTGACTTTTTAGAAATAATAGGTACTCTTAACCACGACAGTTTTAGAAGATCAACTTACTCATATTGTTATTACTCGTAGTTCAATTAAAAAAATGTTACGTACCTAATACAAAAATACATAGTATTCTATTATAATACCACAATAAAACTAACAAACAAATAACCCTAGACACGCGAATACACAAGTCTTATCGCTGCAAGTTTTATCTTCCAGACTAACTATGGATATACTGAAAAGAAAGACAAGATTTAAAAAAAGTATTAAAGCATGTTTAATACTAAGCCCGGCTTCCACAACGATACCTAAACGTATTAAGCGACTAAACAGGTTTAAATTTTTCGTATTTATATGCTTTGACAACTCTCTAAATTCAATTTAGCCACAAAATACATTCAAGCATCATTGCGCAAGCATAAGAGTAAAATGTTAAGCTATTTTAAAATTGAATTTCATCATCATCATCAGCATATCAACAATAAGACGCCCTCAGCTGAACATATGCCATAGATTTCCATAGAGAAGTATGGAGAAGTATATACTTCAAGAGAAGTATAAGTATTTTATGTAGGTTTATGAACATAGGTACACCGCGGTGTTTCTTTTTGATTTTGTTTTTTCCTGTCCATCCAAAGTTTGGCTGGAAGAGATCGTGTTTAGCATCCATTGTAGGTACTTACATTTATTTGTGTGTATTTCATTGTATTTTTAATTTTGTTGGTGTGCAACAAAGAGTATTCTATCCCATTCTATTTCCAGAGCGGCCTGCACCCAACAGCTTCCAAAATATAGGTGTTCTATAAAGTGGGGGTTGTCTACCACGCCCGCGCCTTCTATTGCGTGGTTTCCACTCGAAAACCCCAACGGTATATTGTACGACTCTTGAGTTTGTAATTTGTAGGTAATACTAGATGCAATGGGCTACTAGGTAGATAAAACCTATGTCATTATTTAAGTATGACAAAACCAAATGTTCTATTGTGTCCCTACGGTTTGAAGTGTGTAAGAGATATAATCTTTTTACTTAGAAAACTTTCGTGATTGATTTCAATCATTATTATAAATACGGGATTTATCACGTAACGTCTTATCGGTGTTTCGACCGACAATGTTTCGGTTCAATTCGTGAACCTTCATCAGGGTGAGTGCGATCCGCTCCGAATAACGTCTCGCCTCGCACTGCGCGCCGCTGCTCTCTGCGCGCGAGTGGACGGGCGGGGTGGTGGGGATTGGGTCAACGAAAGCACAGTGCGTTGACCCGCTGTGTCATCATCATTATCATCACTGCTGCTCTCTTCTGTAGTTCTTGGTACAGTGAGTGAACCTGGTAGAGACATAGTTAGTGTTGTGTGTTTGCCTGTACCAAGAACTACAGAAGAGAGCAGCAGTGATGATAATGATGATGACACAGCGGGTCAACGCACTGTGCTTTCGTTGATCCAATCCCCACCACCCCGCCCATCCACTCGCGCGCAGAGAGCAGCGGCGCGCAGTGCGAGGCGAGACGTTATTCGGAGCGGATCGCACTCACCCTGATGAAGGTTCACGAATTGAACCGAAACATTGTCGGTCGAAACACCGATAAGACGTTACGTGATAAATCCCGTATTTATAATAAAGATATAATCTTAATGCTTTATAGTTAATAAAATATGTCAGTTTGGCCATGAGGTCAACACTCGCCTCAGCAGAAAACCAGCGCTGCAGTATGGCAACATGGTGTAGCAATGCTGAGCTGAGGACCACACCGCCACCACACTTAGGAGTAAGTTATAGTTTTAGTAGAAAAGTTTAATAGTTTATTTTTGTATAATTTGTTTCTTGTGGTACTTATTTCTTTCTTTCAACGGGCTGTCAGTTCTTTACGCCATGTGCAAAATTGAGTTTAGATGCACATTTTTGAATCCAATGATGTAAAATTCACTTGGAACAATACAAGTGCACACGGCTACACATCAAGCTATACATTTCCAGTATTAGCTGACCTCTCATTCTACGAAAAGCCTACACAATGCGAGGTCAGCTTATACTGGAAATGTATAGCTTGATGTGTAGCCGTGTGTACAAAGTCAATTTTACAGAAATAATACGCAATGGTTGAACTCATAGTAAATCAAATCCCCCATTCGTAACTACTACATCAATCAACGGCACCATTACATTGTATTAAGCTTCGGCCACATTTGGCGCGGGTGTGATTACCATGACAATGCGCACGCGCGCGTGGCCCGACCCTTAGGATTTGTTTGTTGTATGACAGATGGTTTTGTAATGTGATCGGACGCGGTTCGCCAATATGTTTCATATTGCTAACTAATTGGGTAACAGAAATATTTTCTTTAGTAATACTGTACAGGATGCTTCAAGAGTGTATACCTATTTATCCGAAAGGTGTCAATAACCTCACTTATGAGAACAATGTTGGTTTTGCGACTTTTCGAAAATGTTTTTCATTGATTAATGTTATAAATCTGAATCAGCTGATTTCAGTACAAAATTTGTTTACTCGCTGTTTTTTTTCTGTGATATGTTGTTTATTTACCCCTAACACGCTGCGTTCCATGGCTCTTTGGCAAACCTTGAGTTTGGACTTTTGAGATTCTGTCAATTCCGAGGAAGCGTTGGCGTGGCGACCTCGATGCATTCCAAGATGGCTGGTGGGACGTGGCGAGTGATCGTGAGATGAGGAGGAACAGGGGGGATACCTTTGCCCAGCAGTTGGAAAAAATAGGTTAAAAAAAATATTTTACTTAGAAAACTTTCGTGATTGATTTCAAAATCGAAACAACGATAAGACGGTACCTGATAAATCCTGAAAAAAATTTATGTTTATTTTTATTGGCAGAATCAGCTTTCGGGTTAGGTTAGTTACATATTTGGGAGCACCCGTGTATCATTTTTTACCAACTATAAGACGAGGAATCTCTTAAAGTATCTATTAGGGGATTGATCGTGCATATCACGAAAATCCATCCATCGATAAAAATAATTGATGATCAAATGGAGATTATGAGATAGCAAACAAAATAGAACTTATTGAACATTCCAACAGACCCCTACACCAAAATATTTCCCCCGAGATATGACACAAATAATCAGAAATGAAATTGTTTTCTTTAAAACATTCACAGATTTGCCTCACGAATCTTTTCTATCAAGCCGGCTTATCCCTGGCATCAGCTGCGTCACTATCTAACCGAGTTTCGACCCCAACGCCTTTATAATAAGGTCCAAAACTTTTCTTCATAACTTTGTTTTACCATCATGACGTGGGAGAATAAGATAGTCAAACAGATTTGGACTCTATTCTGAGAGTATATGGTACTAAATTGAATGTTTAATAATGTTAGCTTATTGTGATCATGTGTCGTGGGTATCGTGTTGTTGACGCCAATATTTTTGAGGTATTATGTGAAGGCTTTGGTTTCGGGCCGTGGAAAGGATGTCATGTTTTAGTGAGATAATATCAAATAGATCAATAGATAATTTCCAACTGCTCATAGTGATTTTTTCTAAGAATATTCTTATTTTTTAAAGAGTTTGAATTCTGCTTGTTTGTCGTAAGATAGTACTTATATTTTCACACCACCTGCTCGACAATGTCAAATTATATGTCATGTAAACCTCACTGAAAACAGGCGATTAAATCCCTACGGCTAAGCCGAGAGTAAAGTTGTACTGAATTTTATTATGCCGTCGCGGGTATAATGGGATTTAAATTTAGAACCTCATCTGTATTAAAATTTGAACCAAAGAGACCCACATAGTAAGACACACCTTATTCGTAAATCGAACTAACCTCTGCACAGAATGCACCAACCTAGATTTGGTTTTTAATGTCTTGCAGAAAGTGTGAAAAGTAGAGTATTCACCTTGTGGATAAAGCTGTCTACATCTTGGGCGTACTTTTATCCCTCTCTGCACTCAGGATTCTAGAATCTAGGGCTCTAAAATCCTTCATTACGTTAGTGATTGAATATATCGCTCGTAACGCAAGACATTGCTTTATCCCCTCGTTTAATAATTAACTATTTATTACATTATGGGTCCATATTTATAATATTTAGGCTTATCATTTTTCTAAGCCCCGTTTTTTTCTGAGCTACTACAAAAATGTGCTTAACAAGTCCTTTTCCAATGAGTAGGTAGGTATATCACATTTATAACACTCATGGCTAATTGTGCATACATCTAGTTCAGTTTCCATAAACAAGCAAGTTTTTAACAAAAATATTAACTTCAGAAAGCAGAAAATCCGAACCAGTTATTTTGTTTTAAAACCCAAACTGCTAAACCGATTTTCATGAAATTTTAATTGGACCAATCTGAAAGTATATCAAATATATTTTCAAATCCACATTTTCCAAGGATTTTTCCAAATCGGTTTATAAATAACTGAATTCTGAGGTAACTAACATAAACCAAAAATAAACTAAATTTACTCCTTTTTTATTGAAGGCGGATAAAATAGGTTTGCAACTTTATTAATCCATACTCATAGAATGCAAACCCGTGAAGATATCACACTAGGGGTTGTCAGAGGCAAGTCCAGACGTCACATTGTGAAACATGCATTTTTTTTGTGCATAACCAATCTTATTTTATTATTAACTAGCTCAACCGCCCGGTTACGCACAGATGTTTATGAAAATAAAAATGCTTTAGGGCTATTTTAATTTTTTATTTGAACCCTAGGGGTTGTCTATGGGATAGTGTAGCTTATTTTTTAACAGTTTATTTTTAAATAGATTCATTGCCGGATACAAACTAACAAACACTACCTCATTATAATATTATTAGTATCTATAGAAAACCATAATTATACCTTTGTACATAAATTTCCAAGAACACTTGTACCAAATCGATTACCACAAAATACACCTACAGCTAAGTTACTCCGTTCCCTGTTGTGGGCGGGTTGTAGGGAACCCTAATTGCGTTAACGACTTGTTTTAGGGTTCAGTCGACAACCGTTTGCGCTCGCCTTATTTATCGACTATAAATTATTTTGATGGCACAGAAGTGGGTTTACGTAATTGTATTCCTTAAATAAAAGAAACTACTTATCACTATCTAAGTACTTAATTTTTGACTTACCTTTATGAAAAAGGTTGTTTTTCATTTATCCGTATTTTTATCTGAATTAAATGCTTACATCCTGTACTTAGCAAAGCTTATAACACGCTTACACTAGTCTCAAAAAGCGTCACGGTACTATTCCAAGCGACGCTGCCGACTGCAACTGCCGACTGCAAGTGCCGCCGCTACACGCAGTCGGCCGCAGCAGCGCTACAGATTTGTATGTATTTCTGACAGACTTTCCGAGCACCGCGACAACTGCACGTACAGTCGGCAGTTGCAGTCGGCAGCATCGTTCAGACGTGCTCGTACCGGACAGTGACTAAGCTAAGCGCTGGCAAGTTCGTCACAATCGTCTTTTTAAGCACCTCAATAGATTTACTATTTATCATAGTAACGCGTAAAAAAGCGGTTTTTCACTACGTAAGTTTTATTCCTCTACGAATGCCGACTTTACGAGTGATTTTTGTTATTTACAGTAGAAAATTGTTATCAACAAGGATATTATTCCGGCTATATAATAGCTATGTCTATGTTACTCGGACCATAATAACGAATCGATTGACATCTCATTCATCAAAATCGAATGAGTAGTTTAACGGTGGGATAAACGAAAATACAAACATACATAGACTGCTAAAAACATAACACTTAACCTTTTGGCTTTGCCGTAGTCGGGCAACAGTGACAATCCAATATGGCGACCATAATGAGCTCATCAATAAATTCCCAATAAAATTCATTAACATAGTATATGCAGAATGCAGATGTTTCAACCGAATCGAGTTCCATCACCAACACACTAATGAGCGTCGATTACCCCACGCTTCGCCTGTCATCGAGACAATCGATTGATCACTCCACCCTACAACACAATAACAACCCTATTCCACACCACACAAAGCCGAAAATACCATGAAACGTTAATCGTATGTAACAGGAATCGGTACAGATCAATTTTGAAATGTAAGATGGTAATTTTAAAGCTCAAAATAGATTGATTTGAGGTCGCGTGGTAGGTAATGTTATCTGGCGGATAGATTTAGCGGAGTTTAGGCGGATATGTCATCGAGTCTCCTGTCAATGCCAGTTCAAACATATCTGGAAAACGAATGACAGTTGTGATAAATGGTACAATTGTTGACAATACTGTCATATTTTATTTGCTGTACAATAAAATTGTTTAGATTGGAAAACTATAATTCGTTGTACGTAGAACTGCTTATGTGGACTTATGTGGAGTAAAAATTATATTTTTCAATACCCTATGCAAAAAAGAGGGTGTTATTAATTTGAAGCCAGTGTCTGTCTGTATAATAATTATATTTTTATTTTGGTATTTAGACTCTCTTAAATAGTTTTGCCATAAATGTACACTTCCGACCTCAAAATCAAAAACCTCTCCATCAAAAGATTGTCTGGAAGAGAATGCTTCTAAGCGATAAGACTGTCCATTGTACTATTTGCTTTATGTTTTCTATTTCTTTGTATTTTTTGTTTATATTGTGTAGAATTAAGTGTTTTCATTCATTCATTATTCATTGCGAAAATGGGTACCGATTACCTACATAGCACCAGCAGATGGTAAAATATACGAAACACTCAGATCCTACATATTCAACTGATTTGATTTTTAAACATATAATATACAAAAACAACTTAACAGCATCACACTAATAATATAAATGCGAATGTTTTGATGTGTGTTTATTTGTTTGTTACTCAATCACGTCGTAGCGGCTGAACCGATTTTGATGAAATTTGGTATGTACGTAGATTATAACCTGGATTACCACATAGGCTACTTTTTATAGACAAACCACGCGTGCAAAGCCGCGGGCGGAAGCTAGTTAGTTATAAACATTATTATTAAATTCAGTTATTAAAAGAGTCTACGCATTATAAAACTAAAACGAATACAATGAAGTGTTATCAAATACAATAAAATTAAATAAATGCCACGGTAACTTAAACTCTGACACATTCCAAAAACTCCGAAATAGAATGGTTTTTTCTTAATTTTTTTTTTATAATGGATATTTCATACAGCGCCATCTAGCCCCAAACTAAGCAAAGCGTGTATTATGGGAACCAGATAACTCATAGAATACTTACATAGTTACATACTTACTTACATACTTACATATAATACATAAATAGAAAAATATCCAACCCCGGAACAAATATCTGTAGACCATGCAGACATTTGTTCGACCTCCGTGACGACCTCCGTGGTGCAGTGGGCGAATAGCCGGTTGAGGAGGTAGCGGGTTCGATTCCCGCTGCGGAACAAATGTTTGCATGATCTACAGATATTTGTTCCGGGTCTGGTTGTTTCTCTATATATTATAAGTATGTATTTACAAAAAAAAGTATATAAGTATTATAGGAGTTATCTGGTTCCCATAGTACAAGCTCTGCTTAGTTTGGGGCTTGATAGGGCTGTGTGAAATGTTCAGAAATATTTATTTATTTAATTGTTCCGCGGCAGGAATCGAACCCGCAACCTTTTGCGTCTCTGCCGGTTATTCGCCCACTGCACCACAGAGATCGGTATTGCAATGCAATATGAACATTATTCCTTGATGGCAGAAATTGGTTTAAAAAGCTTGGTTTTTAGGGTATTAATTATTTGAACCTTATTTCGATCAAAAATAACTGTAACTATTTAAAAGAGTGGTAAATGAGCCGTTAAATATTTGTTAACAGATGCATCTATGCAAATGGCTCAAACTATTTAATGACGAGATCCATCAAACTATGCGCAGTCATTTAGTCACGTGAAAGTAATTGGCAAGGGCGAGTGCACGGAAAAACTAAATGGATTTCGGATAGTATTTTTGTATCTGTTACATACGTACAGTTTTATGATTATCTTATATGAATAAATTTAGCCATCATTATCTATAAACAGTGCATGTAATTGTCTCAAATAGAGTTGTAGGGTTCGAGCAATGCTGAGGCAAGCGAAGTTGCAAACTAAGAAACACTCGTATAGTGGCAGCGCGCAGCTCGCCCGTCATTACCCGGTACTAATTCGAACAACTTGTATTAACTTATCTATATATATAAAAGAAAGTCGTGTTAGTTACACTATTTATAACTCAAGAACGGCTGAACCGATTTGGCTGAAAGTTGGTGGGGAGGTAGCTTAGAACCAGAAAACGGACATAGGATATTTTTTATCCCGTTTTTAGAACCAGGAGATGGACATAGAATACTTTTTATTCCGTTCGACCGCGTTCCCGTATGACGTGACATATAACGTCGAAGAGAATACAAGTCTCTATAAAACGTGGTATAACAAAAACGCATCTGACATGGAATAACAAAACGCAAATGACAGCTAAACTTAATTTTGTCTGTGATTAAGTATGGTTGTAAATATATATATATATAAAAATCAAGTTAGTACTGATGGCCGGGGACCACAATTGACAATTCTACCAGGGTGACGTATATTGACAGCCCGCGTTATAAGCATGTCAAGGCGGTACGAAGTTTGGCGGGTCAACTAGTACCGTATAAATAGACGAAGAAGTAAACATTATATTGCAGTTTAATTTAATGGACAATCTTTAAATCCTTCTGATGAACCTAATAGCACTAAACTCTATATTAAATATAATATATCCAACAAGAGTCATTTTATACATGTAAACATGATTATAAACTGGCTTAGTAACGGAGGAACAGGAGCCAAAATTAAAGCTTCTAAATGATCCCTGACGTTTTAATAAAATTAATTTCAATTATAATATCAAGTAGCCCTCTGACAATAATACAATAAAAAATAATAGTAAATAAAATAAAAGTGCCATAAATCCTTTTATCTGCCAAAGAAATCACACCGTTTTCTAATCTCGTATCGCAACGGATCCCCATTTTCCGCATCACTAACTAAATTATATTTCATTTATGCTAAAATTATAAAAAGCATTCAAAACGCTTTATTTTTATCAAAACACATTAAAATTAAATCATAGCGCGATCCATCACAATAATTTAATATGCTCGGTCTGGGGGTAGGGTAAGTGCGCGGAGGGGGAACCATCCCCTTTGTATCAATATTATCTACACGAGTTTAAAGTATCATTAATCTTATCTTGATGTCATTAGAGCGTTTTGCTGCGAAATAGCATTATGAAGTGTGCATGGTGCGTTTGCATGTTCTTAACCCCCCACGCAAAAACAGGGAGTTATAAGTTGACGCCTATGTTAGTCTGTATATCTGTCTATCTGAAGCAAGGTAGTACCCAAACAGATGGAACGATTTAGAAGTGGTTTTTTTTTATAGAAAGCTAGTTTAACTGGAGTGGTTCTTAGCTAGGTCAGTTTTACGTGGTTTTAGTGTTTTTTTAAATGTTCATTAAACTTTTATTTTGCGCAAGATGAATTAAATGTTTCTTAATACAAAAGTCCCACCAGCCATCTTGGAATGCATCGAGGTCGTCACGCCAACGCTTCCTCGGCCTGCCCCGGCTTCGACGCCCATCTGCAGGCACCCATTGTGTGACGACTGTTGCCCATTTGTCTGATGGCTGGTGGGACGTGGCGAGTGATCGTGAGATGTGGAGGAACAGGGGGGAGACCTTTGCCCAGCAGTGGGAAAATATATGGGTCAATAGTAACAATAATACGACGAAAGTCTTTGATCAGTGCGTTACCAGTGGTTTTATAGTTTTGATAGAGAAACATGGTATCTCACTATGAGCATCATAAGGTTGGCTCACGGTCGCTCAACGTGCTATGGCGAGGGCTATGCTTGATATCTCTCTACGAGATGAAGAGAAATGAGAAGATCCGTAGATAAACCAAAGACACTGACATAGCAAAAAGGATTAGGAAGCTGAATTGGCACTGTGTGGGCCACATAGCTCGAAGAACTATCGAACGTTGGGGCAGAAAGGATTTCGTAAAGGATCGTCCTGGAAAGTGCAGCGTACGACAGCCCTTCACTTGATGGAAAGACGACCTGATAATGGTTGCTGGGAGCCGTCGGGTGCAGGCCTGGAATTTCTCTGGAAATCGATAGGTGCGTGTGGTTCTTATGTTCAACAGTGGATGTCGTATCGCTGATAAGATGATGAAGGCCAAGGTCCAAGGAGCTCCACGCACCGGAGGCGGTATGGGGCTGCCAGTTTTGTATAAATACTGTTAGGTACGATAATATGGAACCTCTACCCACGGCGGCGGCGTACAGAAATAAAATAGGGAATAATGCATAATATTAATAATATATCATCGCAGACCGGACTATTGTCGCCAATAAGCCTGATGTCGTGCTGGTAGACCGATCGGAGCGCCAGCGCCGGGCGATACTTGATGATGTTACTATCCCACATGATGCTAATCTCGTGAAGGCCGAGAGGGACAAGCTAAGCAAGTACCTTGATTTGGCTCATGTGATTACCACCATGTGGGATGTGGAATCAACAATTATCGTTCCGATAGTTGTGTCCGTCAAGGAACTGATAGCTCATTCATACCTACCATGTGTGTAAAGACACCGCTAGCCTAGAACGTCTAGTTCCCGAGGTACGGCTATAAAGAATGAATACCCCATCACTAGAAGCTACTACATTGTACGTGTCCTTCGTGGAAACATTTGAAGTATTGTTTAGTATTCCACGAAGAGCACCAAGCCAAAATATAAATCGTTGATCTTCCTGGAATAAAATTGGTGCTTTAAAAATCGATGCTCTTCGTGGCCTCGACGATACGGGCTCAAGTCTCCCGCCAAATTACAAATTTGCTGACATTATTATCATTAAATACATTTTTTAAATAAGTAATGCACGACAATACAACAATAAAAAAGGGAACGTGAGAAGGAATTCTATAGAATTCTATAGGCAGCTATGAAGGCAATGATATAACACAGTACTATCACAGTAATTTGCATTTCAATCGAGATAAATTATTTTAGGGACAACTATCGGTAAAAATCTTAGAGCATGAAATGTGAGTGAATAATTAGATGATATGGATGGTAGAACAGATCGCTGCCTCGGCGATAAGACTGCCAATTAGAATATTAACTATAGAAGTGTTAACTTTACATTATATACAATGTAAACTCTATATAACGACACTCAAGGGACTGAGCATATTTTGACGTTATAGAGAGTTGTCGTTAAATGGAGAGAAGTAAAATCTGTATTACAAAAAGAAAACATTTATTTCTGATTTTCTTGTTAAATAGTACCTACAATAAAAATCTGTTTTAATTTGAACGCTATTGCGTATAGTCTGTTATTATAAGAATATGACAACGTATAGATAAAATCCATCACTTCTACTAACAACAGTCTGCAGCTACACGTGCAAGCAATCCCATTTTGTAAACAAAAGACCGGATTTCTTAGAAAGTTTGGTGTGTATGGTGCCAACAGTCGAGTTTATTATGGTCTAGGATAATAAAACGACAAAAGGATATACACAGCTGCGCAGTTTTTACTAATTTGGCAAGTTAAAAAGAACTTTTTATTACAAATTGTTGTCGTTATTGAGAGTGGGTGTAATGCTATACAGAGTATACCATTGTATGCAAGACAAGCTAAACCAACCAAAGCCGAGTGATATCGACGCTTTAGAGAGTTTGTCGTTAAAACGAGTGACGTTATATGGAGTTTACACTGTATATCTTGTTATGATTAGTTAGATCAACTTCGAGTTGATTGACGCAAGGCAGTGCATCGTAGGGCAGGTGCGTGACCTACGAGGGCTATGGTTTCCACTTAACATCAGGTGGGCCATCCTTGTTCTATTTCTAGGTTATTTAAAAATAAATGGATATGTATTTATATTTTTGCATGACCTTTGAACATGACTAATATACCTAGGTCTTTTGCAGCTGTTTTGGGCGCCTTAATGAACAATTCTAATAGATAAGTTATGCATTTCCATTTGTATATTTTATAATAAAGTTTAGCGCGGCCACAGTCTTAATATATTATGCCATCGGATTACCTAAGTTTTTTTTTACTATACCGATTAATATTCCGTTCAAAATTTTAATGATAGATTTCGATTCATTAAGTATTCAAAAGTTATAATTAAATGAGGATTATGTTAATTTTAAATTTTGATGGAGTTTATTTTTATTTTTAAATATATTATTGTGTTATAAACTGATAACCGCTTACCGTTCGTAAAATACTTACTTTCTTCTTTAGCAATGCCCATTATCTTAATATTGCTTACTAATTAAAATTCTTTTTTTCGTTTTTGAAAATTTTGTCATCATCGCCATCATCATATTAGCCAAAGGTCGTCCAATACCTGGCCACTTCTATTCCAGAGTTAGTAGCCTTGTTAAGGTCGTTCTTTGTGCTGGTCGTAGGGCATAGAGGACAGTTAAGCAGGTGAGGCATGGTCTGGAGGGGGTGCCCACAATCACAGCTGGTTAGTGAAGAGTCTCGCATTTCCCACCTACAGAGGTTTTTCCTGCACCACCCAACCCGTCCGAGACCGGTTTTTTTTTGTAATAATAGATAGGTATTTTCCAACGGGACTCTTCTAGCTTAGAATAATTATCTTTTATGAGCATATAAAACCCATTACTTTTCACCAGGAATGCGAGGACAAATAAAGTTGTTTTCAAGTTTGTTGCTAAAACAAATGTTTTTTTCTCATTCAATCTTTGGTCTCTTTCATTTTTAAATAGTGATATGATAGTAGGATTTGTCATGGAAGTTGTATTTCATATTAGCTTACATTTACCTAGTCAGGTCATAAGTATTGTCACACAGTAAAAACTTTTCTATTAGAATGCTGGCCACAAAAAAGTTTATAGAATTCGAATTTCGAATTGTTCATGAAAATAAAAATGTATACTTTTTAGAATTTTACTCATTTTTAAATATGGAGTGGACGCTTAAAGAAGACCGTGTTGCAGTTATTGCGTTGCATCGTTGCGGTTAAACATTTGAATATAACCAAAAGATTCGTTTATTGCACCATCAAACGATACAATGAAGACTCTAGTGTAGATGACAGGTCAAGAAGTGGTCGCCCTCGGTCTGTTAGGACTCCAGCAGTGATAAAAGCTGTGAAGGCGCGAATTCAAAGAAATCCCAAACGTAAGCAGAAACTGTTGGCCCTTCAGATGGGGTTAAGCAGAACCACGGTGAAAAGGGTGTTAAATGAAGACTTAGGGCTTAGGGCATATCGAAGAAAAACAGGATATCGTTTGAATGCTCGTCTAATGGACCTGAGACTGAAGAGATGCCGCGCTTTGTTAAAACGGTACGCGGGGAAAAAATATCGGGAAATTCTTTTTTCGGATAAATAAATTTTTACCGTAGAAGAGAGCTACAACAAACAAAATGATAAGGTGTACGCACACAGTAGTGAAGAAGCGAGCAACCGTATTCCGCGTGTCCAACTAGGTCATTTTCCATCCTCGCTCATGGTATGGTTGGACTTTCTTATTGGGGCTTAACAGAGGTACATTTCTGTGAGAAAGGTGTAAAAACGAATGCAGTTGTGTATCAAAATACAGTCCTGACGAACCTTGTGGAACCTGTTTCTCATACCATGTTCAATAACAGCCACTGGGTGTTCCAACAAGATTCGGCGCCAGCTCATAGAGCGAATAGCACACAAGACTGGCTGGCGGCACGTGAAATCGACTTCATCCGGCACGAAGACTGGCCCTCCTCCACTCCAGATTTGAATCCGTTAGATTACAAGATATGGCAACACTTGGAGGAAAAGGCGTGCTCAAAGCCTCATCCCAATTTGGAGTCACTCAAGACATCCTTGATTAAGGCAGCCGCCGATATTGACATGGACCTCGTTCGTGCTGCGATAGACGACTGGCCGCGCAGATTGAAGGCCTGTATTCAAAATCACAGAGGTCATTTTGAATAAACTTTAGTGTCATAAGAATTTATGTTTTGTTAAGTTCATTTTGGTATATAAATGGTTACATAATGAATAAACTTGTTTCAATTATTTTATATTAAACATGTGACAGAATTTATGACCTGACTAGGTATAAATGCAAAGTGCCTCATTCTATTTTCAAATTTACTTACGGCTAGGGCCGTAAATTGCATTTAGGGAGCCGTTTTCGAGTTAAGAATGACCGACTTTCAGCGCATGTGTGATGAAAAATTTCGTCTCCTCAGTCTGTGTTGTAGAGTAAATTGTCGTACATCTGATGCGGTCCGTAAGTATACTCTGCACCATAGCTCGCTGGTAGACCTCAAAAGTGGATCCCTGTTTGACTGTCAAAGACCAAGTTTGTGCATCGTATATGAGGATGGGAAGGGAAAAGGGGGGGGGGGGGGGTGCGTAGGTAATTTACTTAACGAAATAAATGAACGTGACAATTAACGAAATGATCGTAACACTTTAACAAATAAGCGGAAAGATACACAATACATTAATATAATTGAATGGAGAACGACAGTTTATATAACCTGATTATCCTCGTAGCACTAAATTATACTTATTGAATGTGCAGTCAACAATTAATTGCATTATGCCATTCTGATGGCGCAGCGAGGGGAGGGCAGCTGGGACAGTCTGTACAAATAATATGTGAGACGCATATTTTGTGTAGCTATTTGCACTCCACTCAAAAATACGAACATTAATGGTACACATTTGTAATCTAATTTTCGATTGTTTAAAAGCAAGAAGTTACCTTAGTACAATGGTTAAGTTATACTTTTTGTTACGGTAAGTAGGTAGGAATAATTAATTTTTCTGCGATAAAATAAAAATTTTTAAACGGTATAAGTCAATAAATTGGAAAATATTTAAAAACTAAATAATATTTAAGTGAATAAGTAAATTGTCCAACTGTTCAGTTGAAGCTGAGCCCCTCTGTAATGTCGCATGTGTAAACACACGACCCTCCTAAAGTTAATCTTCTCTTTGGATTAATTTTATCGAATGGCAAATGAGCTATGACACCGTGTAGGGGAATCGAATGAGCCTGCCAATTTATTCATTCACTGTGCACCACCCTTATTTGTAAACAGTTAAGGTTCAAAATTGTCTGGCAATTTTTAGGGATAATTGATCCCCTTTCAGACCATTGCCTTTTGAGTTCAATTTGTGAATGAAAGTGATGTGCATTTATCGCTCTAAAGGATTATTACTGTTCAAGGTTCGATAAATCTTTTGATGGGTGACCGTTTAACAGAAAACGTTTGTCCTTCTAAAGACCGTTGAGTCTATCTATTGAAAACTTCGACAAATTATATTTTGCAAGTTTAGTCCAGGCTCGGGGTTTGCCAAAGAGCGATGGAGCGCCGCATTTTGGGTTTCAAGAGAATAGACAGGATTCGAAACACCTCGCTGCGCTCAAGGACTGGCATCGCTGACGTCGGTATCAAGGCTGCCAAGTTGAAGTGGGATTGGGCGGGTCATGTCTCCCGCATGCAACCAAATAGGTGGGCTAAGGTCGTAACTGGATGGATGCGGATGGAAAGCGACACCGTGGAAGGCATAAGAAGCGGTGGCGCGATAATTTGGACGCTTATTATAGGGACTGGCGGGATTTAGTACAAGATCGAGAAAAGTGTAAGCCTTTGCCCAGCAGTGGGACAGCATAGGCTAGACAAAAAAAAAATTCAAAAAAAAAATAGTTTTGGCGGATTGTTTACGTTGTGGCCGGGTAATATTTGGCCCCTTGATGTTACTGTGCGCCCGTTTTGTAAAAGCTTATGACACTGTAACCGGATGGATACTGTGGATACATTTCCTCGCATTGTGTCGGCTTTTCGTAGAATGAGAAATCAGCTTATACTGGAAATACTGGCTTGATGTGTAGCCGTGTGTACAATGGACGACCTTATCGCTTAAAACAATCTCTTCCAGGCAACCTTTGGAGAGACTGGATTGAAAAAACGTGAGGTAAGTTGCCTATTGTGGTAATCATACCTAACATAATACTAAGATGAAACATACTTCTACTAAAAGAGAACCCACAATCACTACGAAAAGCTTTTAGTCATAAGACCGCCTTTTATAACTATGATTTTAAAGTGTATCTTCTTTTGTCTGTTTGTTTTTAATGGTATGGAATGTTTTGAAATTATTATCTTAGCAAATAAACACAAAATAAAAAAAAATCTATAATCCTTTACAAAGGAAGGACTTCACTCAGCGTAAACCTTATGTAATTATGATGATGATAATGATGAAGAATCTGTCTATAGGTAAAAGAGAATTGATGAATGAATGAAAACACCTTGTACACCACAAAAGAAACAAACATATTTATAAAAAAGCGTCATTTACAATGGGCGGTCTTATCGTTTTGAAGCGATTTATTCCAGATATGTAAGTAGCTGAAAAGAAAATCAGCACTATAAGAAACATTAATAATTGTCCCGTCGTAACTAAATTTTAGTGACGTCATCATTGTCTTGCTTTATTAGAAAACATTTTTAATGTTACATTTTATCTGCATCAAGGGAGCCCTAATGCAGTGTCACATTGGATTTCGCGTCATCGCAACTGTTGCGATCGTCGACTCGCTTCATTTACCGGAACTTTCACTTATAATGTAGTTAGGTGGGATATAGACGCGGATACAAAAAAATGCTTAATATTGCATACTAATACAATATTAAGCATTGTAGAATCTATTTTATAATGACTTTGTGTAAAATGCATGTAAATTTCCATACAATAATATTTACACAAAACACACTTTAATTTTTTATGGGCGCATGCGCCATTATCAGGCGATAAACTGAATGACGTTATTTTCTGGGCTATGTTTTAGAAACCTGCTATTTACGTGCATTCGTTTACTCCTTATTTTTTAATATCCCACATATTTCTTATGATGTACAATTGTAGAAAAAATCTCCATAACAGTATAAAATATTTGTGTTATACATAATTACTGATTAAAACGGGTATTTATCGCGTGTGTATCTTTTTTATTTTTTATCCCGATGTTTCGGCTGTCAACAGCCGTGGTCACGGACGGACTTTGTGATAAACATCAGTAAACTCATTTAAAAAAACACGACTGCGAACTGCGATTTAGACACATCAGCATAATGCTGATCCTGTAATAATGTATATTTATATTAGATGTCTATTATGAAATGATTGTCTATTTCTAGAACCTCAAAAATTATGGTGCAAAGCTAGTAGGTAGATAAAGCCTTTGTAATTATTTAAGTATTATTGACGTAACCAAGTGTTCTATTGTGATTCTGTAATTTACCAAACTATAATAGTAAAATTGCAACAGACTAGTCGCTACGTGTAAACCGGCCTAACCCCAGCCCCAACAAAGCATCACTTAGTATAATACGATTTGCGCCCCCCTCACTAAGCACCGCACTATGATGCCGACTGATCTTATTGATGGTTCGTGGCTTCGTGTGTGAAGAGCTTTAAAAGTTGCTGTTGGTTATGAAGCTGCGGAGTCACTTTATTTTAATGCTACTTTAAATTTATTTATATATTGAGTTAACGTAAATATTTCGTTTATTTGATTATGTCCCGTTTTTATAATTCTTAATTTTATTTGGGGGCTGTGAGTACGGACTTTTATGAATAGGTAAAGGATTTGTATATTTATTTCAGTAAAGATAAAATATTCCGGGCTTAGCCCCCTAACCTCTTTATTAAACTGGAAAAACTACGATTAAGTTCAGTCCGTTCTGATCATTCTATCATAGTTTGTTCCTGATCATGATCACTGAACTTTTAGTCAACGGCAAGCTATTTTAGGTTTTTTTGATACTGGCTCTATATTCTATACTTTTAAACCTTAAAGAACCTAAAGGAAAAATAATAAAGTTATCTGGTTGGTTCCCATAGTACAAGCTTTGCTTAGTTTGGGGCTAGATTGCACTGTGTGAAATGTCCTACATTATTTATTATTATTGGTTAAGAGTGAGTTTCTGTCCGCCCCCAGTCCTGCATCTATTTATTTTTTGTATGACACCTGAACGCCAATTCAATGATCCAGCATTGAATCCTCAGCGTCTAAACACCGAAAACAATTCCAAACCCTTTCTAATAGCCGTGACCACAGTAGGGCGGCGTGTGGCCCTCACAGTTCAACCTGGCAACATTGCACTGTGTCAATTTGATTTCACTTTAAAAGTGAATTGAGTTTTATAAACTTGTTCAAAGAGCACAAAATGGCTTGGCTGAAGATGTACGAGGGCTGTAGTTGTATGAAACTACACAAACTGGTACAAAAATATTGGAGAGGTTTCAAATCAAATCAAATCCAATTCATTTATTAAGTAATATAGGTCGGTCGAATCTGATGGATGAAGAGGAGATGGTATTAACATTGCTCGGGAGTTAGACTACGAAGGTTAATAAAAAAACGTGCTTATGAACAATTAAAGGCTTCATTATTATAAATACGGGATTTATCACGTACTGTTTTATCCGTGTTTCGACCGACCAATGTGTGAGGCGAAACGTTGTTTGGGAGTGGATCGCACTCACCCTGATGAAGGTTCACGAATTGAACATTGTCTGAAACATTGTCGGTCGAAACACCGATAAAACGGTACGTAATAAATTCCGTATTTATAATAACGATTGAAATTAATCACGAAAGTTTTCTAAGGGTCCGTTCACACAGACCGGCTCGGAGAGGAGAGCAGATTCTTATCACGTTGAAAACAGAGTTTTTAGTATTTGTAGTAAGGTTTTATTTTGCATGTGCACTGCTTTTGTCATTAAAAATGCTTGAACGCGCTTGGTGTGAAATAATAAGAGGAGCTGACCGGCTCCGATCGCGTACTTTTCCTCATTCCCGCAACCGTTCGGAGCGCATCCGCTTTTAGATCTCTTCCAGCCGGTCTACTTGAAATAGTTGGCGGCTCCGCTTCGACCAACTCCAAACGTATACGATCCGGTCTGTGTGAAAAGAAAAATGCACGCCGATGCTCTCCGAGCTGGTCTGTGTGAACGGACCCTAAGTAAAATTAAAGGCTTATTCAGATCGAACCTGCAACCTCTAACGTCTCATTTGACTCCTCGTCCACCGCAGCAAAGAGTGCGTCAAATCTTTGCACATCATATAAACAATTGTCCCTAGCAAGAATTTAGTCTGTTAATTCTTCAGTTACTTTTTCTCACCAAAGCAGTCGTCAAGTCCACCAACTGTGGTTGTTGGAGTGAATCATCCCACCGTTACTATTATTCCTGCCCCAAGTGGCCAACAGTCACAATAGCAGACAAAAGACGCGCCCTCGCTCAGCGGCCGTTTAGCAAGTGGCGATCGAAGCGAGGGTGCCGCCCTAATTACTAACGAATAAAACTGCACCTTTTTACGCCTATTTTATGCGTTTGCATTAATTGAAAGTTGCTATATATGTTTACGTACGGTAGTTATATCTTAGGGATGCGGAGTTTATGAGTGTTCAATGCAGTAACAGTGAAATACATGGTTAAACGAGCTACTAAGTCAATTATTAAAGGTGACAACTCGGTTGCGCAGTGGCCGAAACGCAAAGGTTGTGGATAAAATAATAAATAAATATTGATGGACATTTCACACAGCGCTATCTAGCCCCAAACTAAGCAGAGCTTGTACTATGGGAACTAGATAACTGATAGAATACTTATATACATTTTTTTTGTAAATACATATTTATAATATACTAGCTGTCGCCAGCGGCTTCGCTCGCGTTGTTTGTCAATTAAAAGTACCCTATGTATTAACCCAGGTTATAATCTACATTTATACAAAATTTAATCGCAATCGGTTCCGCCGTTCCGGCGTGAAAGAGTAACAAACATCCATACATCCATACATGCAATTTTTCGCGTTTATAATATTAGTAGGATAGAGACAACCAGACGGGGAACAAATATCTGTAGATCATCCAAACATTTGCTCCGTGGCAGGGATCGAACCCGCTACCTCCTGCGTCTCATTCGCAGGAATATTCATTTTTTCGCTGTCACTTGCAATTTTTCGACTCGATTTTAATTAGTATTTAACCGGGTTTTAAGTATATATATATATATAAAATATAGTAAGTATACCCTAGCGCAAATTAAAAAAATATATTGAGTGGACTATAAGCATATCGTCTGATGCACCGCCATATGTAAACTGTACGTAAGTGATTGACTTTTCAATCTGTGTAATCGGATTACAGCCGCCGCCTCCGGTCCACCCTAGCCCGGCTATTGTGGACTTCAATTAAACAAATGTACTGTTAATTGGAGGCATTTGGTTAAGCTTTCACTAGATGGGTAACTTTTATTTTTATTTTTACTCAACATGGTGATGGAACAAGCAAATAGCCCACCTGATGTTAAGTGGTAACCATCGCCCATAACAAAGCACTGCTTCTTCGTTTGTCGTTTAAGATCTTCGTGCTCCATCTAAGATCCCGTCACCACTTACCATAAGGCGAGATTGTGGTCAACGAAGATAAATTCGTGTTAAAAAAATACATTCCCTACGAATCTACGATGCACTGCCCTGTGACCATCAACTAAATTTTCTATCAGTTTACAAGTGATGCTTTTATGACGGCGTTATTGTTTTTGACCGAGCTTTGCTCAATATTTTGACATGGAATTGCTCTTTTAAACACCAACGCTCCTCTGCAACTATAGGCACCTGCAGAAAATTCAGAAAAAAGTTGACGCTCCTATAAAGGCCTGTTGGCACGAACTAAAAGGTAAGATGCACTAAAGTATTTCTAGAGCATTTCCATGTAATGGATGTTGCCAACAGAATTGTAGACTCCATAAAGTTAGTAAATCGTTTAAAGTACACCATATAACAAACTCCCAAGTGATGTACAAAAACTGACAATTAACAAATTTATAAAATAATAAAAAACATCTTTATAAAAAAGCATATTAAAATAAATTGGATTATTTAGAGGATAGAGAAGCTTGGGATTGAAATTGCTCCACTTCGATCAAAAATGTTACAATTTAGACGTAATTTATTTTCTTTAATGTTATGTATTCTAAAAGCCTTCTTTATTGCCTTTCTTCCCTGACTTGGTCGCGAAGGAACAGGCAGTTAAATTGACGTTTTAAAGTGATCCATGTGATTTTAATGAATAATAACATTTTGACTTTAAATTGCCCCCCATAAAATAATAAATAAATATTGCTGGACATTTCACACAGCGCTATCTAGCCCCAAACTAAGCAGAGCTTGTATTATGGGAACCAGATAACTGATAGAATACTTATATACATTTTTTTTGTAAATACATACTTATAATATATAGAGATACAACCAGACCCGGAACAAATATCTGTAGATCATGCAAACATTTATTCCGCGGCGGGAATCGAACTCGCTACCTCCTGCGTCTCAGCCGGCTATTCGCCCACTGCACCCACGGAGGCCGTCACAAAAAAAAACATTAAAAAAAACAAACAATCCATAAACATTCACAGTTGGGCTTACCTTAACTTGTGACTCAGTCATGCCCAGTGCGTACGCCAGCTTGGCCCGTTCTGGTCCCGCTAGGTACTTGGTCTGCTCGAAGGTCTTCTCCAGCGCGAAGATCTGCTGTCCGCTGAAGGTGGGCCGCGTATGCTTCTTCTTGCCGTCCTTGTCCATCGCCTGCTGCGCCGCGCATGCGCTCAACGCGTTGTTCGACACTGGGAAAGAGTAGACTGTTTTAGTTGAAAGATGTTCTTCATATCATTAGGTACATAATCATTATCTTCTAAGTTATCTATTGATTCATTGATATTCTTTTTAGTGAACTCTAAATCAAAATACAGTAACAAAGGAAATATATAATGAATAACGGTACAATGGACGGTCTTATCGCTAAAAGCGATCTCTTCTAGATAACCTTTGGATGGACAGTTCAGATTAATTTTTGGACAATATCATCTTTAAATACGTTATTCTAACCATTATTTAAATATAGGCCCTGGAATGAACAATTGATTTCTATGGTTGCTTAAAGCGAATAAAAACTCCTTAATCACAACTAGTTGCGAAGCTTAGTTGCGATAGAGGAAAATATTCCATATGCGCAACTAGCAATTGGCCTAATAAAAAAATACTCCCAGAATACGAATTTGACTTGTGCATGTTATCATGTCTAAAGATGAATAAATAATATGAATCGTAGAAAAACACCAAGCATAGTCCATGCTTGGTGTTTTTCTACGAGATCGCATCAGAAATGAGTAGATCTATAGACAAACCAAAGTGTCATAGCGAAGATGATTAGCGAGCTAAAGTGGCAGTGGGTGGGGCACATAGCTCGAAGAACTGACGGCCGTTGAAGCAGAAAGGTTCTAGAGTGGAGGCCACGTACTGGAAAAGCTCAGCGTAGGAGGGCACTACACTAGATAAAAAGACGACCTGATAAACGTTGCTGGGAGCCGTTGGGTGCAGGTCGTACAAGATCGGTCACTTTGGAAATCTATAAGGTGGCCTATTTTCAGCAGTGGACGTCCTATAGACGATGATAATGATGATCACATTAACTTTACTGAACTTAAAAGAGTTAAGTCCATACAAAGCAGACATAAAAGCAAATAATTCCAAACATGCACATAATAAATTGCAATATTTCTTTCCACAGAATAAATAAAAGGCAATACGTTTAGTACTTTCGGCCATAAGTCACCTTTCGGACCACTATTAATATTTATGTGTAGTTACTTAAGAGTTGCTATATTTACATACAAACGTATATTTAGTCAGCGCGTTTAGACCGTGCCTTATAAATTAAAAGAAGGAAATAGGTTCATAAGTTAAAGGTGGGTCTACGCTAGGCGAGCGAGCATGAGCTAAGCCGTTCTGTTCGCGGCGTCAACGAGCATAATTGTATCATCGTCAGCCCTATTAGTCCACTGCTGATTATAGGCCTCGCCCAATGACGACCTCCGTGGTGCAGTGGGTAAATAGCCGGCTGAGACGTAAAAGATAGCGGGTTCGATTCCCGCCGTGGAACAAATGTTTGCATGATCTACAGATATTTGTCCCGGGTCTGGTTGTTTCTCTATATATCTTAAGTATGTATTTACAAAAAAAATGTATTTAAGTATTCTATCAGTTATCTGGTTCCCATAATACAAGCGCTGCTTAGTTTGGGGCTAGATAGCGCTGTGTGAAATGTCCAGCAATATTTATTATTATTATTAATACGCGGTACTAAATCATAATTTTGTATCCTTGCCCAACTCCTCGGTTATAATACGAGACCATGCGTCTGATTTTTACCTCTCTCTTTTTTTTTAAAACAGTCTATATTTCTTTTGAGTTTCTTTATATTAGATAAGATTATAAAATTCTTCATCTATAATATAAAAATGGATCGCAAAATATGTTGGTAAGCGCATAATTCAACAACGCCTGGACCAATTTGGCCAATTCATTTTTTGTTGTATTTCTTATTGTCAGGAGAAGGTTCTTATGAAAGAATAAATTAAGAAAATTGCGCGCAAAATTATAAAATTTAAGAATACTTAACCACCATATAAAATTGTTTATAATTTAACCTTAGCGCTTTTATAATGTAACCTTATGACGTTTGACATAGAATTGACAGAATGCGTGCTGCAAATATCGTCAAAGAGGATGTAAAAAAATGAATATCGTTTGAAACAGATGCTTAGGTAGGAGTTATCCCGAGACATATTGTCTATATATATAAAAATTTATTGCTGTTCGTTAGTCTCGCTAAAACTCGAGAACGGGTGGAGCGATTTGGCTAATTTTGGTATTGAATTATTTGTGGAAGTCATTCATTTTCTCATACATAATGATGGCCGGGGACAACAATTGACAATTCTACCAGGGTGACTTATATTGACAGCCCGCGTTATATCTATGCATGTCAAGCCGATACGAAGTTCGGCAGGACCACTAGTTACACTAATAAAATAATACCATAGGCAAACTTGATGCTAATTAGCATTTTCTTCCAGCTAACCTTTTGGATGGTTTTGGTATATTTCTATAAACTAAAAAGAAAGTTCCTCTGAGCAGTGCTCCATCCCGATAGATGTTAGGGGCTTCCAAGTCCTTCTACGCACCGCGAATTAGTACATCACACGTGCTCGGCTCTTGCTTGGCTCGCCTAGCGTAGACACACATTAAAACTTAACTGGAAGTGAATCAAGACTAACGTACATTTTTGAACATCAAGTTTGTAAAATTACTCGCTTATATCTATGCTAAGTCGTGATTTAAACTTGAGTCTAATACAGATTTTTATTTTGTTCATTATTTGAAAAATAGATAGCTAGATGGAGTCTAGAGTAACTTTTAGAGTTCCATGATAGTACCAATGGAATTCTATTAAATTTAAACCGCCTTACTGTCTATCACAAGGGTTACCTCAAATAATGTGATACTATTAGTTTTAATCTGGACAAATAATAAAGCTTTAACCAAATCGTTAGATATCCCCTGTTTAATAATTGGCTCTTTCCTAGATTTTGTCTCGGCACGGTATAAAATGGTACCTATGATTTCCAAATTTTGCTCTATTTTACACACTATTTATATAAGAAACAATATAACAAAACAAAAGATCAGAAAAAAACGGCCAAGTGCGAGTTAGACTCGTGCATAAAAGGTTCCGTACCATTATCTATAAAAACATGATTATATTGTACGTGAATTTTAATATAAATGTTTTGTAATTATTTCATGTTTCTACCTGTTATCGTTATTAAGACCTAGAAATAATTGGAAAAAAAATCACGTTTGTTGTATGGGAGCCGTCCTTAAATGTTTGTTTTATTTTAATTTAATTATTTATTTTTAAAGTGAATCTATAACTAAATATTCTGTGAATATGTCAAGCGTCTAGATGTTGCCGTTATCAATATCGATCAAAAATGAGAAAAAAAAATCACGTTTGTCGTATGGGAGCCCCCATTACATATATTATTTATTTTATTCTGTTTTTAGTATTTATTGTTATAGCGGCCACAGAAATACATCATCCGTGAAAATTTCATCTAACTATCACGTTTCATAAGATACAGCCTGGTGACAGACGGACTGACAGACCGCGGAATCTTAATAATAATCTAATTAAATAAAAACTTTAATAATAATTATTCAAGATTTATAAATAACAGAGATCATAAGTGTACATTGTTAATGAAATTTTATTTATTGCGCAAAATAAAATATAATCTGTACATAGGCGAACTCAATACTAGGTAGCATTCTCTTTTCTAGGCAACCTCTGTGTAATAATATAATCTGTACATAGGCGAACTCAATACTAGGTAGCATTCTCTTTTCTAGGCAACCTCTGTGTAATAATATAATCTGTACATAGGCGAACTCAATACTAGGTAGCATTCTCTTTTCTAGGCAACCTCTGTGTAATAATATAATCTGTACATAGGCGAACTCAATACTAGGTAGCATTCTCTTTTCTAGGCAACCTCTGTGTAATAATATAATCTGTACATAGGCGAACTCAATACTAGGTAGCATTCTCTTTTCTAGGCAACCTCTGTGTAATAATATAATCTGTACATAGGCGAACTCAATACTAGGTAGCATTCTCTTTTCTAGGCAACCTCTGTGTAATAATATAATCTGTACATAGGCGAACTCAATACTAGGTAGCATTCTCTTTTCTAGGCAACCTCTGTGTAATAATATAATCTGTACATAGGCGAACTCAATACTAGGTAGCATTCTCTTTTCTAGGCAACCTCTGTGTAATAATTTAATCTGTACATAGGCGAACTCAATACTAGGTAGCATTCTCTTTTCTAGGCAACCTCTGTATAATAATATAATCTGTACATAGGCGAACTCAATACTAGGTAGCATTCTCTTTTCTAGGCAACCTCTGTGTAATAATATAATCTGTACATAGGCGAACTCAATACTAGGTAGCATTCTCTTTTCTAGGCAACCTCTGTGTAATAATATAATCTGTACATAGGCGAACTCAATACTAGGTAGCATTCTCTTTTCTAGGCAACCTCTGTGTAATAATATAATCTGTACATAGGCGAACTCAATACTAGGTAGCATTCTCTTTTCTAGGCAACCTCTGTGTAATAATATAATCTGTACATAGGCGAACTCAATACTAGGTAGCATTCTCTTTTCTAGGCAACCTCTGTGTAATAATATAATCTGTACATAGGCGAACTCAATACTAGGTAGCATTCTCTTTTCTAGGCAACCTTTGTGTAATAATATAATCTGTACATAGGCGAACTCAATACTAGGTAGCATTCTCTTTTCTAGGCAACCTCTGTGTAATAATATAATCTGTACATAGGCGAACTCAATACTAGGTAGCATTCTCTTTTCTAGGCAACCTCTGTGTAATAATATAATCTGTACATAGGCGAACTCAATACTAGGTAGCATTCTCTTTTCTAGGCAACCTCTGTGTAATAATATAATCTGTACATAGGCGAACTCAATATTAGGTAGCATTCTCTTTTCTAGGCAACCTCTGTGTAATAATATAATCTGTACATAGGCGAACTCAATACTAGGTAGCATTCTCTTTTCTAGGCAACCTCTGTGTAATAATATAATCTGTACATAGGCGAACTCAATACTAGGTAGCATTCTCTTTTCTAGGCAACCTCTGTGTAATAATATAATCTGTACATAGGCGAACTCAATACTAGGTAGCATTCTCTTTTCTAGGCAACCTCTGTGTAATAATATAATCTGTACATAGGCGAACTCAATACTAGGTAGCATTCTCTTTTCTAGGCAACCTCTGTGTAATAATATAATCTGTACATAGGCGAACTCAATACTAGGTAGCATTCTCTTTTCTAGGCAACCTCTGTGTAATAATATAATCTGTACATAGGCGAACTCAATACTAGGTAGCATTCTCTTTTCTAGGCAACCTCTGTGTAATAATATAATCTGTACATAGGCGAACTCAATACTAGGTAGCATTCTCTTTTCTAGGCAACCTCTGTGTAATAATATAATCTGTACATAGGCGAACTCAATACTAGGTAGCATTCTCTTTTCTAGGCAACCTCTGTGTAATAATATAATCTGTACATAGGCGAACTCAATACTAGGTAGCATTCTCTTTTCTAGGCAACCTCTGTGTAATAATATAATCTGTACATAGGCGAACTCAATACTAGGTAGCATTCTCTTTTCTAGGCAACCTCTGTGTAATAATTTAATCTGTACATAGGCGAACTCAATACTAGGTAGCATTCTCTTTTCTAGGCAACCTCTGTATAATAATATAATCTGTACATAGGCGAACTCAATACTAGGTAGCATTCTCTTTTCTAGGCAACCTCTGTGTAATAATATAATCTGTACATAGGCGAACTCAATACTAGGTAGCATTCTCTTTTCTAGGCAACCTCTGTGTAATAATATAATCTGTACATAGGCGAACTCAATACTAGGTAGCATTCTCTTTTCTAGGCAACCTCTGTGTAATAATATAATCTGTACATAGGCGAACTCAATACTAGGTAGCATTCTCTTTTCTAGGCAACCTCTGTGTAATAATATAATCTGTACATAGGCGAACTCAATACTAGGTAGCATTCTCTTTTCTAGGCAACCTCTGTGTAATAATATAATCTGTACATAGGCGAACTCAATACTAGGTAGCATTCTCTTTTCTAGGCAACCTTTGTGTAATAATATAATCTGTACATAGGCGAACTCAATACTAGGTAGCATTCTCTTTTCTAGGCAACCTCTGTGTAATAATATAATCTGTACATAGGCGAACTCAATACTAGGTAGCATTCTCTTTTCTAGGCAACCTCTGTGTAATAATATAATCTGTACATAGGCGAACTCAATACTAGGTAGCATTCTCTTTTCTAGGCAACCTCTGTGTAATAATATAATCTGTACATAGGCGAACTCAATATTAGGTAGCATTCTCTTTTCTAGGCAACCTCTGTGTAATAATATAATCTGTACATAGGCGAACTCAATACTAGGTAGCATTCTCTTTTCTAGGCAACCTCTGTGTAATAATATAATCTGTACATAGGCGAACTCAATACTAGGTAGCATTCTCTTTTCTAGGCAACCTCTGTGTAATAATATAATCTGTACATAGGCGAACTCAATACTAGGTAGCATTCTCTTTTCTAGGCAACCTCTGTGTAATAATATAATCTGTACATAGGCGAACTCAATACTAGGTAGCATTCTCTTTTCTAGGCAACCTCTGTGTAATAATATAATCTGTACATAGGCGAACTCAATACTAGGTAGCATTCTCTTTTCTAGGCAACCTCTGTGTAATAATATAATCTGTACATAGGCGAACTCAATACTAGGTAGCATTCTCTTTTCTAGGCAACCTCTGTGTAATAATATAATCTGTACATAGGCGAACTCAATACTAGGTAGCATTCTCTTTTCTAGGCAACCTCTGTGTAATAATATAATCTGTACATAGGCGAACTCAATACTAGGTAGCATTCTCTTTTCTAGGCAACCTCTGTGTAATAATATAATCTGTACATAGGCGAACTCAATACTAGGAAGCATTCTCTTTTCTAGGCAACCTCTGTGTAATAATATAATCTGTACATAGGCGAACTCAATACTAGGTAGCATTCTCTTTTCTAGGCAACCTCTGTGTAATAATATAATCTGTACATAGGCGAACTCAATACTAGGTAGCATTCTCTTTTCTAGGCAACCTCTGTGTAATAATATAATCTGTACATAGGCGAACTCAATACTAGGTAGCATTCTCTTTTCTAGGCAACCTCTGTGTAATAATATAATCTGTACATAGGCGAACTCAATACTAGGTAGCATTCTCTTTTCTAGGCAACCTCTGTGTAATAATATAATCTGTACATAGGCGAACTCAATACTAGGTAGCATTCTCTTTTCTAGGCAACCTCTGTGTAATAATATAATCTGTACATAGGCGAACTCAATACTAGGTAGCATTCTCTTTTCTAGGCAACCTCTGTGTAATAATATAATCTGTACATAGGCGAACTCAATACTAGGTAGCATTCTCTTTTCTAGGCAACCTCTGTGTAATAATATAATCTGTACATAGGCGAACTCAATACTAGGTAGCATTCTCTTTTCTAGGCAACCTCTGTGTAATAATATAATCTGTACATAGGCGAACTCAATACTAGGTAGCATTCTCTTTTCTAGGCAACCTCTGTGTAATAATATAATCTGTACATAGGCGAACTCAATACTAGGTAGCATTCTCTTTTCTAGGCAACCTCTGTGTAATAATATAATCTGTACATAGGCGAACTCAATACTAGGTAGCATTCTCTTTTCTAGGCAACCTCTGTGTAATAATATAATCTGTACATAGGCGAACTCAATACTAGGTAGCATTCTCTTTTCTAGGCAACCTCTGTGTAATAATATAATCTGTACATAGGCGAACTCAATACTAGGTAGCATTCTCTTTTCTAGGCAACCTCTGTGTAATAATATAATCTGTACATAGGCGAACTCAATACTAGGTAGCATTCTCTTTTCTAGGCAACCTCTGTGTAATAATATAATCTGTACATAGGCGAACTCAATACTAGGTAGCATTCTCTTTTCTAGGCAACCTCTGTGTAATAATATAATCTGTACATAGGCGAACTCAATACTAGGTAGCATTCTCTTTTCTAGGCAACCTCTGTGTAATAATATAATCTGTACATAGGCGAACTCAATACTAGGTAGCATTCTCTTTTCTAGGCAACCTCTGTGTAATAATATAATCTGTACATAGGCGAACTCAATACTAGGTAGCATTCTCTTTTCTAGGCAACCTCTGTGTAATAATATAATCTGTACATAGGCGAACTCAATACTAGGTAGCATTCTCTTTTCTAGGCAACCTCTGTGTAATAATATAATCTGTACATAGGCGAACTCAATACTAGGTAGCATTCTCTTTTCTAGGCAACCTCTGTGTAATAATATAATCTGTACATAGGCGAACTCAATACTAGGTAGCATTCTCTTTTCTAGGCAACCTCTGTGTAATAATATAATCTGTACATAGGCGAACTCAATACTAGGTAGCATTCTCTTTTCTAGGCAACCTCTGTGTAATAATATAATCTGTACATAGGCGAACTCAATACTAGGTAGCATTCTCTTTTCTAGGCAACCTCTGTGTAATAATATAATCTGTACATAGGCGAACTCAATACTAGGTAGCATTCTCTTTTCTAGACAACCTCTGTGTAATAATATAATCTGTACATAGGCGAACTCAATACTAGGTAGCATTCTCTTTTCTAGGCAACCTCTGTGTAATAATATAATCTGTACATAGGCGAACTCAATACTAGGTAGCATTCTCTTTTCTAGACAACCTCTGTGTAATAATATAATCTGTACATAGGCGAACTCAATACTAGGTAGCATTCTCTTTTCTAGGCAACCTCTGTGTAATAATATAATCTGTACATAGGCGAACTCAATACTAGGTAGCATTCTCTTTTCTAGACAACCTCTGTGTAATAATATAATCTGTACATAGGCGAACTCAATACTAGGTAGCATTCTCTTTTCTAGGCAACCTCTGTGTAATAATATAATCTGTACATAGGCGAACTCAATACTAGGTAGCATTCTCTTTTCTAGGCAACCTCTGTGTAATAATATAATCTGTACATAGGCGAACTCAATACTAGGTAGCATTCTCTTTTCTAGGCAACCTCTGTGTAATAATATAATCTGTACATAGGCGAACTCAATACTAGGTAGCATTCTCTTTTCTAGGCAACCTCTGTGTAATAATATAATCTGTACATAGGCGAACTCAATACTAGGTAGCATTCTCTTTTCTAGACAACCTCTGTGTAATAATATAATCTGTACATAGGCGAACTCAATACTAGGTAGCATTCTCTTTTCTAGGCAACCTCTGTGTAATAATATAATCTGTACATAGGCGAACTCAATACTAGGTAGCATTCTCTTTTCTAGGCAACCTCTGTGTAATAATATAATCTGTACATAGGCGAACTCAATACTAGGTAGCATTCTCTTTTCTAGGCAACCTCTGTGTAATAATATAATCTGTACATAGGCGAACTCAATACTAGGTAGCATTCTCTTTTCTAGGCAACCTCTGTGTAATAATATAATCTGTACATAGGCGAACTCAATACTAGGTAGCATTCTCTTTTCTAGGCAACCTCTGTGTAATAATATAATCTGTACATAGGCGAACTCAATACTAGGTAGCATTCTCTTTTCTAGGCAACCTCTGTGTAATAATATAATCTGTACATAGGCGAACTCAATACTAGGTAGCATTCTCTTTTCTAGGCAACCTCTGTGTAATAATATAATCTGTACATAGGCGAACTCAATACTAGGTAGCATTCTCTTTTCTAGGCAACCTCTGTGTAATAATATAATCTGTACATAGGCGAACTCAATACTAGGTAGCATTCTCTTTTCTAGGCAACCTCTGTGTAATAATATAATCTGTACATAGGCGAACTCAATACTAGGTAGCATTCTCTTTTCTAGGCAACCTCTGTGTAATAATATAATCTGTACATAGGCGAACTCAATACTCGGTAGCATTCTCTTTTCTAGGCAACCTCTGTGTAATAATATAATCTGTACATAGGCGAACTCAATACTAGGTAGCATTCTCTTTTCTAGGCAACCTCTGTGTAATAATATAATCTGTACATAGGCGAACTCAATACTAGGTAGCATTCTCTTTTCTAGACAACCTCTGTGTAATAATATAATCTGTACATAGGCGAACTCAATACTAGGTAGCATTCTCTTTTCTAGGCAACCTCTGTATAATAATATAATCTGTACATAGGCGAACTCAATACTAGGTAGCATTCTCTTTTCTAGGCAACCTCTGTGTAATAATATAATCTGTACATAGGCGAACTCAATACTAGGTAGCATTCTCTTTTCTAGGCAACCTCTGTGTAATAATATAATCTGTACATAGGCGAACTCAATACTAGGTAGCATTCTCTTTTCTAGGCAACCTCTGTGTAATAATATAATCTGTACATAGGCGAACTCAATACTAGGTAGCATTCTCTTTTCTAGGCAACCTCTGTGTAATAATATAATCTGTACATAGGCGAACTCAATACTAGGTAGCATTCTCTTTTCTAGGCAACCTCTGTGTAATAATATAATCTGTACATAGGCGAACTCAATACTAGGTAGCATTCTCTTTTCTAGGCAACCTCTGTGTAATAATATAATCTGTACATAGGCGAACTCAATACTAGGTAGCATTCTCTTTTCTAGGCAACCTCTGTGTAATAATATAATCTGTACATAGGCGAACTCAATACTAGGTAGCATTCTCTTTTCTAGGCAACCTCTATGTAATAATATAATCTGTACATAGGCGAACTCAATACTAGGTAGCATTCTCTTTTCTAGGCAACCTCTGTGTAATAATATAATCTGTACATAGGCGAACTCAATACTAGGTAGCATTCTCTTTTCTAGGCAACCTCTGTGTAATAATATAATCTGTACATAGGCGAACTCAATACTAGGTAGCATTCTCTTTTCTAGGCAACCTCTGTGTAATAATATAATCTGTACATAGGCGAACTCAATACTAGGTAGCATTCTCTTTTCTAGGCAACCTCTGTGTAATAATATAATCTGTACATAGGCGAACTCAATACTAGGTAGCATTCTCTTTTCTAGGCAACCTCTGTGTAATAATATAATCTGTACATAGGCGAACTCAATACTAGGTAGCATTCTCTTTTCTAGGCAACCTCTGTGTAATAATATAATCTGTACATAGGCGAACTCAATACTAGGTAGCATTCTCTTTTCTAGGCAACCTCTGTGTAATAATATAATCTGTACATAGGCGAACTCAATACTAGGTAGCATTCTCTTTTCTAGGCAACCTCTGTGTAATAATATTTTTTTCTGGGTTTATTTTATTGTTTGTTTATGATTTTGAACGTAATTTCTGAACGTAGGAGCCGGCGGAAGATCAGCGCGCTGCGTACTCGTACTTACTAGTGCGTGGCGCATAATGCTGAGCCGGATCCTAGGTTGCGGACGCTCATAACCTGGACGTACTAACTGCCTATGTATATTTTATGTTTTCTATTTGTGTTTGTTATATTGTTACTCTTACTGTCCTATTATTTTTGTTACTGTGTATGCCTTTGTTTTGTAGTAAATAAATGTATTTTCTTTCTTTTTCTTTCTTCTATTTTATTGAATATTTATGATAAATAAGTTAAAGGAGAATATTTGATTTTAAGCGTCAAGAGAATAGACAGGATTTTGAACACCTTGCTGCGCTTAAGGACCGGCATCGCCGGCTGGCAAGGCTGGCAAGTTAAAATGGGATTGGGCGGGTCATGTCTCCCGCATGCAAGCAAATAGGTGGGTTACGATCGTAACTGGATGGATACCTGTGAATGGAAAGCGACACCGTTAAAGGCCTAAGAAGCGTTGACGCGATGATATGCCCGCTTTTTATATGGACTAGCGGAATTTGGTAGGTACAAGATCGAGATAAGTGAGATGAGGGGGGGGGGGGGGGGGGGCTTTGCCCAGCAGAGGGACAGCATAAGGTAGATAAAAGAAATTAGCAGAAATGTTGCAAAGTTTAATAATAAGGTTCTGGTACTTACATAACTAAACCTTAGCTAATTTTTAATGGAAGGCATAATATATTTTATTACAATATGTAAATAAATTATCATTAATTTAGCTGTACTGTAAGTATGGTGTTTGTTGGTGTAGTGCAGCGGTATACTTCGCTCAAAACCTGTGTGGATAGAATACACGAAGAGAAAACTTTGTACCCCTTGTATGCATATTACGTCGACGAAAACATTGATATTTCCCATTAGTCAAGGTTTATATTTAGAAAGAGAGGCGAATGCTAAAATTAAGCAAATACATTAATTACTGTTAAATTAGCACTGTCCTGCTCTATCTGTCATCACCACGTCTAGCCAAGTGTCATGAACCTGAAGTAGAAGTGAGGACAGGAGAGTGACTGAATGGTGGCCGAGGAGCGAGTGTAGAAGGGTAGGACGCCCAGCAGCGAGATGGGTGGACGACATCGTAAAGGTCGCGGGCCGTCAGTGGGTGAGACTAGCGCAGGATCGTGGTGAGTGGGCACAAACTTGGGGAGGCCTATACCCAACAATGGGTGAAGTCAGGCTGTGGATGGTGATGATGATAAATTTGCACTGTGTTCTGGCAACTAGTACTCATATAAAACAATAAAGTAGGCAGTGATCCTGAAAATCCAATGAAAATGCAGCTTTGATCATAAAGGCATGCTCTGACATAGCGAATGTGATCATTCATATGAAAGATATCTATAAAAGAAGCGGAAAGAGTTTCCACACGGGCTGGCAACAAGAAACGTTTCGGAAGAACTAAATAAAGTTCGCACGAGCTGGTCAAACCTGGTTTTGAATGTTTAGGCCATCCAGCACACAGTCGAGATAGACAGAAGACGAGATGGAGACCGAGCAAAACCTCTAGGTACTTCACTTTACGCTTGCGTAGGTTTGTGTTTAGATAAGATTAGATAATATATTTATTACACAGCACTAAAAATAAACAATCAAAAGAGAATACACAACTAAATCAAAGGTACAGTGGGCGGTCTTATCGCTAAAAGCGTGTTCAGCTCGCGAAAGAGACAAGAGACAGAAGACATCATCATGGGTCTTCAACACTTCGACCATTGTTTATTGGGAAGTGTCGGCGTCCGTGCTTAACCCTGGCTTCAACGTCAGAGACGACTATTTCTAAGTCACGGGGTAATGTCCGGAGTGCCATCCTGGCTTGCAGTTTGGCCTCTCAGACGTTACGTGGCTGATGTCTTGGCTAACGTTGGTCCTCTTGTGACATGCGCTATGGCAGAAGACAGCGAGACGGTTTCTGTCGCTGACAAGTAGTGGTATTGCGCGCAGTAGTATTCTCAATCTTGTTTGACATGGTCTGAAAGCACGGTACTCCACATGAGACGAGGTATTTGCCTCAGTCTCTCGTCTCTGTCTTTCGTCTCGGTGTAGACTCAAACCCGTCGTCAGCAAGTCGTCACGTGTGTAAAACCTCTAATAAAAGCAGACAGAGGCGGTATAATATCATCGCGTATAAAAATGTTTTGATGAAGCGTGGTACAGTCGGCGACACAACGCCCCCGGGGGAGGGGAGAGAAATGAAAATAATGATAAAAAGCCGGAGGGCGACGGATGATTCGCAATGGTTTTTTGCCAAATTGAATTCGGCGGCGGCGGTGTGTTTGATTTGGGGATACTTTAGAGTGGAAATAGAAAACAAATGGAAAATAAGGGATGGTAAAGAGGTTGATGGTGTAAGGACTATCGGTAAACATAACCAATAGTCACACCAGACGATCTATCCGAAACCAATATCTGTAGATCATGCAAATATTAATTCCAGTGGGAATCATATCCGCAACCTCCTGCGTTTCAGCCGGCTATTTGCCCAATGCACCACGGAGGTCATCGTTTGTTCGAAAACTTTGGTTTCTTATTCGTCCTCTTTGTCTGTCATTTGAGGAGGAAAAAAGACGAATAACGATAAACTAAAGGTATAAGTTTGTCGCCCCAGGTGACCGGGATTGAGACATAGACTACTTTTTACCTTACTGCGTAGGAGGGTTATGTTTTTATTGAGAAACCACGCGTGCGAAGCCGCGGGCGGGTCAGCTAGTACTGTATAAAATCGGAAGTGGGTTCATATGAGAAGCAAGTAACGCATAATAGTGCCGGTAATAAACTCCGTTTACTAATTCAAGCCAAACAGCACTAAATACCCGAATTATTCACTAAACAGACAATCGTTATTAAACCTAATGTCAGCCATGTTTGGTACATTGACCACAGTTCTATGAAAACATTATTAAACTCTACGCAAAACTCAACCTTATAACAATACCACTACAGTTTATATTCGCAACGTACTAAACGGTATTTTGTTAAGCGATTTTAAGCTTTACACGACTGAGATAAGGTTGTTAGTTAGTGGATATGGTTTGATTGTGTAACTTTAATATACATTGGTGTATCGTTTTGGTTGTAGCGAATGGAGAGATATAGAGCGAGCATTGTTTTGTAAAATTATTTGCGAAAACATTGCTTTTGAGATATGAAAAAAAAAGACTTTGTTATATGAAAGAAAAGTTGTAAGTACCCAAGATTTTTTGAACACAACTTCTTTGAAGCAGAAAAACTGTGTCTTTAATGTGGTAGAGATATTTTGAGCTAAAATAAATAATACTGGACATTTCAGATAACGCTATCTAGCTCTAAACTAAGCAAAACATGTGCTATGAGAACCATATAAGTGACAGAATATATTTTCTTTATAAATTCATACTTAAATAGTATTTATATTTTTATAGTGTTATCCGGAAATTTACGTAAAATAACCATAACCATCTCAAAAAAATTCAAGCCTCTACGGAACTTGAACCCGCAACCTTCCTTTTGATACGAGGATGCACTAACCAATTGTGCTACCAGGAATTTATACTTACTTACATCCGCAGATCATGCAAATATTTGTGGCAGGAATCTAACCCGCAACCTCCTGGGCCTCAACCAGCTATTCGTCCATTACGCCAAGGGAGTCCAAATTGCGTTTGATAATTAATTAGTATGGAAGAGTTTTTAATATTAGTATGGATCGGTAACTGTATCAAGAAATCCAGGTTCAAATCCCGTAACCTTATTACGTAAGCCAATTGCTGTTGCGTCGTTGTCGCTGGTTAGGCCGTCCCTTACACACGTGAAATACGCACTGAAGGTGTGAAAGGGCACGACAGCAATTGGCTTTTGTTACTCCGCAGGGAACACCTCCCTTCAGGTCTCTCTAGATCAATGAGCAGACTTCGGGCCCAAATTTGCCGCTGCAGACAAAGCCTGTGTAAGTGGGGTGTAAAAGACTCCTCCCGGACTGAATGCGACTGCGGAGCACCCAATCAGGACATGGCAACATGCGCTCGTGTACTTTGTGCCATGCCACCTGCACAAGGGATGTCCTCAACAAAGCTACGCCGAACGCTATAGAAGTGCCAAACTACTACCCTAAAATAGTTTAGCTTACCAGTGACACGATAGAACGAAGAAGCAATTGTCTTACGTCTTACGTTGGGTTCGTAATTTTAAAGATAAATAAATATTGCTGGACATTTCACACAGCGCTATCTAGCCCCAAACTAAGCAGAGCTTGTACTGTGAGAACCAGATAACTGATAGAATACTTATATATTTTTTTTTGTAAATACATACTTATAATACATAGAAAAACATCCAGACCCGAAACAAATATCCATAGATCATGCAAACATTTGTTCCGCGGTGGGAATCGAACCCGCTACCTCCTGCGTCTCAGCCGGCTATTCGCCCACTGCACCACGGAGGTCGTCAAAGAAGATTTGAAATTATCTTAAAAATGTTAAAATTTATAGAAAACATGTCCACAATGCCCTAGATAGATATAACAGTATCTCCAGTACAATAGCACAGACAGATAATAAGCGGCCAAGTGTCGGAGTCGGTGGCGGGCTGGGAAACGCGATGCCTTGCATTATGCATGTAGCCGGCCTGCAATATGACGCCACGTATTTCAACTTTATTATTTGAAGCCGAAAACATGTTTAGAACTAAATCATAGGAAATTGTGTTCTGTTATCTATATCTCTCTTTTCAGTTATGTGGCTGGACTTTAGTGAATAATGTGGATTGTTGAAATTGATGTGATTAGGAATAATGAGAATATAAATAAATTTGATGAACGAGACTGCCGTTGGGGCAGAATGGTTCGAGTCCGCTCACTGGAGAGCGCAGCGTAGGATGACCTCCCACTAGATGGAAAGACGATCTGATAAAGATTGTTTGTAAATATATGTTCAGAAGTGGTAGATACTCCTACGGCTGATAATGATGAGAATGTAAATTGGTATAACTTAATAAAGGTATTCATCACCATCATCATATCGGTGTAAGACATCCGCTGCCTCTAATATAGATTTCCAAAGCAACCGATCATATGCGGTTTGCACCCAACAGCTCATACAGCATACTAAATAAGGTACACACAAAAAACATATTTATACATACAAAAACAACAATACCTAACAAATTATGTCAGTCTCACAATTAAACGTTCACGATCGACGACACAAAAAAATCACAACACTGATCTTCTTAGAGAATCTTCTTTTAATAGATTTACATTTAAAATTATAAAAATTTTGAAAATTACTTTAATATTTCATCGTCCAAAATAAGCAATAAAAATAACAAGAGAATGCTTTACTTAAACAGCCATTCCCCACCTAATTGTCTCACTCCAAACAGCGGTCTGCGCATTTATCTCACAAAATCTACCCAAATTAAGTACCAAATGCCCTCACATAACCAGCCCCTTATCTGAAAAGCACATAGTTACAAGCAAACCCCTTCACTCCTCGTTAGGTCCCTACAAATTGAGCCGGGGGGTGCAAGCCCCGGGGGCTTGGGGCCGGGGGTGAGGGGTGCGGTCTACTGAAGGAATGCAGGGATTTGTGAAGGGTTTCATTGTATTCGCTTCAGATGGGTGTTTTGTCAACAAGTTGAAATTGTTTCTTGGCTTTTTGTTATGGTTATTGCTTGATATTTGCGTATGAATTTAATTGTTGAATTTAATCTTGAAGTAAGAGAGTTGTGCGTAAAATGAACCCTTCCTTGTGATATCGGGTACGTTCAATTACGTAAGAGAATCATTATTAAGTATTTTACTTAGAAAACTTTCGTGATTGATTTCAATCATTATTATAAATACGGGATTTATCGTGTACCGTCTTATCGGTGTTTCGACCGACAATGTTTCGGTTCAATTCGTGAACCTTCATCAGGGTGAGTGCGATCCGCTCCGAATAACATCGGTCGAAACACCGATAAAACGGTACGTAATAAATCCCGTATGTATAATAATGATTATAAAGAATATCAAGCCGTATTTCTTTCTTTGTCACGGAATATCGACGGTAGAAGTAATTTTGTAAAATGAGCATTGTGATATTGACTTTCTTGATCACCTGTGTTTTAGTCAAATAAAGCACTGTTAGATTGAATTATGAGAGCCTTGAAAATTGGCTCTTGTACACACGGCGACACATCAAGCCATATTTTCCAGTTTATGCTGATCTCTCATTATACGGAAAAGCTACACAATGCGAGGTCAGCTTTTACCGGAAATGTATGGCTTGAGGTGTAGCTGTGTGATTCGTTTTAGTAATATGAATTCTAGTTTTCATTGATAACAAATATTTTTTAAAAGTCAATCGATTGGCCAATAAAAATGTCCATTCTGTGTATTTTCTTGCAGGCAGGAATTAACAAATAATAGCTTTATAGAGTCGTAATGAATAACTACAAAATAAAGCATTTGCTTATGGCCGAATAAAAACGAATGTTAGGTACTTATACAGTTTTCGAGTTCTCGAGATGAACAAATATGTAATTTGATAAAATTTTCTTGACTGCATACAAACACAAGAGCTAAATTCGCCTGTCTTACTCCCAGACGTACTACTAAAACGTGTCACCATAATGAAAGCAGTCTACAAGCGTACAATAATGTTCATATGAACATCATCTCATACCTCGTCTCAACACAGAAATCTGCGCTCCATCATCTGCAAATAAATCTACCTCCCCCTCGGGCGAAACAAGGGGGTGAAACCGAGGATTCGCGAAATTTCAAAGAACATGTGAAAACGTAAAGTTTCCTGGTTTTAATTGTTATACCACCTTTGGGAATGTCGGTTTATGTTTGTCAAAGTTCTTCAATGTGTCAGATGATTAAAACTGTCAGACACTTTGTTAACTTTGGGAAATATGGGTCGCTGTGACAAGTTTCATTTGAGCTTTGCTTATGATGATTTAGGGCGAGTCTCGCAACGATACCTAAACTTGTAGCCACTGTAAACTTGTAAACTAAATTTAGTGGCTAAATATGATTTAAGGAGTTGTCAAATCATACAAATACGTCAAATGTAAACATGTTTAGTCTCTAAATACGTTTAGGGATCGTTACTGTATTTCTACTTCTTCTTAGCGTGTCAATAGCACTATTTATATTGTGTTAGATAGGTACGTGGCTACATTGATGGCGTCAGGAGAAGCCGCTTTTAAGTCAATCATTGTGCAGGTGTTCGGACACAAAGGGCACATTTACAAGTGTTTCTGTACTGTTTGTAAACTAATTTAGAACAGGCGGGTAGTATTGAAAACTAAAGTAGTACCAGCAGAAAGATTCTTAATGAACTTCACTGTCACTATCGACCTCCGTGGCGCAGTGGGCGAATAGCCGGCTGAGACGCAGGAGGTAGCGGGTTCGATTCCCGCCGCGGAACAAATGTTTGCATTATCTATAGATATTTGTTCCGGGTCTGAATATTTGTCTATATATTATAAGTATGTATTTACAAAAAAAGAGTGTGTTTTAGACCACACGACTGAATTAAAACTTCATTTTGAAAATATTAATTATTAAAATTGTTCAAGATATTACAAAAATAATCATGAAATCACCGTTCGCGTAACGCTGGCAAACTCTAAAAGTAAAAACTAAAAGTTTGCTATATATATATTTCATGCACTGGCTATGAGAGGAAAAGAGAAAGAAAATGTGCGCGCGCACTGCTCTCTCTTGCTCCTACAGTAATATACGAAACGTATTTCTCTCTTTTTCTAGCTTCACTAACTTATATCTCCCTCTCAACTTCCGTTCGCCTCGCCCGATTACACTTTTCATAATGCTCTCGCCACGCATTCACCAGCTTACTCCCCAAGTCAAGCGTGCGTAAAGAATTTTTACTTCAAAAAAAAAGTATAACAACTATTCTATCAGTTTTCTGGTTCTCGTAGTAGCTCTGTTTAGTTTGGGGCTAGATAGCGCTGTGTATAATGTCCAGCAATCATCATCATTACCATCTAAGCCCGTCTGCATCCACTGTTGGGTATAGGCCTCCTCTTTATTACGCCATTCTTTCCGGTCCCTTGCGAGTCTCATCCATTGACACCTACGAGTAGCTACGCGTTCAATGTCTTTCGACCATCGGGCGGGTGGTCTGCCTGTTGGTCTACGAGCATCTCTTGGCCACCACTCTGTAATCGCCTTCGTCTAACGCCCGTCATCGTTCCTAGCCAAGGGTCCAGTCCATCTCCACTTCAGCCCGGCGATTTAACTATATACTATTGCCTTTTTACTAATAAATAAGGTTTCTATGGCTAGTTACTGCTCTCTACTTATACGTGAAGAGATAACTTGTATCGCTTTTGAAGCTTATCGCGTGCACGGCGGAGTGTGAGACTTGACATAGTTAATGTTTATAAAAGAGTGTAGAAAGATGACAATAAAATAATAATGTCTGGTTAATATAAACCACTGTGCGGGCAACTAGCAACTAGTATTTGTTATTGAAGTTGTACACACTGAAAAAATCTGTAAAACATAAAATACTTTTAAGATTGTATTGATTGTTAATGTATGATACATTAGCTTCCACCAGCGGCTTAGCACGCATGGTTTGTCAATAAAAAGTAGTCTATGTGTCAATCCAGGTCACAATCTATCGACTTATCAAATTTCATCGAAATTGTTTGAGCCATTATATTATTACAAACAAACATCTAAACTATAATAATAGTGTAATGCTGTATTTCAATGAATTATTATGCATCATCATCATCGTCATATCTGTCAAAAGACGTCCACTGCTGAACATAGTCCTCTAACATAGATTTCCAAAGCGACCGATCGTATGCGGCTTGCACCCAACGGCTCCCAGCTAACATTATCAGGTCTTCTTTCTTTAAATCTTTTCATCCATTAATTACATGGTTTTATTATTTTTGATGTATTTTTATTAATTATTCTATTGTTATTATGATGTTTGATGTTTATTTTTTTCCTATATTATACATAATTCATAAAGTCAGACTTTAAATTGTTATACCTATAATTTATGTGAAACGTATATACAAATACTTTCTAGCAAATAAATTTCATTTTATATCATATTGCACTGTAAAGTGCAGCGTAAGACGACACCCTACTAGGGTGTTGTCCTACGCTGCACTTTCCAGTGCTTAATGTCCACTAGAGAACCTTTCTGCCCCAACGGCCGTCAGTTCCTCGAGCTACGTGCCCTGCCCACTGACACTATTATTATATTCAAGTAAAAGTCCGACACACCTGTTTAAGATGCTCTTGTTTCCTGACAAGCGTTATCGTATTCACCCCGCGTGTAAGAACAGGCAATAATCGTACGACGGAGACGCGGAGAAGCCTCTACATGCTACTAAATGAAGACATCCACACACGTATGTTATCACATAGCTTATAATACTGTAATTTTATTATTCTGAGATCATATTCTACATATATTATATATATTCTATATATCTATATACAAATGGATCAGATAAAGAATGAGTACATTAGAGGATGTATGAAAGTATGGTCAGTGATGAAGTTGAAGAGTATAGCTTTCGTGGTAAAGGCATGTTGTAAGCAGGGAAAACAGTCATGTAACTAAAAGAGTTTTGGATAGAATATAAATACAAATTTTTACAGTTTTCATATTGCTAAGACTAACATTAGGGATTAATATCTACTTATAGGTAAGATTTTATACATTGACTGAACTAGGAAAACCTGTGTCTCAGACGAAAAAGGCTGGACTGGGGTAACTTATGAATACTCAAATTAACAAAACTTAGCATCTATTTACATAATAAAAAAAATAAAAATAACTAAATAAACTAAGTGCAAACATGGAAGGTATGACGTTTACGTACTATACAACATGTAAAATCTTACTTTATTACGGTTAGTAATTCCTCAGTTACCTCGTAAGATAAATTGGATAGAGCAGACTGTAAGGCTCTTTTACAGTTTGAAAAATTCATTGAGTGGATGCTCAATTTACGATTTAGTCTGATGCACAATGGTCCTAGGAACATTAAAAATCTGGATGCAAAAGCATGCATTACTGGGGTGTTGTTATACGTGTTTTATATGTGCGACATTAAAATAAAACACGGATAGGACTAATGGCTAGTGTTGTGGTAAAGCAGGGTTTTTTAATTCATACCATAAAAGAAAATTATAATATGAAGTCCTAAAATATCAATGCCACAGCCTGTATAAAATAGGTAACAAATCATATACATTCATCATGAAAGTAGGTACCTGTTAAACTGACTAAACGGCATCGTCGCAAAGGCATCGCCGTTTTACTTAAAAAATGTTTAGTGGAAAGTTTTCTATTACTTGATAAATATTCAAGCTACCGGTATTATACCCACTAAAATTTGTTAATACGATTCCGGATGTGTGTTTCAAATAACATAACAACACAATAACCAAACAGGTTATATAATCGCAGTGCATTATATACTATCTATGATTATAAGAATATGATAGATATGTGGATGGATATAGAAGAAGTAGAGGAAGGCCAAAAAAGAGATGGATGGACTGTGTGAAGGAGATGGATGGACTGTGTGAAGGAGATGGATGGACTGTGTGAAGGAGATGGATGGACTGTGTGAAGGATGATATGGGAAAGAGATGGATGGACTGTGTGAAGGAGATGGATGGACTGTGTGAAGGATGATATGGGAAAGAGATGGATGGACTGTGTGAAGGAGATGGATGGACTGTGTGAAGGATGATATGGGAAAGAGATGGATGGACTGTGTGAAGGAGATGGATGGACTGTGTGAAGGATGATATGGGAAAGAGATGGATGGACTGTGTGAAGGAGATGGATGGACTGTGTGAAGGATGATATGGGAAAGAGATGGATGGACTGTGTGAAGGAGATGGATGGACTGTGTGAAGGATGATATGGGAAAGAGATGGATGGACTGTGTGAAGGAGATGGATGGACTGTGTGAAGGATGATATGGGAAAGAGATGGATGGACTGTGTGAAGGAGATGGATGGACTGTGTGAAGGATGATATGGGAAAGAGATGGATGGACTGTGTGAAGGATGATATGGGAAAGAGATGGATGGACTGTGTGAAGGATGATATGGGAAAGAGATGGATGGACTGTGTGAAGGAGATGGATGGACTGTGTGAAGGATGATATGGGAAAGAGATGGATGGACTGTGTGAAGGATGATATGGGAAAGAGATGGATGGACTGTGTGAAGGAGATGGATGGACTGTGTGAAGGATGATATGGGAAAGAGATGGATGGACTGTGTGAAGGATGATATGGGAAAGAGATGGATGGACTGTGTGAAGGAGATGGATGGACTGTGTGAAGGAGATGGATGGACTGTGTGAAGGATGATATGGGAAAGAGATGGATGGACTGTGTGAAGGAGATGGATGGACTGTGTGAAGGATGATATGGGAAAGAGATGGATGGACTGTGTGAAGGAGATGGATGGACTGTGTGAAGGATGATATGGGAAAGAGATGGATGGACTGTGTGAAGGAGATGGATGGACTGTGTGAAGGATGATATGGGAAAGAGATGGATGGACTGTGTGAAGGAGATGGATGGACTGTGTGAAGGATGATATGGGAAAGAGATGGATGGACTGTGTGAAGGAGATGGATGGACTGTGTGAAGGATGATATGGGAAAGAGATGGATGGACTGTGTGAAGGAGATGGATGGACTGTGTGAAGGATGATATGGGAAAGAGATGGATGGACTGTGTGAAGGAGATGGATGGACTGTGTGAAGGATGATATGGGAAAGAGATGGATGGACTGTGTGAAGGAGATGGATGGACTGTGTGAAGGATGATATGGGAAAGAGATGGATGGACTGTGTGAAGGATGATATGGGAAAGAGATGGATGGACTGTGTGAAGGATGATATGGGAAAGAGATGGATGGACTGTGTGAAGGAGATGGATGGACTGTGTGAAGGATGATATGGGAAAGAGATGGATGGACTGTGTGAAGGATGATATGGGAAAGAGATGGATGGACTGTGTGAAGGAGATGGATGGACTGTGTGAAGGATGATATGGGAAAGAGATGGATGGACTGTGTGAAGGATGATATGGGAAAGAGATGGATGGACTGTGTGAAGGAGATGGATGGACTGTGTGAAGGATGATATGGGAAAGAGATGGATGGACTGTGTGAAGGAGATGGATGGACTGTGTGAAGGATGATATGGGAAAGAGATGGATGGACTGTGTGAAGGATGATATGGGAAAGAGATGGATGGACTGTGTGAAGGAGATGGATGGACTGTGTGAAGGATGATATGGGAAAGAGATGGATGGACTGTGTGAAGGATGATATGGGAAAGAGATGGATGGACTGTGTGAAGGAGATGGATGGACTGTGTGAAGGATGATATGGGAAAGAGATGGATGGACTGTGTGAAGGAGATGGATGGACTGTGTGAAGGATGATATGGGAAAGAGATGGATGGACTGTGTGAAGGATGATATGGGAAAGAGATGGATGGACTGTGTGAAGGAGATGGATGGACTGTGTGAAGGATGATATGGAAAAGAGATGGATGGACTGTGTGAAGGATGATATGGGAGAGAGATGGATGGACTGTGTGAAGGATGATATGGGAAAGAGATGGATGGACTGTGTGAAGGATGATATGGGAAAGAGATGGATGGACTGTGTGAAGGAGATGGATGGACTGTGTGAAGGATGATATGGAAAAGAGATGGATGGACTGTGTGAAGGATGATATGGGAAAGAGATGGATGGACTGTGTGAAGGATGATATGGGAAAGAGATGGATGGACTGTGTGAAGGATGATATGGGAAAGAGATGGATGGACTGTGTGAAGGATGATATGGGAAAGAGATGGATGGACTGTGTGAAGGAGATGGATGGACTGTGTGAAGGATGATATGGGAAAGAGATGGATGGACTGTGTGAAGGATGATATGGGAAAGAGATGGATGGACTGTGTGAAGGAGATGGATGGACTGTGTGAAGGATGATATGGGAAAGAGATGGATGGACTGTGTGAAGGAGATGGATGGACTGTGTGAAGGATGATATGGGAAAGAGATGGATGGACTGTGTGAAGGATGATATGGGAAAGAGATGGATGGACTGTGTGAAGGAGATGGATGGACTGTGTGAAGGATGATATGGAAAAGAGATGGATGGACTGTGTGAAGGATGATATGGGAGAGAGATGGATGGACTGTGTGAAGGAGATGGATGGACTGTGTGAAGGATGATATGGAAAAGAGATGGATGGACTGTGTGAAGGATGATATGGGAGAGAGATGGATGGACTGTGTGAAGGATGATATGGGAAAGAGATGGATGGACTGTGTGAAGGATGATATGGGAAAGAGATGGATGGACTGTGTGAAGGAGATGGATGGACTGTGTGAAGGATGATATGGGAAAGAGATGGATGGACTGTGTGAAGGATGATATGGGAAAGAGATGGATGGACTGTGTGAAGGATGATATGGGAAAGAGATGGATGGACTGTGTGAAGGATGATATGGGAAAGAGATGGATGGACTGTGTGAAGGATGATATGGGAAAGAGATGGATGGACTGTGTGAAGGAGATGGATGGACTGTGTGAAGGATGATATGGAAAAGAGATGGATGGACTGTGTGAAGGATGATATGGGAAAGAGATGGATGGACTGTGTGAAGGATGATATGGGAAAGAATGAAGTGACAACGGAGATGACGGCTGATATAGGTACAAACTATTAATAAAAATTAAATTAAAAAAAAACTATTTTAACTGATTAATTTAATTTAACTGATTAAAATATGACTAATTTCTTAAAAGTTATGTCGGTAAAATGAGAATCTGTAGTTGGCATTAAGCAATAGCTATAAGAGTTTGCTTACATTGATGTCAACTGCTGTAGATTCTGTAATGAATAAATAAATAAAAAAAACAACAGAGGCATGTTGTGTCGCCTCCACGTAATGTGGGATAAGGGCAGGTATATAATGATAGTCTAGCAATATACTGTCTGTTTGTTTCAAAGGTTAACACAAATACATAAGTAACAAAATATCTCTAAACACAGTCTAGGTACTTTAAACAACTAATAATCCACTGACTTATAATATTCACAGATATTGATTTGCACATATCCTGTATTAAGTATTTAAGTCTGCGGTTTTCTCCTCAAATAGCTTCTAACGTACACAATACTCATAAAATCACCTCATAACAGTTTTGTTGGCCAAAAAGAAAAACGAACCAAATCACTACAAAATAGTCCCCCTAATATCATAAACGCGAAAGTTTGTATGGATGTATGTGTGGATGTTTGTTACTCTTTCATGCCGTAACGTCATAACCGATTTCGATGAAATTTGTTATGTACGTAGATTGTAACCTGGATTAACATATAGGCTAGTTTTTGTTGACAAACCACGCGTGGGAAACCGTTGGTGGAAGCTAGTGTTCAATATGTGAACTATTCATACCCACACCACGCGTGTTGTACAGACTATAAACAGCATAGCACATGTACACTCGTGTACAGATAAGGGCGTGTACAGTCGCGTTGTAATGAAGCTATAGCGCCATGTGGCGGCGACAGATACACCTGTCGCAAAGATAACCTGATAAGGGCGTGTCTACACGGAGCTATTCGTTGCAACTAACTACACTTACGAGTAACTAAATAAATCTCTGTCTTCCTGCCCTTTTCCCGCATTACGTGGGGTCGGCACAACATGTATTCCTCCTCCGCATCTCTCTATCTGCCGTCTTCTCCGTTGTTAATTCCCTCCATATCATTCCATCCATCTCTTCTTCGGCTTTCCTCTACTTCTATATCCATCCACATTAATATCTAGCACTGTTTTGGTCACATGATTTTCTTCCCTCCGCATGACATGCCCATACCACGCTAGCCTTTTACTCCTCAAATTTTCTATCACTGGCGCTGCTTTTAAACTTCCTCTAATATTCACACATCCATCTCAACATTCGCATTTCCGCCGGGTGCACTCTTCTTTCATCCGTCCCTTTCGTGGCTCAACACTCAGAACCATACATTACGACAGGTCTTATGATCGTCTTGTAAATTTTCCTTTTAAGTTTATGGGGCATTTGAGGACCGCACGTTGTTCCTGTAACCTGTCGCCATTTCATTCATCCCGCATTTATTCTATGTTTAACGTCCCGGTCTAAGTAAATAAATAAAAAAATAATAAAATTGTTTATTTCTATAATTTATAAGTAGTTTACATAGGGATAGATATCTCTTTTTATGCAAAAATATGATTGTATTAAAAGATACCGCTCTTCTTTAGTCATGACAGTAACATAAGTGGTTCAGTATTTTTGTAAACTAAAACTTTAGTTAGGATAAAAATTAAAGTTTTTCTGTAACAAGAACAACCAACGCAAGCATTGAGACATTAAACAATGAACCAAATATTTGACAATAGATAGATGTATGGCAAATAATCGAAACAAAGTTCTTGATATCACTTCACACTAATATTATAAATGAAAAAGCTTGGATGTTTGTTTGTTACTCAATCACACCATAACGGCTAAACCGATTTCAAAGAAATTTGGTATGTACGTAGAATATAGCCTCGATTAATACATAGGCTACTTTTTACTGACAAACCACGCGTTCGAAGCCGCAGGCGGAACCTAGTATCAAATAAACATAACAATCAAATAATATGCATACTGATTCAGTCATAACGGCCTCATTCTACGTTAGTAAAAAAGATGATTCTACTTTACTTTGAAATATTGTAATTAATATTATTTCTCTCTCTCTCTCTCTCTCTTCCTTATTTAGTAGACAAAGAGAAAAACATTATTCGAAACTAGAGACTTATTGAATCACGCAGATTGAGTTTTAAAAATTATTCAAATATTAAACCATGCTTACAAATTTTTGCATTTTCAAAATAACTAGAACATCAAGAATAATAGAAGGTAAAGTCGCAGTGTGCCGAGGGCCTACGGCGTAGCTGTGCTACGACATGTGTAGCACGTGTCGTAGCAGCGTCATCAAACGTACATACTGTTTGCTACGATATTGTGACCTTTATCGCGTATCTAACATATTGTCATACTGATTCTCAACATGTGCTGTGATATTGGAATTACGAGGTGTATAATCAATATTCTACTCGTATTATGCGGAATATCTATGCGCCAACGTATTTATAAAGAAGACGATACTATTTATTACATCTCTCTGTAACAAACAATTGAATCATCTAAAAACCGTCGCAAACGATCTATAGATAGCTCAACTGCTCTAGATCACTACCAGGTGGCAGTGTCTCCATGACACTGGCAGCACTGCCTTGTTGAATTGCAATGTTGACCCAATTATTAATATTCCCGTCGTCGAGATTTTACCACCGCACTTTTCGACAACGTAATAAAGCTCATCCATCTGAGGTTTTCCCATTAGGCTACGACATGACATGCTTTAAGAGAAATGTAAAGAGGTTTCTACAGTATAGGGAACGCATCGACAATACCCCGGGTGTTGCAGGTGTCAATAGGCGACGGTGACCGCTTACCATCAGGTGGGCCGTAAGCCTGTTTCCCCACAAATAATATTAAAAAAAAATTCGGGCTTTTAAAACATTATTAGGCCACAAGTGTAGCTTTTTAGCAATTTTCAATGAGAATTGGTACTTTAGCTTGATAATCCTCTGGGCTCTATCAGTAACCTAAGTTTATCTACGAACCTCATCATGTCTGATTCGATCTCGTTGAGAAACACCAAGCAAAGCCCTCTCAATACCATACACCAACTGAAAAGTCGTTATATCAGAAGCAATACGTTTTTGGGATACCCTGTATACATACTCCAAGCTCGTTTTTATAAATATAATATTATACATAACTACAAAAGCTTGAAGCATCGGACCAGTTTTTGCGTCGCGCCGCACGCCGGCCGACGCCGATGTGGCTTTTTGCAGACCCTGTATTATACTGTTAGTATTAAATTAAACATGTTTAGCTATTTGTAAACTTAGGAAAACTGAGCGGGATTATTTATAACCCTGGTTTAGCGTTCTGGGTTTACTTATAAACACAACGGTAAATCATAAATTAATTGTACACTGAAAATTATAAATATGTACTGAAAATAAATAATGTTGGACATTTCACACAGTGCTATCTAGCCCCAAACTAAGCAGAGCTTGTACTATGCAAACCAGATAACCGATAAAATATTTATATACTTTTTTTTTCTAAATACATGTTTATAATATATAGAGAAACAACCAGACCCGGAACTAATATCTGTAGATCGTGAAAATATTTGTTCCGTCGTGGGAATCGAAACCGCAACCTCGTGCGTTTCACCTTATGCGCCACGGAAGTCGTCAATTGAAGATCTTCTTGCACTATCACAGCTAGAAATCCCCCCCCCCCCCCTCCACCCTTATTACTGACAAAATATCATTGATAGAAATCCACACTATGTCTGAGTGCCACCTGAAGGCGGGTCAGCTAACCAGTGAAAGCTATGATTTTTTTCAAACCGCAATTCTTTAATCTCGGTATAAGTGTAATCAATCTTGTGATATAATATTTGCGTATTAAATAGTGCTTCCAGTTGGCGAGCTGCCAGGACGCCATCAACCATAATTTATTCAAATTATTTTTATACTTTCTCCTCTTCATTTGAAGAGTTATTCGCTAAAATATTACGCTATAAGGATATGCTTACAATTTTGTGTTACAAACAAATTTACTCACTGTATTTCTAATCCAAGAATAATCAAGAAATTAAATGAATGATATTTTTCCTGCTACATTATGTCATGCACTACCTACCATAATATTTTTTCAACACTACGCAAAGGTTAACTGGAAGAGAATGCTTGCTAGCATTAAATTCGCCTATGTAGATTTATGTATTTTGTGCAATAAAGAATTATTCAATCAATCAATGAAGAAATTATTTCGTACGCCGCCGCATTGTTCACTGGTTCATTTGTGGGCATCCTTTAATATACACTCCATACACTCCCAGATTGAGGTAAGTAAAGTTATGTAAAAGGGGTATTTTTTGATAATATTGAATGTGGACTTTAAAAGATTCTTAACATAAAAATAATTGATGTTTTAGTGGCACTTAAGCGTATAAACCTCGCGATATTATTGTAAGATTTTTATCTTAAGTTAAGTGATCACATTTAATCAAAGATAATAATTCTTAAAACAGAAGTTCGTTTTATTGATATACTATGACCTTGATATGAGTACAAATAACAACAATATCGATTAGGAAGCGGTTACGAAGAACCTCCGAAGTGAGTCTGCAAAATGAAAGAGCGATCGCACCCGGCGCGGCGTCATACAGACGCTAACTACGTAAACATCCTCCAACTTGTCTGATCAAAAGATGCATAAATATCACTTCCCCAGCCTCCATAAAACTATCAAACACGCTCACACAAAAACATCATTTTCCACAAACAATCAAAACAAGAACTACCATAACGGCACATAACATAATAATACATGGAACATAATAATATGTTGGCGTGAGTTGGTCTGAGCGTCACCTCATTCCGAAAAACAAAGATGGAGCCATAGCACGTCGGCCCACCGGGAGCACCGGGGGAGAATGGGGTGGCTGAACCGCCCCCCTTCGGCTCGGAATTATGTTATTCTTAATTTAATTTCATTAGGCTCCGAGATTGCGCAGGTTTTATGTCGACCGAGCTATAATTGCCGGTTACGCAGCCTGCAACTTAATTGTTGCTGAATTTTGTACCGTTTTTGTGTTTTATTGATGCTGGTGAAACTTGTTTTGCTTTATTTGTTGACCTAGGTACATAAATAATGTGAATATTCTTTGTAAAATTATAAGCAGACGTATATACGTATAGTTTGTGTATAGGATCGAGCAGTGTTGCGGTTTGACATAAAGCACGCTTCAAACCCAATAACGAAAAATCCAAACACGCTCCCGCCTAAAGCCAACAAACGCTGCACTTCTAATTTCAAACTAACAAACTTTTCGGCACTAATAACCATAAAGAAACTGAACACTGAACCAATTTACTACCGGCCGGTCGTCGCAAAAAGTATATCATAACTTCTGTCCCAAACAAAACTCCAATTGAAAACTGCATCCGAAAACTGGAATTTTAATTCCCTGTAACATATGCTTGCCACCCCTCTCCCTTCCCTCTCACAGCGCGTGGGCAGTGTGCGGGGTGGGTTTGTAATTAAAAAAATGTGTCCCACTTCATTCGTGCGCCCAGTGTGACCGCAGTGAAACCTCCCTAACTAATTAATAATTTCCGAACGAAACGGCTCGCGAATGCTCTAATGGTTTTGGGATTTTAATAATAATCTTGCTTTGTTGTAATTAAACTGTTTTTGTTGAAACGTTTTTTATAATAGACATTGTATTTACTAAAGAGAGGGTTGATATTTTGATACAAACATTGATAGGTGCACTATAAAATGATTGAGACGTTGTAATTTTCCTTTTATTACCTACGTTAGTATATAGCTAGGCTATTGCCACAGTCTATAAATCCATTTCATAAATAAATAATAAAAAAATATTGCTGGGCATTTCACACAGCGCTATCTAGCCCCAAACTAAGCAGAGCTTGTACTAAGGGAACCAGATAACTGATATAATACTTATATACATTTTTTCTGTAAATACATACTTATCACTATCACTACATAGTATAAAACAAAGTCGATTCCCGCTGTCTGTCTGTCCCTATGTATGTATAGATCTTTAAAACTACGCAACGGATTTAGATGCGGTTTTTTAATAGATAGAGTAATTCAAGAAAAAGGTTCATATGTATAATACATGCATAATATAGTAAAGCAACACTGATAATTTTAGAGGTTTCTAATGTAATGTTGTAAATAAACACATTTTTTGCACTTACATTGCAAACGCTGACTGAACCCTACGAGATGGATCAAAATAATGTACTACAGTATTGTACACCTTAAAAAGATCTATAACATAATTAAAATAATATATGTGTATCTTTTAGGGATAACCCACAACAACACTTTTTGATCCTTTACTTTTTACGAGAAATAATGGCTCATTTACGAAGCGTTTTTAAGGAATACAGCATTAATTCTTATCCAATTAAGTACCTTAAATACATTGTGCATTTAATATACATATATACAAACATACATTTAATATATAAAGACATTCTGTAGTGTATATAGTATCAGCATTGTACCCGTGCGAAGCCGGGGTGGGTCGCTAGTAATGTATAGAGAAACAACCAGACCCGGACCAAATATCTATAGATCATGCAAATATTTGTTCCGCTGTGGGAATCGAACACGCTACCTCCTGCGTATCAGCGTATACATCCACTGCACCACGGAGGCCGTCATATACTGTTTATACTGTGGTATTGCTTCGCGCCCTCATTTTGAGGCATACAGGCGAATATACTCATGTGCCTAAAAAATCACATATACTTACCCTGTATATCGGAACACAGTGTTATTTACTGGCATAAACGCGGAAGCTGAGCGAAAAAATAAATTTATTTATTACTAGTGGTTCGCCCCGAACTCGTAGCAAGGCTCCCAAAACACAAACAAAACATATTCTTACGGAGACTCGCGCAACGATGCCTAAACGTATTTAGTGGCTAAATATGATTTAAGGAGTTATCAAATCATACAAATACGTACAATTTAAACATGTTTAGTCGATCAATACGTTTAGGGATCGTTGTGTAAGCCGCCTTAATCTTTGACCAATAAAATAGTGCCACGAAATGAACAACCAAATTATTTGACCTACAGATTTATTCATATTAGAGGTGACGGGAGTTTATGTAATTTGGTAAATCTTTTTAGGGTACAAATAGCAGTTATTCTGGATTTCAGACTTTTGCCTATATTTGTGTCATTTAAGCTACACGCATACCAAATTACAGTACTGTGGGGTCACTAGTGTACCCTGTGAATTTTGTCAAAGTTTAGTTTTTGTTAAGGCTAATAACTCAAAAACTATAAATAATTTACTATAATTAAAAACTGAGTCTAAATATACTAATTAAGACCTTTCATTTGACTTAATATTTTAATTTTTTTACCCGTCTCAAACCCCAATATCTCAACAACCCCCCAACATTTTTAGCTCATTTAGTCACACCAAAATTGTCCCATCACTACCTATGTATCAAATTTCACGATGATCAGATCAACGTTTCAAAAGTTATCTACGGACAAACAAACATACATGCAATGCTGATTTGCCCAAGTTGATTTAGATATCTCGTTCGCTCGATCAAAAATTTATGTCTCAAAGTGATCCTTGCCATTTTAATAAATAGGTATATTATAGATTTTAATACTAAGGAATTTGAATTGAATTTAGCAATGCAAGCATAGGTGCAGTGGAAGTACTTACCCAGAAGATCTACCAATACTAAAGTCTCAAGTAATATTGAAAAACTAGATTTCGTTAACCTACATTTTCAAAACAACAAGACCTTCTTACTTACTAATATTATAGTTAATAGGAGTAGCAGAGATCCTTGTAAAAGGGCTTAGCCGGGGAAGTACTGATGTCGCCTCCAAGCACATTGCTGTTTCTGTTAGAAGGGTATGGTTGTATGGAGTAAATAAAATAAATAATGCTAGACATTTCATACAGCGCTATCCAGCTCCAAACTAAGCAAAACTTGTACTATGGAAACCAGATTATAATATCTATATCTTTTTTTGTAATCTAACTTATTATAGTACGTGTTTTGTTACGTCATAAAATGAAAACACGGGTGCTTATGGCTAGTATTCTAATAAAATAGGTTTTTTCAAATTCATTATATTCAATAGAAATTTTTTAATTTACAAACAATCAACGTCAAGTTCTAAAATATAAATAAAACAGCCTGTATCAAATAGATTATAAATCATATTCATTCATCATGTAAGTAGGTACCTGTTAAACTAACAAAGCGACATAGCTGCAAAGGCGCCGCCAATTTACATTAAAAAAAAATTGGAAATGCATCGATTACTGGACAAATATTCAAGCTACCGGTATTAAACTAACCTCTAAACTCATTTAATACGATTCCGGATGCGTGTTTTAAATTAATGTCCTGCATAACAAAACGGGCTGCCTAAAGAAAAATACCCCAACCCGGAACAAATATATGTAGACCATGGAAACATTTGTCCCGCAGCGGAGCGGTAGTAGAATGATTACAGGCACATGAGGCTTTATACCTGTACGCCTCAAATTGAAGTACACACGGCTACATATCAAGCTATACATTTCCAGTATAAGAATAAAATAGAATACTCTTTATTGCACATCAAGAAAATTAAAAATACAAAGAAATACACAAAAATAGAGGTAAGTACAATTGGCTGTCTTATCGTTAAAAGTGATCTTTTCCAGACAACCTTTGGATGGACAGGACAAAGCAAAATCAAAAAGACGGCGGTGTATCTATGTTCATAAACCTACATAAACTACCTATACCTACTTACAAGCTGACTTCTCATTCTAGGAAAAGCTTACACAGTAAGAGGTCAGCTGTATACTGGAATTGTATAGCTTGATGTGTAGCCGTGTGTATCTAGGTTAGTGAAGCGTAGGGCACGTTTTTAATGTGCGTGACCTACAAGACGATAGTTTGTTATACGCGATGGTTACCCTCTTGTCATTATAATAAGTTGGTGTCAGGAATTATTGCATCCTTATAATCCGCGACACACTTTGTGTACAATATAAAGGCCAGTTTACGCGCTTATTACACATTATTAGTTGATCCTATCGACAGATAGCTTATCTGACCTATCAGTCAATAAGTACCGATACGCCTTTATTAAAATCCGTGGTCTGTGACGGATAGAATTAATACTTGTTACAAATATTTATATAACTTGTTATAGATAATATAATCGAATTTCGTAGGATTATCGCTAATCCTACGTAATTAATCCTTTTGTTGAATGAGGATATCGCTATTGATAGATCTATTCTATTTAATAATGGTTTCGTGAGAACATGGTAGGTACTGTTCTATTGAAAAATAAATCGGACAAGGTCGAGTATGAGAGAGTATGAGATATGATATAATTTATTGGGCAAATGCTGTTGGGATCGGTCGCGTATATATTTATCAAAAGAGCTGCATTCGAGCAATTTGTGGCTTGAATAGAATAGATAGCTGCTGGCTGTACTTCAAAAAGCTTAACTTACTCACACTACACATCAATATATATTTATGAGACTATAGTATAGGTACTTAAACTTAAACGTCGTTCAAATATACCCCATGTATATAGCGCACGAAGATGTGACTTTTAGCAACATGGGATTAACGTCTCAACGTCTCTTTTTAGTAACAGTGTGTTTGTAATGTCCACCAAAATATATAATAAGTTACCGACGGATAGTAGAATATGCAATGACTTTATGATATTCAAAACAAAGCTACACACATATTTAGTAGAGAAGACATTTTATACAATACCTACCAATCCGCAGCTTTGCACGCGTAGTTTTTCAATAAAAATATTACCCTCCTGAGCAGTTGAGTAAAAAGTAGCCTATGTCACCCGGGGATAGTGTAGCTTCCCAACAGTGAAAGAATTTTTTAAATCGGTCCAGTAGTTTCGTAGCCTATTTAATGCAAACAAACAAACAAACAAATCTTTCCTCTTTATAATATTATTTTTATAGATATTGATATGTTCTATGATATTGTAGAACATACTTTTGTTCTATCACCAATAGTTTCCGCAGCGCATGCGACGAAACACGTTTTAGGGCACTTTATTACACCTTGGGTTACGTTACATAAGTTTAAGTAAGGATTCCGAATATTTTCTAGCAATAAAATATAGCTTATGTCACTCAAGGTGAATGTAGATTTCCAATGGTGAAAGAATTTTTGAAATCGGCACAGTAGTTTTTGTTTTTGTTTATTCATTACAAACACACACACAAACAAAAATACAAATATTTCCTCTTAATAATATCAGTAGGTATAATAGTATCACTAGTAGAAGTATAAGTATAGATAACAATTGTTGACGCTAAGGATTAATATTTGACATTATTAACAATTTTTGGCATTATATTCATTTTATTCGTTTTAATATATTATTCTTAGCAATTTAAAACTTAGCATATTATTATTTTTTAATTTAATACTTTATAAAATTATTTACAATAAAATACAGAAGAAACAGTTGAATCTAAAGATCGTTGCAAACGAACTATAGATAGCTCAACTGCTCCAAATCACTATCAGGCGGAAGTGTCCCCAAGACACAGGCTGCATTGCCCCGCTGAATTGTAATGCTTATGCGTTGACCCAGATAAGTGCCAGCTCTCAAATCACACGTCGCTTCGACCAGACGCACAGAAAGAATTTTGAAAACGCGATGGGCCCTGGTACCTTATGGAACCAGGGTCTCGACCCCAAATGGCTCAAATACGTAAGCTCTGTCGAGATTTCCATATTTGCGCCGCTTGAGATCTTCGGCTGAACTTGCCGCCGCGCCGCCTCAACTGCTGTACCATACAGATGAGATGGCGCAAGGGTATTGACGCACGTGGCGTCCCACACTAAAGGCCTACCCTTTTCCCAAGGTATAAGAGTAATACCGTCAGGCCTCTTACCATCGTCACGTATCAGACCGTTCGGTTCGAGAACAGCTTGAACGTTGACGCTGCAAAAAGCCCGGCGGATGATATAATTAAGCATAATAATAGATTTAACATTTTGTTTAAATGTGTACCTACGCCTAGTGCAGATCACAGCGCACTTAACACTTAGTATGTAACATCTCTAATAACATATGTTACACAAATGAATTCAATAAAAAATATTTTATTTATGTGATACACTAGTGGCTATAAATGAACGATTTTTGCGTTTTTAATTACCTGTGCTGTGAGAGCTTGACTCTTGCCAAATTTCACTTTTCTAGGTCAACTGGAAGTACCCTATAAGTTTTGATTTATTTACGTTGGCTTAGAAGCTTGATTTTTGACACCTCCAAAGGATATTAGACTTGAACCTGAGAAAACTGGACAGACAGATAACGAAGTGATCATATAAAGTTTCTTTCCTTTTTTTTAATGGTATGGAATCCTAAACAAAAACATTAATTTGTAAACCTACAATAACTGTTTGTCACCATAACTGGAAGATAATGCTATCTAGTATTAAATTATCTTAATTACAGATTATTTCTTATTTTGTGCTATGAGTGCTTGTTCATTTATTCATTCAATTTGACACGACATAACAAAATAAACCACACAAAGAAAATGGTGAAATGCAATCATAGCCCTTGATTTCTTTACTAGCTAGTCTACCTATTGGTATGAAAAAAACAAATATTTATATATATATTCAAAATAAGAACAATCTAATTGAATAACTCGCATGGCACTTGCACATTTAACCGCTAAAATATTGTCAGTGTCAGTGTCAGTCAGTCACTATGTTGATAAATAAAAATAAAACCGGCCAAGTGCGAGTCGGACTCGCGCATGAATGCTTCCGTACCATTATCTATAAAAACGACAAAAAAAACACGTTTGTTGTATGGGAGCCCCCTTTATATATATATTTTATTTAGTTTTTGTATTTGTTGTTATAGCGGCAACAGAAATACATCATCTGTGAAAATTTCAATTCTCTATCACGGTTCATGAGATACACCCTGGTAACAGACGGACAGACAGACAGACAGTGAAGTCTTAGTAATAGGGTCCCGTTTTACCCTTTCGATGCGGAATCCTAAAAACGATTACATTTGTCTCGCGGCGGGAATCGAACCCGCAACCTCCTGCATCTCAGCTGGCTATTCGCCCACTGCGCCACGGAGGTCGTCAAATATGATTATACTATTCTGATAACAGTATTGTTAAGCATATCACCCCATATATATTAACCTATGCGAAACACACCTCAGTCATAACATAACCCACCATCATACTGTTTATGTATTCCAGTACCTAAGGTAATAAGTAATAACAATATAAAATGTAATTACTTTTACGGTTATCACGTGAAGTGGAAAGTGTAACATGGTAACCAGCTTAATTACATGATATGTTATCTATTGGTGCGGCGGTATTATAACATGAGGTGATCTCACTGATTTCATTACAAATTACCTTTCAGTTTAGATAGGATTTAAAAAAAATACTAAATACAAAAAACCGACCTCAAAAGAACTGAAAAGAAGTAAACAAGTTTGCTATTTTGATAATTACAGATTTTTTGCATTTATTTATTTAAAGTTATTTATGTACCTAATATGTATGTATATAACTAATTTCTTTTTCTATTATTAAGTTTATTCTTTTTACACCTCGGCCAATCTTCCATTAAGCAATGATCCTTTCCATCCAAAGGTTGTCTGGAAGAGATCGCTTTGTTAAGCGATAAGACCGCCTATTATGCTTACTTTTATTTGTTTTTTTTCTATAAATCTGTTGTGTCTAGCTTGTAAGGTATAATAAAGAATTTTCATTCATTCATTCATTCATTGCAGATGACATATTGGATTTTCATATAGCCTATGTCACTCTCGTGATACAGGCGATTCCAATAATACTACATGATGCGTCAACTAAACATTTTTACAAATAAAACGTAATTTTTCTGAAATTTTATAGCCAGTGTATGAAAAAAAAATACCAAAGTCTATCAAAATCTAAAAAGTAAAATGTTTAATAAATTATGAATCACTTTGATGGGTCTCCTACTCAGTATACAGACACTTATCCTACTATGGCTTACCCCTAGCAGAATATATTCACGTGTCTGTAAGCAGACGTATCCTCCTAGGGCTTAACCCTAGCAGAATATATTCACGTGTCTGTAAGCAGACGTATCCTACTAGGGCTTAGCCCTAGCAGAATATATTCACGTGTCTGTAAGCAGACGTATCCTACTAGGGCTTAGCCCTAGCAGAATATATTCACGTGTCTGTAAGCAGACGTATCCTACTAGGGCTTAGCCCTAGCAGAATATATTCACGTGTCTGTAAGCAGACGTATCCTACTAGGGCTTACCCCTACCAGAATATATTCATGTGTCTGTAAGCAGACGTATCCTACTAGGGCTTACCCCTAGCAGAATATATTCACGTGTCTTATTACAGTCTGTTACAAACACGTGAATATATTCTACTATTCTATGTGTCTGTTTACAGTTTGTTACATACAAGTGAATGTATTCTACTCTACGACTATTACACAGACACGTATCTTACTAGGGCTTACAGACACGTGAATATATTCTACTACTCTATGTGTCTGTTTACAGTATGTTATCTATATACACGTGAATATATTCTACTACTCTATGTGTCTGTTTACAGTATGTTATCTATATACACGTGAATATATTCTACTATTCTAAGTGTCAGTTTACAGTATGTTACCTATATACACGTGAATTTATTCTACTATTCTTTGTGTCTGATTTCATCTTGACCAACAAGAAACGAATATTCAATGATGTCTCTGTGATTCACAGGGTGAAAACCGGCAGTGATCACCGAATTGTTAGAGCCACATTGAATATGAACGTTAAACTTGAAAGGTCCCGTTTGATGAAATCTATGCTCCGACCCACTCACGCACATATCCAAAACCTCGTGAGCTTTCAACTCGAAATTGCAAATCGCTTTGACTGTCTAGAAGTAGATGCATCAGTGGACGAGATCAATAACAGGTTCGTAGAAACCGTCCATACGGTGGGGTCCCAGTTCTTTAAGACCCCCCGTACCAATAGACCTCAGAAAATCTCTGATGACACCCTTAACCTCATGGCTGAACGACGTTCTTTGCACTGTAGTCTCCCGATGATGCTCAGTCACATAGGCAGCTCAATAAAAAAATTTGGAAATCCTTGCGGCACGATATTCGTACCTTTAATACATCTCGTATTAAAGATACGATAGAGCGGAATAAAGGCTCCAAATAGTTCGCGAGAGACAACTCTATTGGGCAGGGCCGCATGACGAAGCTGAAGAGGGAAGATGGCAGCATAACGTCGAGTAAAGCGGAACTGTTAAGGGAAGTCGAAAGGTTCTATGGACGGCTCTACGATTCGGTCACTAAACCTGTTTACAGTGCGGCCAACGACCCAAGAGCCAAACTGACCCGACATTATACCGAAGATCACCGGTACTTAAAGTCCTTCAGAAGCTCTTTAATTCCGCCTTATTCGAAGGTACGACGCCAAAAGCATGGAACGAGGGTGTGGTGATTCTGTTCTTCAAGAAAAGTTACAACCCCTTGCTTAAGAATTACAGACCCATCTCGCTTTTGAGCCATGTTTATAAGTTGTTTTCAAGGGTCATCGCGAACCGTCTCGAACGCAGGTTTGATGACTTCCAGCCTCCCGAACAAGCCGGGTTCCGTAAAGACTACAGTACCATAGACCACATGCATACGCTGCAGCAAGTCATACAGAAGATCAAAGAGTATAACTTGCCGCTATGTCTCGCGTTTGTGGACTATGAGAATGCCTTCGATTCGATCGAAACATGGGCAGTGCTTGAGTCTCTCCAACGATGCCTATCGATACATCGAAGTGTTGAAATGTGTCAGTCCGCCACTATGTCAGTCCGAGTAGAAGAACAGAGCTCGAAGGCGATTGTCTTAAAAAGAAGCGTAAGACAGGGAGATGTCATCTCTCCGAAACTGTTTACGACCACTTTGGAAAATGCCTTCAAGCTTCTGGAATGGAAAGGAATGGGCATCAATATTAACGGCGAATACATCACTCACCTTCGGTTTGCTGACGATATTGTGGTCATGGCAAAGTCGATGGAAGAGCTCAGCACGATGCTTGAAGGCCTCAATCGAGTCTCCCAACGGATAGGGCTTAAAATGAACATGGACAAGACGAAAATTATGTCGAATGTCCATGTCGTGCCTGCCCCAGTTATGGTTGAGAACTCGGCTCTTGAAGTTGTCGACGCGTATGTATACCTAGGATAAACAGTCCAATTAGGTAGGTCCAACTTCGATAAAGAGGTCAATCGTCGAATCCAACTCGAATGGGCAGCGTTTGGGAAACTTTGCAACGTCTTTTCGTCCAACATACCTCAGTGCCTTAAGACGAAAGTCTTCAACCAGTGTGTGTTACCAGTGATGACATATGGAACCGAGACGTGGTCCTTCACTATTGGCCTTATGAATAAGCTCAGAGTCGCTCAACCAGCTATGGAGAGGGATATGCTCGGGGTTTCTCTACAGTATCGAATCAGAAATGAGGAGATACGTAGGAAAACTCAAGTCACCGACATAGCCCGACGTATTAGCATGTTGAAGTGGCATAGGCAGGCCATATAGCGTGCAGAACAGATGGCCGATGGGGCCGGAAAGTTCTCGAATAGAGGCCACGGACCGGCAAGCGCAGCGTAGGACGTCAGCCTACAAGATGGGAAGACGACTTGGTAAGAACCGCAGGTCGGCGTTGGATACAAGCCGCTTCCAACCGCAGTTCCTGGAGATCAATGAGGGAGGCCTTTGTCCAGCAGTGGACATCCTATGGCTGATATAATGATGATGATAATGTGTCTGATTATAGTCTGTTACATACACGTAAATATGTTCTACTCAATTACTATTATACAGACACGTATCTTACTAGAGCTTACAGACACGTGAATATATTCTACTACTCTAAGTGTCTGTTTACAGTATGTTACCTATATACACGTGAATATATTCTACTATTCTACGTGTCTGTTTACAGTATGTTACCTATATACACGTGAATGTATTCTACTATTATATGTGTCTGATTACAGTCTGTTACATACACGTGAATATGTTCTACTCAATTACTATTATACAGTCACATATTCTACTAGGGCTAACAGATACTTCTACTATTCTACGTGTCTGATTCCAGTCTGTTACATACACGTGATTATGTTCTACTCAATTACTATTATACAGTCACATATTCTACTAGGGCTTACAGATACTTCTTTTATTCTACGTGTCTGATTCCAATCTGTTACATACACGTGAATATGTTCTACTCAATTACTATTATACAGTCACATATTCTACTAGGGCTTACAGATACTTCTACTATTCTACGTGTCTGATTCCAGTCTGTTACATACACGTGAATATATTCTACTACTCGAAGTGTCTGTTTACAGTATGTTACCTATATACACGTGAATATATTCTACTATTCTACGTGTCTGTTTACAGTCTGTTACATACACGTGAATATGTTCTACTCAATTACTATTATACAGTCACATATTCTACTAGGGCTTACAGATACTTCTACTATTCTACGTGTCTGATTCCAGTCTGTTACATACACGTGAATATGTTCTACTCAATTACTATTATACAGTCACATATTCTACTAGGGCTTACAGATACTTCTACTATTCTACCTGTCTGATTCCAGTCTGTTACATACACGTGAATATGTTCTACTCAATTACTATTATACAGTCACATATTCTATTAGGGCTTACAGATACTTCTACTATTCTACGTGTCTGATTCCAGTCTGTTACATACACGTGAATATATTCTACTTTATTACTATTATACAGACACGTATCCTACTAGGGCTTACAGATACTTCTACTATTCTACGTGTCTGATTCCAGTCTGTTACATACACGTGAATATATTCTACTTTATTACTATTATACAGACACGTATCCTACTAGGGCTTACAGATACTTCTACTATTCTACGTGTCTGATTCCAGTCTGTTACATACACGTGAATATATTCTACTTTATTACTATTATACAGACACGTATCCTACTAGGGCTTACAGATACTTCTACTATTCTACGTGTCTGATTCCAGTCTGTTACATACACGTGAATATATTCTACTTTATTACTATTATACAGACACGTATCCTACTAGGGCTTACAGATACTTCTACTATTCTACGTGTCTGATTCCAGTCTGTTACATACACGTGAATATATTCTACTTTATTACTATTATACAGACACGTATCCTACTAGGGCTTACAGATACTTCTACTATTCTACGTGTCTGATTCCAGTCTGTTACATACACGTGAATATATTCTACTTTATTACTATTATACAGACACGTATCCTACTAGGGCTTAAAGATACTTCTACTATTCTACGTGTCTGATTCCAGTCTGTTACATACACGTGAATATATTCTACTTTATTACTATTATACAGACACGTATCCTACTAGGGCTTACAGATACTTCTACTATTCTACGTGTCTGATTCCAGTCTGTTACATACACGTGAATATATTCTACTTTATTACTATTATACAGACACGTATCCTACTAGGGCTTACAGATACTTCTACTATTCTACGTGTCTGATTCCAGTCTGTTACATACACGTGAATATATTCTACTTTATTACTATTATACAGACACGTATCCTACTAGGGCTTACAGATACTTCTACTATTCTACGTGTCTGATTCCAGTCTGTTACATACACGTGAATATATTCTACTTTATTACTATTATACAGACACGTATCCTACTAGGGCCTGTAAACAGATATTTGAATATATTCTACTAGGGTTAAGCCCTATATACTCAAAGGCAAGTCCAAATATACGTTTGAAACATGCAAACTTTTTGCTTAACAAAATTAAAATTAAAGTATTATTATTTATTTTCATAGTTTTAGTTACTTAGATTTGATTTCCTTCTCATGTACAAAGATATATTTCATCATCATATCGGCCAGGGGATGTCCATCTCTGAACATAGATAGGCCTTTCCCATAGATTTCCAGCGCGGCGGATCTTCTGCGGCCAACATCCAACCTATATGGGTAAGTCGTCTGTCCATCTAGTGAGGGGGACAACCTACATACTTGGTCTCCACTAGAGAACCTTTCTGCCCCAACGGCCATCTGTAGGTACTTCAAGCCATGTACCGCGCTCGCTACCTCTGACGTAGCATGCTAATTTTATTTTGATAACGCACAGTGGGTAAATAGCCGGCTGGGACGCAGGAAGTTGCGAGTTCGATTCTCGCCGTGGAACAAATGTTTGCATGATCTACAGATATTTGTTCCGGGTGGTTATTTTTCTATATATTACAAGTACGTATTTATAAAAAAAAATTATATAAAGTGTTTGGTAATATACGCACAAAAATGAAAGGGGTTATTTTGATGAGCATAATAAATAAATTTGTGAAATGTTTACCATACAAATGTAAAATTTATTTTGGCATGTAAAAACAAACACTTTATTAAACTTATGTTGTGCTATTGCATAATGCTTGCCATCTAACCACAGATACTGTACTAGTGACATCTCGAGATATCTCTTGTCATCCTTTCTAACCCAAAACCCGCAGCCATTTTCGAAAGAGATATCAAATCGGCCTTTATTTTTGCATCTCGATTGCAAGAGTGAATAAGTTTTATATCGAATTAATCTTTACCTAAAAATAGTCGATTTTCTTTAAAAGTTGGTTAATTTAACTAGTATTTTTTTTTCGAGAAGTCTTTTTGTATGTTATGAGAAACCGTCACTTGAATCTCGTCAGTATATTACCAAACACCCTGTATAGGTATTCCATCAGCTATCTGGTTCCCATACTACAAGCTTTGCTTAGTTTGGGGCTAGATGGCGCTGTGTGAAATGTCCAGCATTAGGGTAAAACTTGCTAATACGCCCCACTTGACAAAATGCCCCACTGGTCTAGCACTAACACAAACAAATCTATACGGCTCATTAATGGCGGTTCTATAATTTGTGATAAGTTTCAAACTGATTTGTGTATCTGTACTACTGTGTTTTTTACACTGAAATAATCCGCACTGTAGTAAAACGTTTGAAATCATCTTTTGTTTTTGATTATTTTGAGAGTTATAACTTTAAACCTGTCGACAGTAATACGGTGGGGCATTTTATAAATCAAAATTATTAATATGCCCTACATACTGTTGTATAAAATGCCCCGGGTATACAAACGAAACGAAGATAGTTTTTACTAGGTATTGTGTTGGCCTTAGGGTGTCACTGTTTTGCCGACAGCCCAAAAATTGGAATTATCTCAAATACGGTAAAATGGAGCAAAACTTACTTGGAAAAATCTTAATTTGGACATGATAACTAAAAGTCAGTAGAGATAATGGGCGATTTCAGGTGTTCATTTGTATAAACTGCCCCAACGCTCTAATTTCTATTATATTATTATATTATACGGAGTGCGGGGTAATGTATTTAATCTTATTAAATCGTATTTAAGCAACATAAAACAATTTATCGAAATTAAAGATATTGTAAATGGTCAAGAAGTTTTGACGAAATCTAAGTTAACTAATATAACACGCGGAGTTCCACAGGGCTCAATATTAGGACCAATTTTCTTTGTAATTTTCTTAAACAATCTTATTAATTTTATTAGTAATTCTATCCCAGTAATTAAATTAGTAGTTTATGCAGATGATACAAATGCAGTCATCCCAGCCAGATGTTTGCAAGAACTTGACAGTAAGATTAGCAATGCACTTATATAGAACACTATATAGAAAAACAAAAAGCGGCCAAGTGCGAGTTGGACTCGCCCATGAAGGGTTCCGTAGCAGCAAGTAACATAATATAAAAGTTCTTGTAGTTCGTTGTAACTTTTTATATAGTTCAGTTGATTGAATGAAAGGTAAATTGTGGTTTACGATTTATGACGTATTAAAAAAAAACTACTTACTAGATCTCGTTCAAACCAATTTTCGGTGGAAATTTGAATGATAATGTACATCATATATTTTTTTAGTTTTATCATTCTCTTATTCTAAAAGTTACAGGGACACACACACACACACACATTTTACCACTTTGAAAGTGTCTCTCGCGCAAATTATTCGGTTTAGAAAAAAATTATATTAGAAACCTCAATATCATTTTAGAAGACCTATCCATAGATACGCATAAGTTTGATGAAAAGTATAGTTCTTATAGTTTCGGAAAAAAGTGGCTGTGACATAATAACGGACAGACTGACAGACATGATGAATCCATAAGGGTTCCGTTTTTTGCCATTTGGCTACGGAACTCTAAAAACGCTCGCCTGAATAGAACATATTCATTGAAGAAACTGCATTAACGATGAAGCTATGAAACTTTCTACCGACATCCACCAAAGTTGCGTTGGCACAATCCCTCTTACTCCCTATTCTTAACTAGGCTGACGCCTGCTACCCGGATCTCACTCAGAAACACTTCGAAAAACATGAGCGTCTTCAGAACGTTTGTATTAGGTTTACATTTGGACCATCCGCTACCGCAGGAACACTCATATGCTTTCTCTGTTGTACAATATTTTGTTAAACCCTTCTAGTCCTTCTTATCACAGAGAACGCTTTGAATATCTCCATCTATCTAATCATCGTCCGTTGCGCTCTTCTGAGTCCTTGAAGCTTAAAACTCCTATCCCCTCTTCTAACTTCTATGACAACTCCTTTACTGTACAAGCTATCCGGTTATGGAACTCTCTTCCATTTTTAATTAGATCTGCCAAATCCCTTTCTGTCTTTAAAACGCTAATGTTTAAGCACTATTTGTCTGCATCAGACCGAGCTGAGTCATCATTTTTTATTATTATATCTGTCGTTGTTATTCTTTGTATTACAGTTGTTTCATAATTGTATTTGATTTATTATTAGTTTTTTTAATACTATAGAATGTTTATGTATTAGTTTGGGGAAAAAGTGACTTCGCATTTTTTAAGAAAATTCAAACCAAATTTTAATCTAAGTTTATTTACATTTAACTAAAGTATGTAGGAATTATTTTGTTTGATAACTTTTTGCCATCTTGTAGGTAGGGACATGATCCCATTGCTATAGAAATTTTGAGGCTTCTGATCGAAATACCGCGACAAGTAGTTTTGGCAGTCTTCTGGTGATGTTAACCTGACACTGCCTAAAGAATTCTGAAGAGACCGAAACAGATAGAAATCTGTAGGTGCAAGGTCAGGACTATACGGCGGATGCATTAACACCTCCCAGCCAAACTCTCTTAATTTTGCTGAGTGGCTAAAGATGTGTGAGGTCTAGCGTTATCATGATGAAAAACCACACCCCTTCTGTTGATTAATTCTGGCCGCTTTCTCTCAACTTCTTGCTTTAATCTCATCAGTTGTTCGCAGTAGAGTTCAAAATCGATGGTCCTGCCTGGTGGTAACAGCTCATAATAAATAATGCCCTTCCAATCCCACCACACATACAGCATCACCTTGTTGCGAGTTAACCCGAGTTTCGCCACAGTCTGTGAAGCCTGACCGGCCGTTGAACATGACCTTTTACGCACGTTCTTGTCGTACGTGATCCACTTTTGATCACCAGTTATCAGCTTCTTCAAAAATGTTTCGGTTTCATTCATTAATAAAGAATCACAAATGAGTACACGGTTCATTAGGTTTCTTTCAGTGAGCTCGTGGGGTACCCAAATATCGAGCTTTTTTGTGTAACCAGTTTTTTACAAATGCGCTAAAACTGTTTTGTGGTCAATTCCCAGTTATTCAGCTACGTTGTAACTCCTGGTATGCTGATCTTGCTCCACTGTTTCAAAAATGGCATCCATTTTATCCGCAATAGGGCGACCAGAGACTTAAACCAAATTTGTACTACTCTCACAGACACTGCACTAGGTCCATAAATATTGCAAATTTTTTTCGCGGCTTGCATTGCATTTTTACCTTTTTTGTAGTAAAATTTTAAAATGTATCGAATTTCTTCATTAGATTCACTCATCTTTACAGTACGAAAAACAAATAAAATGCACACATTTTCCTAATTTAAATTTGGAATTGTCTTCTATAAAATTTAAACTTTGAATGCTACTATAACCAGCCAGATACAAATAGTATAGCCAAAGAGATTTTATTACAAGTTCGTACATACTATAATGCGAAAAGACTTTTTTCCCAACCTATAGTACATTTGTATTAATTTTACCTACCCTGGTGTCTATTTATTTATTTTAAATATTTTATTTCGCTTATGTAACTACACAGTTAAATCCTCCTTTTTATTTATAAAGCTCCTTTAACGTTCTCGTAAAATTCATTCCATCCAACGGTTGCCTGTAAGAGATCGTTTTAGTGATAAGACCACCAATTGTACTATCGCGTGTTTAGATAAAAGTTCTAAATATGATTTGTTCATTTAAGTGTACAATAAAGAGTTTTCTATTCTGTTCTATTTACTCTATAATATTCAGTAGTATTGATCGATACTAAAACGTACGTAACATCTTACTCAAGGTATTCCACCAAGCACCCTCATTATTATTGCGAACAGCAATGGTGTTGTATATCTAACCATAAATGCCGTAAACACGACGTAACGAGCGCCGTCGGCGGCGTACCGCTCGCGCCCGTCGCGTCGCGTCGCCAGCTTTTGCCAAGGAGCCTCAATAATATAACGTTTATTTCAGGCAACAATAAGCACATACAAAAAACTGATAACAAGGCTCATGTTTATAAACTTTGTTAACACAAACACAGTTAAACACTGTTTAACACGTAATTAAAAAATTCCTCACCAGTTTTTGTTTAGGATTTTTGTAAACAGTGTTTTGCGGGTGTTTAACTTTTAACCCTAACATTTATTTGTGGGAGTTTGCTTCGTAGCCGCTTCCCTGCAGCGCCAATGATCATTGTGTCCTTTTACTTTCCTATTTCCTTTACGATACATATTATTTTAACAGATATGATATTTTATTTAATAAGTGAACTTTTTAATGATCGCGCATTTATGAAAATAATATAATTACCACAAGGAAGTATGTATATATAGTGTAGATTCAAAAGATTTTGAAAAGACGGTATTTAGAGGAAGTAGCGATCGTTGGTAGTCCCTTGTTTATTTAAAGATTAAATTAAAGTAAAAAAAAATATTTTCATAAAGTTTAATTTATTATTATTTTTTTATCATTGAGCTTAAGTTACTACATTTTTAAAATGGCTTGATTTTATAAAATGTTTGTACAATTGTCATTATGTTTTTAGTTATAATCTCAAAAATATTTTCTGTATCTATTGAATGCATTTACCCTTCACTTAAGTAATAAGGAACACTTATTCTGAAAGTAAACTACAAAATAATTTAATTTTAAATAGACAAACTAGCACTTGAAGCGCGTTGAAGTCTTTTGTGGGCACTTTTTGAGATGTCAAAGATTTGAGCGTGTGCCCATTGACATTTATACTATTGACATACATTTTATTTGTAAACCTAACTATTTTCATTACGTAATCGGTCAGGCATCACAACCATACAAAGATTATTGATTCTAGTAATATTCTTACAGTTTAAATATCTATTATGTTTAAATAAACACAAATAATATACCTACTTATAATATACCTACTTATTTTATTGTGAATTAAGTGCGCTCGCATACTATTATAGTTTTAAGTACCTATTTAATTATTTTAAGTTCTCATTACTATTCAGTGAATACATTATTATATGAGAATAAAGTTTCTTTAATAACTCCAGTCATGATCATAGCTAGTATAATATGTACGTTACAGCGGCACACCGCTCACTTACATTGTTCTCTTGTATTTTGTATTAACTGTAACTGATGTCTTAATAGAATCTAAAAATGGACATACAATCAATATTTTTGTATGTGTATGATGCGTATGGCCAGTAAAATAACGCATGCAGTGTATTCTTCTCAAAGAAATGTACTGGATCATTAAACACTACTTTCTACACCAGGTATTTCCAAACGTACACTAAAACAAATGAGTAAGTAAAATGACTCACTAGACTGCAGTCGGTCTCTCCACGCCATAGGATTGGAGACCAGCCCCTGAAAGCCTGGCCAGTAGAGCGGCTTGTGCTGGAGGTAGTGCGCCATGCCCGCCGCCGCCGCCGCCAGCGACAACCTCGGCGTCAGCAGGCCAGCACCAACGTTGGAGCCCACGGCTGGCCGGGAGAGTATATGGTCGATCCCGTGAGGGTTCGGCGCTGGCGGGGGTTGCTCGGCCAAGGAACTCAACGCCGCCAACGGAGCCCCGAACCCGTTCTCCAATGAACCCCGCGAGAGAGGCGATGAACCGCGCAAATCTGACATATTTAAATTCCACGCACTTCACTATTCGGAATTTAAAACATTGTCCGTAACTATCCGTAATCCGTAAATTACACGGTCATTGTCCGGTTCGATATTCGAGTTCGGACGAGTGCTTACGATCACGACCCGACACCAAATGAAAAGCTCCCGAACGCTTTTGCCGGGCGCAAACAAAAAAACGCTTGAATAGAGAACGCCCAGTCAATCTAAACCTTATATCGTGGACGCCGCCCCTCGCCGGACGTCACTCGAAATGTATGCTTCTCTCTTTCTGTGTTCGGTGCGAGCGATAGGGACGGGAGACATGTGGTGTTAACACGAGAGCGTAGATTTAACGAATCGCTATTTAATGGCGCTTCTTGTCTCTTTATAATTAAGTCGGGTGCAGTTTTTGCGGTGCCTCCCTCCCCCCCGCGGCACCCCTGTCTGCCCCACCGCTAAAAACTATTGTGTTTCAAATAATAAGCCCAATGGTACGATTTATTTTATGATGCGATTACCTTTTATTTTTTTATTGTGTATATTAATTATCCGTTATCGAGGAGTTATCAGATGAATGACAAATTAAAATTCTTTTCGAGCTCTTTCATTTCACTTTGGGTTATTGGTTTTGCCATTTCGAGCAGGTAGGTCTATTTGATGTAGGTAAGTATTGTTTCTAGCCTGACTTAATTTTATCCACAAGGATAGGTTCTGTAAGTGACCTCAGGACTATTGATATAACAGAAAAAAATATTATGCAAATAACAACACTACTTACTTCTTACTTACCTTTAACAGAGAAGATTTATTTTCGTCAACAGTTGTAATATATTTTGGTATTGATGTAGGTATATATACTACTATCTGACCAATCCGCAGCTTCGCACGTGTAGTTTTTCAATAAAAATATGACCCTCCTTCTGCGCAGTTGGATAAAAAGTAGCATATATCACCCGGGGATAGTGTAGCTTCCCAATAGTGAAAGAATTTTTTAAATCGGTCCAATAATTTCGGAGCATAATCAATGCAAACAAACAAATCTTTCCTGTTTATTACATTGTTTTGTAGATATTGATATGTTTTTTAATATTGTAGAACATACTTTTCTTCTATCATCAATAGTTTCCGCAGCGCATGCGATGAAAGACGTTTTAGTGCACTTTTTTACACCTTGGGTTACGTTACTCAAGTTTTAGTAAGGATCCCTAATATTTTCTAGCAATAAAAATAGCTTATGTCACTTAAGGTGAATGTAGCTTTCTAATGATGAAAGAATTCTTGAAATCGCCACAGTAGTTTTTGAGTTTATTCATTACAAACATACACACAATAATACAAATCTTTCCTCATTTTAATATTAGTACCTATAGATATCATTATTAGCCCTTCTCATTCCAATGCTGGGCATAGACCTCTCTTCGTTGTCGCCATTCGCCTCTGTCCTGCGCTGTTCTAACCCACATACGACCTGCGATTTTTAAAATGTCGTCGACCCATTTTGCCGGCGGACGACCTGCGTTCCTGGCTCCATCTCGGGGCCACCATTCAGTCAGCACCCTGCTTCACCTGTCATCACCGCGCCTGACCACATGTCCTGCCCAACTCCATTTGAGTCCCAATGTAGATTGCTAACGTCTTGAACTTTTGGCTTTCTGTGCGACTCTAATCCTGTGCACAGTCTCCTTCGTGAGCGTCCATGTCTCAGCACCGTAAGTTAATATTGGCTGGACACATTGGTTGTAGAGGCGGCTCTTCAGGCATTGTGGAACGGTGGAAGATTTCAGAAAATATAGTACATATAAATAAATATTACTTTATACTGAAATTTAAATAAAAAATAACATCTTGTACAAACATGAACCTGACCCTATGATTGCCTGAGTAACTAATATCATCTATTTTTAAATATTATAATAATGAAATATAATGATTAATGCTATGACATGATTTGTTTTTTAGATTATATCTTATTTTTATTGTATTATATATTTCGCATGCCACAATATTCCAGTCCGCCCGTGATCACGGCTGTCGCAACATAGTCTAAACGTCGGGATAACAAATAATAAAGGTACATACGTGATAAATACCCATTGACGACCATTTGACGACCTCCGTGGTGCAGTGGACGAATAGCCGGCTGAGACTCAGGAGGTAGCGGGTTCGATTCCCACCTCGGAACAAATGTTTGCATGATCTGCAGATATTTGTTCTGGGTCTGGGAGTTTTTCTATATATTATAAGTATTTATTTACAAAAAAAAATAGTACCTATATAAGTATTCTATCAGTTATCTGGTTCCCATAGTACAAGCTCTACTTAATTTGGGGCTAGATAGCGCTGTGTGAAATGTCCTGCAATATTTATTTATTAAAGTCCGTAATTATGATATTATCTGAACTGTATTTATATTTTATGAATTTGATAAAGTTGAGTTTTTTTTAATATAATCGGTTTTTCCAAGGCTAATTTACTTAAAATTACGAGTATTTTAATTATACGAGTATTGTATCACCCGAAAGAAATATTTGCAGATCATCCAAACATTTGTTTCTTGGAATTGAACCCGCAACCTTGCAATTTGATTCAAACTATTAAATTTAAAGACACAATGAACAAAGATCATTGGGCGTTTTTGACCCACTTTTTTTTTTTCGCGCACAGTGTTCAAATCACTTTTAAAGTAAAGTATTCAATTCCACTTTTCTAAATATGTAAATTTTTTTTATGTATCTGCTGGAGGAAAAATGTTATGTAACAGTATGTATGTGAGTCTAACTATAATTCTATTAGACTAAAAACTAAAGATTTTACTGTCAGCATTGTGAAAATGTATGTACAAGCATAAGAAAAATGTTTGTATCGCATAACAGATTGTATGTCTCTCTCGCTCGCACTTTCGACAGGTAGAAAATAACAGTAAGGTATCGAAGTGCGCGTGCGACGCGCCGCCTGCGCCCCACCCGCTCTGACCGCCCCGCAGTCGTACGTCATCCTTCGTTTCGATCTGTGCGTTTAAACTCGTGTTTCCGATTTTTGCATTTTATTGATTACTTGAGCGTGTTTTATGGACCCCTGATTTTGCTTGACGATTGGTTTACATTAACATGGAAAGACAAAATAGTTGCGTGTCGTGTAATCGATCTGTTTTACGTCGACGAAAACACATATTGACAGTTCTCTTTTTGGAAAGACAAAGGGATCTTGTAGATTTATTATTGCAAGAAATAATACCACGTGAGGTAAGTACACTACACTGTCATCGTATGTGTATGACTCGTCGCGTGCTCTTGATTGTACAAATGTTGCTTTGCTCAATGTAATGGCTCATTTTACTTCTTGATAAATGGAGGAATATATATATTTTTTTTTCAATTGTTTCAGATTACTTTTAATGGCTCACGGGCCATGTGCCATGCTTGTTGGTCAAGGTTAGATCGTCGTTTACGGAATCAACCCGTACAAAATGAACAAGTACAAAATATACCAGTACAAGATCAGCCAGTTGAAGAGCAACCAGTGCAAGATCAAGTACAATTGCAGCCTAGTTTTGTTACGCCTAGAGGATATAAGCGAGCATCGAATACAGCGAGACATTGTATTTTTACAAACTGTAGAAATGTAGTGGCCCATAATGTTCCACTATATGCTAAGTTCCAACTCTTACACAATCACAATTTTTATATACCAGAATTAGCTCGGGTTTGCAATGCTCATTTTATGAGGAATGATTGGGTAGACTTGCTCAACACTACATCCCACGAAAACTTTGACAGTACTCATGTTGTTGGTATGATGAATTTATATAAATGGGGTATCGAACAAAGAAGCAACCTTGATTTCGAAAATATTGAAGAAATAGAGGACAATGAATTTCACTTTTGGACGGGACTAACAAAATATCAATTTAATGTTATTTTGAACCAAACGCCTTCACTGGGTGATCGATCAGTTCATCCTGCCACAGTTCTTGGAATTTTTTTAACAAAAATAAGAACCGGTGAACCAGATGAGCGATTAGCCACTAAATTCAATATGTCGAGGAGAACCCTAGAAAGGAAGTTGGCGATAGCAAGAGAATGCTTAAGTAATGATTTTGTTCCACAGCATTTGGGCTTAAATCATATTACTAGGGAAGATGTGGTGGCCAAGAATCTTGCAATTCCAAGCCATTTTTTTGGTGGTAACTATAATGAACCGGCGGCCATTCTCGTATGTGATGGAACATATATTTATCTACAAAAGAGTTCGAATTTCCTTTTCCAGCGCAAAACTTACAGTCTTCATAAGTTTCGGAACTTAGTAAAACCCTTCCTTATAGTATGTACCGACGGCTACATAGTAGATGTTACGGGGCCTTACACTGCGACTACTTCGGACGCAAGCATTATGCGTGACCTGATGCAAGAAGATTCTCCGATTCATGGGTTCTTGAGAGTTAATGATGTTTTTATATTGGATCGTGGATTTCGGGATTCGATTGATAAAATTGAGGAATGCGGGTATAATCCTCACATGCCGCCTACAAGAGTAAGAGGAGAACAACTGACGACACTAGATGCTAATAAATCTAGATTAATAACAATGATCCGGTGGGTAGTGGAAACCATTAACGGCAGATTCAAGAAAGATTTTAAAATCTTCCGCCATGTATATTTTAACGTTGCCATGAGAAACATGATGGTCGACTTCAAAATAACTGCGGCCATAATTAATGCTACTCGCCATCCATATGAGGACCATATGTATGCGGAACAATTCATAAGAATTATAAATGAACGAATGAATGAACCCAATGAGATGGCAGAATATGTGATTAACCATAATTTAAACAGGCAGAGAGTAGCGTTTGTGCGACTCGATGGCAATGATCCGGATTTTGATGACTTTCCTCGGCTTACATTTGACGAATTAATATTGTTTACGTTGGGATCATACCACTTGAGAATCGCAAGATCGTATTGCCACGAGCACATGCGTGAGGATGGTGTATACACTATCGAACTATACCGGCACCAAGAAATGATTGAAAATAAGATATTGATAAGAGGCAGAATACAGTCACGACACGTCCGTGCAAAGCAGTACTACACCTATATTTTAGTAGATCCTACCCATATTGGAAGAAATAGCATCCAACAGTATTACTGCTCGTGTATACACGGCCGTCGCACTGTCGGAAGCTGTGCACATGTTGTAAGCGTCGTATACTTTCTGTCATGGGCCAGGCATCAAGACGTGATAGACGCGCCTGCAGCCTTTTTAGATGAATTAACTATAGATTTTGATAATGCAGAATAAAAATATTATTACCGCAAAATGGATTTTATTTTCGTATTCCTGGAAATTGTTCAAAACAACTGTTTTACAAAGTATTTTTACAGTCAGGCCAATAGTTTTTACTTAGTTCATTATAAAAATGCTATAATAATAATTTAAAAATGCTATAATAATTATTTTAAAAATGCTATAATATTAATTAAAAAAATTTTTTTTGCGGTTCTCCCATATCCTGCAATAATGCGACCCATACCATTAAGTAACATATACATTTAACTACATACCTAGCCCTGTTTCGTTTTTGTGCGCCGTGGGTCATATGTCCGAACAAAATGCCCAATGACCTTTTTATTCCTATATTTTCAAAGATATAACTCCGGAAATAATCCGTAGTTTGAAACAGGCATGTCCCATCCCTATCCCGGAAGGATCTCAAGTCATTTGTCGGCGACAATTTATGTGACAAATATTGTATTAATTGACAAGGCAGTATGAATAGCACTCGATTCACACACAAATATAACACCCATACAGTTATACGCCATTAAAGGTACATCTGCTCGTATACATATGTTTTAATGGCCATTTTCGACTATTCATTTTATTGTGATTAATTGTTTTGAGGTGAATTTCATGGGCTATTTGTTTTAAATAGATGTTGAATTTAATGATGACCTAGTCTAAAGATTGCTGGGATCCATTGGGCTGCATAAGATCGATTGCTCTGGAAAAATATGAGGAGGTCAACTGTTAACAGTGGACGTCCTATGACTTATTGCAGACCATTGTTTAAGAGGTTCAATACTCTACCATTACCGTGAATGTACATCATGGATGTATGTGTATTTGTCAGGCAATATCCTCAATATTTTGGAAAGCATTCTGAAGTTCTCACCAGGAACACGAGGTACAAGCATAGACTCTATGTGCCGCCCGCGCCGTGCCGGCTTCAACTTGTTAAGCGGAATGCCTAATAGCGTTCCATTACCACCTTCATCAAATCGCCAAATGATTTCAAGGACTTGCCTTTTCTAGTATTTAAAAGAAGACTTAAGCTTTGGTTATTGGATAAGTGTTTTTATGACATGAATGAATATTTAAGTTATAAAGATTAATTTTAACATTATTATTATTTAAAGAATTAGACATTTTTAATATTTAAGTTGTAATTTTGTTTTGAAACTATGTATTATTATTTTTTTAAATTTGTATTCAATTTTATCGTAGAGTTTGACGTTTTTATTTTTTATTATTATTGTTTGTATTTTAGAATTTCGCACGCCCTGATGAAGCAGAATGTAATTGAATCCTATTTTATAATTGACATACGACCTATTGTACATACATTCATGTGATTAAATGATTATGATTATGATGATGAAATCGACGCTTAGTAAAAAATACTGTATAACTTATAATTATATATTTGTAACCGTGACTACCTCCGTGGCTCAGTGGGTGAATAGCTGGCTTGAAATGCAGGAGGTAGCGGGTTTGATTCCTACCGCAAAACAAATGTTTGAATCGTCATCATCATCACATCAGCCGTAGGACGTCCACTGCTGGACAAAGGCCTCCCTCATTGATCTCCAGGAACTGCGGTTGGAAGCGGCCTGCATCCAACGCCGACCTGCGGTTCTTACCAAGTCGTCTGCCCATCTTGTGGGTGGACGTCCTACGCTGCGCTTGCCGGTCCGTGGCCTCCACTCGAGAACCTTTTTCGAGAGAATGTTTGAATGATGTATAGAAATTTATTGCGGGTTTTGATGTTTTTTCTATATATTGTAAGTACACAAAAAAACAGGAAAATAAGTATTCTATCAGTTATCTGGTTCACATAGTACAAGATCTGCTTAGTTTGGGGCTAGATAGCCCTGTGTGAATTGTCCAGCAATATTTATATATTGTATATATTATATTGTATATATTATATTTGATGTTTAGGTATGAGTATTATTATCAATGTATCATAGATTTTCTTTTCCTGCTACTTGTCGTGTACTACCTACAAAATATACTTTCCACATTACGCAAACGTTAACTAGATGAGATGAGAAGATGATAGCACTAAGTTCTCCTTTGATTAATTGATTGAAAATACTTTATTACACTTATAAAACTAGTACACACGGCTACACATCAAGCTATACGTTCCAGTATAAGCTTACCTCTCATTCTACGAAAAGCTTACACAATGCGAGGTCAGCTTATAGAGGAAATGTGTAGCTTGATGTGTAGCCGTGTGTACAAAAACGAACTTAATGCTAAAGAGCATTCCATTCCAGATAACCTTTGTGTATTTTAGATTAAAATGTGTAGGTAGGGTATAGAAAAGAATACTAATAAAAATTTGTATAGGACTAATAAAAATAACATAATATAGGTAAATACTACATACATAAACCTACTTATATACATTGTACAATAGACTAAACTATACCAATATCAAATAAAAATACATATACGAACAATAGAATACGTGTAAGGAGAGATTAAGTTGCTCATTTTTGTTCAGTTTGACCGAGAAAGTGCCTTTGTACAGATATGGTTATTTTGTGTACTTGGACAAGTTTTTGATACTTTTAACTTAGTATTTTTACTTCTACCTAACTAGGTTTTTTAATATAAGTTTCAGACTTGCATTTATCCATAATTTCTCTGATGGTAAGCGATAATGCAATCTATTAAGAACCACACTTGCCTAGAAGATAGTTAACTCGCGAATTGTAAACACTGAGGTTGTAATTATCAGGAAACAAAGATAGATAGATAATTCTTTATTGTTACACCAATAAAGCTTTTCTACTGGTGGTAGAGCTTTTGTGATCGAGCTCGAGGAAGTGGGCACCACCGCCTTACCTTTATCGGCCGCCAAACAGCAGTACTTGTGCTGCTGTGTTCCGGTTAGATGGTAATGGTATGTTCCTGTAATTACTGGCACACAGGCATAACAGCTAAGTCCTATAGTATGGCAACGTATCCACATAGAGATCAAGACAACATAATAGCTTGTTTTGAATTCTATGTGGATATCCATGGACTGCAGTAGCCACTCAACATCTGGTGGACTGCATGCTCGTTTGCCATATAAGTAGTATATAAAAAAAACCATAACTTAACCTAGAAAACTTAAAGACTAATACATCGTGGTATAATGGGCGGCCTTATCGCTAAAAGCGATCTCTTCCAGGCAACCTTTACAAAATAAAAACCTAACAAAATAAAACCTTTATAAAGGCAAAGACATCATGAAACTAATGTACAACTTTCAAAATGTTTTATCATATTTGGTTGACTCAAAGTACCATTAAAATAAACCTACCAGTGTTCCAAAAATATTTTAATACATTCTAATTTTAGAACCAAAATCAAAATAGTTTACCGCATCCGGATCATATCATTAGTGGTCTCAAAACTCATAATAACAATCACACCACAACATTTTAATATTCTTTTTGGATCCCAAACATAATACGATCCAAAATGGCTCCCCCTCTGTACCATCGTAAACGATTTAAACAGGGTTTCATTCAAACTGTTCATTTATAAATTACGTTTTGGCATCCTGTTTAGTGATATTTATCAGATCTGGTTTAGGGAATGAACAGAGATTATTTTTAATTAGGTAGGTACACACGGCTTCACATCAAGCTATACATTTCCAGTATAAGCTGACCTCTCATTCTACGAAATGCCTACACGATGCGAGAACTGTATAGCTTGATGTGTAGCCGTGTGTACATAAATAAAGTAAAAAAGATTTTCAGATTATATTAAAATTTAGGTTATAAAAATGTGCAAAAGGTTTTATTTTGTATTGGTAGGTATGTACCTACACCTACTTAATACATTTTAAGACCGCTAGTTCTTCGAGCAATTTACTAGTAGGTTCTACTCTTAAAAATAATGATACAACTAAAGATCCGATATTTTTTGCAAGTATCTATTGCAATAAATAAGCAAACAATACTAAAAGGTGGCATACTTTCGGCATGAAAGTGTATTATTCTATGAATCTAATACGTCAATGACAATGCGCGCGCGCAGCACGCCGGCCCCTTCCGCCGGATGCAATGTAACAAAGTCAAATGGGGCGTGGCTCGACAACTAGTGGAAATCATTTACTGATTATTTTGAGAAAAAAACATAGAAAAATAAGTTTGTTTAACAACGATTGTTTTTTAAATATTATGTACCCATTTATAAATATCAACTTGTTGATAATTTAATTTTATAATATAATCAATTAACCGGAGCCGGGCACGAAGTCGAATGCTTCCGGAGAAATGGGCCAACATCGTAACACCTTGGGTACCGGAGGATGGACAGCGACGTCGGGGTCGGCCACGAAAGCGTTGGCACGACGACATCAGTGGATTCGAAAAAAAATGGTGGGTATCTGCCAAGAATCACGATAGGTGGAAGGAGTTAAGGGAGGCCTTTGCCCAGCAGTGGGAAAATGTAGGCTAGTTAAAAAAAACAATGAATAAAAATTTGAGCTCGATCATACTAAATCGTCCGATTTTTAGGGTTCCGTACCACAAAAGGTAAAAAATGATATAAGATAAAAGGAATAAGATCACTCTCTTGTCCGTCTGTCCGTGTGTCAGCACCGATTTTCTCAAGAACGGGTGGATCTAGCAAGTTTAAATTTATACGAAATACTGAGGTTTAAATTTCCTATTAGGTGTATAAAAATCAAGGTCCTGGGTCAACACGATAAAAAGATATGGGCAAATTTAGATTTTCGTGAAAACTTGTAAGTACCAAAATTTACCATAATTTTAATTTTTTTTTATATTTTGGAATATTCCCTTTACTTGTGCTGTAAGACCTTGCTTATAACCAAAATTGACAATTCTAGGTCAACCGGAAGTACCCTATAGGTTTTGGGTCGATATCCTATATGGTAGTTCCAGTTGACCTAGAAACACGAAATTTAGCAAACAGCAAAGTCTTACAACATAAATAAGAAAAAAGTTCTAAAAATATAAAAAAGTTGAAAATTAAAAGGTGTCCCCATACATACATAGTTGACGCCAATTAAGATAGTCCTCTGAGTTGTATGGGCGCTCATACAATTTAGAGGACTAGCTTAATCGGCACCAACCTCAAATAAGGTTAATTAATAAAACTATGCTATTAAATAAAATAAATATTTAAGTGGGGCTCTCATACAACAGAAATGATTTTTTTGCTGTTTTTATAGACTAGTTCGCCCCGAACTGAGATCTCACGAGTCTCCCAAAACAAAAAAAACATTCTTAGGGCGACTCGCCTAGACCTATGCCTAGACGTATTTTGTGGCTAAATATGATTTGATTTAAGAACTTGTCAAATCATACAAATACGTACAATTTAAACATGTTTAGTCGCTAAATACGTTTAGGGATAGTTGGGCGAGCCGGCCTTAATCTTTGACTAATAAAACAGTGCCACGAAATGTGAACCAATTTACTTGACCTACAGTTTTATTCAAATTACAGGTAACGGGAGTTTATGTATTTTGGTTAATCTTTTTTTGGGGTAAAAATCGCAGTTATTCTGGATTTCAGACTTTTCCTTATATTTGTGTTAGTAAAGCTACACGCATACCAAATTTCAGCACTATGGGGTCACTAGTGCACTCTGTGAATTTTGTCAAAGTTTAGTTTTTATTATTGCTAATAACGTAAAAACTACATAATTTAAACTAAAAATAAATATGGGTTCGAAATGAACACACAAATACCTTTTATTAGTTTGTCACTTTACCGTACAGTTCCATTTTTTTTTACCTCTCTTGAACCCCAATATCTCAACAACTCCCCTACATTTTTAGCTCATTTAGTCACATCAAAATTGTGCCATCGCTACCTACCTATATACAAAATTTCACGATGATCGGATAAACCCTTCGAAAGTAAGGTATCCTTTAGACAAATAAACATACATACATACAACGCCGATTTGCCCAAGTTGATTTAGATATCTCGCTTTGCTCGATCAATAATGGTACGGAATCCTTCGTGCGCAAGTCCGACTTGCTCTTGGCCGGTTTTGTTATTCAAGTACATTTGGATTCAGTTTTAAGAAATGTAATTGTTTGTTTACGATTGCATTGGAAATTCAGTCCAGCACAAAGAGCCATACGACTTAAACTAAGTATCTTAGCCGGCGAACCCCGAGCGCAACTTCAATTCGGCCGCGTCCAAAACCGTGTTCCTGAATATCGCTATCCCTGTTTAGTGACTAAGTTTAGCCACGCAGAGCGACAGTGATAGCAATAGAACGATTCTAAATTTGATTAGATTTTGACCGTGTTCCGTAATACCAAAAATGATGACTGAAAACTTGTTGTATTTTTCTCATTGTGTTGTTGTTCTGTAACTAAATGATATAATCTATGTTCCCATGACTAGGATACGTAAGATGTTGTTCTTTTTAATACGAAACAATTAGGTTGAAAACAGGTCTTTTATGACGTAACGACATGCAGAATGCGATACGCTTCTATTTTATTTTAGATAAGTATTTTAATCTAATATATGGGTGAAAAACTTGGAAACCTAGATAAATACTATTCGAATTAAAATAATACCTTATTAAGGTAGAAATATGCTCCAATTAGAAATAATCTTGGTAGTACGTGTTGTATGGGCGATTCCCCTCCGGTCTCCCCTTAATCACTAATAACAACCGTTTGTAAACCAGCCCGGTTTGTTGTCTTCCCGATGATGAATCACGAAGAACGAGCGTAAATTGACGATTCGAAATTATATCATGCTGCCGTCTCCGCCAGCCGCTACGCCACCCGCTCCGCTCTCCTCCCCGCTCGCACACTATCCCCGCCCGCGGCTACCCCACAGCTTCTATTCATCCCTCCGTCAAATTAGCCGACACCTTTGCTTTGTCAGATTTTATCATCGGTTTATTATACACTAACATATTGACGTTTCATACAATATCACACGAAACAGAACCTTACACCCTTGTAATAAAAAATAGAGATTATATTTTATTAGCCCTAAAGTATTTATGGATTATAAATATGAAATATAAATTGGATGAGTTATAAAACCGTTACTAATCGGTGGGATATTAAATCGTTGCTGCATTATGATGCTACCGGTACGAGATCTACTCATTAGCATAAGTATTTATTAAGATAGATTATTATAGATTTTCACATATGAAAGTAACATTTATATTTAAGTTTTATTTAGGGTAAGTATCACTATTTAATCCACGTGGTATGTCATTCCCAAAGTTGTATCAAGCACCAAATTTTTGCATAAAAAAATGCATTTACCATTTTTGACATATAGCAACCCCTCATTATTATAAATACGGAATTTATCACGTTAGCCAACCCACTTATTATATCGCCACTTATTGAAATAGAAACTCTTTATTCAGTAAGTAATTGTATTTTTATAAAAAACAAAACAACAGTCCTTTGCCCAGCTGTGGGGTAATATAGGTTAATGATAAATAAAATAAACAAGAACACACAATCCATCTAAAAACTTAAAACACGGGTCGCAGTTCTTTTACCAACTTGTATATAGGTACATGGCAACTTACTAATTAAACACCCCCTACAACTAATAAAATCATTTTTAAACCATCTCATTTCATACTTTTAATCTCTTACCGTTATTAAAATCAGTAAAATACGAACTCTTATCCCTCCACAAACATTTGGCAACATTTTAAACTCTATCTCGCCATATTCCCGCGAGCTCAATAGCTCCAACTTTGGAATTGCCATAAAAAATCAACTTACCGATATGAAGAATTGAGTACGGTAATCTACGAATCAGAAGGAGATAGCACCCTTGATAGACAAGAACAGCTAATAATACTGAGGTTTCATTGGCTAGTGCGATTGGTAGGCCCCGCCTATTCGGATAGAGTCAGTCACTTGTTTTTGTTACTGTTGCCAGCTGGCTGAATTTTCGGCCGAAAGTATCCACTTTTCCAAATAGCATAACATTTTGAGATGCTATCATTTTATTTTCAAATAGACTGATATGCATGCACTTTAGATCTCAAACTTACTCATATTATGAGTTATATAAGAGTAAGGTAAAAAAATTCTACTTTTGATAGTGAATCTGCATCTGACAGAGGTACCTACCTAAAAATTACCCGAAGGTTAGTTTTTCTAAATACTTCCCTCCACTATATAAATCACTAATTGACCAATCCGCAGCTTCGCACGCGTAGTTTTTTTACTAAAATCATTACCCTCCTTCTCCGCAGTTGGGTAAAAAGTAGCCTGTGTCACCCGGAGATAGTGTAGCTTCCCAACAGTGAAAGAATTTTTTGAATCGGTCCAGTAGTTTCGGAGCCTATTCAATACAAACAAACAAATCTTTCCTCTTTATAATATTACGAAGTTTTTTGTAGTTTTTTGTTCTTTGATATGTATTGTAAAACATACTTTTGTTCTATCATTAATAGTATCCGCAGCGCATGCGACGAAAGACGTTATAGGACACTTTTTTACACCTTGGGTTACGTTACTTAAGTTTTAGTAAGGATTCCTAATCCTTTCTAGCAATAAATATAGCCTATGTCACTCAGGGTGAATGTAGCTTTCCAATGGTGAAGAAGTTTTTGAAATCGGCACACTAGTGTTTGAGTATATTCATTACAAACATACACACAAAAATACAAATCTTTCCTCTTTATAATATTAGTATAGAAGTATAGATAATTAACATTATGTGATTTTTAAAACTATCTCAAAAGTGTTCAAGCCTGAACGGGTCTTGAATTCGTAACCTTCAGCTTGATACAAGGATGCACTACCATTAGTACTACAGGCTCTTGTCACGTCAGGCTCGAAATTAGTGAGATGATGATTACGAGTAAAGCCGTTAGCTTACGCCGTTAGCTCCATCTACAAGAAAACTTATGCAGTTTTTGAGTTGCTCAATGTCAAACAATGCTGTTTAGTTTAGTTTTTGAGATAGTTTAAAAATCTTGGAATTTTCTGTAAGTGTTCGGATAACACTATTAAAATAAAAATACTATTTAAATTTGAAATCACAAAGAAAATGTATTCTGTCACTTATCTGGTTCTCATAGTACATGTTTTGCTTAGTTTAGGGCTAGATAGCGTTACCTGAAATGTCCAGTATTTTTTATTTTAGCCGAAAATATGTCTACCACATTAAATACACAGTTTTTCTGTCTCAAAGAAGGTTAAATCTTGGGTACTTACAACTTACAAGTCTTTTTTTCATATCTCAAAAGCAATGTTATCGCAAATAATTGTATAAAACAATGCTCGCTCTATATCTCTCCATTCTCCACAACCAAACAGATACACCAATGTACAGGTATCAAAGTTACACAATCAAACCATATCCACTAAGTAGCGATTAATTATGAGAATTGTGTTAAACTTTTTCCCTGCAAAATCCAATACTAAATTGTTACTAGTATCTACACTTTTTCTAGGTTCGTGTACATAGGCAAACTTAATGCTAGATAGCATTCTCTTCCAGTTAACCTTTATCCAAAATAAGGCATTTCTATGAAGATTTCTTATTTAAATGTTGTTTGATCTAGCCATATTTTGAGCATAGCATGCTGGCAGCACCAGTTTTTGTTGTCAAATGAGTTTGAGCAGCACCCTGCACGGACGTGTAGACTCGAGAGGGAAACTTTCACATGTTTACGCCATCTTTACTAGCATTGTGCAAGCTAAGCGCTCTTTGTACCGATTCCAAACTTGATAGTGTAGTTTTTAACCAATTGTTTAAATATTTTATCTATAATTTTTAATAGCTAAAATAATAACAGATTCATTAGAAAATCTCTGAACACCATAATAATAATAATGCTGGACATTTTACACAACGCTATCTAGCCCCAAACTAAGCAAAGCTTGTACTATGGGTACCAGATAACTGATAGAACACCTACACACATACGTACTTATATATTTTTATTGTGAATACGTACTTAGTTTTAATATATAGAAAAATACCCAAACCCACAACATATCTACATCTGTAGACCAAGCAAGCATTTGTCTGACGGCGGGAATCGAACCCGCAACCGCCTGCGTCTCAGCCGGCTGTTCACCCTCCGTGCCACGGTGCTCATCAATAATACTATAATAGATAATATGTACCTACCTACAGCTCACGACTATATTAATCCCAATGATGGATATCCTCGGATCTACTACTCAATACGCAGAACCGTGAACATAACTCACAAGGATATAGTCGTAGCTAATATATAGTTCGACTACGATATATGTAGTTCGTTGCATAGAAGTTAAGCATTCACGTGTCAAGTTTTTTTTATACTACATGGAGATGGAACAAACTGAGGCCCCACATGCTGTTAAGTGGTAACCATTGCCTATAACACAAAATTGCCTCGAGTTCACGCACGCTAGCATTGTCCCCTACGATGCACTGCCCTGCGTCCATCAACTTCAGGCATACAGGCAACCATACCCTTCAAACGGAAACACAGCAATGCTGTTTGGCGGCAGATATAGGTAGGTATGGTGGTAGTGCAAGCCCATTGCAGCTTATTAGAATATTAAACCGATGGCCTTCGAATTGTTTCTTGTTCAATGAAAACAAATTGTAACTATGTATAATTAGGTAATTAGGTAACCTAATTAGGTTACCTACGAGCAGATATTATGTTCTTTGAAGTTTCCTTTTTAAGGCTTGGACTATAATGCCTCAGGGCTATAGGGGTATACGACAATCCGTCTCACTACCAAACATTTGTATTTTTCCTGCATCGACTACACACATACTACACACGATCCGTGCCCATACGACCCCGATTTTTGTCTATTCTACCGGTTGATTCGGGATAGGTAGACAGCATCAAAATGATCCTTTATAAAAATGTTTAAAATAATGAATATGCTACTTTTTCCGGGCACCATACGTATTAAGCTGGACTGACTCAATCTATACTAATATTATAAAGAGGAAAGATTCGATTGTTTGTTTGTTTGCATTCAATAAGCTCCGAAACCGCTGGACCGATTTAAAAAATTATTTCACTGTTGGGAAGCTACACTATCCTGTCCATACAAAGGTTGTCTGGAAGAGATCGCTTTTAGCGATAAGACCGCCCATTGTACTAAATCTATTTGTAAGAATTATGTTCTGTATTTTACTTTGGTGTACAATAAAGAGTTATCTTATCTTATCTTATCCTCGGGTGGCATAGGCTACTTTTTACCCAACTGCGCAGAAGGAGGGTAATGTTTTTATGGAAAAAGTACGCATGCGTAGCTGCGGATTGGTCAGCTAGTAATATAATAGAAACCAGAAAGGGGGCGTAACTATCGGTCCAGTTAAAATGTAATCGCGTAATGTTGTTTAAATCATAGTAAAATGTGATGTCGCTAAACAAACGGGAATTAAATCAAAAGTGCCCTTCCAAGGGTGCCCTAATACGATCCGGTTAGGGTTGCTCATCCCTTGCTTTAGCATTGGTGACCACTGCTAGATATTATATAGTTTGTAGAGCGATAGATGACTCTATCTTTAGGAGACCTTATAGAATGAGTTATTTTTTATATTAAAATAAGCTAAGAGAGACTAGTCAGCTTTACTTATGTTCCTACTTTGAAATATCTATTTTTTCATTGATTAAACCAAATAAAATTACCTACTCTTAGTGTACTTTTGTGTTATTACTAGTATTTAGGTTTATAGTATGTAGATATGTTTTTAATTTTATATAGATGCACCGCCGTCATGTGATAATCCTGTCCATACAAATGTTGTGTGGATCGCTTTTAGCGATAAGACCGCCCATTGTAGTAAATCTACTTGTAAAAATTATGTTCTGTATTTTAATTTGGTGTAAAATAACGAGTTATCTTATCTTATCTTAGTGAATACTTATGGAAACTGATGATTTCGAAAATCTAATACAGGATTAACAGAACTTGCTTTCTAATTTATAAATAAAAAAAAACAATTATTGTTAGTGAATATAAACTAATAAACCGTAAAGCCTATATAGGATTACATTACTTGTTTTTTAATTAATATTATAGATCGTCACGCAGACGCAGTGCGTGCCTGAAGACGGACGACGGCGCCGAGGAAAGCCTAGTAGACGCTGGCGTGATGATTTTGATGCCTTCGAGGCAGATTGGTGGGATTTGGCACGCGAGCAAAAGTCCTGGAAGACAGTGGGGGAGACCTTTGTCCAGCAGTGGGATGACACAGGTTAAATAATATATATATATATATATATACCATTATTTACTGGTAAGAAATTTATCAAAAATTTTAGATTTACTTGCACTCCATTGCACGCTATTCATAACTCCTCTTTTTAGATATCTATCAAAGTAAGCCAAGTTTTATACTTCTTGCACGAGGAGACTGTAGTTAGTTGTACATACTAACATCAAAATCTACATTCATTCAGTAATGAAAATCACTATAAACGTCCATTTTACCGCCTGTTCCTCCGCGACCAAGCCAGGAAAGAATCAGGCAAGAAACAAGGCTGGTTATTCTTTTAATCCTTTACACAATATAATAATAGGAATAAATCAGAAAATAAAAGAGAGTATTTAATAAATAAATAATGCTGGACATTTCACAAAGCGTTATCTAGCCCCAAACTAAGCAAAACTAGTACCTAAGAAGCAGATAACTGATAGAACACTAAAATACTTTTTTTTGTAAATACATTCATAAAAAATACCCAAACCAAATATTTATAGAGCATACAAACATTTGTTCCATGGTGGGAATCGAACACACTACCTCCTGCGTCTTAGCTGGCTATTCGCCCACTACGCTATAGAGGTCATCAAATGTTAATATAATGTAAAATGTGTACTGATATTGCAAAATTGGGATAATATCAGCTGCAGAGAAGCTGAGCGACTTCGGGCCGCATGGGATTTTATTCGAACTTCGTACCGCCTTGACATGCATGTGACGCGGGCTGCCAATGTACGTCACCTCGGTAGAATTGTCAATGGACCATCATTAGCTGCATCTATATATGATAAAATGAATTTTGTTCATAATTGTGTATAATTGTAATTCCTTGTGCGTGATTTTTTTCCGATATTTTAATAGTTATTCTGCTATTCGGGGCGGAGACAAATCCAAAAAATCAAAGATTATCAAAATCGGTCCAGCCGTTCTTGAGTATAATGGTGTAACTAACCCGACTTTGTTATATATAGTTATAGAAGAAGATAGATATAACCGTGGCAGGAGGTAAGTATATCTCATCTCCCCCAGTGGTGTCCGTACCTCATCCCTCTCACATTCGGCTATCCACCATTATTAAATGTAAATGAAACACTCGATTTACTCACAGTTTTGAAAACATCACTTTAATGGAACGACAATGTGATTATAACTTCATCATTGTAAGTACAAGTAGAAATTTAATTATCTGGATCAGTTGAGCTATCTGTAGATTGATTACACATTCTGTCTTAAACACAAATTTGTCGGGGCTTGTGGGCCAACTGGAAATGGAAGAAAAAGCCGTTTAGAAGAAAGAAGAATAATTACAAGCTTATTTATTATCACACTTTAAAACCGCCGGCGGTTCAGCCAGATATATTATAACTAGTGGTTCGCCCCGAACTGAGATCTCGCGAGTCTCCCACAAAACAAAAAACATATTAGTTGTAATCTTTGACTATCAAAATAGTGCCACCAAATAAATAACCAAACTACTTGACTTATAGTTTCATTTAAATTACAGGTACCGGAAGTTCATGTGATGTGGTTTTTTTTTGGGGTACAAACTGCAGTTATTCTGGGTTTCAGACTTTCTCCTATACTTGTGTCATTTAAGCTACACGCATACCAAACTACAGCACTGTCACTAGTGTACCCTGTGAATTTTGTCAAAGTTCAGTTTTTATTATGGCTAATAACTCAAAAACTATTACGAGTTTAATAAAAATAAAAACGGAATCTAAATTTACTAATGAATACATTTCATTTGACGTCCCACTTGACCAAATAGTCTCATTTTTTTATCCCTCTTGAACCCCAATATCTCAACAACCCCCCAACAGTTTTAACTCATTTAGTCACACCAAAATTGTGCCTACCTACCTATGTAACTCACGATAATCAGATCAACGCTTCGAAAGTTATCCCCGGACAAACAAACATACATACAATGCCGATTTGCCTAAGTTGATTTAGAGATCTCACTTCGCTCGATCAACAAAAAGTTAGCAGTATGTCGTTTTTCTTAGTGCATTAAAAACATGAATTCCTGGTATTGTGACATTGATTCCATGTCCTAATTAGAGTGATATTCGCTAGGCGAGCGCTGCAATAAACATCTAGCACAGGTGCGCTCTAGTATTGGAAAACTTGCAATGTTAACCGACGAGGGTGCCGCTAGGGAGGGACTTGTATCGATAGATTCTAAGTGCCTACTGCATTATTTGGAGCAATCGCTCTTAGCTCATCTTACCCCGATATTCCTATCCGCTTCTTTATTTGGAACTAGCTGACCCGCCGAACTTCGTACCGCCTTGATTTGACATGCATTTGAAGCGGGCTGCCAATCGTCGCACCGGTAGAATTGTCGATTGGCCATCATTAGAGTCTGGCTAATGAAAGTAGATACTGGATTTTTTTGCAAACTTTTTATATGACAACACTAAAGTGTTCCTACCATCGGATATTTACCCTACAAATTGGGGTATTTTAAGCAGAAAGTACTTAGGAACAATTAATTCCAAAAAGGCATTTTTAAAACAAACTTATTTTAAACATTTTATAAAATGAGTTTTATAAATTCGTACGTGTGCTAAAATTGTATTCATCGAAAATAAGTATCGTATGTACGTGTTGGATCATTTCAAGAGCAACACTAAGCCTTAAGTTGGTCTAATAAATAGCTTAATTAATTAGGTACAATATTTACTAGAGAAAAACTTGGCAATTTTATTTTAAAGAAATTAATTTTCGGCTGTTTTCCGAAAGATTTGGTAAAATCAGAATCAGTGTATGGTATCCCTATCTCTAAAGCAACAAGATGGCGTGTTGTTGATGTTTCGTTGTGGTTGACTTGCGTATAGTTTTGTTGTGATATATCCGTGTTAATGCTATAAAAATGAATAAAACTATAAAGAGTGAAGTGCGAAAACTATTGTTTTGTATGATTTCGAAGTATGAAGAGAAAAAGCTTGTGAAACAAGCCGTATTGCGAGAAAAACAGGATTGTTTACGTACTGTGACTGATTTTTTAGGTTAGTACGGTCAAAATGTCTTGATATTTTTTTATTTTAAATAAGTACATAGTTTTAGTTACTTTATATAATGCTATTGTTCTTTTACAGATAGTCTTGAGGATAATGCACGAACTGCTGAAGTAAAACAAGCAATTAAAAAGATCACAGATTTAGATCAAAAAGATATGATAAAATCGCAGAACCAGTACTTAGAAGAAATATCTTCACTCACCGGTAAGTTTTCACTCAACGTTAATCTTAGACTAGTTTTGTAATACTTGTGTATTTTCTATTATTTCTTAGTTATGAGACTCACGATAATTGACATTTTATTTTATTCTTTTTACAGATGTAAGTGTTATGACATTGAAGAGAATTAAAAAAGAAGGTGCGGTGAACGAAGGGGTCTGGAGGACTTCAGGTAAAAAACGACCTTACCCTTCAAAAGTGTCGAACTTAGATAGTTTCGATATGGATGTTATTCGTAATAAAGTAAACGAATTTTACATTGTGAGGAAACAAGTACCAATATTAAGATCTTTGTTGGTAGAGTTAAAAGAAAGTATAGAATTTGGTGGATGTCGTGAAACTCTCCGTCGCATATTATTAGCCAACGGTTATGAATTTAAGAAAAACAAATATGAACGTTCATTATTAATTGAACGGTGTGATATAGCTGCATGGAGACATCGCTTTTTGCGTACCATTGCATCGAAACGTGCAGAAGGCAAGCCAATAATCTACTTAGATGAAACTTATGTCCACAAAACCTATAAGCCTAAAAAATGTTGGCAAGGTCCATCAACAAGTGGAATAATTGAAAATATATCGTCAGGAAAACGATATATTATTGTGCATGCAGGATCAGAGAAAGGCCCTGTTCCAAACTCATTGTTAGTATTTAGCACCAAATCGAAAATGGCCGACTACCACCATGACATGAATTCCACAAACTTCAACAAATGGCTTCAAGAAAAGCTTATGCCCAATTGGAATGAACCAAGTGTAATTGTAATGGACAATGCATCATACCATTCTGTCATAATAAATAAAGCGCCCACATCTCAAAATCGAAAGTTAGAGATACAGAATTGGCTTACATTGAATGGTATTTCATTTGAAACATACAATTCAAAAGCAGAGTTGCTCTGCTTAGTAAAACAGAACGCACCAGAACCTATTTATGAAGCTGATGAACTTTTAAGCCAAAACGGACATGAAGTGCTAAGACTTCCTCCATATCATTGTGACCTAAATGCTATAGAACTCATATGGAGTCTAGCAAAAAGAAATGTGGGAAGCAAAAATGTAAGCCGAACTCCAAACGAGTTCGAGGATCTCATAAAACAATCTTTTGAGTGTATTACAGCAGATGATTGGAAAAAAATGACAGACCATGTCATTCATATGGAAGACAAGTACAAAAGAAGAGACCATATAACTGAAAATAATTTACAAAGCTTCATCATCAATTTAAGAGACAGCAGCGACTCCAGTGATTCTGACGATTCACTCCATGTTGAATTTTTAGATTCAGATTTTGATTATAGTGATTAAAAAACAGTATAAAAATATATGGTGTTGTTTTCTTTGATACATACTCACATAGATTTACAAATATTTAAACTCATGATAGTGTTTGATAGCCTGTTTGTTCCTTTAATACGCCACAATGAAGTGACGTATCCGTGTGATGTTTGGTATGGAGTTAATAAAGAGTTAACAAGTGATATAAGCTACTTTTAATCTCGTCATAACGCGGACAAAATTGCAAGCATCCACTAGTAAAATAAAAATAAATGTCAAAGTATCAAAGTGAGTTGTTCCAAATTTCCTTTTTACTTTAGGGCTGCCATACTGATATTTTTTAAATTTGCCGCGCTTTTTCAGTATCAACTTTCATTAGCCAGACTCTAGCTGCATCTATGTATGAGCAAATTTTTGCTTCATATTTTTTGCGTGATTTTTTTCTATATTTTAATAGTTATTTTGCTATTTGGGGCGGAGATAAATCCAACAAACCAAAGATCATCAAAATCAGTCCGTTCTTGAGTTATAAATGGTGTAACAACCCGACTTTGTTTTATATAAATATATAAATTAACTGTCTGTCTGTCCGTCTGTCACCAGGCTGTATCTCATGAACCGTGATAGTTAGACAGTTGAAATTTTCACAGATGATGTATTTCTGTTGTCGCTATAACAACAAACACTAAAAACAAAATAAAATAAATATTTAAAGAGGGCTCCCATAAAACAAACTTGATTTGTTTGCTCGTTTTAGCTCGATATTGATAACGGCATCAGGTAAATGTTTGAAATATTCACAGAACATTTAGTTATATATTCACTTTATAAATAAATAATTAAAATAAAATAAAACAAATATTGAAGGGGGGCTCCCATACAACAAACATGATTTTTTGCCGTTTTTATAGATTATGGGGCGGAACCCTTCGTGCGCGAGTCCGACACGCACTTGGCCGGTTTTTACATATAAGGATCATAGTCAAGCGCATGAGCTGATGGGCATGCGCTATGGCCGCCCGTGTATCATATCACTGGGTGATGGTCAGTCCAATAACCTATTTCAAAACGGTAAATTTTGTATCTCTTTCTATTTTTTCTGCTGTTTCAGTGCCCAATACACTAATTACACCAATGATATTAATATAACACTAGATGCGTATGATACGGCACCGACGCATTGACTGAAATATGACTGCAGTCATATTCGGCAGATTCTGACTTCAGTTGTCAGCTTGACGTCAAGTGAGGGTGCACGTAAGAATAATGTTAACAGTATGGTGAAATTTCCGAAATGGATCATAAAGCAAGTGGTGTTACTTTTCACCAGTAAGTGGGTTCAGATTAACCAAAATAATATGAAAACATGAAATAAATTTATCACAATTTGTATTTGCCATCAGTGATGTTGCCAGTAAAAACAGTTTTGATTTTACCCACACTGTTGGGAGTTTTTGGAGTTTAGTGAATGAAAGAGTGAATGACGAACGTAAGTGTCTATAAAGCTGGGCATTCACGATTATTTGGCTTAGCGTCGCTCCAAATGATGAAATGTATTGTTTTGTCGGTCAGTTTGTTTTGGTTTTTGTTCCAAAATAAAGTTTTTTGTTTTTTTTATCCTTTAGCTGTACCTACCTTCATCAGTTTTAAATGAACGAAGTGGGACGTCAAATGAAAGGTCTTCATTAGTGCATTTCAATCCTGTTTTTATTTTTAGTTTATTCGTTATAGTTTATGAGCTATTAGCCATAATAAAAACAAAACTTTGACAAAATTCACAGGGTACACCAGTGACCCCTCAATGCTGAATATACGTCCGTTTATACCCGCTCGTAATTTTTCTACTCTTCTGTAACATTCGGAGTCAGTATCAGTACCACGTGATCGCTTGACAATTTTTTTTACCGTCATTCGATCATGGTTACTATTGCTTATTCTGTGACAGGCTACATTACGAAAGACGCGCAAACGATATATCGACATTAGTAATGGTGTCTCTTCTCTAGCAGTGCGCAACCAAACATTGATTTGATGTTGTACCTACCGTGCCACACCTGAATTAAAAACAATAAATTCTCTCCTCGATACAATGAAACGAAAGTTCTCGATTAAAAAAGTTTAAAAGAAATGTGTATTGTTATTTTGTAAATTATTGGTGTTATTTAATAGTAATGGAATTCTCCATGGATATTTTTCGAATGTTTATGAATGTTTGTATTGCATTTCTATAATTTTATAGCGAATAGGGCTGCTTATTTCATAATACGTAGATAGGGTTTCAAACATTATTATTGTTACTACAAAAATAATAAACAACTGTATAACGCGTCTTTAAAAAATTCTTTACCAATTTTTGTGTTTTAAACACGTGCTTAACACTGTTTAAATTTATTTGTGGTATAAGACTCTTTGCTTTCAACACAAAACTTGACAATTAAACCAAAATACTAATAGAAAGTGAACTCGCAAACTCAAAGGACCTGCCTTTGAGTTTGACCTATAATTACCTATAATTTAATTTTCGTACCACTTGCTCAAAAAAGTGACATTCTATGCCATAAAGAGCGAACATAACAATAGTCATTTTTAATCTGTTAAAAACAGGGAAAGAAAATTGTACTGAATTTCATTCATCTTCTTGGGGGAGAATGTGATTTAAATTTGGAATACTTACCGAAATGTATACTGAACTACATCTGTGTTTACACAATTGAGTTTGTATATAAAGCATTATACATCTTTTTGAAAAAGGAATACGCATTTATTATGCAGTTATGATTATTAAATAAAATTACGAAAACCGACAAGGCCGTATGAGCTTGATGCCTTTGCTTTTCCGACAAAAAATATTAGTCTAGGAATTTGCCACGTTTTTGTTTTCTTCAAATACATAAACGCAAGTTTCTCAGACGCAAGAACAGAGAAATACTCAAATCAACTCATCAACAATAAATGTACCAAACAAAAATGTAACTCTCTTTATCAATAATTGGACCAATGTTTCGAATGTTAACTTTTACTTTTAATTGTCATTATTTTTAATAAATGCTTATCTCATATTATTATTTTACATTGTGTTAATTTTTTCGCAAATGGTACGAAAAGTAGAGTATTTTCCTCGGTGATAAAGCTGTCTTAGTCTTGGGTGAACTTAAATCCCTCGCTACACTCAGGACTCGTCTTAAATCCCTCGCTTCGCTCGTGATTTAAGTTTTTAACACCCTCGCTACGCTCGGGAGTAAACCTCGAGTCCTTCGTTACGCTCGCGATTTAAATCGTCACCCGCGACAGAAGACACTGCTTTATCCCCTTGGTTAATAATCTACTATTTCGTACCACTTGCTCAAAAAAGTGACATTCTATGCCACAAAAAGCGAACATAACAATAGTCATTTTTAATCTGTTAAAAACAGGGAAAGAAAATTATACTGAATTTCATTCATCCTCTAGGGGGAGAATGTAATTTAAATTTGGAATACTTACCGAAATTTATACTGAACTACATCTGTGTTTACACAATTGAGTTTGTATATAAAGCATTATACATCTTTTTGAAAAAGGAATACGCATTTATTATGCAGTTATGATTATTAAATAAATATACTCGAGAAGCCATCGGCAAAAATAAAATAAGCAATATGCCAAAGGAAATTGCTAAATATTTAAAACTTAAAGATGTTGAACTCTACACCGGTCACTGCTTTAGAAGAACTTCGGCGACTTTCTTGGCGGATTCAGGGGCGGATATTACATCAATAAAAAGACACGGTGGTTGGAGCTCTGATAGAGTATCTGAGGGTTATATCGAAAGCTCAATGGCGAATAAAACCATTTTAAGCAGTCAAATTAACAAAAATATAAAACTTAATCCATCAGAGCCACAACCATCAACTTTCGGCATCTTATCTTCGTCCATAACTCACGATGCACCACCACCACTATCTCCGACGTATACTATCTACAATGAAACGCAAGTTCCTCAGACGCAAGAACAGAGAAATACTCAAATCAACTCATTAACAATAAATGTACCAAACAAAAATGTAACTCTCTTTATCAATAATTGGACCAATGTTTCGAATGTTAACTTTTACTTTTAATTGTCATTATTTTTAATAAATGCTTATCTCATATTATTATTGTGTTAATTTTTTCGCAAATGGTACGAAAAGTAGAGTATTTTCCTCGGTGATAAAGCTGTCTTAGTCTTGGGTGAACTTAAATCCCTCGATACACTCAGGACTCGTCTTAAATTCCTCGCTTCGCTCGTGATTTAAGTTTTTAACACCCACGCTACGCTCGGGAGTAAACCTCGAGTCCTTCGTTACGCTCGCGATTTAAATCGTCACCCGCGACAGAAGACACTGCTTTATCCCCTTGGTTAATAATCTACTATTATCAGGTGTTTTTATTACTTAAAAAGGAGTTCATAACAGTGAAGGAAAACATTGTGGGTATGTCAGCTTGTCCAATCTAAGATTCGGTGACGATCTCGAACTATTTGCCGGAAATTATGAGGATCTCCAAGTCATGCTAAAACACCTTTTTGATGCTTCTTTGAGGATAATTATGTCCAAGACTGTGGTGCTGTCGAATGTCTCTGGCATTACAAATCCTGCGGTAACAGTGGGTAATGAGAAGCTGGAGATGGTTGACCATTTTATTTATCTTGGACATATTCTATCCGTTGGTAAAGAACTTCAACATCAAGAACCTCTTTTGATTTTGTTTATCCTGTCCATCCAAAGGTTGTCTGGAAGAGATCGCTTTTAGCGATAAGACCACCCATTGTACCTTTACTTAATGTTTATTTCCATTATTACTGTATTTTTGTATTGTGTGCAATAAAGAGTATTTCATTCATTCATTCATCAACAAAAAGAGTTACCTAAAACAATCCATTTGGGATGGGCCGCGTTCGGCAAGCTGGACGACATCTTTAAGTCACCTAAAACTCCACAGAGTCTGAAGACCCGCTTATTAAGCCAATGTGTTCTGCCCACCATGACTTACGGTGCCGAGACATGGACGCTCACGCAGGAGGCTGTGTACAGGTTAAGAGTTGCACAGAGAGCCATGGAGCGTACCATGCTCGGCATCAAACTCTTAGATCGAGTTCCAAACGTCGAGATCCGTAGACGACCAGAGGTTCATGACGTAGAAAATCAAGCTACGGAACTCAAATGTTCTTGGGCGGGACCCTTGGCAAGACGTGGTGATGACAGGTGGAGCAGGGTAGCAACTGAATGGTGGCCGAAGAATGACTGTAGAAGGGTAGGACGTCCGGCAGCGAGATGGGTGGACGACATCGTTAAAGTTGGGGGCCGTCAATGGGTGAGAATAGCGCAGGATCGTGGCAGATGGCACAAACTTGGGGAGGCCTATACCCAGCAGTGGGTGAAATCGGGCTGTGGATGATGATAATGATTGTGTCCTATAAGAATAAATTTGATTTATTTTACTTATGGAATGCTACTCGTAGATAAAAGTTTTGGAGTTAGGCAATACGCAAAAAAAGTCCTAGATCCAAAACTTGGAAATACTATTAATTTGTTACTATGTATAACTAAGGGAAATGTGATTAACCAAAACTAAACTTAACATTTTGTAATATAACCACAGTTTATACAATAAAATATAATTTCATTCAATTTCACATGATGCAGTGGATATTTGCCGATGACGTACTCCTCTTTTTAAATGTACACCAAATACTAACTCACTGAACGATATCAAATACAACTTTTATAAAGTAAAAACCTAACTAGAAGCTCATAATCTGGAATTAAATACTAATAATACTAAAATAATGCAATTCATTCCATATCAAAAAACACCACTAAATTTAACCTCACTAAGCACCATTCTTAACATATAAGAAGTTAAAGATGCTGATATAAGCTCTTTTGGGCATAAATGTTGACACCCATCTAAACTGGAATGGGCACATACAAAAAACTAAATCCAAGCTATCTCAATTTGTTTACGCGCTATCGATCCTTAAATCCAACACCGACATAGAAACTGCAATTAGTGCCTACTATACTTACGCTTACGCATGGCCGCGATACGGGATAGTGATATGGGGTAACAGCGTTGACGTTAACGAGCTGTTCATCATGCAGAAAAAATGCCTAAGAATAATCCTGAACATTCACCAACGCATCAGTTGCCGCCCGCATTTCACTCAATGGAATATTTTAATTTTACCACGTATTTATATTTATGAAACTGCCGTGTTTGTAAGAAAACATATAGAACTGTACGAATATGACAAAAATCCGCGAAGACAGACATATCTAGTGTTTCCATTTCCCAGATTAGAAATATACGGGATAGGCCCATATTATTTGTCAATTAAAATATACAATAAAATTCCAATTGTGATCAAAAATGAATGTAAAGATCGAACATTTAGTATAAGTTACTTATTAACAAATCCTATTATAATTTAAACGATCTTTTTGAAGATAAGTTAATTTAATTATTTTTATTTCTTTACCTTTGATAATTTTAGTTCGTAATGAATATATTTATGGTGTTTGGTTACCTTGGCACGCCCTTACAGGGTACATACTTCTAGATTGCTTTTATGAAACCTGTAATGTATGTTGCATTGAAATAAATAAATACTAAATACTATTTATCAAACGTATTGTTTGGCCTTGCCTCTAATTACCCCCATGTGACAATACTTTTAATGGTCTGCGTACTGAGTGATATGAAGATGTTGTGTTTAGGAAAATGACATGTAATTGAATTTGTACTATTAAATAACTATGAACTGTGTCCGTCAATCGTGTTAATAAAGTCCTGGGCATAATATTTTTTTTTACTATTAGATCGCTTTTCTGACATCTAGTGTATCTGTCTCTCTATCAACTGTAGACCGAGAAGTAACAGTCTGGTATACAACCTTGACTTTATTATCAATTATTTATAGTCCTTAATTGTTTAAATCAGCCACTCGTCTCGTTACATTAATATGTCCTCAGGCGGCTAGTTTACTCGCTATATTTTACCACTTTATCCCAATTAGCTGGATCGCAAACGATGAAACTTTGACGAAACAATAGTTGGAACTGTTTCGGTAATTGCTTAGTCCGGTGCTAATTGACCGGATAAATGGCAAAGACATCCTTCTGAGGGCCAGGGGTGGAATCAGGACCTCAGCGGGAGGGGTAGGAGGCGTAACTAGTAAAGGAGCTTTTTTTAATAAAAAATGCGACTTTTCTTATATTTTATCCATTCCTGGCAATCTTGTAATTAATTATCTTGGGAGTCCACTTTGGGATTCCATTCTAGAGTTCTTCTGGTCCAGCGGGTCCCGTCCATTCTTGCGATGTGTCCATGCTCACTTTTTATAATCAACAAATTGGATTTACAATTTAGAAATTGAAAACTTACTCATATATTTTTGAGTAAGTACCTACTTATATAAAACAATCATACTTTTTAAATTGTTTTCCTTAAACATATAGTTTATGAATTTCTCGTGATAGAAAAATCTAATTTTAGATTAAAAGTATTGATTATCATGTGTATATATCTGAGTACTTATATTTTTTCAGTCTGGCAAACGAGAATTATCATTTCATATAAAATTCGATACATTACATAAGATCGTTGGTGAAGCTATGCCTTCTCCTTATTACCCCTGGCCCTGTCTCCACCCCCGTCTCGTCTTAAGTACGTCCCTGCGCATGATATGTTTAAAAATTGGTCAAGAGGAGCTAAACCTCTATATTAACCTAACCTCTTATCTCCACCCCCGTCTCGTCCCGAGTCCGTCCCTGCGCCGACCGGACGTAGTTCCTGAACTCAGGACATTATGTGGAGTAGTGCGGTCTTGGATTTACGACGCTACCAGCTTTAATGGGACAACATTTTGTTTATTCAACAAACACCAATTTATTTAGCTAATGCAGGATACAATTGGGATTTCAGTTACATTCAACATTATTTATCTATTCTAGATGAAAATTAAGGTTGTTGGGAGTCGTTTAGAGTCGTTGTTTGCAGACCGCTTATGATCTGTCACTCTGAAAATCTATGGAGGCCAAATTACGCCCACTGCTGTGGACTTCCCGTTCCTGGTATGATGATAATTATTATTTTCAGCCTTTCACGTAGGTATTTATTTTTTATGCAAGTTTTATTCGTAACATGGATTGTTATCGTAATATCAAAGAGAGATATGTACGATTACCTAAATATATTGAATCATATCTTATCAAAACATAGCGAAAACACCCTTGCTTGTGTCATGTTGGGCTGAGCAGTTGAGTCAATAATAATTAATAACTACCAACCAATCAAACAAGAATTTGTATTTCAAGATGCTAGTTATCATCTTCGGTAGTATAGTGGTAAGTATCCCCGCCTGTCACGCGGGAGACCGGGGTTCGATTCCCCGCCGGAGAGAAACACTTTTTGCACTCTCTTTCCGATAAGAATCTCAAAGATTTTTTTTTTGTAAAAATTACTTTTACATTCTTCAGTAGAAGCCTCACATAAATCCATTAAAACATTCAGCACTTCCATTACATTTATCGACAGACGTTGGTGCCAGAAACACACTTACGTTACATTAAAACGCTTTGCACTCAGGAGGTAGGGGGTGAAATTAGCAATATTGTAACCATCTCAGACAGGACCTTTTGTGTTAAAAGCTGATCGGATAGAGCTTACAATAAATAGAGTTGATCACAAAACTTTTATTTGTTATTATTATAGATAAGAACTTATCGCGTCGCTGCCGATCGGATACATCGCAAACATAAAATCATTCCATAAGTTAAATTACTAATAAACAAATATTATGTTTGCATATATACAATAATAATTTTACATAGAAAATTTTCATGATTTATCTCTATGATTATTATAAATATATTCACACATTATACACACAGATATTTGACGTATATATTATGTTTAGTGTATCTAATTGTAATTAATTTTGTTAAAATATTCGCTTTATTTCATATTTTGTTCCACTTTATAGAATACTAGCTGACCAATCCGCAGCTTCACACGCGTAGTTTTTCAATAAAAACATTACCCTCCTTTGCGCAGTTGGTTACATTAAAAAGTAGCTTATGTTACTCAGGGTAAATGTAGCTTTCCAATGGTGAAAGAATTTGTGAAATCGGCTCAGTAGTTTTTGAGTTTATTCATTCAAACATACACACAAAAATATAAATCTTTCCGCTTTATAATATTTGTATAGATATGTATACTAGTTCATAGTGCACAGTTGTTCAACCGTAAAACACAGTTTTTTTTAGTTTATTTTTAGAATTCACCCATATAAACTTTCGCTATGCAAAATCTCACCACTCCTTGCGCGCAAAAGTAGTTTGGTCGTGAAGGGGTAACAAAGATCAAAATAATTTTCCTATAGAAACTTTGACACCCCATTTTTATTTCATGGGACCTGATTTATAAGATAGAAAGTAACCTGTTTGTTAATAAACAAATAAATAATAAATAAATATTGCTGGACATTTCACACAGCGCTATCTAGCCCCAAACTAAGCAGAGCTTGTACTATGGGAACCAGATAACTGATAGAATACTTATATATATTTTGTAAATACACACTTATAATACATATAAAAACATCCACACCCGGAACAAAATTTGTAGATCATGCACACACTTGTTCCGCGGCGGAATTGGACCCGTTACCTCCTGCGTCTCAGCTGGCTATTCGCCCACTGCACCACGGAGGTCGTCAGGACTAATCCAGGTTATAATCTACGAAAATACTAAATTTCATCAAAATCGGTTTAGTCGTTACGACGTGATTGAGTAACTAAACAAACAAACAAACGATAAGCGATAAGACCGCCTGTTATATGTCGTTTTTAAACATCATCTTTTATTTGTTTTTTTTTCTATAAATCTGTTGTGTCTAAACTGTAAGGTATAATAAAGAATTTTCATTCATTCATTCATTCATCATCGAGCACACACGTATATCAGTGGTGTTCTTAAATAAAGTCCCGCAAGCTAAACTGAACCTTAGGCACAATCATCACCGCCTATGGGCGGTGATGATTCTATTTCTCTACAATTATTTGTCTATGTATTTTCTACGTTGTTTGTATTTTTTTTTATTTATATGGTGTATACTAAAGGGTTTATTTTTTTCTTTCATTCATTCGAACAAATAAACGAACATACAAACATTAAATTTATACATTTTGTGTGATTCACTCCTGGCTTCATGATCAGACCCTGGTAGTTATTAAAGTCTCGCAAAAACAATTTAATAGAACCCAAACACGATAAATCTACTGTTCGTTTAAATCCCTGCTGGCTCCATGATAAGACCCTGGTAGACGATATCGTCAAAAATCTCACAGAAACAATTTAAAAGAACACACACACGACCGTTCTATTATCCATTATGGACTTCTGCTGATTTGTTCTTGGCTCCATCATCAGCCCCGCCAGACATTACATATAATGTCTGGCGGGGCTGATGATGGAGCCAATCGTTATAAATCTCACACAAACAACTTAAAATGACCCAAACACGACCCTTGTACTGTTATCCATTAAATGAATAAATATGAATAAAAATTGCTGGACATTTCACACAGCGCTATCTAGCCCCAAACTAACCAGAGCTTGTATTATGGGAACCAGATAACTGATAGAATACTTATATACATTTTTTTTTGTAAATACATACTTATAATATATAGGGAAACAACCAGACCCGGAACAAATATTTGTAGATCATGCAAACATTTGTTCTGCGGCGGGAATCGAACCCGCTACCTCCTGCATCTCAGCCGGCTATTCGGCCATTGCACCACGGAGGTAGTCAAAAATACTTCTGTTGATTCGTTCCTGGCTCCATTATCACACCCTATACATATACCATCATACATCTCACACAAATAATTTAAAAGAACCCAAACATAACCGTTCTACTTTTATCCATTTTGGAATTCTGTTGATCATCTGTTGGCTCCATTTTATTTTTGACGACATTTAAAACGACACCACACTCAAATTTTGCATATAAGAGGTCTTATTTTGACCTAGGGGTTCCTGAAAATATTTAAATTTAAAACTAACTTAAACTGTTTCAAAATACTCTTATATCTGGCTAAAACAAAATAAGATTAGGTTGTCAAACAAAGTAGTCCTGTACCTTTTTTCAGAAAAAAATCTGTAAGCGCTGAAATATCTATTAGTTTATTTTATTAAGGGAATCTACATACATTTAAAATTTGATCGGTCTACTACTAACGATACCTGAAAAACAGACTATTTTTGTTTTATTTTATACTCTTATTTTGGACCTCTTGGGGTGCGAATGTCAAAAAAATCCTTTCTTAGTCCACCCGTACACCCTAAAAAGAACACACCCTCTATATTTCAAGTCTCTAGGATCAGCGGTTTAGACTGTGCGTTGATTTTCAGTCAGTCTGTAAGTCTCGTAACGATTATTTAATATACTGATGATGATAGTGATGGTTAAGAGCGATCTATTTCCCCGTCTTCAGACGCTGGTAGTCAATTGTATCGTAAATAGTCTCGCAGAAACAGTTGTATAGAACTAAAACACGATACATCTACTGTTATCCATTAAAGAGTTATGTAGTTTCCCTCCTGTCTCCATCATCAGACCCTGGTGGTCTTACCATGATAAAATGTTTCAATATTTACCTATAAAAAGCATTTATGCAAAGTTATACGTTCGTAAATGCAAATGACATTGTTTTGGAGCAAACTACAACATCCCTTTTCAACCATATGTGGTGATTTTCAGATAGAATTACTATCCCATGTTTCATTATGCACCTTGCTTAGTATGTAAGTAAAGTTTTGAGTCTATTAACCCTAGAAATAGTGTTTTGCCATACAAAGTTCAACACCCTTTTTCATCCACCCAGGGGATGAATTTTGAAAAAAATAATACCATATCTCTTATTTTTGTTGAAGAATATGTTTGCCAAGTTTCTAGTATATAATCTTAAGAACCACGGTTTTTCATACAACCGTAAAAACCGTGTTTGATCCCCTTGGGGAATGAATTTCTAAAAATCCGATCTTAGTGTTCTCTTTCACACCACAAAGAACATACCATCCCATCCAAATTTCAAGTCTCTAGGACCAGCGGTTGGGCTGTGCGTTATCTACTATATGTCAGTCAGTCAGGACAACGATTCTTATATATTAGAAGATAGATAAAATGGATTTACAAATAAATCCATTTAGAAATTGAAAACTTACTTATATATTTTTGAGTAAGTACCTACTTATATAAAACAATCATACTTTTTAAATGGTTTCTTTTAAACTTATAGTTTATGAATTTCTCGTGATAGAAAAATCTAATTTTAAATTAAAAGTATTGATTATCATGTGTATATATCTGAGTACTTATATTTTTTCAGTCTGGCAAACGAGAATTTACATTTCATACAAAATTCAATACATTACATAAGATCGTTGGTGAAGCTATGCCTTCTCCTTATTAACCCTGGCCCTGTCTCCACCCCCGTCTCGTCGTAAGACCGTCCCTGCGCATGATATGTTTGAAAATTGGTCAAGAGGAGCTAAACCTCTATATTAAACTACCCCTGGTCTTATCTCCACCCCCATCTCGTCCCGAGTCCGTCCCTGCGCCGACCGGACGTAGTTCCTGAACTCAGGACATTATGTGGAGTAGTGCGGTCTTGGATTTACGACGCTACCAGCTTTAATGGGACAACATTTTGTTCATTCAACAAACACCAATTTATTTAGCTAATGCTGGATACAATTGGGACTTCAGTTACATTCAACATTATTTAACTATTCTCGATGAAAATTAAGGTTGTTGGGAGTCGTTTAGAGCCGTTGTTTGCAGAACACAAAAGATCTGTCACTCTGGAAATCTATGGAGGCCAAAATATACCCACTGCCTTCCCGTGCCTGGTATGATGATAATTATTATTTTCAGCCTTTCGCGTAGGTATTTATTTTTTATGCAAGTTTATTCGTAACATTGATTGTTATCGTAATATCTAAGAGAGATATGTACGATTACCTAAATATATTGAATAATATCTTATCAAAACATGGCGAAAACACCCTTGCTTGTGTCATGTTGGGCTGAGCAGTTGAGTCAATAGTTATTAATAACTACCAACCAATCAAACAAGAATTTGTATTTCAAAAAGCTGGTTATCATCTTCGGTAGTATAGTGGTAAGTATCCCCGCCTGTCACGCGGGAGACCGGGGTTCGATTCCCCGCCGGAGAGAAACACTTTTTGCACTCTCTTTCCGATAAGAATCTCCAAGATTTTTTTTTTTAAATTACTTCTGCATTCTTCAGTAGAAGCCTCACATAAATCCATTAAAACGTTCAGCACTTCCATTACATTTATCGACAGACGTTGGTGCCAAAAACACACTTACGTTACATTAAAACGCTTTGCACTCAGGAGGTAGGGGGTGAAATTAGCAATATTGTAACCATCTCAGACAGGACCTTTTGTGTTAAAAGCTGATCGGATAGAGCTTACAATAAATAGAGTTGATCACACAACCATTTATTTGTTATTAATATAGATAAGAACTTATCGCGTCGCTGCCGATCGGATACATCGCAAACATAAATCATTGAAATTACAAAACAAAACATCGAAATTATTCTTTAGGTTAAATTACCAATAAAAAAATATGTTTACATTTATACAAGAATAATTTTACTTTCGTGATTTATCTCAATGGTTACTTTATATAGATTCACACATTTTACACACAGATTTTTGACGTACACACGGCTACACATTAAGCTATAAATTAGCAGTATAAGCTGACCTCGCATTTCGTAGGCTTTTCGTAGAATGTGAGGTCAGCTTATACTGGAATTGTATAGCTTAATGTGTAGCCGTGTGTACATATTATATTTAGTGTCTCTAATTGTAATTAATTTTCGTTAAAATATTCGCTATAATTCATATTTTGTTCCACTTTATAGAATAGAATGTGTATATATTTGACACACGAAGAAACACAGAACGGACAATAAACGAAATAGGTAGAGAGACAAGAAAAAATAACAATAGAATGAAATAGATTAGACCTACAGCTAGAACACATAGAGGTACCTATGTGAACTCTACCTATGTACCTAACCCAACCAGTAGGTAGGTGTACCAACTAGTCACACTCCGTTCGACGCGTGCCCAAACAAGTTCTGCCTCAGCTTTATGCTTCTTTCAGCGCTGGTTTTCAGGCAGGGCCTTATGTAGTGACGTCACTAATTTAAACAACTTTGACTTTGTCTTGGTGCAAAGCTTGTATCTTACCTATATTTGTAAGAAATCAAATTAAAATGTCGAATCTAACCAGTTCTTAAGACTATGTGAACTCGTCGATGCGGTAGTGTCTCCAAATTGTGATTTATTTGTAAAAAGCGCGTCTCCCCGGCGCCGGCGCCCTCGCTCGCGGTCACGCATTTCTAATTGTGCTCTCATTTAGCATGCTACTTCCTAATAGCTACTCAAAAGTGGTGCTACTCCCACACTTGCAATATATTCACCGGTTTGTTTTCAAGCTCCTAATTACAGCTAAGGTATCGACAACTCTACCGCCGTCTGTCTTTCCTGATAACTACAATCTGAGACTGAATAACTAGGTTTTCTTTATTATTCATACAAAATCCACATCCCTTAGAATGAATTTACAGAAAACATATGATTTAAATTTTTTAAATACGAACTTCCACCGGCGCGCGGCTTCGCACGCGTGGTTTGTCAATAAAAAGTAGTCTATGTGTCAATCCAGGTCATAATCAATTGATAAACCAAGTTTCATCGTAATTGGTTCAGCTATTATGACATGATTGAATTACAAACAAACATCAAATCTTTCGCATTTATAATCTGATATAGATAACGCCTATGTAATTATTTAAGTATTATTGACGTAACCAAGTATTCTATTGTCTCCCTACGGTTTGAACAAATGAGAATGAGTATCTGCGAGTATAAATTAAACAAACGGTCTTAGCTAAAGACACAGAATAGCTTTAAAATCTTGGGTTGCCGAGAAATGACATTTCTCTTTATCTTTCAGAGTAGCTCCTCGAGCCAGCTTGGAACATCTCCATGAGTTGCGGAGGAGTGGCTTGTAATGCTGTTAGCAGATTACCCGTTCAATAGTCTCTGTTCGTCGCATTAGTCTTCATTGCGCTGTGGTTTTACGTCTACAAGTTCATTAGTTGACACGTAATTGGGTATCCGTAGCTTACTGTAAAATGGCGGTCTAGAATCTTTTCTTATCTTATAATCAATAGATAGATGTTTACATGAAAGTAAAGGTAAGTACATAAATATATAGTTACATGATAGCAATGATTGCATTCTTCGGCCCATACAGATTTAGCCCTAACCTAAAATACTTTGAGTTATCGGTGTTCGACATCACACAAATTATTGCTTTATCACACTCTTCAGTCACATTTTATTTGTATACTAGCTGACCAATCCCCAGCTTCGCACGCGTAGTTCTTCAATAAAAACATTACCCTTCTTCTGCGCAGTTGAGTAAAAAGTAGCATATATCACTCAGGGTGAATGTAGCTTTCCAATGGTGAAAGAATTTTTGAAATCGGCTCAGTAGTTTTTGTGTTTATTCATTACAAACATACACACACAAAAATACAAATCTTTCCTCTTTATAATATTTGTATAGATATGTATACTAGTTCATAGTGCACAGTTGTTCAACCGTAAAACACAGTTTTTTTAGTCTTAGTTTTAGAATTCACCCATATAAACTTTCACTATTCAAAATCCCTCCTTGCGCGCAATAAACTTGAAAAGGGTATAAAGATTTCTCTTCACGTGGAATGTGCCAGGGAACTTCAAGATCTAATCCCACCATCTCCTTCCATCAAAGGACAAACAGTCGCACGCACCGTTTTGGTTCTACGTTCTTGATGCGTACAGCTGAGGTAGATATGGAACACTTTACCGTCGTCTGTTTTCCTGAAGAACACAATCCGGACCTCATAAGATAAGTGTTAATAGGTGGCTTCTAGATCTTCGTGCTTAAACTTAGACCACATCATTGCTTACCATCAGGTGAGATTGTGCTCAAACGATGATGTATTCATGATAACAAAACATCTTGCATATGAATCACAAAAATAATATTACTAGATAAACATTTTCATACATTAGTTGTTATTTGTTATTAACTTATAATTATATAAACGCGTTAAGATATTTAACCCGTTAAAAAACAAGACCACTTTTCAAATAAAACCCATTTACAGAATTGGATAAATAACTCATTTTATTAATTGAATTCGATAATTTTTGGAAGTTATTCCATTTTCTTCATTAGCAAATCACAGTAAAAAGTCACAAAAAATACGCGGTCAAGAGTTATAACAACGATTTTTTGTATGTTCCGTAGGTATAAAAAAATCTGCAATGTTACTAATTTTTATAACTTAATTTTATATCAAAAACCACATGATGATAATCTAATTTTATACGATTGCCCAAAATGTATAAGTATATTATGTATGCAGTATTCATTTATTCACCATTTCATAACATTGGCATCTTAAAAATATATTACAATTGTGATAGTTAAGTAAAATATAACTTATTATGACTATGATTGGTACTTAAGTGTATAATTTAATAAAAAATAATTACATATAAGTAAAATATAACTTATTATGACTATGATTGGTACTTAAGTGTATAATTTAATAAAAAATAATTACATATAAGTAACATATAACTTATTATGACTATGATTGGTACTTAAGTGTATAATTTAATAAAAAATAATTACATATAAGTAAAATATAACTTATTATGACTATGATTGGTACTTAAGTGTATAATTTAATAAAAAATAATTACATATAAGTAACATATAACTTATTATGACTATGATTGGTACTTAAGTGTATAATTTAATAAAAAATAATTACATATAAGTAAAATATAACTTATTATGACTATGATTGGTACTTAAGTGTATAATTTAATAAAAAATAATTACATATAAGTAACATATAACTTATTATGACTATGATTGGTACTTAAGTGTATAATTTAATAAAAAATAATTACATATAAGTAAAATATAACTTATTATGACTATGATTGGTACTTAAGTGTATAATTTAATAAAAAATAATTACATATAAGTAAAATATAACTTATTATGACTATGATTGGTACTTAAGTGTATAAATTAATAAAAAATAATTACATATAAGTAAAATATAACTTATTATGACTATGATTGGTACTTAAGTGTATAATTTAATAAAAATAATTACATATAAGTAAAATATAACTTATTATGACTATGATTGGTACTTAAGTGTATAATTTAATAAAAAATAATTACATATAAGTAAAATATAACTTATTATGACTATGATTGGTACTTAAGTGTATAATTTAATAAAAAATAATTACATATAAGTAAAATATAACTTATTATGACTATGATTGGTACTTAAGTGTATAATTTAATAAAAAATAATTACATATAAGTAAAATATAACTTATTATGACTATGATTGGTACTTAAGTGTATAATTTAATAAAAAATAATTACATATAAGTAAAATATAACTTATTATGACTATGATTGGTACTTAAGTGTATAATTTAATAAAAAATAATTACATATAAGTAAAATATAACTTATTATGACTATGATTGGTACTTAAGTGTATAATTTAATAATAAATAATTACATATAAGTAACATATAACTTATTATGACTATGATTGGTACTTAAGTGTATAATTTAATAAAAAATAATTACATATAAGTAACATATAATTATAAGAAAAAAAACGTTGTATATTCTACATTATAAATAGCTAAAGCCTATACATATTTCCTTATTAGCCGGCTGTAAAACTTGAAGTGTAGATTCCATTCCTACCGCGAGAAACGAAATATTAATTATACGAAAAATCAGTGTTCGTTCCTCGAGCAAAATCATTCGCTGAGTTATGGCCTGTTTGTCACACCGCAACGCACACATTTAATTATGCTATTTTTATTATTTACTAGCTGAACCGCCGAACTTCGTACCGCCCCTGGACATGCATATGACACGGTCTGCCAATGTACATACGTCGCCGGTACATTTCATTTTAAACGTCGCCGTCGTTCATTTTAAACTATTCTTTCAATTTGATTTCTGAACGACGGGGGACACATCAAAGGAAAACCCAAAATGTTTTTTTTTTATTTAATTCCGAGCATTTTCATTTTTATTCACCTTTTAAACCTTCTCTGGACTTCCACAAATAATTCAATACCAAAATAAGCCAAATCGGTCCAGCCGTTCTCGAGTTTTAGCGAGACTAACGAACAGCAATTCATTTTTATATATATAGATGTTCTGGTTTTTATATCTTTTGTATATTTTTGCACTTATTTTGTAAATTTCTAAATTGTTTGATAATGTGTTTTTGAAGTTATACTTTATTTTGGCGCGTTTGGAAAAAAATAAGACGGTAAAATTTGTACGATGCACGCGCACACCGACATCCAAACAGCGACATGATGAAGTTAGCTGATAACTGTCTCATGCGTGCGCACACCGACATCCAAAAATCGACATGATGAAGATAGCTGATAACTATCTCATGCGTGCGCACACCGACAGCCACAAAGCGACATGAAGAAGTTAGCTGATAACTGTCTTTCAAATTTCCGTGAAAACTCATAACTATATTTATAAATTTATCATTCCTTTTACAAACAAAGAGTTAATGTGGCATAAGGAATGAAATCGTTAACTATTTTTGTTTTGTTACGCCAAAGAAGTATAACTTCTTACATAAGTACACACACACTTTTTTTTAACTAATATGTGTTTGTGTGTTTAATGTTACAAATAAATGCTATATCTATCTATCAAATATACCTATTAGTCTGGGATTAGGAACATGATAGTGCCTTTTGCTTGAAAAAAAAGTGGCACTCCGGGAGTGCCGACAGAAGTGAAAACTTGAATAAAAGCAGACTACACTACAAAAATCAAAATTTAAAATCTTTTATTCATTAAAACCACAAGGATCACTTTGAAACGTCAATTTTACTGCCTGTTCCTTCGCGACCAAGCCAGGAAAGAAAGGCAAGAAAACAAGGCTGGTTGTTTTTTTAATGATCATTTTAGAATACATAACAATACAGAATATAAATTACGTCTAAATTGTAACATTTTGAACGAGTTGGATCAATTTCAATCCCAAGCTTCTCTATCATCTAAATAATCCGATATTTTATAGTATGCTTGTAACGTGACAATTTTATGACACGTTATATCCTTCATTTAACTTAACATTTACACTAATAAACAAAAAAACAATATACCATTACACTCATATACAAACAACATACCACGACATCTAGCGGCATGGTGGCGTACTCACTGCCCAAACACTCGATTTAAATACCGAGATCCAAGCGTCTTCTCAACATAGTTCGCCAAGTTTACCGCAGATGGAGTTGCATGTATCCTGTAGAAATCCACTCCTTTTTTTTATTGAATGATAATCAATTTTAATTATTAAAAAACATGTTTATTTACTAAATTAAATAATCCTTTTCTTATTAGAAACAAAATAAAAATAAAATCTTAAATAATAAAAGGCCGAATTCAATTGGTGTCTTTGACTGAAGCAAAACTGGTGGGAACATCAGCTTTATCTTGAGTGACACTGGATGCGTCAGATTTTGCTATATGGTATCACCAAAAGTGATTGCATCATCTAATTCTAGAACGTTTTGGAACAAATTCGATTTTAATAATTATTAAAGGCCGGTAGATTTTTATCGGGTATAAAAGGACAGTGTCGTCTGTGCTCATTCTCTTTTCCACGCCTGGACTCAACAGTAAAACTTCTTATCAACGTGCTACAAATCTATTCTCTGGACAGTAATTCCCGTGACTTTTATTGTAAATTCGTGCAGTTATTTCCAAGTCGGGAAGTCTTTGACGGTCTACGCTGCTGGTTTCTCCGATTACTTCTCGATATCTAGACCTGACGCCCGTCAAAACCACCGGAGCCGTCGAGAAGCGTGGTGATTCTGCAGTCACGTCTGCTGGCTGAGACCACGTCTTCACACAAAGCCTACCGCCACGAGTTCGTTTGCCAAGCTATCTGCTAGCTGCCTTGACAGACACCAGGGACCACGCCTGCCCACGAGGTCTACCACCCAGCTCAAGCCCACTCCATCTCGCCGAGCAGACGCCAGGGACGTTCGACGAAATTAACACGAGGTGTATCTATTCTATTATTTTATCCGGGTAGAACACAAGTAATCTTCCTTTCTCTTTTCTGACACTAACGTCAGATGGCGCCCACTTCTTTAAACTAAGACAAATCTGTTGTACCAGGTGCTCAACATTCTGTAATTGCTGTACTATAGGCTATAAGCCCTGATATTCTGAGCTCTTCAAGCCAGCGTTTGTCTGTACTACCTTCACTATTTAATCTATAATTTAAAATCTGTAATCTGTAACCTGAAATCTCTAATCTAAGTATATATTCATCGTTAAACCAAGTCATTTGTGATTAACCTCTGTTTATCTTGCCACATGTATAAGAAATAGAATCTAACGAACCTACTCGCTCTACCGACTTCTCTTGTTTTTATAATTATATGTACTGAAATCAAATCTAGTTTTATTTATATCTATTATCTAAACTATACCGTTACAGGCTTTTTTATAAAGATTTTGTTTAATGGCGTTTTTAAATTTGTTAATTGTCAATTTTTGTACATCACTTGGGAGTTTGTTATAAAAGCGAACACCTTGCTCTTTAAACGATTTACTAACTTTATGGAGTCTACAAGGGGCAACAGCGAGTTTATCTTTATTTCTAGTATTAAAATTATGATTATCGCTATTTTTCTTAAACAAATTAATATTTTTTGTGAACATACATCAGATTTTCATAGATGTATTGACAAGGGAATGTCATAATATTTATTTCTTTAAGCTTATTGCGTAATGATTCTCTGGGGCCCACATTATAAATTGCATGAACAGCCCTCTTCTGCAGCACACCCACAGCAGTATACTGCATGACATAATACTATGGAAGTAGCTGAAGTAAACTAGTCTAGCTGTGTCTACGTCTGTAAAAAGACGGATCTTTTTGACTGTGTATGCCACAGAACTAAGTCTCTTCGGCAACCTATCAATGTGAGGGCCCCGTTGAAGCTTACTGTCTAGGGTTATACATAAGAATACGGTGGTGTCCACAAGAGCCAACTCCTCGTCTTTGATTTTTATATCTGCTTTAACTTGTGTAACATTAAGTAGTATAAATCTAATACACTTTGTTTTCTTTTCATTTAGAAGTAGATTGTTTACATTGAACAATTTCACGACCTTAGAGATTGCATTGTTTACATCGTCAAAATCGGTTTGTCGTCGTCGCTTTAATTTAAATAAAAGTGACGTGTCATCTGCAAACAATACATCCTCATGATCGTCCCTCCTACAGATACTTATATACAGAGGAGTCGGTAACGGTAACAGTGTTGCGAGTTCAATGTTTTTTTCCCATCTCAAAAATGCCCAACGCGCCTAAAGAATTTTTCACATTAAAAATGTTAATTATTTTGGTTTATTCATATTTATATGGGTAAAGTACAGGGTAGACTAGACAGTCTGTGTTAGTAATTAATAAACGAAACAGTTCATTATCTCGACGCTAAGCTAAGAAGGTACGTTTTTAAGATTGTATTGCGGAACCCTACAAAGCAGAACTCTAGTAACCAGCACTAAGTGGCCGTCCCTCATCGCAAAAACAGCTCATCTACAAATGGATCTCAAATAAGTTCCAATTCTTATTCCAATTTGGAACCGAATCCATTCCGGATTTATTGAACTCCCCGATTAATCTCGTAGTGAGCCGATTTAAAACGCGCTTATGAGTTTAACTTACAAACCTATTTTCAACTCTATTTCACAACAATATACGGACGAAAATTGCGTACAGATATACGAGAAATGTATATCCTGATGAGTTTTAACCCGAATTAGAATTTCGACCTTATTTTAAACTAATAAGGTAGATTTTTAAATGGTGGGTTGTGAAAAGAAGTAGTAAAAGTGGCAAATATTTATGAGCTTTCGAAGGAAATTCTTTCAGAATGTTTGCATTTATGAAAATATGCTCGAATCAAAAGGGGCCGATCGACAGAATGATTTAAATATTATGCCTCATTCTCACTGCTTTAGCATAACACCAACACTTTCCCTATTATTCCCGAAAATATATATCATTATATCCCAGTAACATCATCGCCTCGGTGGCGCAGTAGGCAGCGCGTAAGTCTCATAATCTTAAGGTCGTGAGTTCGATCCTCACCCGGGGCATATTTTTGCACCTTTTTTGCTTTTTACAATATTATTGTTTAAAAGATAATTTCAGCACTCTAATATACAATCATCATATTTTTCACTTGGTTCTCGTTTAATTATCATCATCATCCACAACCCGACTTCACAGCTCCTTAATTTAAATGTATTCTCGTTTAAATATTTGTCACTAGGTTCAGGAAATGGAAACCTTAGATTCAAACATAGGCAAGGGCGGATCCAGGGGGAGGGTCATGGGGGTCATGACCCCCCCCCCCCTGGGCTGGGTTCAGGACCTAGATGGACCTCTAATTAAAATTGTTAAACATAATGTTTTTATATATTTTTTGACACAATATAGATTTTATGTAAGTACATTCAATATTTAATTAATTTAATATAATATTTTGATTTGAAAAATTGATTTTGTTATATTATATATATATAGGTATTTTTAAGTACAGTATGTAAGTACATTAATAAAATCCCTACTTTTTACTTGTATCTATGATTATAAATATTAAATTATAACTTGTGACTTGACTACGACTATGTGACCCCCCCCCCCCCCCCCTGGCACCAAAGCTGGATCCGCCCTTGAACATAGGCTACTATTTGTTGACAAGCATGTCATTAAAAAGTAGCCTATGTTTGAATCCATAACATTATCTATCAACACAGCAAACTTCATCGAAATCAGTTTAGCCGTTACGACGTGAATGAATAGCAAACAAATAAACAAACAGAAGCTTACACATTTATAATATTAGTGTGATTATTCTTAGGGCAACTTGCGCAACGATGACTAAACGTATTTATTGCCTAAATATGATTAAGAGAGTTGTCAAATCATACAAATAAGTACGTCAAATTTAAACATGTTTAATCGCTAATTATACGTTTTGGGAACGTTATGCAAGCTGGGCTTAGTGCCTATTTCATCACCTCAGTAACGATATCCAACGGATAATAAAACTATAGGTACCGTTACGCCGAGGCTGTTACAGAATAAATAATAGTCGGCTTTCTCGAAGTTATACCTACTGTGTCACAGAATAGGTAATACTTGGTATGGAATATACCTACATACAACGTTTTTACCTACAGTAGCACAGAAATAGTAGCCAGTCGAAATACCTATACTTTTCTAGTAACTAGTAGAAACATTGAGAAGGTTCTGGAAATAATGCGCGGTATAAATAATGCGTAGAGACTCTCGAGCAGCCAGTCTTGATTTGGCGATACGTGCGAACATTTCGGTGACTTTTACTGGTTTATTGTGTAAAAGTGGTGTGATTTAGTGTGTTGTGAATTTTTGTGATTAAAATCGTGTTATCATTTTAGTGTTGAATAAAAGTGTTATTTTGGTTAAATTGATTTTCATTATTTTATCCCGAACCCTCAGCTCGTAACAGTACTTACGACTTTTGTTTACACCTTCGTTCACTCAAAACAAAAATTTTGTTGCACGCAAAGGAGTCTCTTAGCCTAAGCGCTAGTGTTACTATTATAGCATAATATAGGATCTAAAACATACATTTTCAACCTTTTTATCATCGGATGATAATTAGTTCCGCAGACGACCGTGAAACTTCATATCAGGATTAATAAAAGACCAAATCTGTTGAGAACTATCAAAATCAATGTAACGTTTAAAACAAGAGCACCTTGTGTGTGTTTAAGAACAATTGCTCCGATCAGGGTGCAATCGGATCAAAGATCGAGGGCTCATAATGTACTTCCCCCTCCCCCGCCCTACCTACCCCCTACTACTTAAGGATAATGTTACAATCGCACAATTTATTAATTTCTCTTGTTTATATTGGTACCGTCTTAGAAAAAGGTTGTTATTGTACTGGTACATGGTACACTTTTTTAATCAATATGTAAAAAAGTCTTATGCAATTTCTTTGATGTTTGTTCAAAATAGTTTTTCTATATTTCTAAATAGATAGAGCATGGCTAAAAAATTTAAGAGAATTAAGTCAATAACATCTTTATCATGCTTCGGCCGTTGTCGTCAATTGGGCAAGTCTCAACACAAGTACATATGTTAGATAATAACTATAGAAATTTCATACATGTAGTCAACATCTTCGGTAGTATAGTGGTAAGTATCCCCGCCTGTCACGCGGGAGACCGGGGTTCGATTCCCCGCCGGAGAGAAACACTTTTTGCATTTAAGTAATCTTTTGTAATCTGCGACAGGTCGTTCTACTGCACAACATAGATTTTTATGACCTTATCCCTCCTCCCCCCTTCCACCACCGGACAAGCAGACGTACCGAGAAGTACCACCCATACCAGGTCGGCATACCACCTTGCCGTACCAAACAATTTGCTTCTACTTTTCTTGTTAGCACAAGTAAGGAGTGGAACTCACTTCCTGCATATGTTTTTCCAAACCAGTATAATCTTGGAGTCTTCAAGTCCAGAGTGAATAGGTTCTTTCTAGGCAAGCGTGCTCCATCTTCGATCACATCTTCACTTACCATCAGGTGAAGTAGTGGTCAAGCCTTTGGCTACCATCAACAAAACAAAATAGGCATCCATAGATTCCCAGATTAATATTTTTACGCATCTCAGCAATCTTTATTAGGTCATCTTCCCATGTAGTATTGCGGTCAGTTCTACGCTGAGCTTTCCAGTGGCGTGATATCCACTGGAGAACCTTTCTGCCCCAACGGCCGTCAGTTCTTCGAGCTATGTGCCCGCCGCTGCTTTTTGAACGTGCAATGATAATCGTCTGGCTTGTGTCGGTGATTTCAGTTTGTCTACGGATTTATGATATGATCTAGTAAATCCTATTATCCATAGGAAGCCCACAGCTGAACATAGGCCTACCACATACATTTCTTATTTAACCAATCTTGTTTGACCCCTCTCTCTCTAATTCAAATAGAAAACTATTCAATTATACCAATTTACTGCGCAAATATAAAAATTAATATCAAACACATCAGTGCTCGTAAATTTTCATCCCCCGATATTTAATACACAGAAATCATTCACATTCCACCTCTAATATTAAAAAGCATTACTTCTGCGATTCCAATCGTATACACAACCATACGATGACTGTACTTTCCTACCTCATCGTAAACTCGAACGTAACTCAAGTAAATAAGGTTTATTATTCTGTGGGGGGATGAAAAGAGGTTGGCGTCTTAAAGAGGTCGAATCGTAGAGAATTCTTTTAATAAGTGGATGATTTACGTTCCGCCAAGCGCACTTGTGGACCTCCCCTTAATTAGCGTTCGAAAAAGTTAACACCTTGGCAATAGTTGACGGTAGAAAGCTATTATTCATTTGTTTCATTTATAAAAATACATTTCGGAAGTTGCCAAAAAAATATTTTTACTCTCCTTTTGATATAAAAGATTTTTTAAGTTAAAATATTGGCGTAATCTGTAAATCAGATCCCAGATAACCTCAGCAAACGTACTTTGACCAAGTTGAAGATATTACTGTAGGTCAAGAGTACCCTAACTAAACTAACCAGCAAGTTAAAGGGATATAATGAAACAGAATGTATTAAATAGAAGTGTATGTCAGGCAGTTTATTAGCAAAGACCTGTGGTCGCTTAGGGAAATCCGTGATACTTAGTGTTTATGTAACCGAGAATATTATTTCTACCTCAAGGCTTTCATATCCGTTGGGAAACAATACATTCCATGCATCTATTTAGTTTTCCGATTTAGTTTTTAGACGAAAAATCCTCTATAGTTTGTAAACTGATTCAGAACGATCCTCGTTATTTTAATTTTTTTTTATGTTATTTGTGGGGGAACAGTCTTACGACCCACCTGATGGTAAGCGGTCACCGTCGCATATTGACACCGGCAACACCCGGGGTATTGTCGATGCGTTCCCTACACTGTAGTAACCTCTTTACATATCTCTTGAAGCGTGCCATGTCGTAGCCTAATGGGAAAACCTCAGATGCTAGCTCATTCCATATCTTGCAAGTATGGGGTAGAAAAGATCGCGTGAAGCGTGTGGTGCGTGATACCCAATTGTCCAATTAATGAACACTTTGACTTTTAAACTGTTAATGGTGCCACCAAACTATTTCGAGGCTACTTCAGTGGAAGCATTCAGATTGAGAATCTATAGGCACCTTCTCGGTCAAACCGACCAAAAATGAGCAACCTAATCTTTCCTTATCACTTCTTCTATTGTTAAGTATGTATTTTTATTTAATATTGGTATAGTTTAGTCTATGATAAAAAGTATTTAAGTAGTATGTACCTATGCTATTTTTATTAGTCCTGTGCAAATTTTTAATTAGTTCCCTTTCCTGTGCACTACCTACATATCTTTATCTACAATACACAAAGGTTATCTGGACGAGAATGCTCTTTAGCTTTAAGTTCGCCTTTGTACTAGTTTTATAAGTGCAAAATAAAGTATTTTCAATCAATCAATCAATGGCGGCAGATTTTTGTGAGCATTTTCATTTGTAATATTTACTTTTCTTAAGCTATGAAAATCGAATCTCTTCCAAACGCAATATTTTCGTTGGACTCTATAAAAATAAACAGTTATTTTCTCAAATCTCATACAAACGGTACCATATAAATATATTCCTTTGATATTTCGATTAGGAACGCCGGGTTGGCTATTGACAATAATATTTAGCGATGTTTTTTCAGGATTGCGTCCTCAGGCGGCGGCGATGGCGTCGCCCACCCTTCTACTTGAAATCAAAACACAGGTACAAATATCAAACAACCTGTACAATCATGTCACCATGTTTAATTCAGTTTTAGGAAAATGCTATTGGTCAGTTTGTTTTAACTTTGTTGGAAATGTGTTTGACCAAGAGGAGGTTTTCGAGCGGAGAACACGCACTGGACAGTGCTGCGAAGGACGGTCACAAGCTGAACTATGGGAATTTTCAGCACAGGATTTCTAGATCTAATCGGCAATGATGATAATAAAGAGGTTTTCGGAAACTCTATAAACTTTCCAACATATAAATGTTGAGAAATGTGTTTTCTTTGCATATACCTACCATTGCACAACAAGAAAAAGTATTCTTCTAATTTGAAACCCGTTGAATTTGATATGTTAAAATTGCAAATAATCTATCCTACTAATATTATAAACGCGAAAGTTTGTATGTATGGATGTATGGATGTTTGTTCTTCTTTCACGCATAAACTACCGAATGGATTTTAATAAAAGTTTACAATAATATAGCTGATACATTAGAATAACACATAGCCTATATTTTTTTAAGATAGTGTGTGAGTTGTCCAAAATTTAACGATAATTGTCAAGTAAGTCGGAAAAAAATCTGCCATCTACGAGCTATTCTGGCGTACGCTGCAAAAACTGTAGAGTTTACACGTATATAATGTATGAGAGAAAACAGGTGTTCGTTGCATGGGATATTCCTATAACTTTCTAGATTGCAGACGAAGTCGCGGGTACTTGCTAGTGTTAAATAATTCTCTGTGTTATTGCCATATTTTTTTGTGTATGTTTGCACTCCTGACGGGGAATGTAAGCCACGATAATGCTTCCTTAGATGTTTGTATAACATATTGAAGGCAAAAAATTAATTATAAATTTACGCAACCAAAAATAAAAATATCAATGAGTATTACTTATGTTGGAAATAAACGTATGTGTTAGATTAAACTGATAAGAAAATTACGAAATCGACAAGTTTAAGCAAAAACATCTAGAAAAACTGCAAACTATGGTCTGAAAATTATCCCAAACAGCAACAAAGCATGGTTCCTGCTTTCTCTACATCCAAACGGCCTCGTTCTAAATAAAAACATTGCTACCAAATCGCTTCTATTTCCCAAGCATCTGTATCTTAAACCACAAACTACATACTATCCTCGAAATACATTCTCAACCTTATACTTTTGTTATAAGGCTTAAAGATAAAATATCTAAGTGCACAGATATGTGGTGATATTATAGGTATGAGATTGCAAGCTTCGTGTGTGGCAACATTAAGGCGAATAAAATTTAAATATGGCAACACAGGCTCTCGCTATAAAAACAAAACAATATAAAGAGAATGCAGAATGTTTCGGTGTTTAGAATCGCCTGGTGGATAATGGAGTTTTATTTATTTTTATAAAGAAAATATCCAAAGGTTGTTTGAAAGATACCTATTGAATAATTTAAGACACGTTAAGATCTCGGCCCCACCTATTACAGTAAATTACATCCAATATAATACATACGCTAATAAAACAAATTTGCAAGCTAAAAAAATAAATAAATGGACACATTTTAATTGCAAAATGATCTTAATTCATTAAATAAGTGGAGCATAAAATAGAATATTAAGACTATAGCCGGATTAAAAAATTCCATTCTGACAAAGAATCCTAATTTGAGTACGTGAATTTACCTAATTTTACTAAGTGAACATATATAAACTCAATCAAGAACAAACCGGAGGAAGAAGAGAAGATGAACTTTAGGCAAAGAAAAATCGTAGAGGTTTGCTACGGCGCGCGGCGGCGTAGCAAGTCGTAGACCTATATACGTTATAATTTATTTAACGTAATGTAACGATATTTACGACACTAGGTGAATATACGGTATTGCTTATACTTGTAGGTAGTAAGTATTATTGTTAATTGTGTTTTATCATATTTGTACATAATAGAACATTTACATTTTTCAAATCTTAGTATCAATGCGAGTAACAAGTGAAGCAGAGAACAAGTGAACTGGTACACAACACTCCTAACTTCACACACATATCAATATTAAACTAGTCACTTTTCATCATCGACTACTCTTTTTACTTCTGATAGTTTTTGTCCATTATGTAGCACAATTCGCTACATTAGATAAAATTATATTTTATTACGGCTCGTAGTTAAGAACTGTGCTGAAGCGTAAATGACGACTCAAGCATAGATTTTGTGACTTCCTATGAAAAAAATAGATATATGCTTGAGTGTTGGTTCAGTTTTGAATCTAGTTCTATGTTGGTTAAATGGGTTATAAAGGCTGCTGATTTTTTTCAATTTTGTTTTGATGCAAAGTTACGTGCAACAAAATAGACAACAAATTATTTCTTTTATTCCATTTTTTAATACTATTTACTAGAACGGAACCTTTTCTTCGCATAGTCTAACTACCGATTGTTAGTTTTTAACGCACTATATGAATTTAACCCAGTTTAATTAATGTAATAAATTTATGTATTTCAGATTGTTAGATAAGTATGTGCATGCCGTTTAATTTCTAATCTAACTAGCTGTTGCCCGCGACTTTGTACGCGATACACTACTATTTTTGTTTTTTTTTTTATACTTCTTACACGTATATGGCAAACGAGCATGCAGTCCACCAGATGTTAAGTGGCTACTGCAGCCCATGGATATCTACTAAGTGTATAGGTAACCTAGAACTTAAGCTAAACTCGCTGTTGCAACGTGACTTAGCACCTCATTTTTATCCCACAGGAACTGATTTATCGGATAAAAGGTAGCCTATAAAGTAATCCAGATTATAATCTACATATATACCAAATTGCATCCGTTCAGCCGTTACGTCATGATTGAGTAACAAACAAACATCCAAACTTTCGCATTTTATTATTAGTGTGATTATTTTCTTTAATTTTATTTTAACCTATGATTTACCATATTTTGTAGCTACATGTGGCCACTAAATATTGTCAGAGTATTCTATGTGGATGACTCTTAAAAATAAAATATATAAATAAATCCATTACAAAGTACACGAATGTAATGTAATGTACCTAAATGGATATAATATAGTCATGTAGGTACTAATAAGTGAAGCAAACAATATAAAGTCAGGTGCAGATCGTAAAATAGATGTTTTTGCGCGTTACAAGTAACAGACGTTGGGTATTATTCAAATGTGGAGCAATAAGAGCATTTACGGCCCAGCATAAAACTACAATCGAACGGTACGAATAAATATCCGACCTCTGTAACTTATAACCTTCGGTGCACCGACTTATAGACTCTGGAAGTGGTGGCTTTCAGATAAAGTCATTCATTCTGCCATTCATTCGTTAGCAAACATCTTAAAGGTACTCTTACACCGCCGTCTTTTGATTTTCGTTTATCCTGTCCATCCAAAGATCTGGAAGAGATCACTTTTAGCAATAAGACCACTTATTGTACCGTTATTTATTGTTTATTTCCGTTGTTATTGTATTTTTGTTTGGTGTGCAATAAAGAGTATTTCATTCATTCATTCATTCAAAGCTAGTAGATTATAGAACGTCTTTTAAGAAACTAAATCTATACTAATAGTATAAAAAAGGTAAGGTTTGTCGGTCAAAACACCGATAAAATGGTACGTGATAAACCCTGTATTTATAATATATTAATTATTTAAATAATATAACAATTTTTTTCTAAATAAACAAGTATAGTTTGTTGTTTGTTTTTTGTTAGTTTATAGAAGGGTTATCTCAGAAACTGTTAAAAATATTATGCATTATTTCATTGATAGAAAGCTATCCTAACCCTGAGTGTTTTAGCCTACATTTTACTGTGATAAAATCTGTGCGAAACCCGGGCGTGTCAGCTAGTTTTTAATAAATAATTTTCAATCAATGAAACAATATCAGAGTTTTTATGATATTTTTCTCTTGAGCGTTTGTTTAAGAGTTTGGTTTACCGTTGAATCTGTGTATCTGAAAACAGCTTTAAAATAAATTAGCTGGATCCATAGAAAGGCGAATTCAATGCTCAAAATCTTCCTGCAAAACTGTAATGTATTTTTTTAATTTGTAACGTTTATTTTTTATAATTTTTAAATAATTTTTAGTGTGTTGTAATTGTTGAGTAATAGTTTAAATTTGCTTTTTTTTAATTTAGGATAGTGTAGATTTTAAAATTTGGATCACGGTGTCTGCAATAAAGAAGAATTTATTTATTTATTTAAAAAGTTTCTTGCCTCTTCCACTTACAATGTATCAATGTAAGTTATAATAATAGAAGCCATAAGAGTGTTACGGCGGCTGTAACCCGCAGCGGCGCGGCGAGCCGAGCTTCATTCTGTACCTGTACTTAGTCGGTTTATAGGCATTGCCTGTAATATGTGCCCAGCAGCCCCTCAGCCCTTCCGAGGGGCTGCTGGGGAAGAAGAACAAAAATCTACTGTGTTTCCTGAACTGTACCGTGCACCATTTTCTATAGTTAGTAACATTTATTTACTACCACAGCACACACAAATAAACACAATACAATCAAAAGGTATAACATCAAGGAGAAAGCACAAGTAAGAGAAAACAGAAAATTACATACAACAAACATAGGAACAATAGAATGAAATAATAAATTTACAATGTAGTCAGGGAAAAATTAAAATGAGGCAAGTACTCGTAGGTGTGCTACTGCAGCAAATGGGTTCCAGCTCAGCATTATGCCTCGCCACCGATCGACAGCTCGGCACTGTTATTCTGCAGAAACCTTTTTTAGGCAAGTCATTAGAACTCGTAAGAACGAATGTGTTTGCATACAATTATGATAGGCTTAATTAGATAATTATGATAAGTAGATAGAAGAAATAAATATATTATGTAAGGAATCATAATAATGATAAGAAATGTTAGAGTGTAAATTATAAATAATAATACGAATAAATATAAATATACTAGAAACTTTACCCTCGCGTCAGCAAGTGAACGGTGCACTGTAACAATTTGTACCAGACAACCCAGTTTTTTGATTTTCTATTAAATAGTTGGTTTAATTGGCTTCATCATCAGATCAGTCGTAGGACGTCGAATATAGGCCTCTCCTATAGATTTCCAAAGCGGCTCATCTTGCGTGGATCTACCAGATTGACTGAACACATACGTGCAATGAAAAATCCCGACTCCAACAGTTCTGCAGTCGCGGAACATGCCCTAGATTCTGATTCGACGCACTACATACGTTTCGACAAGGCACGGGTCTTAGCGAGAGAGAAATTCTTCGTTCCTCGCAAGATCCGAGAGGCGATAGAAATAAGTAGTGTGCGGAACTTTAACAGAGATAGAGCTGCTACCGCCAGCCTGGGGGCCATGTCTTCATAATGCAAGCGACAGAGGAGTGAATGAACATGGTAGAGACACAGTTAGTGTTGTATGTTTGCCTGTACCGAAAACTACCGAAGAGAGAAGCAGTTATGATAATGATGATGACGCAGCCTGTCAACACGCTGAGCCATCATTGACGCAATCCCCACCACCGCGCTCGTCTACTCGCGCGCAGAGGGCTGCGGCGCGCATTGCGAGGCGAGACGTTATTCGGAGCGGATAGCACTCACCCTGATAAAGGTTCACGAATTGAAACGAAACACCGATAAGACGGTACGTAATAAATCCCGTATCTATAATAATGATTGAAATCAATCACAAATAATGTTGTTCTGTTTAATTGAAATCACACTTGTACTAACCCATTTCACTTGTTTAGTTATGTGTTTACTAACAAATATGGATCTTAGACATCTGAAAAATAAATAAATAAATATTGCTGGACATTTAACACAGCGCTATCTAGCCCCAAACTAAGCAGAGCTTGTACTATGGGAACCAGATAACTGATAGAATACTTATATACATTTTTTTTTGTAAATACATACTTATAATATATAGAGAAACAACCAGACCCGGAACAAATATCTGTAGATCGTGAAAACATTTGTTCCGCGGCGGGAATCGAACCCGCTAACTCCTGCGTCTGAAAATAAATTGAATTATCAGGTCGTCATTCCACTGTTTTCTTTAGTTAAATATAGTATATACTTTAGTATATACTTTAATTAAATACCTGTCAAAAGTGACCGACCAAAGTTTGATAAAATTTTAGCCTCGCCCTGTTGCGTTTTATTGTGCATATATCAACAATTTTAGCAATATAAATGTAATCATTCTGTGCCTCGTAATCATTCGGTTACTAACAAACTTGGACTACAGGCTTTGTAAGTCTCAGTTGGGGGGTGCAATGCAATGCCATGCAGGCTGTCTTAGTGGACTTAGGTAATCTACGAGGTAATGCAATTGTTATACAGCAAAGAGCACGGTACCAGCCCGTCATCTCATCTTACAATAGTTTGTCTGGAAGAGATCGCTTTTAGCGATAAAACCGCCCATTGTACCTTTATTTAATGTTTATTTCCATTATTACTGTATTTTTGTTTGGTGTGTAATAAAGAGTATTTCATTTATTCATTCGATTAGTCAAGCTCGTTTCGGACCCAATCCCTATCGATATCCAATACATCAACCACAAAACGAATAATTACTCCAATGGCCGTCGGTCGGCCTTAGCTTTGATGTCATAATCGGTGGGTTCCGCACATAAAGTTTACAGTCCGCGCACCTGCCACTGAGGAACTCTGAATCTTATTCATGTGTGCTTTGTGTTTTTATGAAACTTATATTGGTAAGTCTCTACGTGCGTATATTCTCGATGTTTTTGCGTCCAATCGAGCAAATTCGAACGTAGACTTAGACCGATAAAACTTAAGACTATTGTTCGAAGACGAACCGACATACTCAAAAAACATAAGAAATAATATTAACATTGTTTGTTTAAAGCCATTGACTTATAAAAATTACAAATAAAAGGAAATATTTTTTTTTTATTTTATTGTTAATAGCCAGGCGCTTGACCACTATCTCACCTGACGGTAAGTGATGGTGTGATCGAAAATAGAGCACGCTTGCCTAGAAAGAACCTATTCACTCTGGACTTGAAGACAAGATACTGGTTCAGAAAAACATACGCTGGAAGTGAGCTCCACTCCTTGTACTAACAAGAAAAGTTGAAGCAAATCGTTTGGTACGGCAAATTTGAATAAAGAACTAAAATTCAACTTGCCTAACGAGTATGAACATGCCAACGTGTAGAGGCACCACTTGAAGGGTTTATTCTAGACAAAGCTTCATGTTTACGTAGATTAGTACTGTATATTTCTCTACCAGGATTATGAAGTGGTGGTTGACATACTACAATACTGTGTGGAAAGGACTCTGCTACAATTTGTGCCCTTCTCTACATATTATAAATCAAATCAAATTCATTATTGCGAATGTGGGTTAGTAACAGGTGGTTAGTGATACAGTTTGAGTTCGTCCATAATCAGCGTTTATCTCATGCTATTTCAGTCAGCCTTACAAGTAGTTACTTAGAAAAAATCAAATAAAGGATAAATTATTGACAATATTCACCTTTGTCTGTAAGGTCGTCCCAATCTCTTCCTATTTTCAAAGTCAAGGTATACAACCATTTCCTTTCGTTGTCTCGTAACTGCTAGTTAGTGTTTATGTTATTTATCCTCTTTATGTAGTGTATTTTATTTATACTTATAGATAGATAGATAGATAACTCTTTATTGAATTACCACACAAACAGAAATAATAAAAAAAAAAAAAAAAAAAAAAAAAAATAAGTACTGGGTTAAAATAAATAAGGCAATACAATGGGTGGCCTTATCGCTAAAAGCGATCTCTTCCAGGCAACCTTTAGATGGAGCGAAATTTTTAAAAATTACGGAGTGCGGTGTACTTTAGCGGATACATTACATTTACACTATATATACATATATATACTTATATTATTTGTATGTATTTAAGTTTATGTTTATTAGTATAATTAATAGGTATATTTTATTTTGTGGGTTCTGTTTATATCTGTAGGTACTCTTACACCGCCGTCTTTTGATTTTGTTTATCCTGTCCATCCAAAGGTGGTCTGGAAGACATCGCTTTTAGTGATAAGACCGCCCATTGTACCTTTATTTATTGTTTATTTCCAATATTGTATTTTTATTTGGTGTGCAATAAAGAGTATTTCATTCATTCATTCATTCATTCATTCATATTCAGCATGTCAGCTCTTTCCTTAAAATAGAAAATTACATAATAAAATGTCAGACTTAATAAAATTACTCAAGAGATTTATCGCTAAGAAACTCATTTAAGTTGTAGTATGCCTTTTTTATTAATATTAGTTTTAAGTTTCTCTTGAACACATTCAGACTCGAAGAACCCAGTACAGACTGAGGTAGGTGGTTATATATACGTGGAGCCATACACATCACACTCTGAGAAGAGTGAGAGAGCAAAGCCAAGAGTACGTGCTAACTATTTATTCTATATAATATTTTATTAATATTAGTTTTAAGTTTCTCTTGAACACATTCAGACTCGAAGAACCCAGTACAGACTGAGGTAGGTGGTTATATATACGTGGAGCCATACACATCACACTCTGAGAAGAGTGAGAGAGCAAAGCCAAGAGTACCTGCTAACTATTTATTCTATATAATATTTTATTAATATTAGTTTTAAGTTTCTCTTGAACACATTCAGACTCGAAGAACCCAGTACAGACTGAGGTAGGTGGTTATATATACGTGGAGCCATACACATCACACTCTGAGAAGAGTGAGAGAGCAAAGCCAAGAGTACCTGCTAACTATTTATTCTATATAATATTTTATTAATATTAGTTTTAAGTTTCTCTTGAACACATTCAGACTCGAAGAACCCAGTACAGACTGAGGTAGGTGGTTATATATACGTGGAGCCATACACATCACACTCTGAGAAGAGTGAGAGAGCAAAGCCAAGAGTACCTGCTAACTATTTATTCTATATAATATTTTATTAATATTAGTTTTAAGTTTCTCTTGAACACATTCAGACTCGAAGAACCCAGTACAGACTGAGGTAGGTGGTTATATATACGTGGAGCCATACACATCACACTCTGAGAAGAGTGAGAGAGCAAAGCCAAGAGTACCTGCTAACTATTTATTCTATATAATATTTTATTAATATTAGTTTTAAGTTTCTCTTGAACACATTCAGACTCGAAGAACCCAGTACAGACTGAGGTAGGTGGTTATATATACGTGGAGCCATACACATCACACTCTGAGAAGAGTGAGAGAGCAAAGCCAAGAGTACCTGCTAACTATTTATTCTATATAATATTTTATTAATATTAGTTTTAAGTTTCTCTTGAACACATTCAGACTCGAAGAACCCAGTACAGACTGAGGTAGGTGGTTATATATACGTGGAGCCATACACATCACACTCTGAGAAGAGTGAGAGAGCAAAGCCAAGAGTACCTGCTAACTATTTATTCTATATAATATTTTATTAATATTAGTTTTAAGTTTCTCTTGAACACATTCAGACTCGAAGAACCCAGTACAGACTGAGGTAGGTGGTTATATATACGTGGAGCCATACACATCACACTCTGAGAAGAGTGAGAGAGCAAAGCCAAGAGTACCTGCTAACTATTTATTCTATATAATATTTTATTAATATTAGTTTTAAGTTTCTCTTGAACACATTCAGACTCGAAGAACCCAGTACAGACTGAGGTAGGTGGTTATATATACGTGGAGCCATACACATCACACTCTGAGAAGAGTGAGAGAGCAAAGCCAAGAGTACCTGCTAACTATTTATTCTATATAATATTTTATTAATATTAGTTTTAAGTTTCTCTTGAACACATTCAGACTCGAAGAACCCAGTACAGACTGAGGTAGGTGGTTATATATACGTGGAGCCATACACATCACACTCTGAGAAGAGTGAGAGAGCAAAGCCAAGAGTACCTGCTAACTATTTATTCTATATAATATTTTATTAATATTAGTTTTAAGTTTCTCTTGAACACATTCAGACTCGAAGAACCCAGTACAGACTGAGGTAGGTGGTTATATATACGTGGAGCCATACACATCACACTCTGAGAAGAGTGAGAGAGCAAAGCCAAGAGTACCTGCTAACTATTTATTCTATATAATATTTTATTAATATTAGTTTTAAGTTTCTCTTGAACACATTCAGACTCGAAGAACCCAGTACAGACTGAGGTAGGTGGTTATATATACGTGGAGCCATACACATCACACTCTGAGAAGAGTGAGAGAGCAAAGCCAAGAGTACCTGCTAACTATTTATTCTATATAATATTTTATTAATATTAGTTTTAAGTTTCTCTTGAACACATTCAGACTCGAAGAACCCAGTACAGACTGAGGTAGGTGGTTATATATACGTGGAGCCATACACATCACACTCTGAGAAGAGTGAGAGAGCAAAGCCAAGAGTACCTGCTAACTATTTATTCTATATAATATTTTATTAATATTAGTTTTAAGTTTCTCTTGAACACATTCAGACTCGAAGAACCCAGTACAGACTGAGGTAGGTGGTTATATATACGTGGAGCCATACACATCACACTCTGAGAAGAGTGAGAGAGCAAAGCCAAGAGTACCTGCTAACTATTTATTCTATATAATATTTTATTAATATTAGTTTTAAGTTTCTCTTGAACACATTCAGACTCGAAGAACCCAGTACAGACTGAGGTAGGTGGTTATATATACGTGGAGCCATACACATCACACTCTGAGAAGAGTGAGAGAGCAAAGCCAAGAGTACCTGCTAACTATTTATTCTATATAATATTTTATTAATATTAGTTTTAAGTTTCTCTTGAACACATTCAGACTCGAAGAACCCAGTACAGACTGAGGTAGGTGGTTATATATACGTGGAGCCATACACATCACACTCTGAGAAGAGTGAGAGAGCAAAGCCAAGAGTACCTGCTAACTATTTATTCTATATAATATTTTATTAATATTAGTTTTAAGTTTCTCTTGAACACATTCAGACTCGAAGAACCCAGTACAGACTGAGGTAGGTGGTTATATATACGTGGAGCCATACACATCACACTCTGAGAAGAGTGAGAGAGCAAAGCCAAGAGTACCTGCTAACTATTTATTCTATATAATATTTTATTAATATTAGTTTTAAGTTTCTCTTGAACACATTCAGACTCGAAGAACCCAGTACAGACTGAGGTAGGTGGTTATATATACGTGGAGCCATACACATCACACTCTGAGAAGAGTGAGAGAGCAAAGCCAAGAGTACGTGCTAACTATTTATTCTATATAATATTTTATTAATATTAGTTTTAAGTTTCTCTTGAACACATTCAGACTCGAAGAACCCAGTACAGACTGAGGTAGGTGGTTATATATACGTGGAGCCATACACATCACACTCTGAGAAGAGTGAGAGAGCAAAGCCAAGAGTACCTGCTAACTATTTATTCTATATAATATTTTATTAATATTAGTTTTAAGTTTCTCTTGAACACATTCAGACTCGAAGAACCCAGTACAGACTGAGGTAGGTGGTTATATATACGTGGAGCCATACACATCACACTCTGAGAAGAGTGAGAGAGCAAAGCCAAGAGTACCTGCTAACTATTTATTCTATATAATATTTTATTAATATTAGTTTTAAGTTTCTCTTGAACACATTCAGACTCGAAGAACCCAGTACAGACTGAGGTAGGTGGTTATATATACGTGGAGCCATACACATCACACTCTGAGAAGAGTGAGAGAGCAAAGCCAAGAGTACCTGCTAACTATTTATTCTATATAATATTTTATTAATATTAGTTTTAAGTTTCTCTTGAACACATTCAGACTCGAAGAACCCAGTACAGACTGAGGTAGGTGGTTATATATACGTGGAGCCATACACATCACACTCTGAGAAGAGTGAGAGAGCAAAGCCAAGAGTACGTGCTAACTATTTATTCTATATAATATTTTATTAATATTAGTTTTAAGTTTCTCTTGAACACATTCAGACTCGAAGAACCCAGTACAGACTGAGGTAGGTGGTTATATATACGTGGAGCCATACACATCACACTCTGAGAAGAGTGAGAGAGCAAAGCCAAGAGTACCTGCTAACTATTTATTCTATATAATATTTTATTAATATTAGTTTTAAGTTTCTCTTGAACACATTCAGACTCGAAGAACCCAGTACAGACTGAGGTAGGTGGTTATATATACGTGGAGCCATACACATCACACTCTGAGAAGAGTGAGAGAGCAAAGCCAAGAGTACCTGCTAACTATTTATTCTATATAATATTTTATTAATATTAGTTTTAAGTTTCTCTTGAACACATTCAGACTCGAAGAACCCAGTACAGACTGAGGTAGGTGGTTATATATACGTGGAGCCATACACATCACACTCTGAGAAGAGTGAGAGAGCAAAGCCAAGAGTACCTGCTAACTATTTATTCTATATAATATTTTATTAATATTAGTTTTAAGTTTCTCTTGAACACATTCAGACTCGAAGAACCCAGTACAGACTGAGGTAGGTGGTTATATATACGTGGAGCCATACACATCACACTCTGAGAAGAGTGAGAGAGCAAAGCCAAGAGTACCTGCTAACTATTTATTCTATATAATATTTTATTAATATTAGTTTTAAGTTTCTCTTGAACACATTCAGACTCGAAGAACCCAGTACAGACTGAGGTAGGTGGTTATATATACGTGGAGCCATACACATCACACTCTGAGAAGAGTGAGAGAGCAAAGCCAAGAGTACCTGCTAACTATTTATTCTATATAATATTTTATTAATATTAGTTTTAAGTTTCTCTTGAACACATTCAGACTCGAAGAACCCAGTACAGACTGAGGTAGGTGGTTATATATACGTGGAGCCATACACATCACACTCTGAGAAGAGTGAGAGAGCAAAGCCAAGAGTACCTGCTAACTATTTATTCTATATAATATTTTATTAATATTAGTTTTAAGTTTCTCTTGAACACATTCAGACTCGAAGAACCCAGTACAGACTGAGGTAGGTGGTTATATATACGTGGAGCCATACACATCACACTCTGAGAAGAGTGAGAGAGCAAAGCCAAGAGTACCTGCTAACTATTTATTCTATATAATATTTTATTAATATTAGTTTTAAGTTTCTCTTGAACACATTCAGACTCGAAGAACCCAGTACAGACTGAGGTAGGTGGTTATATATACGTGGAGCCATACACATCACACTCTGAGAAGAGTGAGAGAGCAAAGCCAAGAGTACCTGCTAACTATTTATTCTATATAATATTTTATTAATATTAGTTTTAAGTTTCTCTTGAACACATTCAGACTCGAAGAACCCAGTACAGACTGAGGTAGGTGGTTATATATACGTGGAGCCATACACATCACACTCTGAGAAGAGTGAGAGAGCAAAGCCAAGAGTACCTGCTAACTATTTATTCTATATAATATTTTATTAATATTAGTTTTAAGTTTCTCTTGAACACATTCAGACTCGAAGAACCCAGTACAGACTGAGGTAGGTGGTTATATATACGTGGAGCCATACACATCACACTCTGAGAAGAGTGAGAGAGCAAAGCCAAGAGTACGTGCTAACTATTTATTCTATATAATATTTTATTAATATTAGTTTTAAGTTTCTCTTGAACACATTCAGACTCGAAGAACCCAGTACAGACTGAGGTAGGTGGTTATATATACGTGGAGCCATACACATCACACTCTGAGAAGAGTGAGAGAGCAAAGCCAAGAGTACCTGCTAACTATTTATTCTATATAATATTTTATTAATATTAGTTTTAAGTTTCTCTTGAACACATTCAGACTCGAAGAACCCAGTACAGACTGAGGTAGGTGGTTATATATACGTGGAGCCATACACATCACACTCTGAGAAGAGTGAGAGAGCAAAGCCAAGAGTACCTGCTAACTATTTATTCTATATAATATTTTATTAATATTAGTTTTAAGTTTCTCTTGAACACATTCAGACTCGAAGAACCCAGTACAGACTGAGGTAGGTGGTTATATATACGTGGAGCCATACACATCACACTCTGAGAAGAGTGAGAGAGCAAAGCCAAGAGTACCTGCTAACTATTTATTCTATATAATATTTTATTAATATTAGTTTTAAGTTTCTCTTGAACACATTCAGACTCGAAGAACCCAGTACAGACTGAGGTAGGTGGTTATATATACGTGGAGCCATACACATCACACTCTGAGAAGAGTGAGAGAGCAAAGCCAAGAGTACCTGCTAACTATTTATTCTATATAATATTTTATTAATATTAGTTTTAAGTTTCTCTTGAACACATTCAGACTCGAAGAACCCAGTACAGACTGAGGTAGGTGGTTATATATACGTGGAGCCATACACATCACACTCTGAGAAGAGTGAGAGAGCAAAGCCAAGAGTACCTGCTAACTATTTATTCTATATAATATTTTATTAATATTAGTTTTAAGTTTCTCTTGAACACATTCAGACTCGAAGAACCCAGTACAGACTGAGGTAGGTGGTTATATATACGTGGAGCCATACACATCACACTCTGAGAAGAGTGAGAGAGCAAAGCCAAGAGTACCTGCTAACTATTTATTCTATATAATATTTTATTAATATTAGTTTTAAGTTTCTCTTGAACACATTCAGACTCGAAGAACCCAGTACAGACTGAGGTAGGTGGTTATATATACGTGGAGCCATACACATCACACTCTGAGAAGAGTGAGAGAGCAAAGCCAAGAGTACCTGCTAACTATTTATTCTATATAATATTTTATTAATATTAGTTTTAAGTTTCTCTTGAACACATTCAGACTCGAAGAACCCAGTACAGACTGAGGTAGGTGGTTATATATACGTGGAGCCATACACATCACACTCTGAGAAGAGTGAGAGAGCAAAGCCAAGAGTACCTGCTAACTATTTATTCTATATAATATTTTATTAATATTAGTTTTAAGTTTCTCTTGAACACATTCAGACTCGAAGAACCCAGTACAGACTGAGGTAGGTGGTTATATATACGTGGAGCCATACACATCACACTCTGAGAAGAGTGAGAGAGCAAAGCCAAGAGTACCTGCTAACTATTTATTCTATATAATATTTTATTAATATTAGTTTTAAGTTTCTCTTGAACACATTCAGACTCGAAGAACCCAGTACAGACTGAGGTAGGTGGTTATATATACGTGGAGCCATACACATCACACTCTGAGAAGAGTGAGAGAGCAAAGCCAAGAGTACCTGCTAACTATTTATTCTATATAATATTTTATTAATATTAGTTTTAAGTTTCTCTTGAACACATTCAGACTCGAAGAACCCAGTACAGACTGAGGTAGGTGGTTATATATACGTGGAGCCATACACATCACACTCTGAGAAGAGTGAGAGAGCAAAGCCAAGAGTACCTGCTAACTATTTATTCTATATAATATTTTATTAATATTAGTTTTAAGTTTCTCTTGAACACATTCAGACTCGAAGAACCCAGTACAGACTGAGGTAGGTGGTTATATATACGTGGAGCCATACACATCACACTCTGAGAAGAGTGAGAGAGCAAAGCCAAGAGTACCTGCTAACTATTTATTCTATATAATATTTTATTAATATTAGTTTTAAGTTTCTCTTGAACACATTCAGACTCGAAGAACCCAGTACAGACTGAGGTAGGTGGTTATATATACGTGGAGCCATACACATCACACTCTGAGAAGAGTGAGAGAGCAAAGCCAAGAGTACCTGCTAACTATTTATTCTATATAATATTTTATTAATATTAGTTTTAAGTTTCTCTTGAACACATTCAGACTCGAAGAACCCAGTACAGACTGAGGTAGGTGGTTATATATACGTGGAGCCATACACATCACACTCTGAGAAGAGTGAGAGAGCAAAGCCAAGAGTACCTGCTAACTATTTATTCTATATAATATTTTATTAATATTAGTTTTAAGTTTCTCTTGAACACATTCAGACTCGAAGAACCCAGTACAGACTGAGGTAGGTGGTTATATATACGTGGAGCCATACACATCACACTCTGAGAAGAGTGAGAGAGCAAAGCCAAGAGTACCTGCTAACTATTTATTCTATATAATATTTTATTAATATTAGTTTTAAGTTTCTCTTGAACACATTCAGACTCGAAGAACCCAGTACAGACTGAGGTAGGTGGTTATATATACGTGGAGCCATACACATCACACTCTGAGAAGAGTGAGAGAGCAAAGCCAAGAGTACCTGCTAACTATTTATTCTATATAATATTTTATTAATATTAGTTTTAAGTTTCTCTTGAACACATTCAGACTCGAAGAACCCAGTACAGACTGAGGTAGGTGGTTATATATACGTGGAGCCATACACATCACACTCTGAGAAGAGTGAGAGAGCAAAGCCAAGAGTACCTGCTAACTATTTATTCTATATAATATTTTATTAATATTAGTTTTAAGTTTCTCTTGAACACATTCAGACTCGAAGAACCCAGTACAGACTGAGGTAGGTGGTTATATATACGTGGAGCCATACACATCACACTCTGAGAAGAGTGAGAGAGCAAAGCCAAGAGTACCTGCTAACTATTTATTCTATATAATATTTTATTAATATTAGTTTTAAGTTTCTCTTGAACACATTCAGACTCGAAGAACCCAGTACAGACTGAGGTAGGTGGTTATATATACGTGGAGCCATACACATCACACTCTGAGAAGAGTGAGAGAGCAAAGCCAAGAGTACCTGCTAACTATTTATTCTATATAATATTTTATTAATATTAGTTTTAAGTTTCTCTTGAACACATTCAGACTCGAAGAACCCAGTACAGACTGAGGTAGGTGGTTATATATACGTGGAGCCATACACATCACACTCTGAGAAGAGTGAGAGAGCAAAGCCAAGAGTACCTGCTAACTATTTATTCTATATAATATTTTATTAATATTAGTTTTAAGTTTCTCTTGAACACATTCAGACTCGAAGAACCCAGTACAGACTGAGGTAGGTGGTTATATATACGTGGAGCCATACACATCACACTCTGAGAAGAGTGAGAGAGCAAAGCCAAGAGTACCTGCTAACTATTTATTCTATATAATATTTTATTAATATTAGTTTTAAGTTTCTCTTGAACACATTCAGACTCGAAGAACCCAGTACAGACTGAGGTAGGTGGTTATATATACGTGGAGCCATACACATCACACTCTGAGAAGAGTGAGAGAGCAAAGCCAAGAGTACCTGCTAACTATTTATTCTATATAATATTTTATTAATATTAGTTTTAAGTTTCTCTTGAACACATTCAGACTCGAAGAACCCAGTACAGACTGAGGTAGGTGGTTATATATACGTGGAGCCATACACATCACACTCTGAGAAGAGTGAGAGAGCAAAGCCAAGAGTACCTGCTAACTATTTATTCTATATAATATTTTATTAATATTAGTTTTAAGTTTCTCTTGAACACATTCAGACTCGAAGAACCCAGTACAGACTGAGGTAGGTGGTTATATATACGTGGAGCCATACACATCACACTCTGAGAAGAGTGAGAGAGCAAAGCCAAGAGTACCTGCTAACTATTTATTCTATATAATATTTTATTAATATTAGTTTTAAGTTTCTCTTGAACACATTCAGACTCGAAGAACCCAGTACAGACTGAGGTAGGTGGTTATATATACGTGGAGCCATACACATCACACTCTGAGAAGAGTGAGAGAGCAAAGCCAAGAGTACCTGCTAACTATTTATTCTATATAATATTTTATTAATATTAGTTTTAAGTTTCTCTTGAACACATTCAGACTCGAAGAACCCAGTACAGACTGAGGTAGGTGGTTATATATACGTGGAGCCATACACATCACACTCTGAGAAGAGTGAGAGAGCAAAGCCAAGAGTACCTGCTAACTATTTATTCTATATAATATTTTATTAATATTAGTTTTAAGTTTCTCTTGAACACATTCAGACTCGAAGAACCCAGTACAGACTGAGGTAGGTGGTTATATATACGTGGAGCCATACACATCACACTCTGAGAAGAGTGAGAGAGCAAAGCCAAGAGTACCTGCTAACTATTTATTCTATATAATATTTTATTAATATTAGTTTTAAGTTTCTCTTGAACACATTCAGACTCGAAGAACCCAGTACAGACTGAGGTAGGTGGTTATATATACGTGGAGCCATACACATCACACTCTGAGAAGAGTGAGAGAGCAAAGCCAAGAGTACCTGCTAACTATTTATTCTATATAATATTTTATTAATATTAGTTTTAAGTTTCTCTTGAACACATTCAGACTCGAAGAACCCAGTACAGACTGAGGTAGGTGGTTATATATACGTGGAGCCATACACATCACACTCTGAGAAGAGTGAGAGAGCAAAGCCAAGAGTACCTGCTAACTATTTATTCTATATAATATTTTAAAGTGGTAAATTTTCAAAAGTTTTATTGTATGTAATGGGAACTGGGGCGGGCCACATCGCTCGTAGAACCGATAACCGTTGGGGAAGAAAGGTTCTCGAGTGGAGACCACGGACTGGAAGACGCAGCGTAGGCCGGCCCCCCACAAGGTGGACCGACGATCTAGTAAGAATCGCGGGGAACCGTTGGGTGCAAACGGCTACCAACCGCTCGTTGTGGCGATCTAAGGGGGAGACCTATGTTCAGCAGTGGACGTCTTCCGGCTGATGATGATGATGAATGGGAACTGATTTATAAAATTATTTCACTAATAGAAAGCTTATATGTGTTAAAGTGTGATAATCTGTGCGAAACGTGGCGGCTCAGCTAGCTAACAACATAACGAAGCGACTCTGAAAATCTAAGTTTTGGCAAATGGGTTACATTATAAATTTATAACTTACATCGGATTGTTTTCAAAACTTTAACATCCAAGTCTTACATAATACTTAACTACTCACACTAACTAATCAAAATTACGCCCTTCCCCCTCCCTCTTCCGTAACTTAAATAGATAAATAATGAATGTTGGCTATAAATTCAGTGGAGCACTTAATACCATTGGTTAAGTTGTCCAACAACTTGTTAAGTTGCAACTAAGTTTTTGCAGTCTAGTTATATCATCTATGTTTACCTAGTTGTTTGAAATCTTGTGTCTCTCAGCAATTATATAAGAACGTGTAACCTCAGGTAAATTACATTATGTATCTGTTTGACTATTGATGTACTTATGTAATTCTACCTTTATTTAGCGTTCCGTACCGAAAGGGTAAAATGGGACCCTATTACTGAGACTTCGCTGTATGTCTGTCTGTCCGTCTGTCACCAGGCTGTATCTCATGAACCGTGAAACTGTGATAGTTAGACAGTTGAAATTTTCACAGATGATGCTGCCGCCATAACAACAACTCTGTTGCTATAACAACAAATACTAAAAACAGAATAAAATATAATAATAATAATAAATAATTATAGGGGGCTCCCATAAAACAAACGGGATTTTTTTGCTCGTTTTAGCTAGATATTGATAAAGGTAACAGGTAGACGCTTGAAATATTCACAGAATATTTAGTTATATTTTTCTCATCTCTCCACTTTTCTCGATCTTGTACTAAATCCCGCCAATCCCTATAGAAAGCGTCCAAATCATCGCGCCATCGCTTCTTAGGCCTTCCACGGTGTCGCTTTCCATCCACAGGGATCCATCTAGTTACTACCCTAGCCCACCTATTTGGTTGCATGCGGGAGACATGATCCGCCCAATCCCACTTCATTTTGGCAGCCTTGATACCGACGTCAGCGATGTCAGTCCTTGAGCGCAGCGAGGTGTTCCGAATCCTGTCTATTCTTTTGACACCCAAAATGCTGCGCTCCATCGCTCATTGGCAAACCCCGAGCTTGGACTTTTGAGATTCAGTCAGTGACCAAGACTGGGCACCGTAGGTTAGGACAGGCAGAATACACATGTCGATGAGTTGACGTTTTAGTGATAATGGAAGGTCGACTTTCATGAACGTCTTCATGGACCAGTAGCTCTTCCAAGCATTGTCGATACGACGATCGATTTGTTTGTCCTGCCTGTTTTCGAAGGAAGCTAACTGGCCCAAGTAGATGTACCGTCTACCACCACCCTACGTTTCGTGCTATAGGTCATAATTTGAGTTTTTGATCGATTCATAATTAATCCAACCTCGAGGCTCGCTGTGCTTAGTTCTTGTAGCATTTCTTGTAACTCGGATGCATTTGGGGCAAAAAGAACTATGTCATCGGCGAACCGAAGGTTTGTAAGCCTCTGGCCGCCGACTTCAATACCCCTTGTTGCCCATGGGACTGCCAATGGTTTGAAAACTTCTTTTTTGATTAGAAACTGTGGACCGGAGGACTCTAATTTTATACTGGCCTGACTTTTTCTGTAAATTATTTTAGCTAAGTCGATGTATGTTTTGTCTATCTGTTGTCGTTCTAAAGCTGAGAATATTGCTGAATGTTTGACACTGTCAAAGGCTTTTGTATAATCCACAAAAGCCAGATACAGTGGTTTGTGGTACTCGTTATGCTTCTCTATAATTTGATTAAGTGTGTGTATATGGTCGGTAGTGGAGAAACCTGGTCTAAAGCGCGCTTGTTCTGGAGGTTGGTGGTTATCCAGTATGCCACTAATGCGTTTCTGAACGACTTTGATGAATGCTTTGTAAAGATGTGACACTGAACTGATGGGTCGATAATTACTGATGTCACTCTTGTCTCCCTTTTTGTGAAGGAGAATTATGTTTGAGTGACACATCTTCTCAGGCAGCTCAACGGTCTCCAGAATGGCATTATAAAGATTTGTTATGTGGGGTAACAAAACGTGGGCTCCGACTTTTAAGACTTCCGTCGTGACGCCATCCTCTCCAGGGCTCCTTTCATAACGCATTGTTTTAAGGGCATCATGTACTTCGCGAGCTGTTATAAAGGGGATGTCAGAGCGGGAATAATTAAATTTAACGTTTGTTTTTGCTGGATCCGATTACAAATTTCTATACAAATTAGTGCAAATTTCTTAATTTTTTTGTCTGTCGTTATGCTTGGTGTTAGTGCTATCTTTTAAACTATTTATCCAGGTTTTGCCTTTTGAGATTCCTTGTTTGGCTGTTCTTAAGTATGTGTTATTTTCTAGTGCAGCTTTAACCCTAAATGTGTTATATGTTCTTGAATCACGTCTGATACAACGTTTAACCTCCTTATCAAGTTTTCTATAATCCGATGAACCGATTTCTGTAACGAGACTCTTCTCAATAAGCTGTATCGATGTAGATGTTAACTTAAATTTGCTTTTCTTCGTAGATTTTATCTTATTACTGCAAGTATGTACTGCTTTAACAATGTTTTCGTGTTGTACCTCTGCGTTATCTGACTCATCTGTATTAAGGGTTTTGAAATAGTTTGTTAGTTCTAAAATTAATTTGTCGGAATTATACATAAGATTTTGTTTACTGTGTTTTACTATTTTATTTGTAAATAATGTTTTTCGGACTATTTTGAATTCAAATTTTAACATTGCACGTACTGGTCTATGATCTGAGGCGTATTTGATTTTATTGATGGTGCTAATGTCTTTAATGATGCGTTAATTAGATGTTAATATATAATCAATTTCGTTTTTGGTATTTGTATTGGGTGACACCCAAGTCCAACGCCTTTGCGGTTTCTTATCATAAAAACTGTTGGCTATGAACATGTTTTGTCCAAAGACGAATTGAATTAGGCAAGCTCCTTGCTCATTACGTGTCCCAAGGCCAAATTTACCTAGAACTTCAGTTTCACCGTCTGATTCTAGACGCGACCCTACCTTAGCGTTAAAATCTCCTAGAATTAAGGTCCAGGAGCCTCGATTTTCATGGCATACTTTGTTTAAAATGTCATAAAAGTCTTAAATTTCGTCATCTGTATGTGCTGATGTTGGAGTATAGACTTGAATTAGAGATAATGTCTTCGTAGGTGTTAGATGAAATTTTAGGACTGCAATTCTTTCAGAGTAGCCATTGAACGCTATAATGTTATTCTTCCACTTCTTAACAACCAAGAATCCTACACCATAAAGTCCTTGAGTTTTTCCGAAGTGGAAGAATACATTATCGTTCCGCTCCACTGTATGTTCTCCTAACCTTCGGGTTTTTGCGAGACCAACAATATCCCAGTTTATTTCTTTTAAAGCGTGTTCTAGCTCAATGAGTCGCTCGTCTTACATTATAAGTTAAAATGTTAAGCATATCGGTGTCCTTTACTTCGTAAGCTTTAGTCGTTTGTTGGTCGGATCTCACCTGCAGATTCTTGGCACCCCTGATTCCAGGGCCGGCATGAGCCCCGTCAACGCCAGCGCAGCCACTGGAGTCGCCGGGCACTTGGGGCCTTGATTGTTTAGTACTATCCATGTTGGGGGGGGGGGGGGGACCATAACCCGCCACGCCGATCCAGTTGCGTGTTGGCGGGTGGTTCGTCAGAGCCTCGTTCGTTGGTCGGCAGGGCGTACCGCTTGCAGGTGAGGTTGACTTGGGACCCGAGAGATGTTGGTTGGGCCCCCTTACGCCCCTTACGAATATTTAGTTATATATTCACTTAAAAAATAAATAATTAAATTAAAATAATACAACTATTTAAGGGGGGCTCCCATATAACAAATGTGATTTTTTGCCGTTTTATAGATAATGGTACGGAACCCTTCGTGCGCGAGTCCGACTTGCACTTGGCCAGTTTTATTTAATTAAATACAGAGGTCAGAAATATAGCTCACCACTATAAAAATCCCCATGATTGATATTATTAGATCTCTCATCTCTCTATACGAAGCGTAAAGATATAGAAGCGTAACGAAGGTAGTCAGAGGCAAGGTTTTTGGCAAGGTATAACATTACGTTTGAAACATGTCCTCGTGACAAGTTGCAAGTCCATACACTCTTATTAGAATACAAGGTCAATAGCACATTCCTTAACATCGTTGGTTATACAACATGCCGATTTCCTCACGATGTATTCCTTTATCGTTCGGAGCACGGAGCACGGCACACTCGTAGCATTGCACGTGCAAAAAGACAGAGAGAATACTATATTATGTACCTACATACACGTGAAGAGTAAGCTTTGTACTCCTTTTTATGCATATTGCACCCACGGAGGAGTGAGTTAAAAAGAGAGATGGTAAAATACTAAAGATAAAAAAACAGTCTAATTTTGACTATATTTTTTTTGTATGTTCCACTTTTTTCCTCCTGACATGAAAATCGGAGACTATAGCAAGCTGACATTTTGTATCTGTGTTTTAATCATTTCTATGATCTAAACTACTAACATGATATACCTACTTAAATACCTAATTTATTTTCTTATATTTTCAGGTCTTCCTTTGTTTTATCTAATTTTTTTTAATTACTACCTTTTATCTACTTACCTATTGATTAATGTGTTTGGCCACTAGTAGGTATTTAATGACATAGCGGTGAGGGACGCAGTCGCTATAATGTCTGATACAGGATTATAGGGAGTTGCAGAGTGTACATCTCTACACCATCCTCTCAAATTAATCTGCCTTAAGCTGAACGACATGGTCATGGCGAAAAACCAGTTACCAGGCGCACGAGAAAAATAGTTTAAACTATTGTTTAAACAGTCACCCTCGCTATAAAGTCATTCACCCTATTATGACTTGTAACCTATTTAACCCACAATTGGACAAACATGTAAAACATAACCCTTCACGCCTCCCACACCGGCACGCGACTCGCACGCGGCGGGCGAGCTACTAGCACGCGACTGGCACGCGACTAGCATGTCTATTTTCCACTAATTACGTTAGGATTAGGAATGGTCGATGTTTAGCAAATTAACAAGTAATCGAGTGAATGGTTCTCTGTTGTCTGTTATCGGTCATTGATTGTGTTTTTGGGTGTATTTGGTTTAGATAAAAGGCACGTGTCAACATGCTTAGCAAATGTCAACCACAGCTCGTGGGTTTTAAACAAGGAATTTAAACTCCATAATCCTTGGGTTTATAGTCTACTTTCTAAGAAGATATATGACGTGATGTAAGGTAACAAACAGTTTATAGAAAAAAAGAAGTATCTCTAACGTAGGTATCTCATTTTTGTTTATTTTTTATTTGCAATTTTTATGAGCAAAAATACTTGTATTTTCATTCTGATAATTCATATATTACATCGATGTTATCTAAGTAAGTAGGTCCCGCTTTAACAATAACAGTGCTTATCAGCGCATACATTTTTTTTCGTACCACTTGCTCAAAAAAGTGACATTCTATGCCACAAAAAGCGAACATAACAATAGTCATTTTAAATCTGTTAAAAACAGAGAAAGAAAATTGTACTGAATTTCATTCATCCTCTAGGGGGAGAATGTGATTTAAATTTGGAATACTTACCGAAATTTATACTAAACTACATCTGTGTTTACACCATTGAGTTTGTATATAAAGCATTATACATCTTTTTGAAAAAGGAATACGCATTCATCCGTCAGAGCCACAACCATCAACTTCCGGCATCTTATCTTCGTCCGTAACTCACGATGCACCACCACCACTATCTCCGACGTATACTATCTACAATGAAACGCAAGTTCCTCAGACGCAAGAACAGAGAAATACTCAAATCAACTCATCAACAATAAATGTACCAAACAAAAATGTAACTCTCTCTATCAATAATTGGACCAATGTTTCGAATGTTAACTTTTACTTTTAATTGTCATTATTTTTAATAAATGCTTATCTCATATTATTATTGTGTTAATTTTTTACGCAAATGGTACGAAAAGTAGAGTATTTTCCTCGGTGATAAAGCTGTCTTAGTCTTGGGTGAACTTAAATCCCTCGCTACACTCAGGACTCGTCTTAAATCCCTCGCTTCGCTCGTGATTCAAGTTTTTAACACCCTCGCTACGCTCGGGAGTAAACCTCGAGTCCTTCGTTACGCTCGCGATTTAAATCGTCACCCGCGACAGAAGACACTGCTTTATCCCCTTGGTTAATAATCTACTATTTTATTCATCATTAACTCGTCCACCTCTTACAGAGAGAGATGTCTATCGTGAAAGCGAAAAACATATATTTCATCTTTTATGTTTTTATGAAGTCAGGAGGTGTACACCAATAACAAAACATTATTTGAACTTGGAACATCAAAGCTTTGTCCGTTATTCGTTTGTTTAGATTGTCATTGGACATTGGACAAACAGTAACGTTCGACGTTTGAATCAAACAATAACATTGAAATATGAAAACTGTTTGTTTTCCCGCGGGCAATGCGACCACAACTGACAGAGCCATAGTGTAAAAAACAGTGGGGTAACTTGATTAAACAAATTTTAAAAAGTCTAAACCTCTAGATAATTTTGCATTTAGACAATGTTTTAGATGCTATCATTCATTATATAGTCGTAGTCAAAGGCTTGTTTATAAGAAAAGCGATAAAATGTAAACGTATGAAGTGGAAAGTTGAGATAAAGCACTAAAGGTCTAAAACTAGAACTTGTCGAAAACTGTAAATTTTATATTAATTTGAATGAATAGATATTCATTAAATTTGTATTATACAATTTACAGTGCATGCACCCTATCTCAACTTTCCAATTTGTATGTTTTAAACTGAAAACTAATTTGTTAACATGAAAGAGCCAAAAAAGTCTTGGTTCAATAAAAAACTTTGTGTATAGTTTGAGAGTCGGTCGTTTCGGTGCCGAGACGTGGACGCTCACGTAGGAGGCTGTGTAAAGGTTAAGAGTTGCACAAAGAGCCATGGAGCGTACCATGCTTGGCATTAGACTGTTAGATCAAGTTTTAAACGTCGAGATCCGTAGACGAACGAAGGTTCATCACGTTGGGATTCGAGTTATGGAGCTCAAATGGTCTTGGGCGGGACACTTGGCTAGACGTGGTGATGACAGATGGAGCAGGACAAAGACTGAATGGTGGCCGAGGAGCGTATAGAAGGGTACGACGACCAGCAGCGAGATGGGTGGACGACATCGTAAAGGTCGCGGGCCGTCAATGGGTGAGACTAGCGTAGGATCGTGGTGGATGGCACAAACTTGGGGAGGCCTATACCCAACAATGGGTGAAGTCAGGCTGTGGATGATGATGATGATGATAGTTTGAGAGACAAAACTTTAGGTAAAAAAACGTAGGTACATACGCGATAAATACCCGTTTTAATCAGTAATTATTTATATACAAAACTTTATTCAACATTACAGTCTGGTTAGTAGATCTACTGTGGCACCTCCGTCAATAGAACGAACTGCTAACAATAGTTGAAGAAGTTCACGATTCAATTTCCGAACGAATCCTTGCATTCGTCTACGACCGCATGCATAATGCGTTTGTTGTGTGGACGCGGCATTTAGGTACATTCTGAGTATTAAAAAACGAATTTTAAATCACCTTACCGTTTCGCTATATGTACATATATTTATTATAATTGTATACATGATAATTGAAGAATCTTTAATCTTTATGTTCGGCATATAACTTATCTTTCGTAATTATGAACGTGCTATGAACATAACAAGGTGTCTAATTAAACATTGTACACACGTTCTACGTTTTATTCTACTAAATCTTATCAAAAACATAAAAAAAATTTTTGTCGAAGATAAATTTTTATTAAAAAACAAAGAAGAGAGAATAGAATGGTAATAAAAAACATTCATTGAATTCAAAGAAGCAATTTAGCAGAAAATTTTCCGTTAAAAAAGTCATGTCCACACAAAACCGTTGTCGGATCGGAATATTTCGATTGATATTCAATTCGAGCGGGAAAGATCGCCTCGGGACATTGCCCAATTGAATTTGAAAACAGAACATCTCCCCTCCCATTGCCACCCACTGATGCCCTCTACTGGGGATACCATGCTTCCTTCATTGAAATGGGAGACTTTTTAGAGGTTGTATGCGTAAAAATTATTTCGTAGTTTGTTGTCGAGTTTCGCAAACTTTTGCTACACAGCTGCTTCGTCAAATTAATGCTATGTTTTTTTCAATTCCGACCGAAAGAAAGGGGTTTTATAAGAGGCTTTCGTGTGTATATTGGTGCGCTGTGCGGCATCATAATCTCTAAAAAGAATGAATCTATTTCCATGTGTTTTAATTGTTAGCTAGCAATGTACGAGATGGGTATAAGTGTGTAATTGTATTATCTGAGTGTACAATTGAAAAATAAGAAATCCTAGGTAATCATTTAATGTGGTCACCATAACTGCCCCGTGCCCAGTGCGGCCATTTTCCCGGCCATAGACAAGAGTTTTATTGTTTTTATATTTATTTATCCGACGGTGTTTTTGCGTTATTCTACCGTATCGTTTTTGGCGCGCTCCTTTATGACGTAGCAAAGGACGAACCTAGAAGCGATGATATTTTCTAGATAAGCCTAAAATGTAAAAAAATATTATTGAAAACCAAGGCATTCAGGGATGCCTTTACCAAACAATGGGACAACATATAATGGGAATACGTATAAGTACTTTATTTTATTTATTAATCAATAAAACAGATAACAATGCACTTAGCACTGAGTTAGCAGTAACTAAACTAAACACATCACAATATTGATCTAGATTGAAATCAAATTATACTAGAAAAAACATAGCTTGATCTCTGGGACAGCTGTCAGTAAAATCGCGCCTATGAAGTTCTGAATTTAACAGTACGGACAAACGTACCAGTCAATGTCATACTTTATGGGCATGCTGAGCTAATTATAGTGATGAGCGATGAATCATCGTGACCACAGATTATAAACTATCGATATTTTGTATAAAACTTAATTCAAAATTAATTTATCATTTAATTTAAAAAAAATAACATTATTTACAATAGTGAGTAAATAAAATCTAAATTCTAACCTACTCGTAACATTCCTTCCGACAACTTTGGGGTTCGAGAGAAGTTTGGCCGCGGCGTGTCTTCTTCCGCAAGATGGCGCCAACGCGCCGCCATCTTGTTTGACATGACCCATTCTCCTCAGTAAGAGTGCTAACGCCTTGTATACGCCACGTGTTTTCCGTTCTCATCACTTTGTTTTTGTTACTATTGCTGTTAATTTGTTAAGTTTATTTATTATTGTTAGTTTCTTTGTTTTTATTGTTTGTTTTCATTGGTTGTTGGCATAATGCTTGCGCTTGCGTGAATATTATGAGCGAGAAAACCAAAATGGTGGACCGCTATTACCCATGGCAAAAGTTTGTGACAGAGTTGCAGATGCTCTTGGCATTGGACGTGCGACAGTAATTCGCATCAGTAAAGAAAAATATGGCGAACCTTCAACCGCAGTATTGACTGAAGACGAGAAAAAAAGCTTTCAACGCCAAATAAAAAAACAAGAAAGGCTGCTCCTGTCACAAAAATTGACGACTTTGACGCCGCTGCGATTCGCAACCATGTATATGGTTATTATACACGGGGCGAATTACCTATATTAAAAAAACTGGCGGCGCTGCAGACTTGTTTAAAGGAAGCTTGCCGTCACTATCGAAGATTTTGAAAAATATAGGATTTTCCTACAAAAAAAGTGACAAAAGAAAAATTATAATGGAACGAACCGACATTGCTCTTGCTCGAGTGAATTTTCTCCGGGAAGTCAAAAAAAATACAAATTGGGACAAAGTTGTCTTTCTAGACGAGACATGGCTAAACGCCAATCATACCGTATCCAAAGCTTGGACCGATGATACGGCACAATCGACCACCAAAGTACCCGAAGGCAAAGGTCAGAGATTAATAATAACTCATGCTGGGACGTCATCTGGTTTTGTGCCTAATTGCCTATTGGCATTCAAATCTACAAAGACCAATGAATACCATGAAGAAATAAATTTTGAAAAATTTAAAGAGTGGTTTTTATAATTATTAGATAATTTGAAGGAGTTACATTATATAATTATGGATAACGCCCCATATCACTCGGTCCAAAAGCACAAAAACCAACTTCGGTAAACAGGAAGTTAGAAATAATTACATGGCTTCAAGAAAAAGGAATAGAGGCCAATGAAACAATGCTTAAAAACGAATTATTGAGACTCGTTGGTCTGCTCAAACCCAGCACACCAACGTATGTCTTAGATGACATAGCCCAAGAAAAGGGTGATAACGTCATAAGACTGCCTCCATATCACTGCCAGTATAATCCGATCGAGCTTATCTGGGCCCAAGTAAAAGGTTTGTTTGCTCGAATTTCAGTTAGACAGATTCATTATGTATTAACTCCTGTATAATTTATGATATTAAAATATGTTTTTCTTTCAAGGTTACGCTGCTAGACATAACAAAACACCGCCTTTCACGGCAAATAAAATGTTGCAGTTACTAAACACTGCGGTTGAAAATGTATCTGTAGAAGATTGGAAAAAGGTAGTTACCAAATGCAGAAAATTAATGGAAGAAGATTGGGAGCGGGACGTTCGATTTGATAATATTTGAGAACAAGAGTTCATTATAAATTTACAAGATTGCTCTAGCGATTCTGAAAGTGATTCGGATATTGATTTGGGATGTACTCCTTTGGAATAAATATATGTATGTATTAAAATATTCGTTTCATTTTACTACCCAAATCATAATATAATCCAATATACATATAATTATGGCAGACAGCCTTCGTGGCGAAGCGGTAGTGAACACGACTGCTGCGCAGGAGGTCGCGGGTTCGATCCTCGCTCAATGCAAATATTTGTATGCATGAATATGGGTTTTTGCATTGGTCTGGTCGTGCCTCGGAAAGCACGTTAAGCCGTCGGTCCCGGCTGCCATACGAATATCTAATGGCAGTTGTTACGGGTTGTTGGAGCCCTCAAAAGTCCAACAATTGGTCTTACTGCAAAGCTTCTATCGATAATTACTATCGAAATTTTTTTCTGTATCATAACAACCCTAGGAATGTCAGTTTAACAAATGTCGCAGAGATCAAGCTATGTTTTTTCAAGTATAGGTGAAAACGATAAAAAAAGTGTTACATGCATTAAAATTTAACAACCCTTAAACTAAATACCAACATACGCATTTAGTTAATTGAACAACATTACATATTTTTTATAAGGTACGACGCCAAAAGCATGGAACGAGGGCGTGGTGGTTCTGTTCTTCAAGAAAGGTGACAACACCTTGCTTAAGAATTACAGACCCATCTCGCTTTTGAGCCATGTTTATAAGCTGTTTTCAAGGGTCATCGCGAACCGTCTCGAACGCAGGTTTGATGACTTCCAGCCTCCCGAACAAGCCGGGTTCCGTAAAGGCTACAGTACCATAGACCACATACATACGCTGCGGCAAGTCATACAGAAGACCGAAGAGTATAACTTGCCGTGTATATGTCTCGCGTTTGTGAACTATGAGAAAGCCTTCGATTCGATCGAAACATGGGCAGTGCTTGAGTCTCTCCAACGATGCCTATCGGTACATCGAGTGTTGAAGTGTTTGTATAAAAACGCCACTATGTCAGTCCGAGTACAAGAACAGAGCTCGAAGGCGATTCCCTTAAAAAGAGGCGTAAGACAGGGAGATGTCATCTCTCCGAAACTGTTTACGACCGCATTGGAAGATGCCTTCAAGCTTCTGGAATGGAAAGGACTGGGCATCAATATTAACGGCGAATACTTCACTCACCTTCGGTTTGCCGACGATATTGTGGTCATGGCAAAGTCGATGGAAGAGCTCAGCACGATGCTCCAAGGCCTCAATCGAGTCTCCCAACGGGTAGGACTTAAAATGAACATGGACAAGACGAAAATCATGTCGAATGTCCATGTCGTCCCTGCCCCAGGTATGGTTGAGAACTCGGCTCTTGAAGTTGTCGACGCGTATGTATACCTAGGACAAACAGTCCAATTAGGTAGGTCCAACTTCGAGAAAGAGGTCAATCGTCGAATCCAACTCAGATGGGCAGCGTTTGGGAAACTTCGCAACGTCTTTTCGTCCAACATACCTCAGTGCCTTAAGACGAAAGTCTTCAATCAGTGTGTGTTACAAGTGATGACATATGGAACCGAGACGTAGTCCTTCACTATTGGCCTCATGAATAAGCTCAGAGTCGCTCAACGCGCTATGGAGAGGGCTATGCTCGGGGTTTCTCTACGGGATCGAATCAGAAATGAGGAGATACGTAGGAGAACTCAAGTCACCGACATAGCCCGACGGATTAGCATGTTGAAGTGGCAATGGGCAGGCCATATAGCGCGCAGAACAGATGGCCGTTGGGGCCGGAAGGTTCTCGAGTGGAGGCCACGGACCGGCAAGCGCAGCGTAGGACGTCCACCTACAAGATGGGCAGACGACTTGGTAAGAACCGCAGGTCGGCGTTGGATGCAGGCCGCTTCCAACCGCAGTTCCTGGAGATCAATGAGGGAGGCCTTTGTCCAGCAGTGGACGTCCTACGGCTGATATGATGATGATGATGATATATTTTTTCTATATTATACAAAGAAGCATAACATAATAGACGTGGCGTTTAACGCGCCGGCGAACACTGAGCGCAACTTCAATTCGGCCGCGTCAAAAACTTCGGCCTGAATATCCCTGTTTAGTGTCGTAGTTTGACCACGCAGAGCGACAGTGATGCAATAGAACGATTCTTAATTTGATTAGATTTTGACCGTGTTCCGTAATACAAAAAATGATGACAGAAAACTTGTTGTAATTTTCTCATTGTGTTGTTATTCTGTAACTAGACGATATAATATATGTTCCCATGACTAGGATACGTAAGATGTTGTTGTTTTTAATACGAAACAATTAGGTTGAAAACAGGTCTATTATGACGTAAAAACATGCAGAATGCGATACGCTTATATTTCATTTTAGGTAAGTATTTTGATCTAATATATGGTTGGGAACCTAGATAAATACTATTCAAATTAAAATAATACCTTATTAAGGTAGAAATATGCTCCAATTAGAAATGATCTTGGTAGTACATGTTGTATGGGCGATTGTCCCTCCGGTCTCCCCTTAAACCTACGGGTATTACATTAATAAAGATTTAGACGACACGTAGGTATGAGGAAAAGGATTGTTGAATTAACTAGGTAACTTCTACTTTGCCCTACCTTCCTCTCGTCCTTTCTTTACCTTTCTGTCTCTTCTTCATCCTTTGTTGGTTCCTTTGTTTTCCTTCGTTTGTTTTATTATTAGTAGTAGGTTGCCAAGGGAGCTGTGAGCTAAGGTCTCCACTCAGTGGTCTTCTCGATGAGAAGACGATGTGGTAGATCGAGACAGAGATGGCGGGACGAGTTCCAGAATGTCTGGAGACTATGGGGGGAAGCTTTGTCCAGCAGTGGGACAGAACTGGCTCGAAATAATAATAGTAGGTAAAGTAGTAGGCACCTGAAACCTCAACCGGTCACTGACCACCAAAGCTAGGAAAACCACAGAATTCGGCTGCAGACTCTTATCCACACAAATCGAACGTAGTCAGGTGAAACGAAGGTCCGACTATGATACGTCAGCGCGATTTAGAATAGCCACCCTCTTTTATCGTATCTATGACCATCTTAAACCATTTCCAACACTATCCAAACTGGTTCCTATTGTTGGGGAGATAGGGTTGATAGTGTAGGTAAGGGGTAAGATTGTATGATGTTCGGACGAATCAATTCAATAACATACGCGTTTGATACCGCGCTGGCCGTTGTTGATATAACTCAGATGTGGCCGTTGTGACACAATAGAATGTTTGCAGTTTGAAGACTTTTAGCTAAATTGTATGTTTGTACTAGCTTCTACCCACGAGTTTGAGCACGGTACGCAGATAGAAATGACTCGTGAGCTGGTTGTGTTTCTTTATACCACTAAGGTAGCAAACCAGCTTACGGCCCACCAGCGACTCCAGCGAGCGGTTACCGTAGCCTTTTAACGATTGTAACACCAAAGGTAAGTATTACGCGCGCATTGTGTAGTTACGAATAGGTAGATACGAGTTCTACGGAATAAAATACCGTGTTTAATTTCTAAGTCCTTTCAATAGTTATCTATTGGTTCTATAATTTCCATGGTTACTGACCTAAGGCAGGTGAACCAAAAAACCTTTCCATAACAATTTTGCTTCTATCGTTCTTAACATACCTAATTAGGTATTGCATAAGATAAGACTGAAAATTAAAAACGGTTTTCTTAGCTATAATTTATTTCGATAACCATCAATTTAGATGTTTCACATCTATAATTATATATTATTATATATTATATATATATATCCTATATATTATTCATCATACAGGTACATTTTTAAACCGATTTCAAAAAAGGAAGAGGTTCTCAAGCAGTGGCTTTTTTTAAATGTTTGTTACCTCAGAAGTTCAGAACTCCGTCATTCAGGAAAATATTTTTTTTATTTGATAGGTTAAACTTTCAGATTGGTCCCATAGAAATTTCATAATCGATTCAGTAGTTTGGTTAAGTCACAAAACATAGGTACTTGCTCAATGACCACGCGTGTGAAGTTGCGTGCGGAAGCTTGTGCAATAATAAAATAAAATTAATCACTTTTAAATAAATAGGTAGGTACCTAACTACCTACCTACCTTACCAAAATGTATTAACCTAAGTTAATGTTCCGGCTAAAATGGAATATCTAAACTGAAGGTCCATCTGGCAGGCAAAGCCCAAGCTCGGCATGATCGGTTTTTGGTCGTGTCAACTTCGCCAATTAAGTTTTTGGCGGTAGCAAGTGGCCACTTCTTGTCGGCCACCATCAATCACTGCCGGAAATTCTTAGGCTTGCTAAATTATTAGGAAACGAATGATCTTTGTACGTTTTTACGAATTAGGCAGAGTAGATAAATAAATTACCTATTAAAATTCTACTCGAAATTGTAAGGCCTAAATTTAGGAGCTAGAATATTATTTTACATCATGGGAACAAATTTTTGAATTGAAGGATGGAATGGAACCAAACCAAATAACCAACTCAAAAATTATGTTTTGAATGTCATCTACAGATTCAATAATTAAAATACATTAGTGATCTGCCATCTCTCCACATTTACAAAAAAAATGTACATGCACTTTATTCAGCGTGGTTCATTCAGTGAAATAACAGAGGACGCGGTATTGGAAGAACATGTGTTGAGCAATGATTTCCTGGACTTATTTTACCGTTTGTTTTTGCCTCTTTCAAAGATATAATAAAAATACAAAGAATTCTTCAAATATTTAAAATTCTGACGCTATTTTGATTTTGATTGGATTACGTCATTCTTACGTCACTGCCAGTAAAATGACGTATAACTGATTGACTGACATGACAGCTCTATAAGTTATGACAGCAAATCTGACGTAAAAGATTTTGACTTTTGACATTCATTGAATCGGGCGACGGCGAAGTGGCCGGTCGTAAAGCAAAGCAACGTGGTTTTATTTTTGATAAGAAGTACAAAAACATTCCAAACATGAAGGGAGAACAGAAAATTGACGTCCAGGCGCTGAAGGACATCGCCAACAAGCTCAGAATCGACAGTATCGTTGCCACAAACGCCTCAAAGTCCGGGTAAGTAGACCCTAACCTCAATAGCATGATGCCGGTTTTTGGCGCTCCATTGAAGGACTAATGAAGGTGAATAATTGCATTTCCTGTTAAAGGATTAGTCTTGGCTTTGTTGGAGTCTAATCGGGATCGATTAGAACATTAAAACAATAGTAATTTGATAAAAACTACTAGGTGCAAAATTCATGTCATTATTTTCATGAATAAATTTAAGTTGCCGGTAGTCTAAGGTCACGCTGTAGGTCGATTATTTATTAGCTATCGGACTTCAGTCTCCGAACCTATAAGTATGGAAATATCTGGTAAAGTTAAAGTAGCTTGTCAATCATAGTTGTTAGAATTTTACATGTTAGCCTCAAGGTCAGTTTATTAAATCACAGAGTGATTATACCCTCATTGATTATGTAAATATTATATCACAAGAAGACTGCAATCAACCAAACATTATCCAGTTAATATCAACCTTATTCCATTAGTACAAAGCTGATATTTATTTGCGTTGTAATACAATCATGACATGTTTATAATGGCAAGATAGGTACTGATTCATGCCTACAAAATATAAAATGCCTGTACCTGGTAAAGTTACTTGCAGTATTTGGAATGATTAATAATTAAGTATCTATACATTTTTTGTCGAAGTAATGTTAAAGGAAATCCTGTTGAAGCTAGGAATAAAACAAAAAAAATACATCAGTTCTTCTGGGATATATTGTAAAACAAATTCCTAAAAAGCTTGTAGTTTGCCTCCTTGCAGCTTAATTCTAGTGACACACAACAATGTTAAGTAAGGCCACATTTTCATTTTTTTTTTAATTGTACTTACTATCCTAAGCTAATCTTTGAATCACTTAAAGACAGACTACTTCCTCTGTTGTAGTCTAAGGCTGCCTGTCCACTGGAGCAGAGAGAAAGTAGGAGCAAAATTAACCAATCTTGTTCCTCTTTTCTCCTCTTTGCTCCAGTGGACAGGCAGCCTTAGGGTTATGCTAATAACAACAGCAAAATGAGGCTCAGTTAAGTTTCAGGATAATTATATTTCCTTGAATTTCCTAAGGAATTCTAAATAGAACATAAGTTGTTTTACTGCAATTTATTTACCTATCTATGTTTCCTTATTACCTATTTGATCAAATAATATTAACATCACATAGTCTTTTTATAGCACTGAGGTGGCAAACACTCAGAACAGAAGACTCCCCTATATAAACGAGGGGTTTGTATATCTGCCTAGCATCATAGTTCCCAAACTGTTAGAACGATTTGTATGCTATTTCTTAAAATCGTTATCTAGTATAACTGGGTTGGTTCATAGCTATGTCAGTTGTTAACCCCTAACGCCAAAGGAGGATGTCGGAGTAAATTTTTTATTTATACCTGCATATTGAGTCAATAATTCAGGAATAAATAAATAAATTTTGCTGGATATTGCACACAGCGCTATCTAGCCCCAAACTAAGCACAGCTTGTACTATGGGAGCCAGATAACTGATAGAATACTTATATAGTTTTTTGCTGTAAATACATACTTATACATATAGAAAATCATGTAGACCCAGAACAAATAGGTATCTGTAGATGTTGCAAACATTTGTTCCGCGGCGGGATCCAAACCAGCACCTTCGCCATCTCGCCCACTGCACCACGATGGTTGTCGAATGTGTTATAATTGAGTAACCTTTATTTGCCTTCCACAAGACCTTGAACTATGCTATCAGCACCACTTGAGTTGCTGTCTGATAGGATAGGATAGGCTCATACATTCATTATATATATATACTTACCTACTTATGCATAGTTTATCACCAAGATAATTTGCATGTGAACAAACCTGCTTTAAATACTAGTTATATAAGACATAAATCATAAAGCTTTTAAAATAAATGATTGTCCAATAAAGATAAGTATTCCCACTAATATTATAAATGTGAAAGTTTGGATTTTTGTATGGATGTTGACTCCTCTCTAACGTTAAAACTACTGAAACGATTTAGCTGAAATTTGCAACATAGATTGGAGGCCTTTTTGATCGAGCTAAGCGAGATCTCTAAATCAACTCGGGAAAATCGGCGTTGTATATAATGTATGTTTGTTTGTCCGAAGATAACGTTCGAAGTGTTTATCCGATCATCGTGAAATTTGGTATATAGGTAGGTAGTGATGGCACAATTTTGGTGTGACTAAAGGAGCTAAAAATGTGAAGGGGTTTTTGAGATATTGGGGTTCTAGAGGGGTAAAAAAAACAAAATGGAACTATCTGGTCAAATGGCACATCTAATAAAAAAGCATTTGTGAGTACATTTTGATCCTGTATTTATTTTTATATTTTTTAAATTATTAGCCATAATAAAAACTAAACTTTGACATAATTTACATGGTGCACCAGTGACCCCACAGTGCTGAAATTTGGTATGTGTTTTAGTGACACAAATATAGGGAAAAGTCTGAAATCCAGAATAACTGCAATTTCTACCCCAAAAAAGAATAAACCAAATTACATGAACTCCCGTTACCTGTAATTTTCATGAAACTGTATGTCAAGTAGGTTGGTTATGGATTACGTGGCACTATTTTGATAGTCTGATTTTATGGGAGACTCGCGAGATCTCAGTTGGGGGCGAACCACTAGTTATATTGGTTCTATGTAGAAATAAAGAGTTATCCATCTATCTATCGATTAGATGTGAAATGAAATAGTATTTATTGTATGAAAAACATGAGATTAGACTTACTGTTTAGGTGGACTGGTAAGCTAAATTCATCTCTTAGTTACATAAGTAATTATATCTTAAACAAGTATTGCAAATTCTAATCTCATTGTATTCTTGATAAGCTCTTTCCCTTCAGTGGTTGTTGCCTGCAACTAATAAATTACACTGTAAATCATTTATAAAAAGGTTAACATATTACCTATGTAGATTCCAAATAGTTTGGCAATCTTATGTCAATAGAATTTTATTCATTAAAATGATAAGTTTTACATCTGTTCCAACAAAACAAAGCCAGTAAATTATTTTTATATTATACGACCTGGCGATGGAACAAGCATATGGCCCGCCTGAGTGGTAACCATCGCCTTGAACAAAGTATTGCCTCGCAAGTCACGCGCCTTAAGAACGTGCCCTACGGCTACGATGCAATGCCCTAGTGTTAAGTAAATGTTATTACTTGTAGGAACTTAACCTATGACGTGATGATCCTTTATTTAGGGAGGTCTACATGAGATAGCAACATTTACTTGGTTAAGTTTAAAGGACATTAGAAATAAAGGCTTAGATGAGCATATCGCACCATCGCTTGGAGTAGCGATTGAGGGATGAGGATTATACCCAGCCAGAATGGCCTGGCATGCTGCTTATAATGATGTATGAATATTCATACATCTTTCTGCTCTTCAAAAAATGTCCCTACCCCTCAGCAATAAGACGTTGTGTTGTAGACACCCGACATCATGCGCGTCCATGGCAGAGATAATGTCAGTGCTGTTCTTCCACACCATGCGGTACAAGATCTCCGCGCCCCGCGATGCTTCCTCAGACCGATTCATTCTGTCCAAGGTATATTACTTACTGCATTACTATTTTCTAAGATTTATTCTTTCTTAAGATTTTCAAAATCATCCCAAAAATAGCGAAACAGGCGGGATTTGAACCCGCAACCTTCTCCTTGATACGAGAACGCGATACCAATTTGGCCACAGGCTCTCTGCCCGTCTAAAACTAAATAGTGGATTTACAGCTCAAAGTGCAGTTAGCTTCATCTATAGAAGAACCTAATTTTGGGTGTGGTCAGGTGCCATTACCTAGATTTTAAGATCCTATTGTCCACTTGTTTATGCAAGTAAATATCTTGTATCTTAATGACTGGTGTGTTGATGATACCAGGAATCTAGACCAATAGGCGTTATTATGACTTGCACTGTTACCGTCTCTCAAATATAAAAATACGCCTATTACAGGGGTTAACAGGAAAATGAATGTTCCTTCTTTTTAAGCTGTGCAAGTAAGCTATTTGAACTCCTGAAACTGTTTGTATTGAGCAATCTCATTGGACAATGGATTTTGAAAGCTTGCTCCCCGCACTGTGTGAAAGCAAATCTTAATAACCATTTATTCCTCTCAGGGTCACGCCGCTCCAATCCTATACGCCGCGTGGGCTGAGGCCGGTCTCTTCCCTGTCGAGGACCTGAAGAACCTGCGCAAACTGGACTCTGACCTGGAGGGACACCCCACCCCCCGCCTGAACTTCGTGGACGTGGGAACTGGCTCCCTCGGCCAGGGTCTGGCTGTGGCGGCCGGTATGGCGTATGTTGGGAAGTACTTTGATCAGGCACCTTACAGGTAAGGAATATCATTATTATATCATATTTATCGTGTTGAAAGAATTAGCCAGTCTGGACACTGCGTTACCGTGCCCCAGCTGTTTACGAGATGATCCCTGAGAAGGCTTCTTTCTTGCACCCTAATAGATACCTATAACAAAACACTATTCAAAAATAGTTTGTGTTTGTCCAATTGACATGTCAAAAGAAGAGTAAAAATATGTTAGTTAGGTTATATGGAAGAGTATTTGGTCTATTCCAGGGTGTACTGCCTGGTGGGAGACGGCGAGGCGGCCGAGGGCTCCATCTGGGAGTCGCTGCACTTCGCGTCGCACTACAAGCTAGACAACCTAGTCGTCATCTTCGACGTGAACCGACTGGGGCAGTCCGAGCCCACCTCGCTTCAACACCAGGTGACATTCTAATTGTATATGACTCATCATCATCAGCCCACATTACTCCACTGCTGGATAAAGGCCTCTACACACCAAAGTCGCCGGCCCGCCGCCAGCACAACCCGGCGGGTTAGCCCGGTGGCGGTTTCAGAACCGCCAGTTCCGTTTGCATAATTAAGCGAGCTCGTCGTAGTCGTATGACGTCCTCTCCAAAATGTTGTGCCCAACAGGGTCCATAATGAACATGTACCTACAAATTACCACCTATTATAACATTTTGGAATACAAAAAAATGAAACAACATAACATCCATATAACTTTTAAGGATAAAAACATTATTTTTAATAAACGATTGAATAAAGTGCAAGCTGATGACATATCCTAGAATCATAAATTCGAAGAAATTTTTAAGGTTCTGCATAAAGGGTAAGAGGTCCGAGGAAATCCGTCAATGGTGATTAATATAAATCATTATAAATAAGGGATTTATCGCAGTGAACCTTAATTAGGGTGAGTGCGATCCGCTCCGCACTGCGTCTCGTCTCGCATTAATATTGTTGTGAGCTATATTATATTATTAAAGTCGTTGTTCTCAATCAGTTGGAGGTGTACGATGCCCGTATGAAAGCGTTCGGGCTGAACTCCATCGTGGTGGACGGGCACGACGTGTCAGAGCTGGCGAAGGCGCTGGACTGCGCCGCGGCCACCAGCGGCGCGCCCACCGCGCTCGTCGCCAAGACTTACAAGGGAAAGGGCTTCCCCGGGATCGAGGACCTAGAGAACTGGCACGGCAAGGCGCTCGGCGCGGACGGGGATAAGATCATCAAGGTACATACCATTACACATTTATAGTATCAAGGTGTTATTGAAAGACCAGCGCACGTTCTAATGTCCTGCAGATGCTGGAATCTTTTTGCAACCTATTTGTGTACCTAGCTTTAAGTTGTTTTATGTACATGTAGTGTTGATATACTGTATTATTTTTAGTAGTTATTATGAGTTGCAAATAAAAATCAGGATATGATCTGATTTGAACGGCCATTTTAACAGCAATGTTGTCTTGTTTTAATGTCTTGCACTCATCGAGAATACCTCAGCTGGGGCCGTTGCCAGGATGGGGATAGGAGAGAAGCCAGAGTAGCCCAGGTACATGTTTATACCTTCTGTAGGCGGCAACTGAAGGGAGCAAACCCTTGACAGATACGTCGACCTCGCCGGCGAGGTCGGTGTATCTGAGAAGTGTTTGCTCTGTCTAATGTAGATGACTCAGAAATCACTTCCGCGTTAGTGGAGGTGATTTCGTCATCCGGGTCTCCGAGGACGTGTCTCGGACGACGGAGGATAGTGAGCGCTCGCTCGGCCAGTTCGCCGTTTAAATAGTAGACTCCGTCTAACGCCGAACAATGGCGCTTACGTTCCGTTGAAGTCCAATCACAGCTGACCTCTGTTATTCTGTTTTGTGCGCTATTCAAATTCATGAATAGTGAGATCCGTTCGGATGCGAAGTATATAGTTTAACAGCCTTTGTAAAAAAATATAGAAAATAAAGGAGTCGCCACTATCAAGCGACGAGACATTTTAAACATTTGTAGTGACAGATACACGACTGATTGATGTACAATACTGGCGCATGACAATTTAGAAGATGGAAAACATTTATTCAAAACCACACTGTAAAACAAAGAAAAAACAACAACAATAACATCTCATTTAAGCACTAACAAACTTAAAAACTGTTAGGGGATGAATTGGTACTCAGCTCAGCATGATGGTACAGCATGTTAATATGCCGCAGCGCTGCTCTTCCGCTTTAAAAGGGCTGTCTGCGTTTTATAATTTTAGTTCCTTTTCAAAACATTGTTGGCAAGCAGTAGTATGTTAAATGTATTTTGTATTGCAGCACCTGCAGGCTCAGATGAAGTCGTCGACGGTGTCGCTGAAGCCGCGCGCGCCGCTGGGCGAGGCGCCGCGCGTGCACCTGGCGGACATCACGCTGTCGTCGCCGCCGCAGTACAAGGCGGGGGAGCTGGTCGCCACGCGCCTCGCCTACGGCACCGCTCTCAAGAAGATCGCAGACACCAACATGCGGTGAGCGCTATTTTCACTAGAAACGGGATATTTATCATAATTTATATATGTCGGAGGCAGCAGCACTGTCTCCATCAGCTATGATAGGCTATTTCCTAGTGGGCGGGTGGGTAGTGGGTAATGTCAGTTCAAACGATACACATGCAATTTACAGAAACAACGTCTAATCGTAACTTTACAAAATGAACACTAATCACACTGTATAATAACCAGTGATCGGAATAGGTAGAGCTATTTTGTGTTCTTGTCATATGTAAGAATAATATGGATATTCCCAAAATCCCGGGATTTGCTTTTTAAGTAGAAAAATAATAAAAAGCTATTTACGCCTTAAGGAGTAATGAAAGAATACACTTCCTCTCCGACGGGCAAGTATAAGGACGGGTTTAAGGATAGTATACTAAATAGATTGAAACTTGATTCATTAAACCACATATATTTTTTTATGTAACAATTTCTTATATTCATACAAGACTCAACAATCATTTAACATTATCATTCTGAAGTTGTACAAGAACATATTACCATACAAATTATTTGTTCCTCAAAAAATTAAAATATGCAAACAGAACAAGCTATATGTATTTACAATAAAATCCTGATTAAATTGATCAACACGTTAAACAATAATTTAATTATTCAAACAAAAAATGTCATTCTTGGAGAATTTGAAGAAAAATTGTCAAAAAATGTAGTAAATGATGAAATTTTGTCTACAAATTTGTTCCACTAACATCCACAGATGTCGAACGCTCCTTTTCTTTTTACATCTAACACCCATTTATATGTAGAAAAGGAGCGTTCGACATCTGACTGAAGCTCAAGGCGAACTAGACCAAGAAATTATCTATTTCTTGGTCTAGTTCGTCTTGAGCTTTAGTGGAAAACTGAGTACCTAAGGTTAAAATATATTACCATTCATCATATCAGCCGTAGGACGTTCACTGCTGGACAAAGGCCTCCCCTCATTGATCTCCAGGAACTGCGGTTGGAAGCGGCCTGCAGCCAACGCCGACCTGCGGTTCTTACCAAGTCGTCTGCCCATCTTGTAGGTGGACGTCCTACGCTGCGCTTACCGGTCCGTGGCCTCCATTCGATAACTTTCCGGCCCCATCGGCCATCTGTTCTGCGCGCTATATGGCCTGCCCATTGCCACTTCAACATGCTAATCCGTCGGGCTAAGTCGGTGACTTGAGTTCTCCTACGTATCTCCTCATTTCTGATTCGATCCCGTAGAGAAACCCCGAGCATAGCCCTTTCCATAGCTCGTTGAGCGACTCTGAGCTTATTCATAAGGCCAATAGTGAAGGACCACGTCTCAGTTCCATATGTCATCACTGGTAACACACACTGATTGAAGACTTTCGTCTTAAGGCACTGAGGTATGTTAGACGAAAAGGCGTTGCGAAGTTTCCCAAACGCTCCCCATCCGAGTTGGATTCGACGATTGACCTCTTTCTCGAAGTTAGACCTACCTAATTGGACTGTTTGTCCTAGGTATACATACACGTCGACAACTTCAAGAGCCGAGTTCTCAACCATGACTGGGGCAGGGACGACATGGACATTCGACATGATTTTCGTCTTGTCCATGTTCATTTTAAGTCCTACCCGTTGGGAGACTCGATTGAGGCCTTGGAGCATCGTGCTGAGCTCTTCCATCGACTTTGCCATGACCACAATATCGTCGGCAAACCGAAGGTGAGTGATGTATTCGCCGTTAATATTGATGCCCAGTCCTTTCCATTTCAGAAGCTTGAAGGCATCTTCCAATGCGGTCGTAAATAGTTTCGGAGAGATGACATCTCCCTGTCTTACGCCTCTTTTTAAGGGAATCGCCTTCGAGCTCTGTTCGTGTACTCGGACTGACATAGTGGCGTTTTTATACAAACACTTCAACACTTCGATGTACCGATAGTCAATACGGCATCGTTGGAGACACTCAAGCACTGCCCATGTTTCGATCGAATCGAAGGCTTTCTCATAGTCCACAAACGCGGGATATAGCGGCAAGTTATACTCTTCGGTCTTCTGTATGACTTGCCGCAGCGTATGTATGTGGTCTATGGTACTGTAGCCTTTACGGAACCCGGCATGTTCGGGAGGCTGGAAGTCATCAAACCTGCGTTCGAGACGGTTCGCGATGACCCTCGAAAACAGCTTATAAACATGGCTCAAAAGCGAGATGGGTCTGTAATTCTTAAGCAAGGTGTTGTCACCTTTCTTAAAGGACAGAACCACCACGCCCTCGTTCCATGCTTTTGGCGTCGTACCTTCAAGCAAGGCGGAATTAAAGAGCTTCTGAAGGACTTTAAGTACCAGTGATCCACCCGCTTTCAGAAGCTCTGAAGTGATTCCGTCCTCACCCGGCGCCTTGTCGTTCTTAAGCTGTTTCAAGGCCATCCTGATCGCATACAGGCTGATGTCCGGAATATCTTCGGTATAATGTCGGGTCAGTTTGGCTCTTGGGTCGTTGGCCGCACTGCAAACAGGTTTAGTGACCGAATCGTAGAGCTGTCCATAGAACCTTTCGACTTCCCTTAATACTTCCGCTTTACTTTACGTTATGCTGCCATCTTCCCTCTTCAGCTTCGTCATGCGGCTCTGCCCAATAGAATTATCTCTCGCGAACACTTTGGAGCCTTTAATACGAGATGTATTAAAGGTACGAATATCGTGCCGCAAGGATTTCCAAATCTTTCTATTGAGCTGCCTATGTGACTGAGCATCATCGGGAGACTGCAGTCGCAAAGAACGTCGTTCAGCCATGAGGTTAAGGGTGTCATCAGAGAGTTTCTGAGGTCTATTGGTACGGGGGGTCTTAAAGAACTGGGACCCCACCGTATGGACGGTTTCTACGAACCTGTTATTGATCTCGTCCACTGATGCATCTACTTCTAGACAGTCAAAGCGATTTGCAAGTTCGAGTTGAAAGCTCTCGAGGTTTTGGATATGTGCGCGAGTGGGTCGGAGCGTAGATTTCATCAAACGGGACCTTTCAAGTTTATCGTTCATATTCAATGTGGCTCTAACAATTCGGTGATCACTGCCGGTTTTCACCCTGTGAATCACAGAGACATCATTGAATATCCGTTTCTTGTTGGTCAAGATGAAATCAATCTCATTTCTCAATCTCATATTACCATTATTTTTTCTAAATTTTCTAATGTTAGTCTTTTTCTTTTTACATCTAACACCCATTTATATGTAGAAAAGGAGCGTTCGACATCTGTGGATGTTAGTGGAACAAACTTATATGACAAAATTTCATCATTTATTGAGAATTTTTTTTCAAATACTCTGAGGATATCAATGTCAGGATTCCTATCCAAAACTTTTTCAATTTTTATTCTATCAGAATCACACTCATTTAAAGCAGCTCTGACTTGATCAAAATCCTAAAATGAGTCGCTTAATGTTAAATTTCGTTTCTGCAACTCTTTTAAATAAAGTTAAATAATCGTATAATGATTTTCTATATACACTAATTGATTCCGTAAATTCTCTTTTTCTAGAATATTTTTCGCATTTCGTATTGCCATTGATTCAAAGCTGTTTAATCGAGAAACAACATTCATTATTTCTTCATAATATTTTCTATAATACGATGCAGCTTCAAGCAATTCCGGAGGATAAGTCGGAATCTAATGGAATATCCATATTAACATCAATGTTTGCGGTCAATGAACCTAAACAGCTCTACCTACTCCGATCACTGATAATAACTAAGTACGGCTGGCTAGAGCTACAAGTAGGTACGACACGGAACGCGGACACTTCGCCGTATAAGTAGTAGACTAACGCCAAAAAGTGGTGCTTGTGTTCCATTGAAGTCCAATCCGGATGCGACATATTATATGATATATTAGCTGTTGCCCGCGACTTTCTACGCGTTACATTACTAAATGTGTAGGTAACCTAGAAATAAATCTAAACTCACTGTTGCAACTTTACTTGACACCCTATTTTTATCTCATGGGAATTGATTTATGGGATAAAGTAGCCTACGGGTTAATCTACGTAAATACTAAATTTCATCGAAATCGGTTCAGCCGTTACGACGTGTTTGAGTAACAAACAAATAAATAAACAAACATCCAAACTTTCGCATTTTTATAACATTAGTGTGATTTTTTTCGCCATGGCGCAGTGAGCGAATAGCCGGCTGAGACGCATGATATTACGGGTTCGATTCCCGCTGCGGGACAAATGTTTGCATGGTCTACAGATATTTGTTCTGGGGATTTTTCTATATATTATAAGTGAGTATTTACAAATAAAAAGTATTTATGTAGGTATTCTATCAGTTATCTTGTTCTCATAATACAAGCGTTGCTTAGTTTGGAGCTAGATGGTGTGGAGAGGATCCCCGCATCACTCCCTTCCGAAGACCGTCACTACGGGCGATAAATATCTGGAAAATGGACTTGCCTACCAGATCGTGTAGTACGTATCGGAGGATGTGTGAACGTAGGTATAGGGTCAGCATCAAGAGAAGGCTCAAGTGGCGGTGCAGTAGGCGACAAAATGTAAGCTGGTTTCAGGCGGTCTATTGAAAAGGTCATCGCTTTACCCTTAACCAAGATTTTGAAGACCTTGCCCCCGCGTCGCTTTCTCTTGATCTTGACCCTATACCTACGTTCACACATCCTCCGATACGTACTACACGATCTGGTAGGTAAGTCCATTTTCCAGATATTTATCGCCCGTAGTGACTGTCTTCGGAAGGGAGTGATGTGGGGATCCTCTCCACATTTCCAGAGAGCTAGCAGGTTGGGAGGCGATCAGCGTTTGCAGGTTGCTGGGTAGACGACTGCACCATATACTACGGATAAAATCATCAGGAACGGTAGTTCCAGCAAGGCTCTGTAGATGATGAAGAAACTGCGAGGGTTTTCTATTACCCAGCTCTTCGTGCATTAGTAACTGCTGGGTTTTCCGCTCACGTGATGCTGATAAGCGCTTGATCAGTTCCTCTTTAAGCTTCTCATATTTGTTGGTCGCTGGAGGAGCAGTGATAATATCCTTCACTTCCGTAGAATATTGAGGATCCAGGTGGCTGACGACATAATAAAATTTTGTCGTATCCGCAGTGATGTTGGATATAGAAAATTGTCCCTCAATCTGCGCGAACCATATTTCGGGCTCCTCTGGCCAAAACGCGGGTACTCGTATGCCAACTTTAAATAATTCTCGTGGGTCAGTGGAAACGAGCCCGCTACGATCTGACGCCGACGTAGTCGTTTCTTCTGAGCCTTTATCTCTACTCATTGTATCGTACCTTATAGTGTTCTGCAGGGGTCACCAGTTGTAGGAGGTCGGGTGTGTTCAGATGTTGGTAGTAGAAGAAAAATAGTCCAGATAAAAGTTTACAAGTGGGTAGGTATATTGTTCTTTCACAAGTTCGCAACAATCGTTCGATACACAACACTCAGTACAGTTTTTATTAGAAGGAAATAGGTAGGTACACAACACAAACAATCGAAGATAAAATAACGAAAGAAAGTTTTTAAGCAAAGCACGTAATTGCTGAATAAGCAAGCCGGCGGTACAGAGCGGTATAGCGTGTGCGTTGCACTAGCGATTTCATCCGACTGCTCGGTGCGTGGAACCAACAGTCAATGCGAGCCGAGAAGCGCGTGACCTCGACGATGACTGGTAAACCAGTTATTTGATGCGCGCGCGGCTCCAGTACAATAAATATCGGATGACACGCCGTTCGTCGTGTTATCGTACTAAAGCAAATATTAAATAAATAAATATGTATGTAATTAATATGTGTATATATGTCATTTATGTGTAGGTTAGAGAATTATTTTTATATAAATATAAGTTATTTAAAGTAATGTGGAGAGGATCCCCACAATGGCGCTGTGTGAAATTTCGAGCATTATTTATATTTGTTTATATCCATGATAGTTTGAAAGGTTATGCGGTGAGCGCAACACACGCAACTGAAAGCAGAATGGGCAGATATAGGGAAACCACCAATAGCATTAACTTTAATGTCGATGAATGTTGTTCCAATTGAAAATATCTATCCAACGACATTGTATCACACATAGATACGAACAGATGTAAAGTTTAGTACAACTAGTGAAAACAGTTATTAAGACCTATGGAATCTCGGATCCATTTGTTCGGAGCTTCGACCGACTTGACCTGAGATCACAAAAGCGCGCCTGTTTTCGCTCGTTGTTCCTATTCTGTGATTATATGTCACTAATATTGGGAGGTTCCATACATTGTTGCCCATCCTCTTTTATACGATCTTTGACAAATAATAATCAGCGATATGAAATTGACAACTTTAAAAAAATGTTTTTTTATAAGAAAAGAAAGCGTTACTGTGTGGGCACCAATTTTTTTTTATTTTTATATTGATGCTAGCCAAGCGTTTGACCATTACCTCACCTGATGGTAATTGAAGGTGTGATCGAAGATGGAGCACGCTTGCCTAGAAAGAACCAAAAATAAAAATAATTTATAGATTTCTCATATCATCGTGATTTTAATTATTTTTCTGAATATTATTTTACTTTTTTACGATTTGACGTTCGTTAATGTACCAATACCTATATATGAATAAATGAACTGATTTATAGTTCCAATTCAACAACCTAAAGACAGAAAATATCAAAAAGAAGATAAGTACTGCAGTGAAATATAAAATGTCTCAAATTTTCGATAATACAGGAAATTGTACACTGGTAACCATCCCATTGCCTTGGAGGTCACGCACCTTAAGAATGTGCTGCTATACGCCGGCTTGAACTAAACCCTTGATATGCCGGAACGCAATCCACGCGAAACATTATAGAGTTTCTATGTGTCTGGAATCTAGGCATACCATAGGATAATAACCATTTTCTGTTTACTTTGCAGTGTGATTGCTCTGGACGGTGACACCAAGAACTCCACCTTCAGTGACAAGCTGCGCAACGCATACCCTGACAGGTAAATTAGCAAGATTTTTTCTTTAGTTAAAATGCCATTACTAGACCCATCTGTTCCTAGATCCATGATCAATAATAATAGTCTCGTGTTTAAGAGCTGTTTTCGGTGTAACTGATGAGACTATCCATTTGTCTTGTAGTGTGAGCGCACACCTCACCATAATTAGTCATACCATAGCTTAGCACATTGTATTGTATTAGATACAACTGATTACGCCTCGGACTAATAAACACGTCTACGTCATGCAAGTCTTTCACTATACTTTGCTCCACAAGCCCTCATATTATTACAGTCTCGTTCTGAAGGCCGCTGGCGCACTCCACGAGCCCATCCGCGCGCCGAAGAGCGTGCGTGCGACTGGTGGGCTTAAGAATATATGATATAATATATATATGCAACTGTCTCACTCACTCCATGTGAAAATACCCGCAGTGCGAGAAGGACGGCGCGAGATCGAAAACCAAATAAAATTGCATAAAATAATTATTTATTTATAACAAAACTATGTATGAAATGGGTTATATGAAAAATTTAAACACATGTGCTACGCGTCATATAAATATCGATAAGTTTGTAAGTTTTAGACATGGCTTTTCTATCGTGAAAATTTTAAACATTCGTGTTTTTGCTACACATAGTCACTAACTTATGTCCTCTACTCCTATATATATTGATTACAAAGTAAATGATGCTGTATTACTGGTAATATAGGATCATACGAAGCAGTAGACCCTTAATGCTGTCTCATATATCTCCCTGTACAGTATGATCTATCTTATCAGGCTCAAGTAGCTTATGGTATTTTCTTGTCTCTTTCTCTTCGTTAAAAATGAATAGTATATGAAATATGTAATGCGTAAACAGATACATCGAGTGCTTCATAGCGGAGCAGAACCTGGTGGGAGTGGCGACGGGCGCCGCGTGCCGCGACCGCGCCGTCGTCTTCGCGTCTACCTTCGCAGCCTTCTTCACCAGGACCTTTGACCAGGTTAATATATAAACAAAATTCCTTTATTGCAGGCACAAAATATACCAACGACCCATATCACACCATCATCATCTCAGCCTGTCTGCAGCCACTGATAGGTATAGGCCTCCTGTTTATTACGCTATTCTTTTCGGTTCCTTGCGAGTCTCATCCATTACCTCCTCCGTCTACCCATATCACACAAACAAAAAATAAAATACAACCAAATTAAAACCTTCCTGCTTGAAAGTCTGTTACAAAATACAAAATATGGAACAAAGCAAAGGGTCCAGTGTAGTCATTTATTATTTCCGTCCAACGGAAATCTAGTGGTTATTGAATGTCTATGACGATCTGTTGTTCCGCACCACAGTCACAGCCACTCTCACAGACAGTTTTTTTTAAATAGCATCAAAAAACTTAGGAAAGTCTCAAAAGAGGTAGCGCCTTAGTAAAGAAACAAGCAATTTCATTTCAGTAATTGAAATATTTTTTCTTGTGGTAGAGCTTTTGTGAACGGGCTCGAGGAAGTGGGCACCACCGCCTTACCTTTATCTGCCGCCAAATAGTAGTACTTGTGCTGCTGTGTTCCGGTTAGATGGTAATGGTATGTTCCTGTAATTACTGGCGCATAGGCATAACAGCTAAGTCCTATAGTATGGCAACGTATCCACATAGAGATCAAGACAACATAATGGTTTGTTTTGAATTTTATGTGGATATCCATGGGCTGCAGTAGCCACTTAACATCTGGTGGACTGCATACTCGTTTGCCATATGAGAAACATAAAAAAAACTTGAGAGGTGTCAAGGGACACCCGGATGGAACGAAGTTCCTTTCGATTAATTAGTGAAGGAATTGGAATAAAATGTTATTTTTTTAAGTTATAATAATATTTTTTATTATTAACAAAATACACTTAATCAGTAGGGTCAATTTTAGTAATAATTGGCTTGTGGTAACTGAAGTAGGAAACATATGTTTGGGATTCTATTTTATTTAAATGTCTTGAAAAAACTGCATCCATGGTAGTATTATATTTTGTGGTTGATTCTGCTGGATTGTTGTTTATTCATAAATCAAATTCTTCCTCTAGAAACTGTAGCAATGGTTTTGATTTTTCATTACTGAAGTTGATGTTAAAATCACCAGCCAAAATGGCAGAAACACTGTCAGGATTCATTATTGTTATTATTTATTATGTACAAATAACCTGTATACACTCAACAAAAATAATAGTCGCGACATCACACTGTTCAATGCGAAATAGAAAGACGAAACGAAAATAACTGGCTTGCTTTCTATGAGAGAGAGAGAGAGAGAGACAGACAGAGAAACACGCGCACGGCTTACAACTATAGCAAAAAGTGTCGTTACAGCTTTTGGTCTTAATTTTTTCAGTCTAGCCCCCTTTAAAAATTTTACCCGTACCAAACATTTCCCTTCAACTTTCATTGTTAGTATGAGTAAAGAATGACCCACTCAGCCCGAGACCATGACTGTTGCAACACAGCCGAAACGTCGGGATAACAAATAAAAAAGGTACATACGCGATAAATACCCGTTTTAATCAATAATTATGTACAGTGATCGCGAAAGTTGAACCTCTATAATTCAGAGTGAATAGGTTTTTTCTAGAACAGAGTGCCTCATCTTTGACCACACCATCACTTGCTATGAGGTGAGGTAGCGGTCTAATGCTTGACTATTCCCCTATATAAATCCCTTAAGCTGGTGCGATTCCTATACAAAGAATCATTTGACATTCACTAGATAACTAAAGCAGCAATGTCTAAACATATGTGTATCAAATTAGTGTGTTATTGTTCCCGCGGAATCAATACAATTGCACACTCATTCTAAATTACGCACTTTAAGACTTAACTAATTAGATACGCTTGTGAGATGTTTGAATAAGAATAAAGTTTATTTATTTCACCATAATAACATGCAACTTACATACTAAATGCTATATATATCTGCGGCTTTAGTTCTGTTTCGGCGCGGTAATGAAACTTTAACATTAAACGCGACTCCACTTGCGGGCAAAGAAAGTAACTGGTACAAGATTGAAGAATTAAACTGACCTTCGTCTTCTTAGAACGTTGCACTTAACACGCTACGATCACCTCAATATGGACACGTTACCGTCTGTCCAAAGGGTGGTTCGCTGATAGGCCTTCCGTACAGATCCTGAGCCTGGTAGCGCTTATTCTCGGCTGTTCTTCTTGTGTCTTCTTGATGAATCCAGTAGCGGCCTTCGATATCTGTCACTGACAGAAGCAGATGCGGCGCGGTAACTATGCGGACACAGCAAGGCGGTCGACGTTGGATTGTCGAATTTGCTTACGACACAAAGTTGTTGTATAGTTTAGAATTTATGATTAAAAAGTTATGCGGTTTTGAAAGCGGTTAAAAACTCGAGCGGGCACAACACATCCACAATCGATATCGGTCAATCGCGGACTGACTTGAAGTTACGCGTAGATGCTAGTGCAAACGTTGAAAGTGACGAACGAAAACCTGTTGGCGATCTGCTAATAGTTGCGGGTAGGAAAGAAAAAGTGTCGAGCACAGTGGCGCGAACAAATTCTATCTAGTGCATCGCAAATGAACGTTTCTATAGAAACTGTACCACCTTAATAGTTAGACACTGGTATGTTAGTTGTATCATTGTATCAATAGTAACCGGTCATGTACGTTGAGTGGTGGCGGACGAGGGAGGGGGTTAGCCAGCAATTATCTTACAAGTCGCCTATAATAACTACAGATCTGTTAAGAGTAGAGTGCCTTGTGAAAGGGCTCGCCTGGGGAAGTACTACAGCATTGCTTTGTTTCGGTTTAAAGGGTATGGTTACTGGGGAAATCACAGGCAAATGAGGCTTTACACCTGTATGCCTCAAGTTAATGGACGCAGGGCAGTGCATCGTAGGGCACGTTTATAAGGTGTGTGACCTGTGAGGCATTGCTTTGTAATAGGCGATGGTTACCACTTAACATCAGATGGGTCATATGCTTGCTCCATCACCAGGTAACATTAATATGTCTCTAATTGTAAGTAATATTTGTCAGATCCGCATGGGCGCCATCAGCCAGTCCAACATCAACCTGGTTGGCTCCCACTGTGGCGTGAGCATCGGAGAGGACGGGCCCTCACAGATGGGCCTCGAGGACATCGCACTCTTCCGCGCCGTGCCCACCGCCACTGTCTTCTACCCCTCGTGAGTATTACATATACTTACAAGCTTCCGCCCAAGGCATACCACGCGTGCTCGTCAATAAAAAGTAGGCAGGTCATAATCTATCTATATACCAAATTCCATCGTAATCGGTCCAGCCGTTTACTCGCGAAAACGTAACAAACAGAGCTGATAGAAATAGTTACTTTCGAATGAATAATATTATTTACTAGCTGACCCGCGAACTTCCTACCGCCCTGGACATGCATATGACGCGGGCTGCCAATGTATGTCGCCGATACATTTCATTTTAAACGTCGCTGTCGTTCATTTTAAATTATTCTTTCAATTTGATTTCTGAACGACGGGACACATCAAAGGATAGATAATTAGACACATCTTTATTGTTTCTATTTGAGTTGTTATTTCCGATTATAAGTTGTAGGAATAGCAATGTACAATATAGTAAATATTGACAAGTGAGCTAGGATAGTGTGGGTGTAATTCAGAGCATTTTCATATTTTTTTCACCTTTTAAACCTTCTCTGGACTTCCACAAATAATTCAATACCAAAATTAGCCAAATCGGTCCAGCCGTTCTCGAGTTTATAGATGTTAATTCATTTTTATATATATAGATAGATGATGTATCATTAATAGGAATAGTGTAGGGCTGAAAGTACTCCCCTGGCTTACACCACATCGTGTGTAATACAATTACAATACAATTTAGTATTGTACAATTTAGACATTTTATCGTTTGAGGCTAACATATTTGTATGGTTTTTGGGGTTACTGACAAATAAACAAAGATGTTAATTAAAATAAATAAATATTGCTGGACATTTCACACAGCGTTATCTAGCCCCAAACCAAGCAGAGCTTGTACTATAGAAACCAGATAACTGATAGAATACTTATATACATTTTTTTTCGTAAATACCTACTTATAATTTATAGAGAAACCACCAGACCCGAATCAAATATCTGTAGATCATGCAAACATTTGTTCCGCAGCGGGAATCGAACCCGCGATCTCCTGCGTCACAGCCGGCTATTCTCCCACTGCACCACGAAGGTCGTCGTTAATTTGTTATTATATATATGTCAAAAGCTTTTTCTAAATCGAAGTAAGTGACATCTACTATAGACATGAACATACAACCACAGACCAATATAATTTAAATAGACTGACAGTCTCAAACAAGATAATGTAACTCGATATTTGATTACCTGCTAGGACGCGAGATGTCGCTAAGAGTTACAAATCGTTAAATATATGCCAACCTTTAGCTTACTACCGCTCATAATGGTACGAAGAAAAATAGATGGCGCTATTTCCAATTACACGTGCGCGATAATATTATTGCGACGTTGCCGTTGTGACCTTTACGTTGTGCGAGGTTGCCGCTCTTCAGTTTCGTTAAAACTTTAGTCTCTAGCATTTTTTAGAGATTTGCGCACATTTTCTCATAATTGCCAGAACATGAAAGTTTCCGTCAAAATAGGAATTTTTTAGGAAAAGAAAGGATAGATATCTTTTATTCATTACATACGTCTATGATCGTACCATTATCACTTAAATGCGGAAATACCTACATATTTGTAAAATAAGAATACGTATTTATAGTGATGTACAGATAAATAGAACACTTTTTGAATGACAATAATATTAATTTGCAAGTACCCGGCAAACGCATACCTACTACAAGATAATACGTTCTATTAATTTGAACTGGAAACATAACTACTAAAATAATGAACACAATACGTACACAATATGTACATACATTATGTACACACGGCTACTTATCAGGTTAGACACCCTACATACCCATAACTACGCTAGATACAATACAGAGAATCGTCAGAAAGGGACTGCTTCGCGTGACACCGACCAATCACAGCGCCGATGCCGCATGCCTTACACACTCATAGACGCTCCCGTTGCACACTGCGCACGCTTCTCTGTGTATCTTAGTTAGTTTAGTAATTATTCAGAATTCTGTTCCCAAATATCGCCCGCCTGGGAATCTTCTGTGCTGTTTTGTTACTTTAATATTTTAAGTGCGTGGTGCGCAAAGTATTAATGGCGCCTCCATTAGCTCCCTATCAGAGGCAGGTGATAGTGGTGTTGAGATAAGGTGGATAGAAAGCTCAAATTAGAATGACTTTGAAGTGACAGTTCTAAAATTAAACATTTTTTATTGATGGCGTGTTTGCGGACTAGTTTTAGTCAGCAGTCAATTTGGTGTTGACTAAAACTAGCCCGCTAACACCTTATTTTATTAGAAAATATATAATTTTAGAACTGTCACTTTAAATGTCATTCTAATTGACGACCTCCGTGGCGCAGTGGGCGAATAGCCGGCTAGAGACGCAGGAGGTAGCGGGTTCAATTCCCGTCGCGGAACAAATGTTTGCATGATCTACATCAGATATTTGTTCCGGGCCTGGTTGTTTCTCTATATAAGTATGTATTTACAAAAAAAAATGTACCTATATAAGTATTCTATCAGTTATCTGGTTCCCATAGTACAAGCTCTGCTTAGTTTGGGGCTAGATAGCGCTGTGTGAAATGTCCAGCAATATTTATTATTATTTATTTATTTTTAATTTGAACTTTAACATGAAAAGAATAAGAACGTTCGTATTTTACGAAAGTTTAGCTAGGTAGTTAGCATAAACAACAGAATCGCCTTTTAAGTCGAATCGTCTTTGAGTCTACTAGTGGTTCGCCCCGAACTGAGATCTCGCGAGTCTCCCATAAAAACAAAAAAAAATTGTAATCTTTGACAATCAAAATAGTGCCACGAAATAAATAACCACATTACTAGACCTACAGTTTCATTCAAATTACAAGTCACGGGAGTTCATGTAAATTGGTTACTTTTTTTGGGGTAAAAATTCAAGTTATTCTGGATTTCAGACTTGCCTATATTTGTTTCATCACTGTGGGTTCACTGGTGTACCCTGTGAATTTTGTCAAAGTTTAGTTTTTTACTATGGCTAATAAATAAAAACTATAAGGACTTTACTAAAAATAAAAACGGAATCTAAATATTAATGAAGGCCTTTCGTTTGACCTAGTGGTCTAATTTTCTTTTTTTTCCCCTCTTGAACCCCAATATCTCACCCCCCCCCATATTTAGCTCATTTAGTCACGCCAAAATTGTGTTATTCTCTGCCTATCTATATATCAAATTTTACGATGATCGGATCAATGCTTCGAAAGTTGTCCTCGGATAAACAAACATACATACATACAACGCCGATTTGCCTAAGTTGATTTAGAGATCTCGTTTCGCTTAATCAATAATCCGACGCGAGCAGTGCAATACCATTGACATATTATTTCATATTTCATGAGTTTTTCCTCTATGTGCAATACTTACATATTACTCTGTTTGATCTGAATTTACCCTGAGGCAACTAATAGTTATATTTAGATATTACTGATTACTAAAAACTATATTGATAGTTATTTTAAATTAAACGAAGAGTTTATTGGATTGTTACCTACCTAATTCTTTTTAGACTAGTAATTGGTCAGTCACCACAACCACACATAAATGTATTGGCAATATAATATACCTCTAAACACGCTTATGTAGTGATCCTTGACGGACAGACTGATTTCGTTTCTGTCGGATAATTTCGGTGTTTGGGAAACTTACATTTTCCTAAATATTTTATTTGTGGTAAGATTTTTAGGCCATAATTAAGATGTAGTTACTATTTTGGAATAAAGAGTTGTTTTTATACATTAACGTTGTTTTACTTAGTATGTAATATGCCTACAGATTGCTACAGATCTTATCAATCGTCAATCGAGCCAAAATAACGTTCATCAAAAATCGAGCCATTTCGTAGGCATAATTATAAACTATCAAATACCTCTAAATACTAGCTGACTCGCCCGCAGCTTCGCTCGCGTGGTTTTATCAATAAAAACATTATCCACCCTTGTGCAGTCTGGTAAAAAGTAGCTTCAGTTGAGTATATCTCAATCCTAGTTATAATCTATCTATAAAAGTACCAAATTTCATCGAAATCGGTCCAGCCGTTAAGTCGTGAAAACGCAACAAACAGAGGAACAGGGTTACTTTCTAATTTATAATAATAATGTGGATAAATCAAGTAGGTAGGTAGGTAATGTTAACACTAATATATGTATAATAATATTATTATTGTTTATTTCCATTATAACTGTATTTTTATTTGGTGTGCAATAAAGAGTATTTCATTCATTCATTCGTTCATTCAATAATATTGATAATAATGGATGTATTGGTGCACACTGCACAGGGGTGCAGCGGAAATCGAAAACCAGTCTTGTAATTATTGCCTAATACTTATTACGCGACGCGCTCAACTTGCTAACAAATAAATCTAGCTGCTTAGATGGATGGATACATACCTACCTACATCGATCGGACTTGTATGCTAGATGGCGCGGCGTGGCCGGCGCGCGCGAGTGGGTCGAACGAAATAACATTAATATATCGCGCCCTCTCGCACGATTCGCAGAGTTCATCTTCAAATAGTTCAAAGTCCAAACAGGCTAGGTTGATGAGTAGCCGTGTGTACAACAAAATATCGACTTACTAGTCGCGACTTTTGAGAAGTGAGGTTTGGCAACATAGCATGTAACAAAATTAGGTACAAAAAGCGTGACTTTGCTTGCTTCCCGGCTGTCAATATCAGTCAGTTCACGGTTCTCTTTCGTTCTCTTTGTTTCGGACTTTGTGTTAATTTTGTGTTAAACGCCATCTAGGTAAAAACGATGTGCTACCTTCCCACGCCATCTGTGATTGCTTAAGCATATGAAAGTGGTAAATCATCAATATAAAATAAAATCGTTAAATCTTATTTTATGGATAATATTACTTATTCTAAAAAATAGTGAAATATTTTGGTGTGTTTTAGTGGAAGTTTATTTTTATTTGTTGGTTGCAATGGCCGCTATGAAAGTTTCCAGCTATGAGACAGCGCCATCTACAAATAATACGGGATTTTGAGCTTTTTGCGGGCTACGATTTCTTATATGGACATGGACAGTCTATTGATATTACTAGTCTCTGATACAACTAACATTGAAATAATGGTGATTAGTATTGATGTTGGGCTAAGCGTTGTACGGTCCCCAGTGACGCGGTGTCGACGGAGCGCGCCGTGGAGCTGGCTGCCAACACGAAGGGCATCTGCTACATCCGCACCTCCAGACCCAACACCAGCATCCTCTACTCCAGCGAGGAGGTCTTCAAGGTAAATACTGAATACTCCATCTGCTTTATTGTGCTGCTTTTGTGCATCAATGGATGTTTCTACTCGAAATATATATTTTGTTGTATATTAAATATTTATAGTATATACTGTCTGTTTTGTATGTACGACATTAAATGAAAATACGGATAGGGCTAATTGCTAGTCTTGTTGCAAAATAGGTATTTTTAAATTCATTACAATAGTTTTTTTTTATTTTCGGACAACTTAAGTATCAATGAAACAGCCTGTATAAAATAAGTAAACAAATGATATTCATTCATCATGTAAGTAGGTACCTGTTAAACTGACTAAGCGTTATCGCAATGGCGGTGCCGATTTACGTGAAAAATCTTTAATGGAAATGTATCGATTACTGGATAAATATTCAAGCTACCGGTATTAAACCAACCTCTAAAATCAGTTAATACGATTCCGGCCTCCTTATTACCTAAGCCAAATTACTGTCGTGTCGCTATTTCTATTCGGGCCATCCCTTTCACACGTACAGTACGTACCTCATGTGTGAAAGGAATGGCCTGACTAGCGATAGCGACACGACAACAATTTGGCTTAGGTAATTAATGTTGTACATAACAAAACAGTTTGTAGAAAAACACCCAAACCTGGAAAAATATTTGTAGATAATGAAAAAACCTACCCTCCCTGCGTCCCAACCTCCTGCGTCTCGGCCGGCTACTCGCCCGCTGCGCCGCGGAGCTCGTCGTTAACAATTCACGATTACATATAATAAATTGATCGTGTCCAAGTTGGAGATGAGAGCAGTGTCCTTAACAAATATTTATATAATTCCATTGAGTGTACATATGTTGTTTTTTTGTATGCAGGTTGGACAGGCTAAGATTATCCGGCAGTCCCCCAAGGACAAGGTGCTGCTCATTGGTGCCGGGGTGACCCTGCACGAGGCTATCACCGCAGCAGACAAACTCAAGGAAGAAGGTAGCTCCACATTTTTTTTAATATACATGAACTTACTTGGCTATTCAAGACTTAATATTGAGGTAGTTGAAGAATAGTTTAATAAATACAGTATTTGAAGAACTTGTTGAAAGCATCATCTGCAGGTTCCCACATATTTGCTTATTCATTAATGTCAATCAAATGTCACTATTTAAACACATTGTATAGTTAGTTAAGCAATACACCACACATCTGTGCCTACATGTGTTCTTGCGAAAATTAATAAAAAAGTAATATTAATGCCTTGCGCGATCTGGCTGGTGGTAGGTGACTGAGGGCTGAGTAGATAACTAGATAGAAATTTTGAAATATCTACATATGTACTATTAGTTAAATCGTGAAATACAATTGGCGGTATTATAGCTGTGATCTATCTCTACCAGATATTTCAGGATAGACTGGATTTACGGATGAAGATAAGGTGACTGCGTAGTTCTTTAAGGCATGAGTGAATGTCTTCTAGATCATCGTGCTCCATCTTAGACCACATCAACACTTGTAGGTCTTATGTTTACAAAAGGTGGTCTTATGTTTTACAATAAGTGGTCTTATGTTTTACAATAAATAGTCTTATGTTTTACAACAGGTGGTCTTATATTTTACAACAGGTGGTCTCATGTTTTACAACAGATGGTCTTATATTTTACAACAGGTGGTCTCATGTTTTACAACAGATGGTCTTATGGCTGAAGACCGGATATTTTGATAAAATAGAATCATTACAAAAGTCACCACTTCCTTTCCTAAAAAACAGGAAGTTAAAGCCAGTAGTTTAAAGGAGGTAATAAATATGACAAAACGATGCTGTCTTCTCATATTTATATTGTTGTATGAAGTGACACAATATGGTCGCCGGTATCCTCTAATAAAAGCGTATATTTTACTTAAAAAGAGATACCAAACTCTGAATGTACTATTTATAAGTCACCAAAATAAACTATTTTATTCATTTATGAGTAAAGCCCTAACCGAATGGTGGCCAAGAAAGAGTAAAAGAAGCTGAGGCAGACATCAGCCCGGTGGACGATATAGATAGATATATACATTTATTTCGACACAAGTAACAAACACACAGAAACTACATACAGTGGATAATTAAAGACAGACAATCAAAAACACGTTAACATAAACAGTAAAATATAAGTAAAACAAAAGATACGTGCCCGGGCACTGCGAGCCCTGTGCTGGGAACGAATAGCACAGGATCGGTTGGAGTGCTGTTTGAGGGGGAGGTTTATACCCAGCAGTGGGCTATTAGTTAAGTTACCAACGAGGATGATTATTAATTAATATGTCGCATCCGGTCATGAATACCGACACTAAACAAAATAACAGCTGTCGGCTGTAATTGGACTTTATGACGCAAGCGCCACTTTATGGCGCTAGACGGAGTCTACTACTTACACGGCGAAGTGGCCGCGCGAGCGCTCATTGTTGTTTGCCAGCCGTACAGTACAGTCGTAGGAACTGTCCGCGTTCCGTGTCGTACCTACTTGTAGCTCTAACCAGCCGTACCTAGTGATTATACAGTGTGATTAGTGAAGTGTTCATTTTGTAAAGTTACGATTAGACGTTGTTTCTGTAAATTGCATGCGTATCGTTTGAACTGACATTACCCACTACCCACCCGCCCACTAAGAAATAGCCTATCATAGCTGATGGAGAAGATGCTGGTGCTCCTTTCTGCTGCCTCCGACATATATATATTTATGAATTGAATGTTTATTATAGGTGTGGACGCGCGCGTGCTCGACCCCTTCACCATAAAGCCGCTGGACGCGGGCGCCGTGCTGGCGGCGGCGCGCGCCGCGCACGGCCGCGTCGTCGTGGTCGAGGACCACTACCAGGCTGGTACGTATCCATACCAATATTATAAAATATACCAAAGTAAATCTGTGTCTTTGTTTGTTACGTTTTCACCACTGAACTCTGTTGCACTCATTTCGATGGAATTTTCTATACAGAGTGGTAGAAAATGCTTTTAGCATTCCTTCTACATTTTTCTGCTTGTAAAATAAAGGATTAAATGATACATGTAGATTATGAGCAAGGAGAGAGAGAGATTTACCCAACTATGCAGGAGGGTAAAATTTATATTGTCGAAGTCGCGGGCGGGTCAGCTAGTCTTATTTATCTTATGTACTAGCTTTATACGCAGAAAATATACCGCGAACGCCTCTAGGAGGGCACCGCGAATCCCGGTTCCCTCGGCTAGCGTTATTCATACGCGAGGGCCGCAAGGGCTTTCTTACTTGTTCGTGTGGCGAGTGGGATCGCAGAATAGGTTCTAGATGTTTCAGTGTTTTAATTAAAATTATTCGCAGAGTTATGATCGATTTGTCACATCGCAACGCACACATTTTATTATGTTACTCTTTAATTAAGTTAATTTTTATTATTATATCTTTTGTCTGTTTCATGCTTTCATTGTATATCTATAAATTGTTTGTTAATAAGTCTTTATGTAAATAATATGTATGTGTGTGTTCGATATCTTTACATAGTATAAAATGAAGTCGCTTCCGCTATCTGTTACCTTAGATCTTTTAAACTACTCAACGGATTTTAATGTAGTTTTCAGCAATAGATAGAGTGATTCAAGGGGAAGGTTTATTATGTATAATACATACATACTAATCGCGATAGTAACTGTTGTTGGCAAGTATTTGGCAAGGAGATATATTAATCTTGGGGAAGGACATAGGCTACTTTTTACCCGAGTGCGCAAAAGGAGGTTAATGTTTTTATTGAAATACCAAACGCTGCATCAATATGAATGTGTCCGTGTGTGCAGGTGGCATCGGCGAGGCGGTGCTGTCGGCGCTGGCGCTGGAGCGCGACGTGATCGTGAAGCACCTGTTCGTGGCGGAGGTGCCGCGCTCCGGCCCGCCCGCGGCGCTGCTCGACAAGTACGGCATCTCCGCGCCGCACGTGCTCGCCGCCGCCAAGGCCTTGCTCAACGCCTAGCCCTACCACAATCCAATACAACACACTTCACCCAAATAACATCTAACACTAACCGTTCATACTAACACCTAAAAATAACATGATTGCCACTGAATTTAAAACAGAATCTACATTTGTTCTTGGTTTGGGAGGGGCTTGAGTAATAGTAGGCTAAGAGTAGGCTTTATCATTTATAATGGGACCAACTTTAAAATCGCGATAAAAAAATTTGCTGTTCCCTCTTTGCCCCCCCCCCCCTTCCCCGGGTGTGGGGGCAAATTAATTTCATGTTAAGTGTAGGGGGTTTGTTTACATCGAATTTGGCTGAAATATATACGCCAACGCTCCTAGCAGATGGGGTCATAAAACGTGGGACGAGTAACGATGATATTGCAGTCTCGCTCTTGCAGCCTTTACGGACCTTGAGTAAGGTACTCGATAACTAATACCAGAAATTGTATTGAAAAGGAAACTAACACGTTTATTGATTGGCCTCGTCTGCCGCGACTCCTGTCGTATATAGAACCGGTGATCTTATTCCAAAGTCCTGCACTGATGACCCTCGTGGGGGTGTATTGCGCCTTTCTTATTTTCCTCCTATCTTCGTTCCGCACCGGTGCGGAACTAGGGAAATCCCCGGCGGTTTCTAATCCTCGCAAAGCGCTGTATTTCATTTATTTTTCACTGATATTGTATACTGGGCCTAAAAATATTCTACACCTTATCATGTCTACGTGGCTATCCAACGTCACAGAACCTTACCGGGCCTCGATGAAGTCCTATTTCAATTTGCATGTTAAATACATGTGTTTTTGACACAACTGAGCCTAGTTAGTTGTTACCGTAAGACTAACTATATCTTGGATAGATACAGCCTTTAGTAATGGTCAATCAAAAATACCAGTGAAAATATAAACTGTCTTTCCTATTGTAAATGTTACGGAATTATGTTCCGCGCATCATTCCCGGCCGTAACATTCCTATTGAACGATCGATTCAACTGCATAGTTCCTAAGAAACAAATCGTTGTAAGATTGTTTAGAAGTTGTATGTTAAACACGTTTTTCTATCTTTTATACTATATGAATTTTTGTGAATCAGTGCCTTAAACTTGCACATTTAGCGTGAGGCCGCTTTTGGATGTATTTTAAAGGGTCACGATAATATATTGTTTATATTCAATCAGATGGAAGAGAGAAATCAAACTTGTTTATTAATTAGTTAATGGTAAGCCCAATTTTATACTCTTCCTACTTGTTATAAATGAGACACGATGTGATTTGGTTAAATGTTTATTACAGTACATTCCTGTTGCATTTCATAGATCACGGAATCTTGCTTTTGGTTTATCAAATAAAAGGTTTAAGTATAAAAAATTGTTTAAATATATAACAACATTAATCGTTATTATAACAAAGTATAAACTTATATTAATGACTAGATAACTCGTTTGTTTGTATGTACAATTGTCGAATTTCTTAATTATTTATTTAGTTTTATATTAGAGGTGAACTGACTAGTTTTGTTAGTTATTGTGCTCTAAAACCCTTTCTCACTGGCGCTACAGTAGCTGCTTCCAAGCGCAGGTGAGAAAAGGTCTATTATTCTAATGGACTACTTCACATTATGTACAACAACAAAGCAGTTACGAATACATAAATAATAATATTGTGATAATGATTACGGACGGAGCGGAGGCGAACACCCTAACTTCAGTTACACTACATACGTTTAAATGCATTATTTGGCCATCAGCTTTCCTCTCGGATGGACGTGTTTTAGTTTCGTCAATATAAAAAAGCGTTTAGATGCCCTGCTTATGAATTTTACACTAATCCTATAAACGTTATCAAATAACTTAATATCTTACTTTACAGCAATATAAACAATTTACAAACTTCTGAGCTTCATATTCTTAATAATCTAGGGTACCTAATTTATTACACTATTTTGTTTCTGTATCACCCCCATTCACCCGCCTTCGTCCCTTCATTTGGGGAACGTTGGGAAGGCTCAGTAGCGTTCTCGACCGCCCCCACTGGCCTCTCTTCTAACTCGCCAGGAAGGTAATCCTTCCAACTCCTAAACAGATATCTTGTAAACTTCCTCAGCTGCCTAAACTTGCAGTAGGTGGCGCCCTCTGCCGACTGAAGCTGCTGGGTTTGTATCAGAAACCCTTTCTCTTTGAATGTCTGCTCCAACTTCTCTCTTTGCAAGCTCTTTCTAGACTTTCTCTTTTTCTTGGTCGAGTCTTCTTTGAGCGCGATCTGGCTGTCTCTTACGTGAGGAAGAGAAGATGCGCCGATTTCGGGCGGAGCTGAGCTGGCGTCCTTGTGTAAAAAGTCGTAGCTTTTGTTTCCCTTGTTTCCCGTTCCACTGTAGTATCTGAAGTTGCCTCCGGAATCCACTGAAAGCATCTTCTTTTCTTGTAAGGACGGCTTAGATCCGCCAGTGAACTTGAACTTGCAAATACTCACTTCGGTGGTCGGTGTTGTGGAGTTTGTTTTGGTTGGAATAGGGGGTATGAAGATGGCGGAGCGTTTCCGCTTAACTGGGCATTGAACAGGGTTCGGAGAAGCTCGTTTTATCTTCTGTTCTGGGCTTTTCTTTGCTTCTTCTACTTGTTTTATGACGTTAGGGTCTAGGAGCTCGGAGATTTGCTTGAGGACCAGCTTACTTTTGCTGTCCTCTGCTGAGGTATCTGTAGAAACGCTTTCTGAGATACTGTTTGGTGTCGACGGTGCTTTACTGTCTTTGATGGGCAACTGACCCGCAGCCGCTAGCCTTTGGTAATATAGCAACTGGGTTTGCAGAGCTAGTGGATGCATATACACTCCGGCATTGGGCCAGTACACATAGCCGGGGAACTTCCCTTCGGCGTCAGGACTAGAGGTAGATTGAACTGGTTCCGATAGCGTTGGAGATATATTCCTCTGCTGCCGCGACAGATCTGGTGAACTGCTGGCGGTAGCTGGCAAGAGATTCGTATTCCTCTGTATTACGGATATGGCGTTAGGTTGTTCTGATTTTGGACTGTCTAAGTCTGTATCTTCAGTCTTGACTTCTGGTAAAGAAGTGTAAATGTTGCCGAATTTCTTCTGTATTTGAATCTTGAGGTCGTGAAGGTCCCTGATGCAAAGGTTCAGAGGTTCATCATCGCTGTGTAAAGGTCCTGCGATGGTAGGTGGTGCTTCGGGCATTGGATCATCGGGGCTGTTTAATCTAGGAGGAGAAAGATTCTCCAGTCTTCTTTTATTTTCTTGAGACAGTTTTCTCTCTAACAGACTTGAAATAATTTTATTCTGTAGGTCAGTTTTGGGGCTGGACAACGGTTGGTTCTCTCTGAACGGAGGGCACATTGCCAGCTGATTGAGTCGGTCTTGTGCGGGCGGTGGCTGTCCTGGTACCACGGTTCCGTAGTTCTCATAGATCAGGTGGCAAATATCAGCCTTCTTTGGTTTCCGACCTCTTCTTGGCTTGGAATTATTGAGTGTCATTTCCCCCATATACGGCAAATCGTCGTATGTGACGATTTTGCTGGGAGCTATGGCAGGGTTTTTCTTCTTCCTATCCTCCGGTTTGGAAGGTGGTTTTGCTGCCAAGTTTGGAACTGTTAAAGTTCCAGTTTCGTTCTGGATGCCAGCTAGTCTTTGCGCCCAGATTTTAAAAGTTTCGTTGGTGATGTTGTTTAGATCAAAGTTTGGTTCTTTTGGTTTTTCTGTAATAGCCTTTTGTGGTGCTTTCGCGTTGGCTTTTTGTAGACTCTGCTCGTAGTGGTCGAGGTACTCCTGTGGCAGAGCCTGGTGGTGGAATTTAAGTTTCCATCGATTTTTCTGCCGATTTCGGCTGTGCTTCTGTTTGGGCGGTTCTGCCTTCTCAAGCCTTTCCTTGCTCGTTGATAGGAGTTGCTGACGTAGTAGTTCTTTGTTTTCTGACCTGGAAATTAAACAAGGCTGAATTATTTGGCTGTTGCTGAAAACTTTTTTGCAGGTATCAAAATATTGAAACCCATAAAACAACAAATTCACGCTAAGCTACGTCATCTGACGCATATTTGCAATTATGTCTAGTTCAAAACACACAGGTAGGTACCTATAACAGTTAAGGTTGATAATATTTTAGATTCCAGCAGTTAAATAGTAGATTATTGGACTGTACCTGGTACTCGTGAGAGCGCGGGGTGCTGGCGGCGGCGCGGGACATACGTCACCGCACATTGCGCGCCGCATCACTTCTGAAACAATAGAACAAATGTTCAGTCAGAGCAATCAACAGGAATAGTCCCGTCACAGCGTATGCACCAAGTCCAACCGTACCCTGACAGCGTACGGAGCAAACTGACTTGTGTGCTTGAATGTCCCATTTACATATGTATGCACTTGTGCACTCTCCATCCGAGAAATGACGGTTGGAATTAGGATCAGACGCAATGCAAAAGCGCTCTTACGAGAAGAAACACAATGCCCGTCTAGTAAAAGCTGGCATAACACAACACAACAACAGGTAAATTTCGATTACGTTGCTAATTGTATAAATTTTAATGAAACACGATGTGTTAATGCCTTCTTAAAAGAAGAGGAAAATCCCAATAGGTACTATTCCGTAAGAATGTGTATTACTTTGTCAATTCTACGCGCACAAATGCAATATCAGATATTACATGGTTTTACCATATTCTACTACACCTACTCGTTTATAATTGAACTGGCATTGATATACTGGCTACAGTATTTTTAAATCAAACTGAAACTACAGGTAAGCGAACTCGTAAAGTTGATTTACGATACGTCACTGCGCTAAACTCGTGCAACTCATTCTACCAACGAGATCTATGTAGGTACATACCTACTACCTACTGTGATGTGTGTCTGACTCATCTTATAGTTTTCAGATGATGTTCAATTTGTAACCGACGCTGCTCTACAGAAATGATTTATGACAGAAGTCTTGATGTATGAATCTACGCAGGTACCTATGTAGGTAGTTCTGGTCTGTTTATCTTCAATATTTGTTTCTACTCATTTCAGCATAACTTTCTCTATTGACCTCAGCGATTTGCTGTATTTGATATAGCTGATAGCGTAGAAGGTTTACAATTATAAATTCCTAGATAAACGACGCAGCGGGCGCAGTAGTTACTCTTGGAGTTAAACTAACTGATCGCGTCCGTAACATCATACTGCGCATCAAAACCAAAATCGCCGATGTAGGGGAGTAGGCCGTCAGGCTGAAGTGGGACTAGGCCGGTCATGTCTGGCGCATGCCTGATGAGCTGTGCCCCACAATTACCACGAAGTGGAGCCCTGAGATAGCAAGGCGGTGCCGCGGCAGATCACGCCGGAGGTGGCGGGACAAGCTGAGGGACTGGCATTACGGTGGCACTGGACCGTTGTGAATGGCGGAAATGGGGTGAGGTTTTAGCCCAACAATGGGACAATATGAGCTTATAGTAATAGTGGTAGTTATAGATAAACGACATTAAAAAGTAACAAGTTGGCTAAAGAAAAGTTAAGCCTCAAATTGATTTACCGTAGGTACCTACGTAGCCAAATGCGACGACGAATTGTCCCAATGGGGTAGACGTTTGCCCAGTAACAACTGATAATTCACACTTAAGTACAAATAAACGTAGTTTCTAGACAGCAAATAATATGTTCTATACTGTGTACAAACTACAGAAAGAAAAGTATTCTCGATACTGAAAGCTGAAACCCGAGTGTGGCCGCTCGAAATACCCGACCCGCGAAAGGCGCGCTCGAGCCGACGCACCATTTCGCAACGATGGATATGGTTACTGGTCGAGTGTTCAGCAAATTTGGCTTTGGAAAAACCAACACTGAATAAAAAAGTAATAAAATTGATCGAATCGAACTGTACTTTATGGTAAGTATAGAGGCTGATTCAAAAAATAGTTTTATATTTTCCAAATAGTTTTGGTTGGTAACCTTAATGTTATGTTGAAATAAGAATTGTAAATTCTAAATCTCGACCAACTTCACGTGGGAGAGAGGGGGGCTCTCTGCTAATATCACGTAATTTTGTTTTTAAATAAGTCCAACGCATTTACTTATGAATACATTTTAAAAAATCTCACGTGAGATAAAAGAAGGGGGGAGGGGGTCGAAACAAATCTTACCCGGGGGGGGGGGGGGTCAATAACGTCTCACGTAATCAATGGACGTCTCACGCTTACTCGCGGCAATACCGTTCTCATAGTTGTAATCTTTGATTTGGTGACTGCATTTATAGAATACCAGCTGTTGCCCGCGACTTCGTACGCATTACACTCCTAAATGTGTAGGTAAACTAGAAATAAACTAAACTCGCTGTTGCAACTTGACTTGACACCCGTTTTTTATCCCATGGGAACTGATTTATGGGATAAAAGCCTATGTGGTAATCCAGGTTATAATCTACATATATACTAAATTTCATCGAAATCGGTTCAGCCGTTACGACCTGATTGAGTAAGAAACAAACATCCAAACTTGCACATTTATAATATTAGTGTGATAAGGTGCATAATAACCAAAAAATGTCCATTACTGCTTAGCACATTACTTTCCATCCAAAGGTTGTCTGGAAGATATCGTTTTCAGGGATAAGGCCGCCCATTGTATTATATTCAGCATAAACTAGTTCTATAAGTATTCTTAATTCACATAAAGCGTTATTCTATGTGTTCTAATGTCTTATACTCGTTAATACATTAACATTCTTTCTTCACAGAGTCCTAGAGAAAGAATTGAAACTGTATCAAATGATTCCTAAAAAACCCAAAACAAGATGTAAGTAAGTACTTATTATAAGATATTTAGTCATATATGATAGTAGTAGGTACGTAAATTTACTTTTGTACCGGGTAATGAATGGAAATTTATTGATTTCTGCTGGCTGTTTAACCAACACACCGTCATACAGCGTTATCGGTAATTAATTTTGGATCTGATCCAATCGCGATCACAAATTATAATCGTGCGTGCAGATTCTTTTAATGAATTACTTATTAGAGATCAGTGCGTCGCTTTTTCGCATCGATTGTTAATATAATGGATTACTTATGTACGAGGTACATCAATTAAAAAACTTCACTCAATACCTAACTAAAGCGGCCATTTCAGAGATTTTGTGACCCACTTGAAGCCAAGGGCGGATCCAGGGGGAGGGTCATGGGGGTCATAAACCCCCCCCCCCCCCTTGTGCTGGGTTCAGGACCTAGGTGGACCACTAATTAAAATTGTTAAACATAATGTTTTATATATTTTTTGTCACAATATAGATTTTATGTAAGTACATTCAATAATATTTTGATTTGAAAAATTGATTACGTTATTTAAATATAGTTATTTTTAAGTACAGTAAGAACATTAATAAAATAACTACTTTTTACTTGTATCTATGATTATAAAAATTAAATTATAACTTCTTGTGACTTGACATGTGACATGTGTCTATGTGACCCCCCCTGGTACCAAAGCTGGATCCGCCCTTGCTTGAAGCTCACTATAAACCTCTTCTCTCTTACGAAACCCCGAACTGGTTTGTACATATAAAATTCGTAGAGCAATTTCCTTGTATCACATTCATAACGAACTATCTTGTTGTATTAAGAAGCCGGCGAACCCCGAGCGCAACTTCAATTCGGCCGCGTCAAAAACTTCGACCTTAATACTTGCAAATTCAAATTGCTATCCCTGTTTAGTGACAAAGTTTAGCCACGCAGAGCGACAGTGATAGCAAATGAACGATTCTAAATTTGATTAGATTTTGACCGTGTTCCGTAATACCAAAAATTATGACTGAAAACTTGTTGTATTTTTCTCATTGTGTTGTTATTCTGTAACTAGACGATATAATATGTATATGTTCCCATGACTAGGATACGTAAGATGTTGTTTTTAATACGAAACAATTAGGTTGAAAACAGGTATTTTTGACGTAAAAACATGCAGAATGCGAAACGCTTCTATTTCATTTTAGGTAAGTATTTTATCTAATATATGGTTGGGAATCTAGATAAATACTATTCAAATTAAAATAATACTTTATTGAGGTATTACTTTAAGCTCCAATTAGAAATGATCTTGGTAGTACGTGTTGTATGGGCGATTCCCCTCCGGTCTCCCCTTAATACCTCACATCTGAACGGAAGGTATCATCAAATTAAACAATGTTATCAAAACGCACTATCCTCGTTGGCGACCTAGACACACAAAACTAATATTATAACATTGTATGGATACTACAATAGAATTTAAAATGGAGTAAATGGTGGTGTGTCAACTATTGATCATCTTTGACCGTATAAGGCAAGGCAGATGCGTCTTAGTTATAAATATAAAATGATTTAGTGCTATATCAGAAGTACTAATTCATAATGTAGCATTATTTCTTAATTCGTTTTGTTTTAATTTTATTACCTATAGGTATTTTTTACTTTGCCTGAGCAACAGACGCAATATTTATATAGCGTTTTATGAGATACCTCCATAATGCTTTTTAAATAATGTTTTATAGATTACAAAATAATCATAGTTTGATATTTGTAAAATTCTTAGATACATAATAACGTTGATTAATTACTAAAGTCTAATTACCTGGTTTAGACAACCGGTCCAATTATTGAACAACCTAGGTTTTTATAATCATAGCTAGAATATATTGTTTTTATTTGTTATAAAACTAGATGAATTGAATTACATTTAAGTTACTATGTAAACGTTATTTTGTATTATTATTTCAATATTCTAATATACGTACGTATTATTGTTTTGAAACTAGTTGACGTCACGTATCTAAGCGTGAATCATTGAGGGAAATCTAAATGTATGCGCACTCCAACTCTGTTTCCGCATTTTAATTAATTTGTTTGTTCTCTTACTTTCGTATTACTGTATACGGTCATTTTGGTCGAATATTGATTAAAAGGCATTTGCGATATTAGTGCACACCATTCTAAAAAACACAGAACAAAAAAGAATATGAGTAATATATAACTGACAGAAAACGTGAATAGTTTAGGACCGAAAACGAGACCTTGCGGTAAATCATTCTTTATTTGCCATCCTCTTACTATCGTGCTTAAAAGAATAAATATAATACTCACATAATATAATGTACATAATAATTATTGTTCGTTTTATTTAATTTGAGTATTTTAATAGTTATTTATTCTGGTGAAGTAGGTCGAAAGCTGTACTAATTTTTAAAATAGGCAGGTATTTAGAACTACATACTATCATACTAATATTAAAAACGCGAAAGTTTGTATGTATGGATGTTTGTTACTCTTTCACGCCGGAACGACTGAACCGATTGCGATGAAATTTGGTATGTACGTAGATCATAACCTGGATTAACACATAGGCTACTTTTTATTGGATAACCACGCGTGCGAAGCCGCTGGCAACAGCTAGTAAAATATAAATAGTATTTATATATTTTTACAATATGAAAGTTTGCAACAAAACAAGTCGTTTACAATGTTTTCATACATAATAAATATTCACAATAAGATCTTTAACTCCTACTTATATTATTAAATTAACATGTGTATTTGTTTCATTTTGCCGTGGTGAAGTAATCATTACGTACCTACGGGAGTCGTCTTGGCGGTCGTCCAGCTGTCTGTGACGTCACCTGCGTACTCCATGTGCTTGCTATCATTATAATTCGATTAAGAGGTAATTGTACTTACTGAAAAATTGCGCGGAGATCTTTCAGAATATTGTTGTTTGTGAAGATAGGTCAAGTAAAATTATTGGAGTATTTGAGTTTCTAAAGAAATACGTATGATTCAAAACTTTAATGAAATGGAGATAATGTTAGATTATTTTCTTAAAATTTCGTCGTTAGAGAAAATAATGTAGCTAGGTACCTACTGATAAATGCATTAAAATATTTATTAAACAAAACATTTTATTTGCCAAAAAATATGTTCGAGAAGTTTGTTTTTTGATTGTTTAAAATAGAAAATAACTATGTCACATCAAGATTAATGACATTACTTTGGATTGTCACCTGGAGAATTCCGCTTACAAATAATTATTATTTTTAGAAATACTTTGTTTTATCATTACGATAGAGAGTATATTGCCAATATATTCTTGAGATTTAAATTCCAAATTGCTGAAACGTCCAACCAAACAAGAACCAACAATAACAATGCCAACTTATAATGATAAATCAGTATTGCTCTAGGGATTAACATTGGTAGCCAAAATTTAAATGACTCCCAACTCGCAGCACAACAATGCCAAAAACTTACTAAGTCGGTACTTATTAAAGATACACGTTGCTATATGGATATAGGAAGGTAATTAAATGATCACAATAAACTTTAAAACAAGTCCAACTACAGAGGCAATAAATAACGATCCGTATCGGTTAACTTAAACTCCATAAAAGCAGACAAGCAAGAATATCCCTAACATAATAAGAGCATGACGTTTCTGTCAACATTTAAGTATTTTATCGACCTATAATTTGTATATGGCGATTATTATTGGTGGCTTCCCAAAATTCGAGTGTTTCCATCAGGTAGGGTGGCCTGTCGACTATTAATTATAAACGATCGGCATAAAGGGTATGTTAATAGCTGCCAAATTAGGTACCTACCTATACCTACCTACGGAGAGCAACGTGAATCATATGCGAAGGCGTAGGATTAACGCCATATTATTTATGGAAGAAGCGGAATTCAAACAAAACAAACGATTATGGGAATTGTTTCATAACAGTGAGTTTATTGGTATTCATTTCTATTGGGTGCATGGATGTGCTAATGGACTATGATTGTTGAGGACTCTACTGTCTAATCTTTATAATTTGACTGAGCGAGCGAAGCGTCTCAGTTTCGAGATTGGCTAAAAATGCTTTTGTTTGTCTGTCTGGTCTCGCTTACAGGTCGCATTTTTCAACTGATTTTCACGAAAATTTGCACACAAGTTTCTTTATTTATTTAAATTCTTTAGTTGATCGCGACTTGATTGGGGGAAAATAGAGAGGAAGTTTGCTGTAGCATTATTTAACGACTGATTTCATTAAAATTTGAGAGGCACACTAAGACTTCATTCTACACAAGATGTTGCGAAAACAATTCCAAAGGGGGGGGGGGGGGGGGTTGCTATAGCGTTATATATGGACTAATGTCATTATTTGTTTTTTTTTCGGAAAATGTATACCTACATATACCAATCAGACTAAGCAGTCATCTCGGCCTTCACGAGACGAACCCGTAGTCATCAGATTCGACTTCCTAGGACCAATGAAACGCGAGTAATCGCTAAAACTTATACCAATATTTTGCTCAAAAGTCTGCATAGGTAGGTACCTAAGCCTATTGGAAAATTCAAGCATCTGAAATTCGATTTAAAATTGAACTTTCTTCGTTAATTTTGTTGCGCAAATTACTTTTTGGAGTTGGACGCGATGTGACTCAGAACAGATCGGTATTGCTTTTCTGATCAAGGAACCATTATTTTGGGATTGTTATTTACTTGTCTTGCTCTTTCATAAGACTGGTTCATTGTTATTCTGTTATAATAAAATGTTCCATTGACACGGAGAGACAACACAAATGATTTCCTAAAATAACATCACCTCGATATGCCCGTATAGGGGCGAGTGATAACAGAATACTCCTCCAAATGTTTGCTAACTGTTCGTCTGTTTGTAACGATTTCGCTATAGGCATATTTTGTAAGAACAATTTCCGAACAAGGTTAGTGTCAATTTGAGACTCTCCTTGTTTGGATTTGCCTGAAGCTTTCTTGCGGTAACTAATGTCAAGTGACAATACACATGCTAACAGACAGACAAACATGACATACATTGGTGTCTCAATTATTATTGATAGTACAATTGCAATTTCAGAGAAAAGGTTTTAAGAGAGACTATAAATAGATTCAAAGAAATTTATTTCTGTTTGTTCAATCCGAAAGACTCTACTAGGAAGGTAGGTAGGTACTTACTTAAACAAATTATGGCTATTTTAACGAAAAAATATGCGAAGAACTGCCAGATCTAATGATGTAGAAAATTAAAAAACCAACTTCTATAGCGATCTATAGTAATTTGGTAAAGGCTATACTTACAATGGTCGCTACCATTCTATTCTATTCTAAGTAATGATTTACATTCAAACATAAACAGGAAAATGTAGTCATCGAAACTTGCACTTCTTCATTAAGACTAAAACTAACTTCAATCTTTGACCACGTTTCACAGTTGTTCAAAAATTAACTAGTTAGTTATGTGGGTTTAATAAGTACTTATCTAACATTCTCAAAATCATTACAATAACAATACACTATGATGATAAACAGACTACATGACCTGATAACGTTACGATGGACGTGAGTGTACCCTAGTTAGATAACAAAACGATGAAGCAACAGTTCCTAGCACCCAATAACAAACTCAATCTACTAATATAATTTTGATTACTAATTCAAACTATTTTAGATAGTTGAGCACAAGATAATCACCTCCACCTTCGGGCAGCATCTGTGACATCCAAATCCTTTTAGGTGACGCACTGTAATCACGAAACTTTTCATTGATAACTTGCAATATTTAATGACCGCGTGCGCATCGCGTGTCAGTCTGTCTATCTGCAGTATCGAGCCGCGCGGCGCTGCAGCCGTTATCACGCCGCGGACGAGGGTCGCCGAGTCCCGTCAGCGTCAGACCGTCACACGGAGCCCCGCTCGCTCTAATCTAAATACAGACAACGCGGCCGCAACCAAAATCGCTCGTATCACTTTCGGTTTCCATACGGCCTAAAATTAGAGGCCGCTCGCAACAGAAATAAAAACTGTTTTTTACGTGTTTTTAGACGGGGCGTTTTTGCAGTTGTCTGGTGGTGTGCCAGGCGCGCGCGCTCTCGCGAAACCCGAGATTCGTGCCGTATTTGGCAGCCGCGCGCCGCCCGAGAACGGTTTTGGGTATTTAGTTTCGGCGCTCGCGGCGCGGCGGCCGACCGCGGCTAATTTCAGCCGCTTCCGCCGCCGCGCTGTCGGGGCTGCATTACCTGCGAGGCTGCGATCCCCTGCCGGCTGCCCTACATGGCACTACCAGCACGCACACGGGAATGAGCACAATTTAAACGATACTCGCGAATGCCGATGATCTCACTGATGACCCATTTTTGGCTCTTTGTTTAGGCGCTGCCGGCTGTAAAGTTCTATTCCTGATGTAGCGCGCTGCCGATGCCGCCTGCTGAAAGCTTTTCCTGGAAAATCGACGACGAAAAAGGAGATACCTACGTTTTAAATGAATTACGTCAAAGACGTTTTAGTCGCTAATTACCTACTCTTAAGGATTGTTATGCAAGCCGGGTAACTGGGTAGGTACTTCTACTTATTGAGGATTTTTAAAGCATATCTGTAGAATTACATTTTTGGAAACTTAACTTAGATTTAAAAAAATAGGTTGTTATTACAAAAGTGCACGAAAAGATCTCGCGAGAAAAAGTCGCTTGCCAAATAGTTTTATAACAGTTTCTTAGAAAACATTAACAATTTATATTTGTAGAGATAAAATAGAGCGAGAAAACAGAATCCGCCTAAAAATACTGATTTAAGTATCAGAATAGCACGCACTATGTCGCTCAGTCGCGGAAATATCTCGAAACTATTTTCATGAGTTTTGATGCTTTCGCTGCATGTAGGTACTGGTACGTAATCTATTATTTGTTAATAACATGACAATAATACAATGTCCATACTGTGTATCATTGCATTGAATGTAGCTTCAGATTAGTTCAGATACTTCCATAGAATGTCAAAATGCTCTTGTATAGTCAGCGTGACTAGTATTTAAAATAGGTAAGTACTAGTAGCGAGTTTGATTCCTTGATTGTATCAATGGTGATGATGATGATCGATCATCATCATATCAATGGTATCGTTACCTACTGTGTAGGATCATACGTGACCCTGACCATACTAGGTATGAGTGACGACGTATGATGGTAAAAAGAAAGCTCTAACCGCTAGGTAACATTATTCAAATACCTACCTACTTAGTTGAATGCCAGGTATCATAAGTGATTGGAAGAGTTGCTTAGTACTATAATTGTTTATATCCCTAATACAAAACTTCCTCCGTAAGTTTTAACTGCTCTGAACTCCTCATGATGTTTTTATACACCAACCTATTGTTTTAACTTATGATGGTTGTGTTACTTTATTGACATAAGAAAAAAACAAATAAGTATGAAGATACAGAATACTGTTTTTGTATTCTTAGTTATTTTTCTTGTTTCCACATAATAGGTTGGGGAAAAAGTCTTTTCGTATTATATTATGTATGAACTTGTAATAAAATCTCTTTGGCTATACTATTTGTATCTGGCTGGTTTTGGTAGCATTCAAAGTTTAAATTTTAAAGAAGATAATTCCAAATTCAAATGTGTGTTTTTTATTTGTTTTTCGTACTGTAAAGATGAGTGAATCTAATGAATAAATTCAATACATTTTAAAATTTTACTAGAAAAAAGGTAAAAATGCAACGCATACCGCGAAAAAAATTTGCGATGTTTATGGACCTAGTGCAGTGTCTGTGAGAGTAGTACAAATTTAGTTTAAGCATTTTTAATCCGGAAATTTTGATGTAAATAAATAAATAAATATTGCTGGACAATCCACACAACGCTATCTAGCCCCAAACTAAGCAGAGCTTGTATTATGGGAACCAGATAACTGAAAGAATACTTACATACTTTTTTTTGTAAATACATATAATATATAGAAAAACAACCAGACCCGGAACAAATATCTGTAGAGCATGCAAACATTTGTTCCGCGGCGGGAATCGAACCCGCTACCTCCTGCGTCTCAGCCGGCTATTCGCCCACTGCGCCACGGAGGTCGTCATGTCAAAGATGCACGTCGCTCTGGTCGCCCTATTACGGATAAAATTGATGGCATTTTTGAAAAAGTGGTGCAAGATCGACATTTCAGTAGTCACGACGTAGCTGAAGAACTGGGAATTGACTACAAAACAGTTTTGGCGCATTTGAAAAAAACTGGGTACACAAAAAAGCTCGATATTTGGGTACCCCACGAGCTCACTGAAAGAACCCTAATGAACCGTGTACTCATTTGTGATTCTTTATTACGACGTAATGAAACCGAACCATTTTTGAAGATTCTTCAAAAATGGTTCGGTTTCATTACGTCGTAACTTCACTTTTCATCACCAGTTATCAGCTTCTTCAATGAAGAAGCTGATAACTGGTGATGAAAAGTGAATCACGTACGACAAGAACGTGCGAAAAAGGTCGTGGTCAAAGGCCGGTCAGGCTTCACAGACTGTGGCGAAACCCGGGTTAACTCGCAACAAGGTGATGCTGTGTGTGTGGTGGGATTAGAAGGGCATTATTCATTATGAGCTGTTACCACCAGGCAGGACCATCGATTCTGAACTCTACTGCGAAAAACTGATGAGATTAAACCAAGAAGTTGAGAGAAAGCGGCCGGAATTAATTAACAGAAGGGGTGTGGTTTTTCATCATGATAACGCTAGACCTCACACATCTTTAGCCACTCAGCAAAAATTAAGAGAGTTTGGCTGGGAGATGTGAATGCATCCGCCGTATAGTCCTGACCTTGCACCTTCAGATATCCACCTGTTTCGGTCTCTTCAGAATTATTTAGGCAGTGTCAGGTTAACATCACGAGAGGACTGCCAAAACTACTTGTCGCGGTATTTTGATCAGAAGCCCCAAAATTTATATAGCAATGGAATCATATCCCTAACTCCCTACCTACAAGATGGAAAAAAATTATCGAACAATATGTTACCTACATACTTTAGTTAAATGTAAATAAACTATATTAAAAACAGTTTTGAATTTTCTTAAAAAATGCGAAGAAACTTTTTCCCCAACCCATGTTGCCTTTTTTGGGGATCAAAAAATGTATATCTTTCTTATTCTTCCCATTTCTTTTTCGTTGTAGAGCGCAAATCTCAACCCGAAAGGCATAGGTAAGTACTAGTAATCACTTGAGATTAACGTCTTATCTCCGGCAATAGTTTCGTAGCCAGCTGCGCGTCCCACGCGTGGACCCACGGGCCGACTGACCCCAATCCCTGCAGTACCGTAGGAGTACCTACTTCATCTACATTCTACAACGTGTTTATTTAAACTAGGTTTACAAGTAGGTGCAGTAATATGACCGACCATGATAATAAGTTGACAAGTTTTACCGTTTTATCACATCCGTTAAAGTTAAAATTTGTTTATCTATTTTCTGGCACTACCACATAATCTACACTGCACAAAGGTTAGCTGTGAGGAAATGCTATTTAGCAGTGTATTATTTTATTGGTAGAATAAAGAATTTTCTAATCTAATCCGTTATCGTGTTTCCACATTTTATCAAATTCAAATTCAAAATATGTTTTTTCGTACCACTTGCGCAAAAAAGTGACATTCTATGCCACAAAAAGCGAACATAACAATAGTCATTTTTAATCTGTTAAAAACAGGGTTAAAAACAGGTTAAAGAAAATTGTACTGAATTTCATTCATCCTCTAGGGGGAGAATTTTATTTAAATTTGTAATACTTACCGAAATTTATACTGAACTACATCTGTGTTTCTACCATTGAGTTTGTATATAAAGCATTATACATCTTTTTGAAAAAGGAATACGCATTTATTATGCAGTTATGATTATTAAATAAAATTACGAAAACCGACGAGGCCGTATGAGCTTGATGCCTTTGCTTTTCCGACAAAAAAATATTAGTCTAGGAATTTGCCGCGTTTTTGTTTTCTTCAAATACATAAACGTTAAGTTTATTTTAACTTATTTTTATAAATAAGTTAATGTTATTATATTATGTCATATTATTATTGTGTTAATTTTTTCGCAAATGGTACGAAAAGTAGAGTATTTTCCTCGGTGATAAAGCTGTCTTAGTCTTGGGTGAACTTAAATCCCTCGCTACACTCAGGACTCGTCTTAAATCCCTCGCTTCGCTCGTGATTTAAGTTTTTAACACCCTCGCTACGCTCGGGAGTAAACCTCGAGTCCTTCGTTACGCTCGCGATTTAAATCGTCACCCGCGACAGAAGACACTGCTTTATCCCCTTGGTTAATAATCTACTAATTCATTTAGGTACTTTTACATTGTATGCTTGGGTACACTTATGAACGTCATAATATAATTTTTGCAATTATTATTAAAAACGTAATAAAATGTAGGTATTCATTATTTAATAACTAATTAAATTCAAAGTAAGTACAATGTCAAAATAAAAGAATAGCATAAAAAGTAATAACAATAGTAATTATGAATTATTCCTCCATGACTTTTTATCGTCAATGAAATCATCAACTTATGACTTACGTACGCTTTTTTTATAACAGTTTGTTTCACTTTAGTTTTAAATGTTTTTTCATTGAGACTGGTTACACACTCAGGCGATATATAATATTAATAAATCATAAATATTGCTGGACATTTCACACAGCACTATCTAGCCCCAAACTAAGCAGAGCTTGTACTATGGGAACCAGATAACTGATAGAATACTTATATACATTTTTTTGTAAATACATACTTATATAGAGAAACAACCAGACCTGGAACAAATATTTGTAGATCATGCAAACATTTGTTCCGCGGCGGGAATCGAACCCGCTACCTCCTGCGTCTCAGCCGGCTGTTCGCCCACTGCACCACGGAGGTCGTCAATATGTTGTAAAAACTTACGCAGTTATCATAGAATGTTTTTTTTTTATTTTGGTTGGTCTCGTGTTTGGCAGTACTAATTTAGCTTTGTTTCTTGTGTTGTAGTTATGAGCATCACTGTTTAGTGTGAGTTTTTTTAGTGATTTCCTAGCATGCATAATCGTGAATATATGTAAGGAGATGGCATAGTTAGAATGTCAAACATTTCTCTCAGAGAATCTCTCGGTCTAAGTCTGTTTATAGCTCGTACAGCTCCTTTTTGCAGTATGAATGTATTTTGCAGCAGTGGCAGCATTTCCCCATGATAAAATACCATAGGGCATTATGGAATGAAAATAGCTATAGTATACCAGTCTAGCTGTTTTAACATCGGATAAGTCTCTTATTTTCCTTACCGAATATGCTGCTGAGCTAAGTCTTTCTGATAGTTGGTAAATGTGACTGCCCCATTGAGGCTTGGTATCTAGTGTACCTAAGTCCAAAAAATTTCGTGTTATGAGTTATATCTACATTAATATTATGCCAGGAAATGAATAATTATTAGTCAATGTAAGTTTTATCAGATTTTTAGGGTAACGTAGCCAAATGGCAAAATACGGAACCCTTATGGATTCGTCATGTCTGTCTGTCTGTCTGTCCGTCCGTATGTCACAGCCACTTTTTTCCGAAACTACATATACTGCTATATATGAACTATACTGTAGAAACTTGGTAAGTAGATGTATTCTGTGAACCGCATTAAGATTTTCACACAAAAATAGAAAAAAACAATAAATTTTGGGGGTTCACCATACTTAGACCTAAAACTCAAAAAAGTTTTTTTTATCAAACCCATACGTGTCTATGGATAGGTCTTCAAAAATGATACCTATTAAGGTTTCTAATATCATTTTTTTCTAAACCGACTAGTTTGCGCGAGAGACACTTCCAAAGTGGTCAAATGTGTCCCCCCCCCCCCCCTGTAGTTTCTAAAATAAGAGAATGATAGAACTAAAAAAAATATATGATGTACATTACTTACCATGCAAACTTCCACCGAAAATTGGTGTGAACGAGATCTAGTAAGTAGTTTTTTTTAATACCTACGTCATAAATCGTAAACCGCAATTTACCTTTCATTCAATACTCAATCGTTTATTGTATTCCACAATGTAATAATAGGTGGTAAATAATAGGTACATGTTCATTATGGATCCTTAACTCAAATATAAAAACAGTTACAACGAACTACAAGAACTTTTATATTATGTTACTTGCTGCTACGGAACTCTTCATGGGCGAGTCCGACTCGCATTTGGCTGCTTTTTTTTCTTCGTTTTGGCTTAAAAAGTTCTGCTTGAATGTATGTACCTAATCGAAATTTATGTCGTTTTTATTAATTTTGGAGATCTTTGAAACTTCATAGTTTACCTATAATGTCTAACTAAATTTAGATGAATGGAATGCATTATGTAAAAAAATCTGTAATATTAACTTTTTAAGGTACAACTTAGTTCGAGCGAAGACGAGTGCCGAAGCTAAATTAACTGTCCTTTCACTAGAAGGTAGTTATTATAGGTATCTAGGCGTCTGATACCCGAGTGTTTGAACAAAGCATTGAACAAGGCATTGTTGACACGAGAGAAATTATTTGCTAATCATGTGGTTTCTCGTCGTTACGTAAATAACACATACAATCTACCTACTGCAGTGCCAGCTAACCACCTCTGGCGCGGTGGCAGGGTAGCTGAGCAGAGACACGAGGTTGCGGATTTGATTACCACTGCGAGACAAAATGTTTTAGAGTCCTTACTAAATTCTTTTGATAAATTGTATTACCTGTGCGCGATAAGTTGGGACCTGAGCGCGGTGACGTCATATTGGCGTGTTTGTACCGCCCGCAAAAAAGCGAACATAACAAGCAGCCGCCCGCGGCTTCGTCTTTGTTTTTTTTAACCTAATTTATTATGTTACTCAGGGAGGACGCTGCTTTTTATCTAATCTTTTTACACTATTTGAATAAAATAAAAATACAATGTTTAAGTTTATACATTTATTTTATCTATTATTTACATTATCTCATCTTCGTCACTACTTAGTGGATTTATGCCTTCTAGAGGTTGTTCTTCGTCCTCAGTCTCACTATAATCACTTGACGAAGAGGTATCCGATAAATTTACAATTAATTGCGATTCTCGACTATAACAACAAAACAATGACACAACAAAACAATGACACAAACTATAACAACAAAAACTACAACAACAAAACAATAACACAAACGAAAACTAAAAAAATTCCAGAGCGCGTCGTTACGTGACGTAGGCCAGTACAAGACTAAAAACCCTAGTAAAAAATAGTGATGCGAACGGTACAATACGGGCGCCATCGGGGAAGTGCAGGGGAAGCGGTCGGGGAGTCGCATTCCTAGCAGGTCCCAAGTTATCGCGCACGAGTAATAAAGTATAATCTGATAGCAATATTACATCTCATAAACTTACCTCCTTTTGATATCTGGACTCTACAAGCCCAAGATACAAGCTCCATGCTTACCTAGTAGGGGACTCGCTGTCAACCTCTTAAAACAAATGTACCTGGATTATGTAACCTGGCATCAATGATGCATTTTTCTTTTGGAAATAAATTAATGTTTTAACTTATTTGTTTCGTGTTTGGGTGTTGTGCTTCATTTGCACTCGTAGTTCCTGATGTCCGGCTTACTATTTAGGATCAATACTATGCATGTGACTATAGTTTTAAACTATTATTGTTTCTCGTCGAGAAGTCCAGAAGGGCCAACAGTGAAAATTTGCTGGCTCTACTTTTTGCACTTCGTGGATGGTAGAGGTCTGTCTACTCTGTCTGATGATGATGGCTTAAAGAATTTTCATTCAAATGTGAAATCAGATGTGTAGATTTTAGCAAGTACTCAAATAACCAGTGAAGTAACAAACGTACATACAGCCCACGAGTGGAGTTCAGCGACTTTGCTTGGACTTACGATTGAAACAAGACCAATTTTTTCGTCATATCAATTAATAATGCACTGAGCTGGTTCTTTCTCGTGTTAAAGATAAGACATGTCACTCGAACAATGGTCACTGGATATGATACTCACCATCTATAGTCTGTTCTATTGATCAACTTTTCAAAACTCGCCCACACCACTATCTTGTGGTTTAGGTACGTCGATCTTCAAATTATACTGTTTAAATTCAGTTCTTATTGAATTGTGATACGATTGAAAGGCTTAACACTTGTAGGCACTTCGTAGGGTTTAATTAGATGAAATTATTTCTATGAGTGCCTTCACAGGCAAGCTTTGTAAGTTGGTACTTACCGACTTACTTTTGCGCTATGCAAGAATTAATTTTGTGAAAGATGATTTGGTTGATGTTACCATGGTGAAGAATGAAGTGAATATAGGGATTAAGAGAAATTAAATAAGGAAACTGTTCAACAACCGCTCTACCGTAGTTGATCGACCGAAGCGAGATCTCTAAATCAACTTAGGCAAATTAGCGTTGTATGTATGTTGTTTGTCCGAGGTAACTTTCAAAGCGTTGATCTGATTATCGTGAAATTTGATACATAGGTAGGTAGTCATGGCAAAATTTTGGTGTGACTAAATGAGCCAAAAATGTTGGGGGGTTGTTGAGATAGCGGGGTACAAGAAGGGTAAATAAAAGAAAATGAGACTATTAGGTCAAGTAAGACGTCAAATGAAAGGTCTTTATTAGTAAATTTAGACTCCGTTTTTATTTTTAGTAAAATCCTTATAGTTTTTGGGTTATTAGTTATTACTTATTAGCCATAATAAAAACTGAACTTTGACAAAATTCACAGGGTACACCAGTGACTCCACAGTACTGTAATTTAGTATGCGTGTAGCTTAAGTGACACAAATATAGGTAAAAGTCTGAAATTCTGAATAACTGCAATTTGTACCCCAAAAAAAGAATAACCACAATACATGAACTCCCGTTACCTGTAATTTGAATGAAACTATAGGTCAAGTGTTTTGGTTATTTATTTCATGCCACTATTTTGATAGTCAAAGATTAGGTACAAATCATATTTTTTTGATTTAATCGGAGACTCGTGAGATCTCAGTTCGGAGCGAACCACTAGTTATTAAGTTCTTACTAACCTACGAGTATATAATTGTTTTCGGTAAAAATTAGTGACAGAAAAATGATGATGATGAATAATAATACACTATCTATCTACTATTAAAATGTACAATACTATCAGCCATATTGCAACTGTAAAAGTACTTGGTAATGTTAGCGTCATTATTATATATACCTACGGGATTTATCACGTACCTACCCGTGCATAATGTTAGCTTGCTATGCAGAATGTCTCAAACGGAGCTGTTACTGAAAAGTCTCTAAAAAAATATTTAAATAAACCGAAAATAAAGATGTTCATTGCACACGAGCCTGTTCGATATGTAAATTATAAAAATATCAATCTTCGCTTCGCATTTCACAGTAGGCCTCTGTCATAAACTCCAAAGAGGCATAATTTGACCATCTATGTCAAACATAGTCACAATAGCGTGGACATGGGCATCGGTAGCACGTGGGCTGCCGGCTAATGATGACATCCTACGTGGTGGGTATATGGCCAGCAGATTAGACACCTCGTAAAATATCATGCTTTACTTTTCCTTTGTTTTGATTGGAGATTTTTTCGAAGTGGACAAACACTCAACGAAGCCTACAAAATAAGTGCTAGGTATCCTGAAAATATTCGGTATTTACCTATAATTATGATAACGATATGTATTAAATAGTTTATGAATTGTCTAACTAGGGTTTATTGCTTAAATTAGAAAATTGTTTATCCACTTTACAGTTTTACACAAAGGTTAACTGGAAGAGAATCCTTTCTAACATTAAGTTTAAATTAAGGAAAAACAAAGAACAAGAATTAAGGTTCATTCAATTTATAAATCTACGATTTCAAGTTTCAATGACAAACAAAGGTTTCAATTCAAGTTTACAAGTTAGTCAGGTTTGAATGAAATGCAAAGTCATAGGTATGTTTATGTGTTTCTTGGAATCTGAACTATGTAGCTTGTAGGTATTACAACGATTCAAGGTACTACGGTTACCTCTTTGCCAAAGTTCAAGTCATAAAAAATACCATTTATGATGAGCGCAAAAACAAGCCTACGCGGCTACGTAAGCCCATCCGTATTTCCCACAGTGTTTCATAAACTTGGTGCCTTTATCTCGCCTTACTGAGTACCTGTCCCTGCCTACCAAAGGAGTGTTGGCCGTCAGAGTTCGATGAAAGGAGCCAATAAATACTGTTCGTTTTAGTGCGCGCCGAATCGGGCCCGCGGCCTCGCTTATATATTTCCTTATAATCCCGGAGGTGAAGCGTAGGGTCGCAGAGAAAGCGAGAGCTTCTGATACAAAAATATACACTGCAGTGCCTAAATATTGCAAGTTTGAAGGCAGTTCGGCAAGGCCAGGGGTTGGGTTTAGATATCTGGCTGTCTGTAGCCTCTAACTGATCGTAATAAGCAGGTTCTAGAACGAGGCACAGAAGCTGCTCCGTTGAAAATCACTCTACATCTTAGAAATCAGGTGTAAGAGCCGCGTTACATAATTTCATTGTGATGGATGGAAAGTGCATAAAGCTCGCATTTTAATCGCTTCAATTGCAGCTACCGCTTGCAGTGGCACCACACCTCCCTTCACTTGTTGTTCACCAATATCATTGTGTCCAGTTATGGTTTATAGCCGTTTCGTATTGTGGCCTGCCGGTTCCACCAGCTTCGGGTGCTCATTAGTGCCGAAATCAAGAGTGCAGTGCACTGACCCGCGCAATAAACCTTCCCGGTGATCGTTGCCGCATTCATCATACAAATGAACGACCACGTCGTCGGTTATAGGACCCAATACGTTATTGGTCCATGGTGTTGTTGCATGGCCATGTTATGAAGTTAGGTTTTTTAACACAGTCATTTAGAATCGGTTCTAGAAAATGGTAATAAATCATTTAATTCAAGCAACAATAAAATATGTACCTAGTTACAGAATATTAATTAACTTAATCTACGGCCCATAAATATATATACCTACACCTTAGCCTAAAATACAGATTATAATAAAAAATCTATATTTATTCACTACATATGATGGTACTTATGGTGCTACTTTATCCGTCTGTCTGTCTGTCCGTCCGTCTGCCAAAGATGATTACTTATCTCAACTACTACTAAAGTTAATGATTTGAAATTTAGAATATTTATAAATAATATTGACCCACCTCTGTTGCAAGTAAAATAAAATATTTTCAATTTGATTGCCTTAAGGGCCAAACTGACAAAATAGAGTTATGTACCTACTAGGTTAAATATTAAAACAAAGTCTCTATCTATATAGAACAGTTCTTTAGATAACAGCCTTTCAAGTTTTCTTGTTTTAGCGCTTACATTATACGAGATGGCGCGGCTAAATTAACATAAATCTATGTAGGTACGGAACCCTAGGTGTGCCAGTTCTGCTCGCACTTGACGAATGAATCTTGCCTGGATAAAAAAGTAACTTCTACTCAACCTACGCAGTGTGATTTCGACTCTATGCTCGGTCTGCGCCTATTTCAACTCTCTTAGAAGGCTATCTAAAAACTGTCGCCGTGGGATAAAACCATTTATTTTAAAATGAAATAATGTAAACCATCAATTTGTAGCATTGAGACAAATTACCAAACGTCTGTTTTTGGAAATGGGTAATAGTTTATTGTAAGAATTGCTTGATTTCACTTATTAATCTAATTCGTTGAATTCATTCATTTTCCCAATAGGGTCTTTCCATTAGCTTAACTAATTCGGCTTAAGCATACTTCCCACTAAAGCTTGTATCGAGTAGAGGCTACAAAAGTGCTTGCAATAATCGTCGGACGTTGACGCTCTTCGTTTGTCGACAGACAGAAATAGTAAGGTCGTATGGCGCTGGAGGTGACAGCATGACGTCTAATGCCCTAGCAGCTAGTAGTACAACACGTGTAAAACGCGCTTCAGTCGACAGTGGTTGTTATCAAATTCGACAAAAAAACCCATTCTATTCAATTTGTCAATGTGCCCGCGGCTCATATTACACGCCTTATGGGCCGTAATGCGTGTTAGAGAATATTATGGACTTATTATAGACAAATGCGCAGCTTTATTATAATAATTATTATTGTGAACGTAGGTGGCACCCACTACGACCGACGTGAATCATTGCATGCCACAGTGCTGGACAGACAGCTTCTCTTCCAAATTTTAATCTCAAATTGGTAGAGTTCGTAGCGTAGTTGATAGACCCCGCTCCCTAATTCCCTTACTAAAACAAATAAGGTTCTTGTCTTAATAAATGAAGTGTTGAAATAACACCGAAACAATAGGCTAGGTAGCCTAGACAGGTAAGGTAATTTGCCCGTTTCAAAAGGATACTAAAATAAGTTTGCAAGATGATGGTCAAACAGAAATAAATAACTTACATATTAACCTAGCTGGTCTATCCGCCTGTACCAAGGCTCTTGCGCTTCCCAGAAATGGTCTGAATCTCGCGCAAAAAGCCACTATGATGGATCGCCACGGCTTGTGAGCTCGTAGCGTCCGCGTCCGTCCGTGTTAATGTCATGTAATTACGGGGCGTCATCACTCCTGCCTGCCTGCCCGTGGGTCGTGGGTGGACCATCAAATACTTTTAAATCGTTCTTAAGAATGACTCGTAGGTACATAATAAGAATCATCATCTAACTAGGTACTTCACCTTTGGTAGTCTCTTTTTGTCCGCGTTCCTATGTCAGGATTCACGCACGATCCTGTGCCAGCCTCAGTCAGGTTCGTTGGGTCGCGATGCTTGCTCGTTGGGTTCTGATTGTGTTGGGTTCTTCACTTTATTTACCTCATTATTACTGGTACCTAGATTATTAGTACCTACACATTATGAACATGAAATATGCTTATGACTGCAGTACACAATACGAACAGAATTAAAACTTACTACCTACCTAACTAAGTACAACGAGCGAAAACAGTCCCACGATCTCAGGATCTCGGATCAATTTGTTCGAAGCTGCGACCAACTTGACCCGAGATCCTCGTACGCATCTATTCTTTATTCATTATTGTACACAAGAAAATACAAAACAATGTACATGTAGCAATGTAGGTACAAAGGCGAGCTTAACCCTAAGAGAAAACATCAGGCAATGGAGTGGCATGGCATATGTAGGTACCTACAGATAGCAGAAAATCTGCTTAGGCTAGCTAGACGAAGAAGCATTTTAAAAGGATGAGGATGGAGCACCATCAGAAGATGACATGACTGTAACTATGATACTTGACAGTGCCTGTTAACTGTCCAGACTCGTTTATGGTGAAAACACATTAGAATTACTTAGATCCTTGTTAGAACCGTCGCTTTAGGCCTAGCTTAGCTCCCACATGGAATGAAGCGTTTAATTAATAATTCGTAATATCTCACGTCAGCAACTGACATAAATGTTGATAACATTTACGACTGAATGGTTCAATCCAAAAAAGTCTAGACGAAAAGTTATTTCCATTTCAAGATTATGGACTTTCGGGAAAGTGCACTAGGTGCTTTCTAAGGTTTGGGTCAACAAAAATATTGAATGCGGAGGGAATGTTGAAATAATAAAGATTAAGTTTGTTTAGACTCCAACAAATATAAGTCTAATATAGAAATGGACAAGATATGCAAGTAGGTTTTCAGATACCTATCAGACATGGTTCTGAACCCACGACCCCTGTCCGCGTTACCTCTTTGCATATCGATGGGTACCTATCTTGTAGGTTCTAGTAGCTATCTAGTAGTATCTTTACGTATTTGGTGTAGGTATCTCATGTCTGATCTATTCATAAATTATAGAATTATAGGTGTCTCCGAGAATTGGGCCAACCGGCTACGAGTGCATTCACAAAGGTTGCACATAGGTAGGTACCTATAGTTTCATACCGGTGGGGTGGTCCCTTCGTGGTATCAGTGTTTTAGACCGTTAGAAAAAACCTAGATACAGTTAATCATTTTTATGCAACTTTTAAAAATTCAACTTTATAAACTAAAACCCAAGTAGGTACCTACATGAAAGCTAGAAGAAAGTTACATACACATAAATATTATGTTTTTATTTATAAAATCTATATTTTCATTTATTTTCCATCATACAAAATTAAAAGTAACGTTATCCTTACGACTAGACGACCTCCGTGGTGCAGTGAGCGAATAGCCGGCTGAGACGCAGACGATTCCCGTCGCGGAACAAATGTTTGCATGATCTACAGGTATTTGTTCCGTGTCTGGTTGTTTCTCTATATATTATAATTATGTATTTACAAAAAAATGTATTTAAGTATTCTATCAATTATCTGGTTCCCATAGTACAAGCTCTACTTAGTTTGGGGCTAGATAGCGCCGTGTGAAATGTCCAGCAATATTTATTTATTTATTTATCCTATGTGAATAATTGAGTACCTACCAAACACTACGCAGATTTAAAAGTAAGTTAAGTTGACCTGCTTAGTCTATAAATGCATGCACTAGCTAAGCTAGGGTGTCAGGCAGGAATGAGGCGGCCGCGGCCCTACGCTACGCAGAGATCCGATATCGTGACGAGTTATGCAAATGGCTATAAATTCGCTTGTTCGCGGCCCAAGGATTTCTAACGCCTGTAGATATTACTCGTACCTACTATCGACCATCGCGCCCACATTATTGCAATACCTACTTAATGCAACACTAGAAACATCTGCGGTTGCTCCTGTTTCTTTCTACTTCATACTTAGTACTCTCTTCCCTATTTAGTTTTTGATTTGCATCCGCGACCATTATTGCAAATAGTATTGTAATACCTAGTCAGGTCATAAGTATTGTCACACAGTAAAAACTTTTCTTTTAGAATGCTGGCCACAAAAAAGTTTATAGAATTCGAATTTCGAATTGTTCATGAAAAGAAAAATGTATACTTTTTAGAATTTTACTCATTTTTAAATATGGAGTGGACGCTTAAAGAAGACCGTGTTGCAGTTATTGCGTTGCATCGTTGCGGTTACGCGCCAATTTTTGGCATACTGAAAAATTTTAATATAACCAAAACATTCGTTTATCGCACCATCAAACGATACAATGAAGACTCTAGTGTAGATGACAGGTCAAGAAGTGGTCGCCCTCGGTCTGTTAGGACTCCAGCAGTGATAAAAGCTGTGAAGGCGCGAATTCAAAGAAATCCCAAACGTAAGCAGAACCACGGTTAAAAGGGTGTTAAATGAAGACTTAGGGCTTCGGGCATATCGAAGAAAAACAGGACATCGTTTGAATGCTCGTCTAATGGACCTGAGACTGAAGAGATGCCGCGCTTTGTTGAAGCGGTACGCGGGAAAAAAATATCGGGAAATTCTTTTTTCGGATGAAAAAATTTTTACCGTAGAAGAGAGCTACAACAAACAAAATGATAAGGTGTACGCACACAGTAGTGAAGAAGCGAGCAACCGTATTCCGCGTGTCCAACGAGGTCATTTTCCATCCTCGCTCATGGTATGGTTGGGAGTTTCTTATTGGGGCTTAACAGAGGTACATTTTTGTGAAAAAGGTGTAAAAACGAATCAAAATACAGTCCTGACGAACCTTGTGGAACCTGTTTCTCATACCATGTTCAATAACAGGCACTGGGTATTCCAACAAGATTCGGCGCCAGCTCATAGAGCGAAGAGCACACAAGACTGGCTGGCGGCGCGTGAAATCGACTTCATCCGGCACGAAGACTGGCCCTCCTCCAGTCCAGATTTGAATCCGTTAGATTACAAGATATGGCAACACTTGGAGGAAAAGGCGTGCTCAAAGCCTCATCCCAATTTGGAGTCACTCAAGACATCCTTGATTAAGGCAGCCACCGATATTGACATGGACCTCGTTCGTGCTGCGATAGACGACTGGCCGCGCAGATTGAAGGCCTGTATTCAAAATCACGGAGGTCATTTTGAATAAACTTTAGTGTCATAAGAATCTATGTTTTGTTAAGTTCATTTTGGTATATAAATGGTTACATAATGAATAAACTTGTTTCAATTATTTTATATTAAACATGTGACAGAATTTATGACCTGACTAGGTATAATGACGATTTTTGTAAAATCCTATAAACAATAGAAATGCAATGGGCGGTATCATCGCTCAAAGCGATTTTTTACAGGCAACCTTAAAATAAAGATAGTATCGACTATAGTAGAGTGGCTGGCCTTTACTTGCTGACACTAAGAGGGTGAGGTTAGAGGGTGGTAGAGCTGAGTTCTTGCACGCACATTACCTACAAACTGATAGACAGTTTACAGCGCTTTAGCAATGTATGTACGTACAATAGTACAGAGCTTTAGAACCTTACTAGAACGGTTTACACAACTCACTAATGTTTCCTACTCTCATAAACACTCGCATAATGTAGTGTAGACCGTCCATTATATGACTGATAATCAGAGTAGACATATTGATCTAATTTTTTTGATGTGCGCAGGATAGCTCCTCCAGGACGACCTCCGTGGCGCAGAGGGCGAATAGCCGGCTGAGACTCAGGAGATAGCGGGTTCGTTTCCCGCCGCGGAACAAATGTTTGCATGATCTGCAGATATCTGTTCTGGGTCTGGGTGTTTTTCTATATATTTTAAGTATGTATTTACAAAAAAAATAGTATATAAGTATTCTATCAGTTATCTGGTTCCCATAGTACAAGCTCTGCTTAATTTGGGGCTAGATAGCGCTGTGTGAAATGTCCAGCAATATTTATTTATTATTATAACTATTACTAGACGTATTTAGTATTCATTTAGGTATTCACAATTTCTTTACATTGCATTACATTGGTATAAATAACAAACTTTGTAGTTACATTGAAATACAATCAGCCTGGGGCTGTTCTGATATGGAGTTTGACTTTAATTGAAAATCCATGGGCTAGCTTTAATACCACAAACGTTTTTAATTTTAGTAAAACTAAATTTAACCATTTATGATTGGGTAGAATGAGGTATGAACTCACGTTTAGTTAGATCCTCTTCAATTTTTTCCGATTGCCAACACATTAGCATTCACTTCACAACACTTTATTTCAGAACTCACAAAGACATAAAAATGAATTTTCACTCAAAAATCTCTTCGAGAAACAAAACAACGTTCATTCTGATTGGTTATTTTAAAATGTAACGAATTTTCAGATAAACGGCGCGTAAAGAACGTCACGTGCGCTAAAATTAAATATGTTTTGAAGAGTGCTCGCAGCAACGGCACGCGCGCTCGTCTACCAGCGGAGGCTGCTTGTGGGTCACCGCCCACCATCGCAATGAGATCACAAAACTGCTTTTATTAAGAATTTACACTCCACTTGTAACTAAAGCCTACCTTAGCTATCAATATGTAAATAAATAGAAATAACGTGTAGGCTCGGTGCAAGGGAATGCTGCTGCGTGATATATAAGTATTACTCGTGCACGATAACTTGGGACCTGCTAGGAATGCGACTCCCCGACCGCTTCCCCTGCCTTCCCCGATGGCGCCCGTATTGTACCGTTCGCATCACTATTTTTTACTAGGGTTTTTAGTCTCGTACTGGCCTACGTCACGTAACGACGCGCTCTGGAATTCTTTTAGTTTTCGTTTGTGTTATTGTTTTGTTGTCTGGAAAAAAGAAGTCAACCATGTGGACAGACTTCGACAAAAGTATTGGGACGATGACCTTTTACAAGAGACGAATGAATCGCAATTAATTGTAAATTTATCGGATACCTCTTCGTCAAGTGATTATAGTGAGACTGAGGACGAAGAACAACTTCTAGAAGGCATAAATCCACTAAGTAGTGACGAAGATGAGATAATGTAAATAATAGATAAAATAAATGTATAAACTTAAACATTGTATTTTTATTTTAGTCAAATAGTGTAAAAAAGATTAGATAAAAAGCAGCGTCCTCCCTGAGTAACATAATAAATTAGGTTAAAAAAAACAAAGACGAAGCCGCGGGCGGCTGCTTGTTATGTTCGCTTTTTTGCGGGCGGTACAAACACGCCAATATGACGTCACCGCGCTCAGATCCCAACTTATCGCGCACGGGTGATACATAGTCAAACCTACCTAAGTGTTAGACTACTAGTAGGTAACTTGTCTTTATACATTAACACTGAGTTAGTTACAGTGCGCTAGACTTAGGAACAGATTAAATAATGTTATTACGTTCCTACAGCTACTTACGATGACAACAGCTCAATTACTAGCCGTAAAAGGTGTTTATTTTCTAGAATGATAGGCCCATTCCTCTGTGGCGCGTATGTGCAAGTTATGTGACCAAGCTGACAAGGCATGTCCCATCCAATATATAGCATTTATCTTAGGTAAGCGGTACCCAGCGGGACTTGTCTAATTTTGCAGACGAAACTGCTATGACAGAAATACTTAGATGATGGTTTTCTCTTCGTTTCAATGTATAAATTTTGTATAGGTACCTATCTTTATCTTCGGTTTTACAAGTTCTTAAAAAAGATTTTTGTAAGTAATCCTACGTTGCATCTCGGGTTGTCTTCAAAGTTTTGTGGGGGATTTTGTAACTAATATTACCAAAACGCGATCCATCACTATCAGTGAGGACGCAGCAGTGGGGATTTCGGTAATCATCTATGAAATCCCTTGTGCTGGGTCAGGCATGAAAGTTACTATGCCGATGTTATTATTTATTTCCACATTGGTAATTTATTGTAACTACAAATGAGGAGGTTAGGAACAGAAAGTGACGTATACGTATTTGGTCATTTTCGTTTTTTTTATCCAACTCAAAAGGTTAATGATAAAACATCATTATCTATAAAGATCAAGATTAAAAAGTGACTTGTTTCATAGAAAAATCAGTCTAAATATCTGCTCCCGGAACAAATAGTAACATTTTCATTAAAAAACAGTAGTGGCTAGTTATTTATTTTGTCAACTTACTGAAAAAATTAAAATGTGTAAATGTCACCTTTTGTTCCAAACCTCCTCAAGTGTGTAATGAACTTATTTGGCTATTCAAGACTGAACATTCAGCTAGTTGGAGAACTTGTTGAAAGCATCATCTGCAGGTTCCCACATATTTGCTTATTCATTAATGTCAATCAAATGTCACTATTTAAACAGATTATATAGTTAGGTATGCAATACACCACAAAGTGTTTAAAAATGACTCGACGCTTGACAGTAGTGCCTCTACTATATTCTCAAAGAATTTTTTTGACTAGCTGGTACTACGTACTGGGCAAAGTAATGCCCTTCTGCTCCCCATCCATCACCGATTCATAGCCAATGTGGTTTGGATGTATCCAGGTCGTCTCTTCAACTTTTTCTAGGGCTGCTAGGTTGCCCGTTATGTATCCACTGGGTGGGCACTGGTATGGCCTGCGCTTCCCATTTTATACGAGCAGTTTTCATGGTAAACATCTCAGTAGTTAGCGCTGGCAGGTACGCTTGCCTAGGACTAGGAAGTATGTCCTGGTTGCCCGACACTACTATTCTGTATTCATTTATTTATTACGAAGTTATGTATATTCTGCGGTGGTAATTATACCTAGGAACCTACTACCAACTGTGAAATGAAATGAAATTTATAGCATGAAATGTGGTTTGTACCTATTTATTGTTTGTACCTACTTCGGAATGTAGAATCCTGTTAGCCTTCCAAGAAATTGTTTACGAAACTGAGTAGGTATCTACATATTCATCATCAATGTTTTGGCCACAGCTACTTTTCCTGTGCATACAACAATGTATGGAATGGCACAAGTGGCATAAAAATAAATGGCATGTTCATAAAATTGAATAATAAGAGGAGTTAAAATACATTGTGATGTTAAATGTCTTTTAATTTCCCTTTGTTTTGATTTAGACTAGAACATTGCAAGTAGGTAGATAGATATAATTTCAGTAAAACTGGTTTTGTAAGGATGAAACAATTACAACCATTGATCATTATAACCATGTTTCACCTAATAGGTACCTTACCTACATTATACAGATTTAGATTGTCTAAACACAAACATGGGTTAATGCAGTAAATAACGTCATGTAATTAAATATCATAGTTAAAAATAATAAACATGACTAAAATTTGGATTATAAAAAACAAGAAATCATAATATATGCAGGTGATATACCTAAGGCTAGCGCGTTAGTTGGTAACCTGCGTAACTGAATGACTCATCTGCTGACTGGGCGTCTACGGTCGGCATGTATGTCGAAGAGGACCGCCTTTCGATCGTAGCCGCAGCGGAACAGGTTCCAAGCAACCTCTTCTGGAGATGACGCCGAGTCTGCCGCTTGCTCTGCACAGTGCTCCAATACCTGGAGAAGAAGTTAATCAATTTTTGCAACACTTATTAAGAAAAGACGTCGCACGCATTGGTTTTTCAATAAAAACATTACCCCTCCTGCGCAGCGGTGTATAAAGTAGTCTACTTAAATACCAAATCATCATCATCGAAATCAATCCAGCCGTTTAGTCGTAAAAACGTAACGAACAGACAGACAGAATTACTTTCGAATTTATAAAATTATAAGCATGGATACAGTGATTTAGAATTAGCAAACATTCAAAGACCATCGGTTGGTCAGCAATGGAGTTGCAAGTTGCAACCTATCACAACCCGTAAAATGAAATATAAAAGAAAGAAATAAATGCAAATTTATTATGTGTGCTATGCAGCAAATAATTATTGTCTATACCTAAAAACGAACTAACTTTGGACGAGTAAGAGGTCTGAGGATCCACCTGATCCTCAGGTGATCAGAGTAGAGTCTCTAATAAAAAAATTTATTTTATTTTGACAACTCATTATCTAGATATTTTTCTTTATTCATTATTCTTTATTGTACACAAATAGATTTACAGATAAAAATAGCTTACAAAATGGACATGTACAAAGGCGAGCTTAACCCTAATAAGAGTTTTCTTCCAGCAAACCTTTGAAGATAGAGATATTTGATTATAGTGGTGGGTACGTGCACAGAGAATGACATTGGAGTAGAATACTAATATATAGTATATACTATAATAAATACAACACTTAACCATATTAAAAAATAGTAATAATACCTTTATACTATACTTACATTAGAGATAAACATAATACATTATACAAAATATAAATAATATACCTACTTATACATAATAAAGAACCTAAAAGCTTACAAGGACAGGTAATGCTCTTTCACTCTCAGCTTAAAAGTGCTTAGTGATAGACTTGCGCGGATAGAGTGTGGTAGAGAATTCCACAGGTTGACTCCATGGACAGCGAAGGAACCGCCATAGCGACTGGAGGAATGAGGAGGGGTTTTGAGAAGGAGGGACTTAGATGACCTACAAGTCATCTCCGATATTTTAGTCAAAGTCGTACAAATATCGAATAGTACAAGACATCTGCATATTGTGTTACCTTGCTAGCGTTCCTGCCATCGTTCCTGACTGCTAATTTCCCCATCAGCGCCGTCTTCAACAGTTTGCCATCCTTGCCTACCACCTTGCACTTCACCAGAATGCAGTACACGTGTTTCTTTAGCGCCGGGTCTTCAGTCAGCTCCCCTTTGAGGAGAGCATCCACCAGGGTCATGTTCACTTGCGACTGAGGCAAGCAGGCCTCTGAGTGGGCGCGAAACATCATCTTCTCTTGCTTGCCAAGCAACTAAAGAATGAGATAAAGTTTTAAAGTGTTGGGGTTAAAATAAATAAAGAAGAATGGATAATTCTTACCACACAGTTCTTGCAAGCGGTCACCACCTGAAATGTATAATAAGAGTTATTGGAAAGAAAGGTAAGTAAATTCTGATTAGGTAAGTCTGTTGAGCCACCGCTCATTAAGAAGCAGGAGCCATCACGAAGTTGATATTATTAACGATACAGATATTCACACAGGTGATAGACGGGTAGGTAACCAGGCCGATTTTGTTAAAGAAGTCCATCTAAGCAACTCTAGCTGGTGGTATTGTCATTATTTATCTACGTTCTGAAGCACAACATACATCTTTAGGAAGGGCAAAAATGTCAACTGGACTGATATTTGTAAGCAGAAAACAACAAACAAATGGGCGGGGTGCTAAACCACCGGCCTTTCTATTAACCTGAAAACACACCACCACAGCAAAGAAGGCTGCTGATTGCGCCATTATACTTGATGTCCGTTCACGGTCTTGGTGCAAGCGCAGCGGCATCCAAAGCAGCACTTGAACCAGCTGCAGCCGCAGCACCGGTTGCAGGAACACTCGCGCGCGGCTCTGTGTGCGTTGTGCTTTATACGCGCGTGCATCGCGTCACCCAGCTACGAGTACCTTGTACCACAAGATTTAACGATACTTTTGGATTTGAAGACTCACAAGTTTTTTTTTCTGAAAAAGAATGCGAAAGTTTATCTTTTTAATTTAATTTAATATAAACACTTTGATTGTTTTTAATTACATGGGTTTCTTTTTTTCTTATTTTATGAAGCTATAGTTTTATGCCGTGCTGGCCTTTTGGGATTGGGATGTACCCAAAATCCGATTCAGAGGTTATGAGTTCCAATCCAGGCCGTGCACCAATGGATTTTTCTAGTCGGAAAATATACGTGCGAATTTTCACGTGGTCAAAAAACGGCGAAGGAAACATCGTGAGGGCACCGGCATGTCCTAGCACCAAACATTTGAAAGCGTGTGCCGTCGGGGTTTAGTAGTCTTATAAGAGGCGATGGGCTTGCAACCTGCCACGTGAGTGAGGACGCGAGAGTATTTATTTATTTATGTAACTAAAACGGCCAATTATACTAAAATTACAATATTTCCAATACATGACATAATGATAATATTTGGAATAAAGGAGTAAATGTCATAAATAATTAATAAATGTTATATAAAATGACAAAACAATAATAAAATAAAATTAAAAACAAATAATACAAAAACAATATGTAATAATAAGTACTTATGATGAGATGAGTTGAACGAAGCGAGTTACCAGTGCATGAGAGATTCAATAACCAAAGTGTTGAATGAAGCGTGCTGTGATACCTACATTTGAATTTTAGGGGAAGAAAAGATACAAAACTAACTGAGAATCAAAACAAGTGCAAGAGTGGAGCGAGAGCATCCAAAATTTAAAATCCTCACCCCTGTCACTGGTTATTTTGTCGATAGGTATCGCGGTAGAGGGCGGTTATTATGACAGCGCAGCACAACAGAAGTGTTGTTTTGTCAACACTGAATCGGGCGGATGCGATTCACAACACAACGCGAATCATGTCAAATATGAGACAATATTATTCAGGTACGAAACAAGCCACATCGCAGATTTGAATCGAAGCATTATTTGTTATGACCCTAAAGTGGGGACAATGCCAATCTATTTTTATAGACTTGAGATTACTATCTGAACATTCTATTTTACAACAGTACCTACAATGATATACTAGGGGCGTAAGCTTGGCGTAAGCGATCAAACGTGTGTAGGTAGATACTTACGGAATGATAATATCAATTTGTGTAGGTACCTATAAGAATACCTAAGTTAAACGAGATAATTATGGGTCTAAAAATTTAAGAACTGTTTAAACGTTTTTGTCATTTCTATGGTTTGTTCTTCGTATTCAACAGGTTTTTTGACATTCTGAAAAAATAAAATAATTTAACTACCTAGGCAAATAATTTAATACATAGGTTAAAAACCACTTCGGTATTGGAAAGCCATCTGAGGGTTCTCAAAAAGCCTATGTACTTACGTATACCTTCCTAATCTAATAATAAATAATAATTAAGAAAATGATAAAAAATATCTGTATCAACAATGTGAATATTAAATCTTTATAATCATCATGAATATCTATCTAAAATGGGCAACATCTGTCATCAACAATCTGTCAGAGATGTCGAAGAGTATAGGTTAAGGAGCTGATAATTTGGTAATTTGATGACCTTCCGCGGTGCAGTGGGCGAATAGCCGGCTGAGACGCACGAGGTAGCGGGTTCGATTCCCGTCGCGGAACAAATGTTTGCATGATCTACAGATATGTGTTCCGGGTCTGGTTGTTTCTTATATTATAAGTAGGTATGTATTTACAAAAAAAAATGTATATATAGGTAAGTGTTCTATCAGTTATCTGGTTCCCATAGTACAAGTTCTGCTTAGTTTGGGGCTAGATAGCGCTGTGTGAAATGTCCAGCAATATTTATTTCTTTATTTATAGTACTTATAAAGAGGACGTAGTATCGCCTTGCCGCATCTACTCTGTTGTCAAATGAAGGGCTTGTAATGTAACCTACCCTTGATCGAGACAGTGCAGATGTAAGCAGACGCTGGAGGAGGGGCGCACGGGGCGCACGGCGCAGGCGCGCTGCAGCAGACACGGGGACATGCCAGCCGCTACCAGTGCGCACACCACCACCTGGAACAGCATGCTGGAACAAAGCTTCTATTTATAGTATTGCTGCTTTTCTTATTGATCGAGCTAGAGAATCGGCACAGTCTGATGAATATCTACATATCCGAGAAAACGAATCTTATTAATAATACTTACCTAATAGTTATTAATTTGAGATGATTTAAAATCAATATTAGGTATAGTAACATTTAGCTCGTAGAAATATTAATTAATTCATTATAATTTCGTTAATGTATGTATACCTACTATGTTGGTGTTCAAATATATAATAACAATATGAGCAAATATTACCTAAACTAGACTATCAATAAGTACACCGATTGCTTATATTCTACTCCCCATCATTTTGAGGTTATACGAACGATTTTTCGGTAGGTGAAGTGAGAAATTTATACATCGTAATAGTTATATATGGTATCTACCTATTATAATAGTCATGTCGCGAGTCTTTAAGTGGTCTTTAATCTATTAAAAAACTGACTTCGGAACCCATCAATGTGCGTGTTCTGACACGCGCTTAGCCTTATTTTTTTTGGTAACGAATGTCTCGAAATCCCCACTGCTACTTCGTAGAATGGTCAGTGAGGATTTCGAGGCTAATGTTTTCAAAAAACGACCCATCTGCAACAGTGAAACGTAGCAGTGGGGATCTATAGGATAGATAAGTGGCGCAGTGGGCAAAGAACCGGCTGAGACGCAGGAGGTAGTGGGTTCGATTCCCGCCGCGGAACAAATGTCTGCATGATCTACAGATATTTGTTCCGGGTCTGGTTGTTTTTCTATATATTATAAGTAGATATGTATTTACAAAAAAAAGTATGTAAGTATTCTGTCAGTTATTTGGTTCCATAGCAAGCTCTGCTTAGTTTGGGGCTAGATAGAGCTGTGTGAAATGTCCAGCAATATATTTATATTTATAAGTGTCCATATCACGACCGTTTTGTGATATAGCTAAGCCTCCCGTCAAACGAGACACATGCGTCAGAGCCACAAAACGCCGCCACAAGAAGCTGGAAGCGGCTACTTAGTAGCAGCCACTTCTTTCCTTCATTTTCGGTCGGTGGCGGCCACAAGACCACACGAAGGTGGCGTGTAGCTGCCGTCAATCGTGTGCGATGACTTCATATAAAATGAAAGTACCTTCCTACATAAAATCTATTCCTCCGCTCGTTGGCGGCATTTTGTGGCTCGTGCGCGGCGACGATGCTATAATGCGGCAGAGCTCCTGTAAGGTTACCAACGATTGTGTTACTTCTCTGCGGGCTGCTTCTCAAGCATGATCGTCTGGAACTGCTTGAACTCGAAGAAGCTGTTGACGCGGACCGGGTTGGACAGCCACACCATGATTTAAACAGAATAATAGAAAAAACGTTACATTCATAAAATTTTCAGAGATAAAATTACAATAATTTGACGTATGTTTATGACCAAAGACAAAAATAAACCAAACCTACTTATCGTGGTCTATTTTCTCAATTTTTATGAACTTATGAAAAGAACGCTCGCTATAATGTACACGGAATACATAATTCAAACTCAAAAATTCTTTATTTTCTCTGTCATACAATAAATGGCGGCCTACTTGCCAAACTAAGTTTGTGAAAACTTGTACTATCTTGGCAATTAGTGCTCTTCCTTATGATTATATCTACTTACAGAGATGTCAACTAAAAACAAAATAAAAACCTAAAAATTATTTACATTACATTAAGTACATAAATTATCTGGTTTGAATATTACAGTTAGGTACTATAGTTCGACCGAAACCGCTGTACCGCTCCTTAAGAAAGTGCGGCGAGGTGGGGGCCCGAGGAAAAAAGAGCAAGAGTGTGTCTCATGTGTACCTACACGAGATCGATATTGTCGGATTGATCTTACGATATGTTTATATTATGTAACGATATGTTTATATTTTTATAAGTAACTAAATTGTCTACAGATATTCTGACATAGATTCTGCTTCAACTTCATCTTCCGTTTCGCTATCGGAACTTGAATCAGAGTCGTTCTGCAAATTTATTATTAATGGATCAATAATAATATCAAATCTACTATCGCGATCCCAGTAATTGTTTTCATTTTTTTGGACATGATGACGGTCTTGACATCACGACATCACTTGACGCGCTCGACCCTTCTTTGGATATTTATCTCATGTGCGTCTGACGATGGATCGGAGCGGCCGATACTTCCCCCCGTCTCGCCGCGCGCATACCTCAGGCGCGGTACAGCGGTTTCGATCAAACTATATTGATTTTATTTTACATTTCTAAACACAGAACTAGCTTATGCCAAATATAGTCGGTCTTATAGCTGAAAGCGATATCTTCCAGGCAACATGTGGATGGAAAGTAAAGAGTGGACGACGAGCGGTGCGTTTTTATGTGGGGCAGGGTGTCCACTAAAGAAAACAAAAACTTATTATCAAGTACATTTATTTGCACGAATCCCATTCAATTCAATTCATTTTATTTGCATCATTTCATAATCATTTTCGAGACATGTCTATGAATATAACGCTAAGATATTTTCAGATCAAATGATGATCCCTAAACTAATAAAACTTGTAGAACCTGAATTACATAAAGTTTGTTTATGCTTCGTGCTTCGGAATTAGTATGGTAACACTAAAGTGGTTATTCAAAAATTTAAATGAATAATACTTTTCCTGGCAATAAAGTTGAAAATGAAGTGATTTTTCAATTGCTTTAAATATTGCTGTTTTGTGCCCACCTTCAGCATACAACACCTCAGCCCCATACCTAAACCAGTTTTTTTTGATAAGGCATCTTTCAATAATAATAAAAATAATTCGTTTATTCATTAACAATTTATATAAATCATGTTTGAACTGATATGCTTATAACTAACAACAAAATACAATAATCAAACAAATATTATTTAAACTAAATCCCACAAAACTAAATAGCAAATAAATTCAAAAAATGTCAAAAATAATAATCAATTAAATCCTACTAATATTATAAACGCGAAAGTTTGTATGTATGGATGAATGGATGTTCGTTACTCTTTCACGCCGGAACGGCTGAACCGATTGCGATGAAATTTGGTATGTACGTAGATCATAACCTGGATTAACACATAGGCTATTTTTTATTTGCAAACTACGCGTACGAAGCCGCTGGCAACAGCTAGTATTCCATAAATGTCTAAGTGATAATATAGCCTGCAATTAAATTGTATTATTTATTAAGTCATCACATCAGATAACGTCAGTCAGGAGGACCAATGAAAAACTTATTCGAAGCAACCTCTATTAATTTGAAAAGTGTTGTCTACAGGTTATTAGTAAAGGGATTAGAATACATTTACTAAAATAGGAATGTATAATAAAATATAGCATATTTTCATTTACAGTAACTTCATATAATTTGAATAATAGGTTGGTTAATGACAAACGTCACTGGATATTGCTACAATACAATCTAAAATTCTTATATACATTTTAAATAGCGGAGTAGATATTTTATATGTACGCATAGCTATCTATAGATCGTTTGTATTAGTCTTTAGATGGCATAACTGTTTATTATGTATTTTTATAATAAGACATGTAAATACTTGTTGGTAAAATGATTCAAAATAAAAACATAATTTTAACATAAATAGAGAGTGTAACATTATCTACGATATGTATTGTTGTATGAGTTTATTCACAATTCGTTAACACTTTAAAATAATAATATTCCAACAAATAAAGTCTGAATGATAATACACTAACCGTATACTGATTTAATGTCGTAAATTGTAGAACGCTGCAGAGTCAGAACGCTACATGTGTAATTGTGGGTTCAGGGATCCCAGCCAAACGCAATGCGACTGTGGTGATCCTGCACAGTCGCTGAAGCACCTGCCAATGTGCCCTTTCTACCCAAACCAGGGCTTAGCCAAGTTACATTCGATTAGCGATGACGCTAGTCGATAAGTCCGAAAATATATGGCATTTGACACATGCTAAAGAAATATCACGTGATATATCGACAACAAACCTATGTAAAAATCGAATCGATTCGAAGCGAATGTAACTTGGCTACGGGCCCTGGTGTTCCACACAATGGAAAACTTAAAAATGACTTCTCCTGACGTCATCAATGTAGCCAAGTACCTAACACAATATAAGCAGAGCTATAATCGACACGCTGAAAAGATGTCGTAAATGATGTTACACCCTGTATAACAAATATAATGATAGTATATTTACACACTGGTAATACATTACTTAGGTCTAGTTCATAGGTACAGCGGCGGCCTCCACGAGTGCACTCGTAGTTTGGCGCCAAAATATTCTGCAGCGGCTAAGATAATTTCCATCACGCTAATATTATAAATGCGAAAGTTTGGATTTGTTTGTTACCTAAATTAACACATAGGCTACTTTGAATTGGCAAACCACGGACCAGCCATACCATTATTATTGTTCTTTCTGCCTTACGCTGTCAAATTTTCAAAGGTGTTGCCATAGCAATTAGTAGAATACTAAATGTATACTGGGGATTTTGCGACGATACCATTGGCATATAGTCTAACTTTTTATTAGCTGCAGTAAAATGACGTTTTGTGGGTTGCCGGTTTTTGAAGAAAAATAAATAGGGATGTAGCTAAATGAGTGAATCATAAATGAATAATCAGTTTGGTTTTTTTTTGAGATTTAATATTAAGTTGTAATGTATTTTTTTAACCTATTATTATTACTATACTAGAGGATTGATCTTTTTTAGTGGAAGTATAGGGAGGTACATTCAAAATGAAACAAAAACGTCATAATAATGTTATTTAATTAATTTTTGTGAACTGAATCACATCCCTATTGAGATTAGGCTGGCAACATTATTATACGGAATGACATTTAGAAACGTCATTTTACTGCAGCTAATAAAAAGTTAGACTATAGTGAAGCGACTAGTTTAGTAGAATTGAGCTCCTGGTACCCTTAGCGGGGAAGGGTCAGATGAGCGCATGGATCGAGGATTGTGGAGGATGGAGGAAACGGGATCGCGCTTTGAGATAGGAGGGTGAGGTAAGGTCTGAGTATTCCGGCGAAGGCGCGCGGGTATAAGTCACGGCACCTAAGTCTAGCGCTGACCGTTATTACGCAGAAGTATAAAGTAAGGTACCTGAGGGGGGGCTAGCGGGATGAAGGGCGGGCGTGCGTAGCGTCGATTGGCTCTCCAGTCGCATTCCGTTCCCCGCACTGATACGACACCCCGCGCACATCCAGTGTACAGTCGCGTTCTTAATTGTATTGTTATTGCTGTTATATGAATTTGTTTGTTAAATTTAGTTTGTTTGTGACTTTAAAGTGAATATGCCTAGAAGAAATACTGTTTTGAAAAGACAGGCAAGGAAAATGGTTTATGACGTGAAGCTACAAGTACTTTACACAGTCGTTCGGACAGCAGCACTGTAAATTTGAGCCAGATAAAACAAACTGCCAAAATTATTAGGGCGCGAAACATTAAATTAAATGGCGATTTAGGGAAAATCCAAAAAAGGACAGCAGAGTCTACAAATACGTCAATTGCAACGGTAAGGAACATCTCTAATCAAGCCAATAGTGGCTATTGGTTATTGTATTGCTTGCGCGACAGTACCCATGCGCAGCTATCCCCTTCGCGTATCGTTCAGCGCTAGACTTACGTGCCGCGACTTATAACCGCTGCGCTATTTTGAACCGTAAAGTATGACTGCAACCATGAAGTCTGACTGCACCATATTTTAATAAATAATTAATATTACGTAGTTTTGACTACACTTATAGATATCATCTGACTGCGTACCTTTTATAAAATCTACGATTGCATTTATACTAAAATTATTTATTTTATACAACATCTCAATATTTTGAGGACTAAGTATTGTGCGTCGATTGAATTACAGTAAAGTGTAGTGATCCTTGCTACAGCTCTGAGTCAACTATACAAATATCAAGTCGTTTATACAGGATTAGCTGACCAATCCGCAGCTTCGCACGCGTAGTTTTTCAATAAAAACATTACCCTCCTTCTGCGCAGTTGGGTAAAAAGTATAGTCTATGTCACCCGGGGATAGTGTAGCTTCCCAACAGTGAAATAATTTTTTAAATCGGTTAGTTTCGGTGCCTATTCAATACAAACAAACAAACAAATCTTTCCTCTCTGTAATATTAGTATAGATGTTGGTATGGACATACGGCTACACATCAAGCTATATTATCCAGTATACGCTGACCTCGCATAGTGTAGGCTTTTCGTAGAATGAAAGGTCAGCTTATACTGGAAATGCTTGATGTGTAGCCGTGTGTACACAGATTATAACCTGGATTTAAAACATAAGCTACTTTTTGTTGACAAACAATGCGTGAAGCCGCTGGCGGAAGCTAGTTTAGAATATTCGGGAACATTATTCGAGTTTAAAATTTACTTTTCGGTAGTTTATACAACTAAATCACTACTTAGCTATTAATATATATAAATGGTGTTGTCACAGCTTATCATTTTAGTGTTAGGTACTAGGTACTAGCTGACCCGCTCGCGGCTTCGTACGCGTGGTTTGTCAATAAAACATTACCCTCCTTCTGTGCAGTCGCGTAAAGTGTATTCTATGTTTCAAGTCCATTCCAATTCCCAATTGGTGCCAAATTCCATCGAAATCGGTCGAGACGTTAAATCGTGAAAAGGTAACAAACAGACAGAGAGACAGAGTTACTTTCAAATTGGTATGTACGTAGATTATAACCTGGATTAACACATAGGCTACTTTTTGTTGACCAATACGCGTGCGAAGCCGCTGGCGGAAGCTAGTTAGAGCTAGTTCAGACATGGTGGATTCCGCGCGGATGCAAATCGTGCTGTTAGACCGCGCGGATCTTATTTACATTAGCGCCTATTCATTCGTTCATACCTGGCCGCGCGGATTAACAATCCGCGCGGCTACCGCCACTCAGCCGCTAAAAAATGAATTCGCGCGGTCGCCGTTCGGATTTATTTACTTGAAGTGACGTGCCTAGAGCGCGTTCAGTTGCTCCGCGGAAGCGCCACGTATCGGACGGTGACAATGGATCGCTTCGACACCGAGCTATTCATCGATGAGGTGGAAAAAAGACCTGCTTTGTGGGACATGCAATGTACAGAATATTCTAATAAAATTATTAGAAACGCAGCTTGGCAGGAGCTGGTGGTGGTTAGAAACAATTTGTTCACTGATCATTTGTTCAATAATAATTCACCAAATGAATTTATCGACATTCTCAAACTCTGAACTAGCTCTTATACATATAAACCTACCTCTTGAATCACTCTATCTACCTATTGCTGAAAACTACATTAAAATCCGTTGAGTAGTTTAAAAGATCTAAGGTTTTATACTATGTAAAGATGTAGGTACACAAAGTAGAATTGGACTCGACTGATAATAAAATAACATCGAGCAGTAACATAAATATCCACGGCGACTAAAGCCCCGTCCGCATTCAAGGTAAACTTTTGCTGAGCAACAGTTGAGCAACAGTGTTGATGAACAACGACAAGTTACAGGAAACATCAACATGTCCTGTCCTTTTTAACATTTTTAAAACCATCTCAAAAATGTTGAAGCCGAGACGGTTATTCAATTCAATTTAATTCATTTTATTTCAGATATGTCATCCATTTTGTTAGTAAACAATAATGCAATCTTAGAACTATGTTAGTAGGCGATTGCAATTAAATTATATATGAAACAAAATAACATAATAAAATCGGTACAAACACAACAAACAAATAATAATAAATTAAAATTCAGACAATAGCTTGGTCAAACAAATAAATAATAATACAATATTTTGAGATGGTTTTAAAAACCTTGGAATTTTCCAAAACAAGTGTTCGGTTAACATTATAAAAATACTATTTGTAATAAGCAACGCGACATCTCTTGTCAATGTACGTGCAATGTTTGACATTGAGCAGCTCAAAAACTGTATAAGTTCTCCTGTAGATGGAGCTAACGGCGCTTTACTCGTCATCTGAATCATCTCACTAATTTTGAGCCTGACGTGACAGAGCCGTGTAGCACAATTGGATAGTGCATCCTCGTATTAAGAGGAAGGTTGCGGGTTCAAGTCCCGTCTAGGCTTGAAAAATTTTGAGACAGTTTTAAAAATCTTGGAATTTTCCGTAAGCGATCGGTTAACACTATTAAAATAAAAATACTACTGCTGTACTGGGTGGTCGCTGTATTTTATATATATAAGTTAATACACTTGTTGCAATCACGTCCATACATGTCAAAAGTTGTTTCTAGCCTGGGGGCCAATTCACGTAACATATTAAAATTCTAGTATCGATCTAATTTCGTTAGGTCCTAAATGGTATTCACGTAACTGGCAATACAATGGTATGAGTTGAGTGACGTGCGATTATACACTATTTATATTAAGCTAATATTATAATACAATCTCATTTGGGTCAAATGTATGTTTTGTTGTTACACCGATATGTTTTTAAGTTTTATACGATTTGGCCCCCTGATGTTAACGCTCGCTGGGCGAGTTTTTGCCAACATGCCGTCATCAACACTGCAAAACACTGCATTCCCGCAACTATGGTTATAAACAAAAGTTTGCCATTAATACGTGGCTTTAGAAGCACCCCTTTTTAATAAATAGCCTCCCAAGTATCCGCGATAAAATGTTTCCTTGGAGAGGTGATTGACACACTGTACCGTAGTATGTGCTACCGTGACTTGTAGTCGTGGAGACTCTACTAAGAACTGCTCTTGTCGTCACTAAGCCGTATATTCGACGCGTGTCCGAACTCCTGAAATAACAAAATAATATGCGTCAGTTCTCACTATGGTTCTCGCCAACATAACGCTCGCGGTGGCTCAGCGTACTATGGAGAGGACTATGCTTGCTGTTTCTCTACGAGATCCAATCAGAAATGATATTCGAAAAGGAACCAAGGTCACAGACATAGCCAAGAGGATAGCAAGCTGAAGCAAGCCTACTTGCTATGTGTGCGTACATACTTTCGGTAATAGATTGTACACGATAGTTTGGGTGAGTAGGTCGGTTGTGTGTAATTAATGTAATTATAAAATTATGTGTATGCGACGGGTTTTTTAAGTATTTAAATAATGTGTCTCTAAGCGGCTCGAGTGTTAAGCACCGAGACAAACCTTAAAACGAAGTGTCTGAGGTTTTGTGCGTGCGGGACGCGTCTATCCGAGGATGCGCCGCGTCGCCCTGTCTCGCTCTTACAGCTCATACTATACAAGCCTGTCCATTTTATAATTCACAAATCACAATAAAATAATACCTATTAGGTACAAAAGAATGCAAAAGTGCGTTTGTGCTTCTTTCAACAATGAACTATCTATCACTACCTATCAATAAACATCATCATTATATTAGCCATAGACTGTCCACTGCTATACACAGGCCATCAAAGAGATTTGCACTCTGCAATTCAGTGTTGGTTTTCTAAGAGTAAGTTGTTACTCCCGTGCCACACTTGGTGACACTGGATGTAGGTATTTGCGTAGTTGAAGCCAAGTCTAGCTATTTTTTGTTCTCGTTTTATTAGATTTGTAAGAAAAATGATTTAGGTTATTAGTTTGATATATGTATATTAGTCTATCTTTAGGTATTTATTTATGTATTAGGATTATAAATAGGTACAGTTTTTTTATTAGACATATTTTTTTTCTTTCATTTGTAAATATACTCTGTGCACCGCTGTCCATTACTACTTCGCTCTTTACTTTCCATAGAAAGGTTGTCTGAAAGAAATCTCTTTCGGCCGCCCATTGTATTCCTGGTGTACAATAAATAATGATTCTATTCTATTGTAGCGGTGTGCCGCCGGCAGAATTATTACAGCGGATAGTGCGGCGGATTACAGGCACCTTCCGAATGTCCGAATGTAGGAATTAGGCCTAGCACAGCAGTAGACAAGGGTTTATAATACCTATATACTTTTTTGTTGTAAATACATACATGCTTATTTATAATATATAAAAAAACACCCATACCCGGAATCTGATCTGTTTAGCATACAAACATTTGTTCCGCGACGAGAATCGAGCCCGCAACCTCCTGCGTCTCAGCCGGCTCTTCGTCCACGGCGCGACGGAGGTCGTCAGTAGAGATGGCATTATCAATCGTAAATCTGTGTATCTGTTAACATTACAATGAAAGTACGTTGTCTGATGTAAAGCACTTACAAGGATTGCACCTCGCTGAATATGCTGCGACGCGTCACTGCGCGCCCTTACCGCGGCGCAGGCGCTGTGCGCAGTACACGCGCAGGAACACGGCGCAGAACACAAGCGCGACGCCCGCCGCGCCGCACCACGACACGCGGTGTCCGTACACCACGCACGACAGCAGGATCGACACCGCCTGCAGGCACACGCACCGACCACATTACACACATCTACACTCCTCACTAATGCAACCTACCTCTCAGCGTTCAACTGTACCGCACCTGTCTGAGGGTCATGATGATGGCGAAGGCGACGGCGCCGAACGAGGCGATGGTGCGGTAGATAAGCAGCTGGCCCAGCGCGGAGCTCAGCGACAGCAGCACGCAGTCGGACACGAAACCGGGGTGCTGCGGACAGTCAACCTGACTTATACATCGGATGGCTTTATGCGCCGAGCGTAGCTATACTGCCATGTTTTCCTCCGCCGTTGCAATGCACGTTTAAACATCATTACATTACATGACTACTATCAAGAGAGGGAGAATTTACCGCTGGAACAGCTGGAATACAATAGCTACCTGCAACAGCGGCAGCTGCGGCGCTGGCGCGGCGTGCAGCGCGGAGACGGTGAGCGCGACGCTGCATAGGTTCACGGCGCACAGCATCTGCAGCGCGTGCAGCTCGTACCGCTGGAACAGAGCCGCCTGCCAGGACGACGTGAAGCTGTCGCAGCACAGGTACAGCGCCAGCAGCGCGCCGCCCGCCACGCCTCCCACCGCGCCTGCTGGACAAATTATTCACAACGATCAACAGAGGGGGAGGAGTCGCCACAATTGCGCTCCCGAATTTGCGATCCACTATCTTGAAGCGGTCCGTAAAATCATTCGGCGAGGAATAGGGAAGAGAGTAAGATCGTACAATAGAGGTTTGCCTGGACAATGTCTAGATGAGTGCGGCGGTGTGTAGTACCTGTGTAGGTGTCGTGGCTGCCGAGCATGAACATGACCATGCCTATGGAGATGAGCGCGGCCGTCAGATACTCGTACAGGTGGTACGTGTTGCGCGACACCAGCTTGCCCATCAGCATCACTGGGATCACCTTGCACGACTTAGACAGCACCTGGAAACATTTACAATCTCTATGTAAATACCTACATGTATAGACAACTTTGTAACTTTGTATCCCTTTTTAAGTTTATTGCGCGTACGGAGGAGTATGAGATTTGTGAGATACCATTTTAAATTATATTGATAAACCTATATTTATATGATCGGGAGGTAAGAGCTGCAAAATAATGTTACAATAAAAATAATCATCATCATCATCTCAGCCCGTCTGCACCCACTGTTGGGTATAGGCCTCCTCTTTATTACGCCATTCTTTCCGGCCCCTTGCGAGTCTCATCCATTGACACCCAGCTACGCTTTCAATGTCATTCGACCATCGGGCGGGTGGTCTGCCTCTTGGTCTACGAGCATCCCTTGGCCACCACTCTGTAATCGCCTTCGTCCAACGCCCGTCATCCCTCCTAGCCAAGTGTCCAGCCCATCTCCACTTCAGCCCTGCGATCCTCATACCCACGTCCACAACCTTTGTGCGACATCGGATTTCTACATTGGGTAATAAAAATAATGTTTATTGTATTGTATCATTTATTTCAGATAATTATTATCCATAATCATAATAAGTTATAACAAATTACGTATAGTCAATATAATTAAATTAAATTAAGTATAATAATATAAAATAATATATGGAAAAAAATTGACTTGCATGCGTTAAACGCTGAGTATGGCTGCACCTCCTACACAAAAACTGTATTTTATCACACATATTACGCAACAAAAGAAATTTAATTGATTGATATAATAAAAAAAATCTACCCTTTATGTAACCTTCCGCAATATTAACAAACTAGCAATACTAACTCTAAAATAGTTAAGTTTAAGTGCACGTGTAACCACAAACCAGCTAATCAAACATTGCGAGTCTCAAATAAGTAATAATAAAGATGTCGAATAGATGTAATAAATATCATAATTGCAAACAAATGCAACACATTACAATACAATACAATGAACATCCGAGTTCTCAAATATTTAAACTGCTAATATTGTAACTATATTCAACTTTGCCAAAATGAATTAATACAATTGATAAATTGATTTAGGTAACCGTGAATGCGTGAAGGCCGCACGCAGCGGTATTTGCATTTTACATATATTGAACACAGCTCAGTAACCCGGAGATTAACGCTCCTATTTTTACATACAGTATTTTACATATTAAATAGAACTAGCTTTCTAGGACTAGGTTTGTCAATAAAAACATTACTCTCCTTCTGCGCAGTCAGGTAAGAAGTACCCTATGTCTCAAACTCTCCTCCCTCCGTGGTGCAGTGGGCGAATAGCCAGCTGAAACGCAGTAGGTAGCGGGTTCGATTCCCGCCACTGAACAAATGTTTGCATGATCTACAGATATTTGTTCCCGGTCTGGTTGTCTCTCTATATATTAAGTATGTATTTACAAAAAAAAAAGTATATAAGCATTCTAGCACTCATCTCATCATCTGGTTCCCATAGTATAAGCTCTGCTTAGTTTGGGGCTAGATAGCGCTGTGTGAGATGTCCAGCAATAATTATTTATTTATTTATCTAAATAGTTCCAGCCGTTTAGAAGTTAAAACGTAACAAACATACAGACAGAGATACTTTCGAATTTATAATATTACTGGCTGTTGCCCGTGACTTCGTAGGCGTTACACTACTAGATATGTGTGTAGATAACCTGGAAATAAAGCTAAACTCGCTGTTGCAACTTGACACCCCATTGTTATCCCATGGTACCTGATTTATGGAATAAAAGGTAGCCTATATGGCAATCCAGGTTATAGTCTACGCATATACCAAATTTAATCGAAATCGGTTTAGCCGTTACGGTGTGATTGTGTAATTAACAAACATTCAAACTTTCGCAATTATAATATTAGTGTATGGCTGGGCTGGTAATCGCTCTTTTAAGGAATGGCTCAGATTTGTCGACTCTTTACTAATTCAACCTGTATAAGGTATAGTTTTACTAATAAGTCCGTCTGTCTGTCCGGAGTAACAATTTTTCTGTCAGTAACTTTAATTTCAAGGTAGTATTATGTACTAAGATTTTCCGAAAGCTGAACTTTTTTACCAGTATATTGCCCGTAAAAAGTATATCGCTTTTCGCTGCTAGTCTTCAAGCTGAGAGTGGGCAGATTCTTTCTAGGCAAGATTGGTACATCATCGACAACACCATCACTTACGCTCAGGGGGCTTAGCCAAATTACATTCGATTAGCGAAGTCCTAAAATGTATGGGATTTGACACATGCTATGGAAATATCACGTGATATATCGACACCGAACATATGTAAAAATAGATTCGATTCGAAGCGAATGTAACTTGGCTAAGCCCTCAGGTTTGGTTGAGGTCAGGTGCTAGAGAATTACAAATAAAACAAATTGCGATAGCGATATTTTGTAAGGCGTGTGATGGGATAGCGAGCTGGTCGTTGCATCTTGAAGCGAGCGACCAAAAATGCCCAGAGGTCATTGCATGTTATCTCCTTAAAGTAATAAATAATTAAGTCCACATACCAACAAAGGTTGTCTGGAAGAGATCGCTTCTAAGCGATAAGACCGCCCATTGTACTATTTGCTTTATATTTTCTATTTTGTTTGTATTTTTTTTTGTTTATACTGTGTACAATAAAGTGTTTTCATTCATTTCATTCATTCATTCATTCAACATATTTTCCTTAGAAAACCAGTGTGGAGCGGATCGCACTCACCCTAATGAAGGTTCACGAATTGAACCGAAAAATTTATAGGTAGATAAACAAGTATTTAACTCCAATATCCTTTTTTGTGCACGTGCCCACCACTATAATCAACTATCTCTATCTGCTGGAAGAAAACTCTTATAGGGTTAAGCTGGCTTTTGTACATGTCCATTTCGTAAGCTGTTTTTGTCTGTAAATCTATTTGTGTACAAATAAAGAATAAAGGACGTACGTGATAAATCCCGTATTTAGAATAATGATGCAAAGAGATTTTATATATATATAATAGGTTCCAGAAGTGGCCGTTTTGTTTGACCAAAAATGCCCAACCTCTTTTAGGTGATTAAGTCGAGTAAATTGAGGCCTATAGAATCAAAGGCAGCTATATCCACTCCCGTTGATTTTTCACAAAACACAAAAATTTCTTATTTCACCGTATTTTTGCTATAAATAAAACAGAAAATCTCGTAAAAACTAACTGTAGGAATATAAAACTATGACCAAAGCACTTCGACGTCTCTAATGGTGGTTTAAATAGTTATACATTAAAATCCATTTTCAAGTGAAATTAGACACAATACGGACTTAGCTGCCTTTCATTCTGTATGACTCAATTATAAAAATAGTTGGGGGTGATTTTATAGTCCATCGTTAGAGGCATCTCCAGGCTTAGGGTACACACCTGCGTAGGGAAGGAGACGTACTTGAGCGCCTCGTACTGGCACCAGGCGCTGAGCACGTTGGTGAGCGAGCAGTACGAGAACTGGTAGAGCGGCGCGGCGAGCACGGCGCGGCGCGTGCACGCGAGCCGCGCCAGCGCCGCCGCCAGCGCGCCCGCGCGGTTCACCAGCACCAGCAGCTGCGAGTCCGTGAACCGCAGCGCGACGCCGTCTCCCACCACGTACTCCTGCGCACGCAACCAGTCGATACCATACATATGCCACACCAAACAGAACACAACCACCAAATATTACATAAATAATTTAGAAACAATTTCGAACTAGCAACTATTCCAAAATGTGTGCACACATCACAATACTAATTAATTTCAAGCAGAAAACAAGTACAAATCAATTTATTAATATTCAGTGTTAATCACTCTTTTCCAATCTTCATCATCATCAGCCCACATTAGTCCACTGCTGGACATAGGCCTCTCCCAATACGCGCCACTGCGCCCGGTCTTCGGCTCTTCTCATCCAATTTCTGTCCGCCACCTTTCTTATGTCATCGCTCCACCTAGCCAGGGGACGCCCCACACTACGTTTTCCAAGACGCGGGCTCCACTCAAGAACTCGTTTACCCCAACGGTTGTCGGTTCTCCGGCATATATGGCCAGTCCACTGCCACTTCAGTTTGCTAATCCGTTGAGCTATGTCGGTAACTTTGGTTCTCTGTCGGATAACCTCGTTACGGATTTTATCCTTCAGAGAAACTCCAAGCATAGCCCGTTCCATAGCTCGCTGCGCAATCTTAAACTGGTGGACTAGTCCTACCGTGAGCGTCCACGTCTCAGCACCGTAGGTCATTACGGGTAGGACGCACTGATTGAAGACTTTAGTTTTCAGGCATTGCGGTATAGGTGACGAGAAGATTCGACCTAATTTCCCGAATGCTGCCCAACTGAATCCTCCTCTTGGCCTCCTTCTCGAAGTTGTGTCTACCCATTTGCACTATCTGGCCGAGGATCTATCTTTTCCAATAGCGATTTTAAATCTATCTATCTTACAATTTAAAAGAACAACGTAAATTTATGTGATAGATTCAATTGGCAGTCTTATCGCTAAATAGCGATCTCTACCAAACAACCTTTGGTTGGAATGCAGTGTGTGGGCATTACCTGGGTTGTAATACATTACACACTGTTTTTTTACTACGGCGAAGCCAAAGGGAAGGGTTAATTGTTCAGCAGTGAATCGATTCGTTGTTATGGTCCGGGTACATAGGCTACTGTCGACATACCTATTACGTAGTCGACTTTTTGTTTGCTTAACTTATTGCTTGTTTTTACACGACTTTGAGATGGCACATACCCCTCAAACCGAAACAAAACAAAGCAGCAAAAAGGCAGCAGAAATAGGTATGTAATGTAGAATAAATTACTTAAAGTTCAGTATTATGTTCATTTATAGTAGAATAATAAACGAAGGGGATAAAGCAATGTCTTGCGTCACGGGCGCTATATTGAATCCCGAACGTGACAAAGGATTCTAGAGTTACGAGCTTCATTCACGAACGGAGCGAAGGAGTTACTAGAATCCTGAGTGCAAAGAGCGATATAAACACGCGCAAAATGTAGACAGCTTTATCCACGAGGAGAATACTCTACTTTTCACACTTTCTGCGAAACAAATGTTGTCTTTGTCGCGATTTGTAAGGGGGCATTCATTAATTACGTGAGACGTTTTTGACGATTTTTTTGACCCTCCTCTCTCCCCCTGGTGAGATGTCACGATATTTGTTTCGACCCTCTCTCTTTATTTCACATGAGATTTTTCAAAATATGTATTCATAGGGTAAATGCGCTGGGCTTATCAAATAAACACAATTGGCTGAGCCAATTGTGTTTTTTTGCCAATTTGGCTCCATATTTCAAGATTGCTTTTCTCGTAATCTAAATAAACCGCATGCTACTATCGGTAACCGAATTGCTCTAATGAAATGCCTACAAGCGGTCAAAATGGTCGACGAGCTCAGGCGCAACGGGCGAACGGCCGGCTGAAACGCAGGATATTACGGATTCGATTTCTGCCCGGGAACAAATGTTTGCACGCTCTACGGATATTAGTTTTGGGTAATTTCCCGACATTTCCTGTCGTAGTGGCCTTCGTTCTGGCTCCCGTAGTGGGAGTTTTACTTATCTTGGGACTAGAGGGCGTCCGCTGTGTAAAATATCCATAATTTATTTTGTGTTTGATAAGTTTCTAATATAAAATTCATGTTTGTTTCCTATGTGGTGTACAATATAATAACCATACGCGAATCACATCTCTTACCCTGAGTACAATCTCTTATTCTAGCACTCTCTCTACCCACATTACCATCTCTTACTAAGTATACACAATAATATAAATAAATAGCTGGAAGAACTGACGGCCACAGAAAGGTTATCGAGTGGAAACCACGCACTGGAAAACTCAGCTTAAAACGGTCCCCACTAAATGTAAAGACAATCTTTTAAATGCTCATCCCCGCGTGCCAATCTCTTACCCGCGTCAGAATCTCTTAACCGCGTCGCAATCTCTTACCTGTGTCATAATCTTCTCTTGCAGTAACCCCCACACTAGATAGGTCCCCATGAGGCCGGTGAAACAGAACGCGAGCTCAGCCCCCTTCCGCATCGGGTCCTCTCGCTTCGGTGCCGTAGAGTCCGGCAGCCGCTCGTACGGACCGAAGCACGCGTACAGAACCCGGGAGAGACACGTTGGGGGCTTATTACCTGCAACGGTACATGATAACTGTTCACTGCAACTCATTTTTAATGAAGAATTTAAATCCCCCAAATAAATCAGTGTTTGTTTTATGTTTATTGTTATAATATGTATTTAATATTTCTATAAGGTATTGATATATAGATATATGTCTTGTAATAATAATTGTAAATATAATTTTGTAAATTGTTCCCTGAAATAAACATTATATTATTATGAATATTGAATGTAATAAATAATGCTGGACAATTCACACATCACATCTAGCCCCAAACTAACCAAAGCTTCTACTATGGGAATCAGTAAGTGGGAATATGCGAGTCAATGAAACAATTTAGATTTTAAAAAAAAATTGATCACGAAAAATTATTCTTATCCAACATTTTTTAAAACTTTTACCATAACAGTCAACTATTACTCGGCACAACTCAACATAGGTAGATACTTGGTACACATACTTGTAACCAATATTTCCGTCACCATCGTCATATCAGCCATAGGACATCCGCCGCCGAACTTAGGCTTCCCCCATTGATCTCCAGAGCAACCGCTCTTGTACGGCCTGCACGCAACGGCTCGCAGCAAGCTCTAACAGGACACCTTACCATCTAGTGTAAGATACTAATACTTACTTATCTTTTCAAAATAGTTTGATTTCTGTAAGTATTTATAGAGGATGAACCCGGGGCCCATGATGGTTGAGTAGCCGGCCAGATTTAGTAGAAGCCGGAAAACCCTAAAACGTGATAATACAAAATATATTAAAATATAATTGCATTAATAACTTACTTTAAGTTTGATTTTTATTTTGTCATAACTACCTACAGTTTACAGAGGAATTACAATTTTACTATAAAAAATTTTATCTTATTATTTTAGTTTTTGCCTACTTTTATAAAAAATAGATAAATCTTTAAATCCAGTGATGATAAATTCCCAATCTCTTATTGAGATGACTGAAGTGGCCTTGATTTTTTATAAATATTATTTGAGATAAGATTACAAGATTTACTTGTAGCAGCTCTATACCTACACCGGTTTAGAAGCCAGTAACTGACGGGTCATTAAAAGTGTTACTGGCCCTGGCTGATCAACAATCGTGTGGAACGAGTTCAGTTACTGGGCCTTTCTTTAAAAAGCAGACATGAATTCAACCAAGGTTTTATGAATTGGGGTCAACTAGAAGCAAATGTACCTTGACAAGGTCTAAGTACAGCAGAGATTAATTATTATGTTATCAACAATAATAAATATTAAACAAAACTAAGTCCTCCTGCATTATAAACTGAAAATCTACTGATTAGGTAGGTGCGTACCTAACTATTTGTTTCTGTTTTAGGATTTTATTAAAGTTACTCCTGTCCTTTGTTATACTTTGTTTAATTATATCCTTTCTGTGTTCTTGTGTGAGGCAAATAAACATTATTCTTTGAATAGAGGCTTACCATGAGTATTCTGAGTCAGTGAGTGAGCCGGAGTGCTCGTAGGCTTGTCTCAGCTGTCGGTAGAGGTAGGAGAGCAGCCACACGACACTCACACACGATGCGCCCACCACTCTGTACAATACAACACACACTATGCTTATTTTATTTTATTATTAACCATCCTTATTGACCATCCTTCATTTACATGCCATTTTTATTATAAAGTCTAGGTGAAAGGTACTCAAATTAAATACTTATACTTATAAACGTTGATACAACCCTTCTTTTTATAAGAATTCAAAATTAATTACCTACAGATTCCTGAATGGTTTGTTATTGTATGCCTACACAATGCTATGTAATTTCTAATGATCATGCAGTTACTGATAAATAGCATAACTGCATCACTATCGCACCAACTATTGGCAGCTAAAGATATTTTTTGGCGTCAGCAGTTATTAAGTAGACGAGATTACAATACATAAAGGTTCAAATCTGCTGATTAGATTTGAACCAAAGTGAAACTACCACTCAGTACATTTATATCGTTGCAATGACTTTTATACAAATGTGCTGACTACCAGGACTACATCAAATTAAATTAAAGTAATAAGTACTTACATAGTTATGCATAAAATTTTATTTACTCTTACTTACCCAGATAAAAGTTTCGAGCGCATCTTTTGAACTGACAACTAAAACAATACCTAAATAATATTTGGAAATACTGTTTGTTTTTCAATTATGACTAACCATTTTTTATAAATAATTACAAAGTCTTCGTTTCGTTCAAGTTCGAATTTACGACTTTCTACACGACTTGTAGTACACACACACCATCGAATCGAATTTTCGAAATGTCAAACACACAAAACAAAATTTTGATTTGACTCTGCCTGCAAGTCCCATGACTTTGACGTTGATTAGAGCCTCAGTATTGCCACTTTTTCAGAAAAAAATCTTTGGCAAAATGACCCCCTGGCTCTACTATACAAACAGTTTGTATATTATTTCCATGCTGGTGTATTTGACAGTGCCATATATAAATTATTTTTACGCATCTGTCGTCAATCAATCGCAATTTTTGCAACATTTTTCAAGATTTTGATATATTTTATTTACTTAAGCTGCCAAGTCCAAGTCTTCCAAGAGTCATTTTATATACCTACATAATTATCTAAAACCAATCTGCAGTTTTTAGCACACAGCACACTGTCTGCCTATCAAGATGTATTAAAGGTGGACCATGTGGAATAATCTGGTAATGCTCTTGCTGGAAGTTATTGCAGCAATCTGTGCAGTAGCGCTTTGTGGGCCCGGCTTGCTGGCATGCGCAAGAAGACTTCTAATTGGAGATGAATTGCTTCAAAAAGGTTATACAGTTCATGAAGCTGATGTCCTGGGTTGCGACGAACCAAATTGCCCCTACTACAAGAAAAATGTAAAATTCCTGATGGTTCGAGCCTCGAGGAGACGGATGTGCACATCGCCAACACGGCATAGCAATTGATTGACTATATTGTAATGTTTCGTAAAATCGTTTTAGAAGAAATTAAAGTGGTCCTAACTATTTTAGTTAAACTATAGATTACCTAGAAAATATGAACTGATTCAATAAAATTTACTGTAATAATCTGTATGTAAACCAAAACCTATTAGTATAATTGTAGTCAAGACAAATTGTTATTCGTAGTCATCGTCCACGGGGTTAAACTCCAAAACTTCGTTATCGACTTGGATGTCAGGGTCACGCTTGCATTTAGGCACTCTGCAGATAGTGACCGTGGCGGAATTGCGAACGCAGGACATGTAGTTGTCTGATGACGCTGTCTGAATGAAATCAGCGGAGCAGAAATGGGGTCGATATCCGCTTTGTTTTGCCTGAAAATAAATAATGGAAATATGTATATAAATATTCTACTTTATATGGATTTTCTTTAAAAAAATGGCCACACCAAAGAAACGCGCGAGACGCGAAATCACAAATTCGAAGAGACAGGACGGATATTTTACTTAGGCGCTTGCTTGCTAAAGTTGCTAACGTACATAAATATACCTTTACAAAATATACACTCTTTGTATGCATGCAGATAATCTCCAATGTTCTAGCAAAAGTTTGTAGGTTCTTAGTCAAACCTACAAACTTTTACTGGATCAATTTAAGTATTCGTAGAATGTAGGTGTTTGTATATTTTGTGACAATAAGGTATTTACCTTTACCCAAACTTCACGAACTACCTACGACACGAAAAGCAATAACTGCTGGAAGAGTCAACACCTCTAGGTAGCAAAGAAAATATAAACACCACGTTATCAGGTAGCACCAGAGATAACCAGTCCTACCTCGTAGGTATTTGTACTTGTATTTTTATCAAGAGATATTCCCCTCTCGGAACAAACGACGTGAATTTTGGGAAAGTCTCACTCAATGATCAAAGTTCCATTATCAGCGCAGTTGTGTAATTTTAAAGGTATATCCCACTTGCTAGGTGCTTATTAATAATTCTGGATATTTCACACAGCGCCATCTAGCCCCAAACTAAGCAAAGCTAGTACCTACTATGGGAACCAGATAACTGATAGAGTACTTGTTTTTTTTGTAAATATGTTCATACTTTAACTAGAGAAACAACCAGACCCGGAACAAATATCTGTAGATCATGCAAACATTTGTTCCGTTGAATAGTTAATAATCTTTTCAACACACTTGCTCGTAAAGTGAGCTTCGTTCACATCGTCCTTAGTGCCCTAAACCGAACTTTAGTGCTTAAAATTTAATTATCCCTACAAATTTAAGTTAGTACCTAACTGCATGTATGTGAGTAAACAGAGCATTTTCAATTTAACCGGGTAATACAGTTTTTTTTGTAACAACCAAGAGGTTTTATGCCGCTGAAAATCCATTTAGATTTTTGGAATACATAAATGTATCCCTAATTCAGACGAAAAAACATTTATTATTATCAAATTTCTTTTTAATTCACAATAATTTGTTATAAAATATTTGCATTTTATCACTAAAATTATAATTTTGAAGTAGGCTGTATGGCTATAGGTAATCAATCACCTTACATTTGACGCGCGCAAAAAAAAACTTGCGCGCCATTTCCCATTTTTTTGTTTGTATCGCAGTTGTTGCTTGTGTGGTAAATAATTGTAAAAATGTCAAGTTTTAGTACAGAAGATGAACCATTGATACATTCAACCCCGCCAAAAATACTAAATGCAGCACAAAATGCAAATGAATGCCTAATACCTGCAAAATAAAAATAAAACAAATCATATTAAGTTTTTATTTTACGATATACTGTTAGTCTTTAAATTAGGAGCATTAAATATGCTGTTTGTTTGCCCACGCCACGCCCTTACAGGGTACATACTTCTTTTCTTTAGATTACTTTTAAGACATTTTATTTATATATTAATAATTATATTAAACTGAGACTGAGACACAGGAGGTAGCGGGTTCGATTCCCGCCCGCGGATCAAATGTTTGCATGATCTATAGATATTTGTTCCGGGTCTGGTTGTTTCTCTATATATTATAAGTATGTATTTACAAAAAAAATGTATTTAAATATTCTATCAGTTATCTGGTTCCCATAGTACAAGCTCTGCTTAGTTTGGGGCTAGATAGCGCTGTGTGATATTTCCAGCAATATTTATATTTTTTTTTTTAAACTTATTTATACGATTTTAGGTAAGATATCTGTACTTATATATATAATAATATAATTATTATGTTAGGCATTTATTATTATTTTCTCATTTAGTTATTTAGGGTATGTATTTATAGTTTCTGTATGTCTGTATTCTTTCTTTTTTTTTGTAGCTTTGAAATACCTTTTTCCTGTGTCACACCTTACCTTCTTTTAGCACGACCAGGATGACTGGTAGATAATGCTATTAGTTTTAACTCCTCCTAGCACTATTCTGTTTTGTGTGAAAGTATTAAATAAATAAATAAGAAACCTGTGATGTATGTTGCATTGAAATAAATAAAATACTAAAAATAATAAAAATCTAGAGAAAAGTAGGTAGGTACTTAGCTGCTTACGATAGATTTCTACAATGGAAGAGCAACAACAAAAACGAGGTGCTTTAGACCACACGACTGAAGTAAAACTTCTTTTTTAAAATATTAATTTATACAATTGTTCAATTACGTGTACAAAATTGTCCACACGTCTGTAGGTCGATCAGTCTATGTTCATTCTGGACAGACGCAACTAACACTCGCATATTGACGTTTAAAAATATACGAAATATAATTATCTCTCTCTTTCTATCTTCACTAAGTTATATCTCAACTTCCGTTCACTCTTTTCGTAACGCATTCACCAGCTTACTCCCCAAGTAAAGCATGCGTAAAGAAGTTTTACTTCAAAAACCCAGTAATTTCAAAACAATGTGTTATTGGCGTATTTCTCTAAACTCGCCAATACATACAAACCCAGCTCCCTGTGGTGCATCTATTCCATGTTAAGAAGCATGGTTTTGCTCAAACATGGTGTTGATATCAAAACGTACTGTAACCCACAACCATGTACATCTCGTAGCATGAGTTATTTGATGCCTTCTCCTTCAAGTAATCTGTATGATTTACCTGTGTCGCCGACATTTACACAAGAAGTAAATGAAGATACTAAAGAAGTGGCAAGTAGGTACCAATGTAACACAAACTGTGAAATTGCCATCAAAAACAATCCAATTTTTCATCAGTTTTCATCAACCAAAGTTTTGTAAATTGTACATTCACCAATTATAATTAAACGATTTATGCAATACATATTTGTTTTTTCCTCGCAAGTGTGTTGAAAAAGTGCGTATGAAACTCGTGAGCAGTTAGCTCACTAGACACTCGGCTGATTTTCGTCCTCGCCGTAGGTAGGTCCGAGCCGTAGCTCGGGCTGCAACCCACAGCCTCGTGTATAATGAGCAACTTAACTCACTTGTATCTTAATATACCTATGTACTATTGTCACTGGACTCTAGTTGGATGTACTTACTCAGTGTTCTGATCCGGAGATTTTGGGTTCTATTCCCGGCCGAACTAATTTCTGCTGCTCGAAAAAAGGGTGTCGTAGTAATCGTGAAGAAACCCGCGACTATACCTACCTACCTACTAGTTCTGCACGAATTGACCTTGACTTTTAGGCTGCCTTTTCACCAGATAGGTTTAAGCGACTTTGCTATGCTGTGTGAATTTGTCCACGTACCTCGTGCAAAGTGAAAGGCACCCTTAGACTAGGTTGGCTAGGATGAGATAACGGTATACGTACACAAATATATCTATAGCCTATCCCAAGCACTACAGCGGCTGCGTCCTTCACCCACATAGAGTTCCAACTTGCCCCCAGGCGCAGCTGTCTTCAACAAATGATAACTGCCTCATTATATTGCAGGACTCACCGCACTGACTGGGGCGCTGCAGCGGCGCCGCATCAGATACAGCAAGGCCGTCAGAGCAGCGGCTGCCGCATGCAGTAGGTACATCATCGTGTACTCTCCACTACAAATCCCCCCTACCACCCCGAGCAGTTACATAGATTCTTAATGTTTTTACTTACGTCTCCAGAATTTTGAGTTACAAAAGAGCTACAAATACTTTTTAGTAATTTGACAGCTGGCTAGACATGAACCACAAGCAGTACAGTTATTTGATAATAATACAATGATCAGAGGTTGGTTCACTTTTACATGTTAACTATTTTTAAGTGTTGATTAAAAGGTGGCATTGACCTAACGACCAAGTTTAAGGACCACAGTAGAGTATCCCCACTATAATATAGCATCCATAGAGCTCTCAAAAGTAGTATTATTACTTTTGAGAGCTCTATGGATGCTACGCACAAAGAGAGTATCCAGTACGTTTATTTAGATACGCAGTTCTACGAACTCGTCGCACATTCACGAACAGTGCGTGGAAGCTACGAGTGCTACGAAGTGCTACGAATGCTACAAACTACTACAAAACCGTAGCATTCTAATTCTAGGGGTGGATGGAATAAGATCTGCACTGACGTCCCGAATGGGGGCGTATTTATTTTTATATTTTATTTATTTAGATTTTACACAGCCATTACAGTAACACCAAAGCGACAGTGCAAAACCTTAATATCTAGTACTTATAAACTACTTATTTACACTTAAACTAGATAGGTCCTACTTAGAAAATGCAAGACCGTATCTATGAATTTTTCCAAGGTAATATTGAAAATATCAACACCTTCGGCTAGACATAAGCTGTTGATAATCCAAAGGGCTCGCGTGAATGGAGCATCGCTCAGGAGATTAGTCCTTGCTCTCGGGATCGCGAGCAGCCTAGTCGTCGCCGCCTATAAACGTAATTATGAGGTAGGTACGTACAAACCCACACACATCAGCACTCGCGGATTGTGCACCATACCTCTCAGTAGACGAAAGATATATGTTACCAACAACATTTCCCGTCTATCTTCTAGTTTGTAATAACCCACCATGCCTAATACGAATAGAGTGGGGTACATTAAAGGGTAAAAGGGGTATACCCCATGCAATTTAAAGTACAGAAACCATGTAAATTTTTCTGCATTTTTTCCACCATACTACTGTATTTTTTTTTCATTGTATACATAAGTTATATTTGTAACATTATCCGTTTTTAAATACCTTGTCGCAAATCCCAAAAGGATTAGTTCCGTGCGGTTTTTTTTATAATTGGGAAAACTTAATTGTTTTTATCTAATTTTGGTGGAAATTATCAGTGGAGTGTAATTTAAGCTCTAATTGACGTGTTTTTTTCTATTTAAGACCGCCAATTGTACTAAATCCATTTGTAAGAATTGTGTTCTGTATTTTACTTTGGCGTACAATAAAGAGTTATCTTATCGTATCTTATCTTATCTTTAACATACAGTAATGTTAGTTCGTATCAAAGAGTCACAGAAAAAAGTGCGTTGACCCAGATATGATCTTGCACCACACGTCTCTTAGATCAGAGGAGTCCAGGTCCCAGGCACATAATAACATAAGATTTATGTACTGGACGGATTTGAACGCAGTTTTCAACATCATGTAAATAATTATTATCAACGATGGTTATTATGGGTTAAAGTTAAAATCATCGTTTCGACTAAAGCAGACAAAGCTGTGGGCAAGTGCCCGTAAATATCTACGCAATACAAAGAACCTATCAGAGATTTCGTAGCCAAGCCAATTCGTTATTTTGTCACTCATTCTTCCATACAAATAAGACAGGTATCGACACCTTCCTTGCGATTCCGGCAAAACTTTAAGTTATTTTACGATCTACTTGTGTCATTATCATGGGTTACGCACTGCACCGAAGCATTTGATAAAGTTTTGTGCTACTTTTTTATCCTTCATTCATGACAAAAAAAATAAAGATTCTTTACACTAATAAATAAAGGCGAATGCTAATTAACATTTTCTAAACTTTAATTAGTAATTAAACTCCATGAATGATCATCATGATCATCATCATATCAGCCGTAGGACGTCCACTGCTGGACAAAGGCCTCCCTCATTGGTCTCCAGGAACTGCGGTTGGAAGCGGCTTGCATCCAACGCCGACCTGCGGTTCTTACCAAGTCGTCTGCCCATCTTGTAGGTGGACGCCCTACGCTGCGCTTGCCGGTCCGTGGCCTCCACTCGAGAACTTTCCGCCCCCAACGGCCATCTGTTCTGCGCGCTATATGGCCTGCCCATTGCCACTTCAACGTGCTAATCCGTCAGGCTATGTCGGTGACTTGAGTTCTCCTACGTATCTCCTCATTTCTGATTCGATCCCGTAGAGAAACCCCGAGCATAGCCCTCTCCATAGCTCGTTGAGTAACTCTGAGCTTATTCATAAGGCCAATAGTGAAGAACCACGTCTCGGTTCCATATGTCATCACTGGTAACACACACTGATTGAAGACTTTCGTCTTAAGGCACTGAGGTATGTTGGACGAAAAGACGTTGCGAAGTTTCCTAAACGCTGCCCATCCGAGTTGGATTCGACGATTGACCTCTTTCTCGAAGTTGGACCTACCTAATTGGACTGTTTGTCCTAGGTATACATACGCGTCGACAACTTCAAGAGCCGAGTTCTCAACCATAACTGGGGCAGGGACGACATGGACATTCGACATGATTTTCGTCTTGTCCATGTTCATTTTAAGTCCTACCCGTTGGGAGACTCGATTGAGGCCTTCGAGCATCGTGCTGAGCTCTTCCATCGACTTTGCTATGACCACAATATCGTCGGCAAACCGAAGGTGAGTGATGTATTCGCCGTTAATATTGATGCCCAGTCCTTTCCACTCCAGAAGCTTGAAGGCATCTTCCAATGCGGTCGTAAACAGTTTTGGAGAGATGACATCTCCCTGTCTTACGCCTCTTTTTAAGGGAATCACCTTCGAGCTCTGTTCGTGTACTCGGACTGACATAGTGGCGTTTTTGTACAAACACTTCAACACTTCGATGTACCGATAGTCAATACGGCATCGTTGGAGAGACTCAACCACTGCCCATGTTTCGATCGAATCGAAGGCTTTCTCATAGTCCACAAACGCGAGACATAGCGGCAAGTTGTACTCTTCGGTCTTCTGTATGACTTGCCGCAGCGTATGTATGTGGTCTATGGTACTGTAGCCTTTACGGAACCTGGCTTGTTCAGGAGGCTGGAAGTTATCAAACCTGCGTTCGAGACGGTTCGCGATGACCCTCGAAAACTGCTTATAAACATGGCTCAAAAGCGAGATGGGTCTGTAATTCTTAAGCAAGGTGTTGTCACCTTTCTTAAAGAACAGAACCACCACGCCTTCGTTCCATGCTTTTGGCGTCGTACCTTCAAGCAAGGCGGAATTAAAGAGCTTCTGAAGGACTTTAAGTACCGGTGATCCACCCGCTTTCAAAAGCTCTGAAGTGATTCCGTCCTCACCCGGCGCCTTGTCGTTCTTAAGCTGCTTCAAGGCCATCCTGATCTCATACAGGCTGATGTCCGGAATATCTTCGGTATAATGTCGGGTCAGTTTGGCTCTTCGTTCGTTGGCTGCACTGCAAACAGGTTTAGTGACCGAATCGTATAGCCGTCCATAGAACCTTTCGACTTCCCTTAACACTTCTGCTTTACTTGACGTTATGCTGCCATCTTCCCTCTTCAGCTTTGTCATGCGGCTCTTCCCAATAGAATTATCTCTCGCGAACACTTTGGAGCCTTTATTCCGCTCTATCGTATCTTTAATACGAGATGTATTAAAGGTACTAATATCGTGCCGCAAGGATTTTTAAATCTTTCTATTGAGCTGCCTATGTGATTGAGCATCATCGGGAGACTGCAGTCGCAAAGAACGTCATTCAGCCATGAGGTTAAGGGTGTCATCAGAGAGTTTCTGAGGTTTATTGGTACGGGGGGTCTTAAAGAACTGGGACCCCACCATATGGACGGTTTCTACGAACCTGTTATTGATCTCGTCCACTGATGCATCTACTTCTAGACAGTCAAAGCGATTTGCAAGTTCGAGTTGAAAGCTCTGGAGGTTTTGGATATGTGCGCGAGTGGGTAGGAGCGTAGACTTCATCAAACGGGACCTTTCAAGTTTAACGTTCATATTCAATGTGGGTCTAACAATTCGGTGATCACTGCCGGTTTTCACCCTGTGAATCACAGAGACATCATTGAATATCCGTTTCTTGTTGGTCAAGATGAAATCAATTTCATTTCTCGTGAAACCGTTGGGACTCATCCAGGTCCATTTCCTGTGAGGCAGCTTCTGGAAAAAAGAATTCATCATAAAGAGTCCAAATCCATGGATAAAAGCTCTTTATTGCGCACCATGCAAATTAATCACAAACAAATAAGAAAACACAAAGCTAAAATACAGTATTATCGTTTTATAGAAGCGATTGCTTCCAGACAATTAGATCGAAAGCATTTATATAATATTTAAATAATGATCGGAGGTGCAAGTTATCCAGTTATAACTTGCTGCAAGAAATAAGGTTTTGATAATAACAGTTACCTTTTAATCTTACTTTTGCTTGCCAATAGGTAGTGTCAATCATTACCAGATGCAAATTGAACTTGACAAGCGGTGCGCACCTTATAACTATTCAACATAAGTTAAGTAAAAATAAACTAACGGCACCTTCCCGAATCGACCCCCGCTAGGCACCTATGCGACAGCCACCTACACAATGACTACAGCCAGTACCTACTGGCGACCAATCAATGGCTTGATAAAACGACGCGACGCATTGTTTGCGAACTTAACCATTGCTATACATGCGAGTAGGTACTCACTTGATGAATACCTGTGCCAATAATGTAATACGCTGTGCTTCAGAAAAATATAAATAATCCCATCCCACTATGGATGTATGTGTGGATGTTTGTTACTCTTTCACGTCGTAACGGCGGAACTGATTTCGATGAAATTTGGTATGTACGAGTACGTACGTAGATTATACCTTTAACACATAGGCTACTTTTGTTGACAAACCACGCGTGCGAAACCGCTGGCGGAAGCTAGTCATAAATAATTTAAAATGATACACAGCGCTATCTAGCCCCGAATTAAGCCCAGCTTCAACTATTTATTATTTTAGTTTATATGGATTATTATTATTAGATTTAATTATATATTTTTAAGTGTTTTTTTTTATTGATTTATGATTTTGTGTCTTCTATTTATTTTGGTGTATTTTGTTTATTTTTAGTAGTTTGTATTTTTTCATGTTACTCGCTCAATAAATCAGTCAATGTAGTATTCACCCGTAATTATAGAAGCACTAGCTGACCCGCTCGTGGCTTCGCACTCTTAAATTTCCTGTTCCTGTGGGAACTTTGGGATAAAAATTATATAAAACAGTATTTTCAAAGTGACGTGACACTTCATGTAAATCACTTCACGTCAATAAACGACGACGGTTAAATTATATGGATATTGTTCATACAAAAGTACTTAAATCGCGATTAAAAACTGGAGTGTGGTGGTAGGAGGGTGAAAAATACGACCTATTCTCATACCTACCAAATATACAAAAAAAAATCATTAAAATCGGTCGACCCGTTTCGGAGGAGTGCGACCACAAACACCCCGACACGACATTTTTATAATATAATAGTAAATAAATAAATATTGCTGGACATTTCACACAGCGCTATCTAGCCCCAAACTAAGCAGAGCTTGTACTATGGGAACCAGATAACTGATAGAATACTTATATATATTGTTTTTTTGTAAATACATACTCATAATATATAGAGAATCAACCAGCATCGGAACAAATATCTGTAGATCATGCAAACATTCGCGGCGGGAATCGAACCCGCCACCTCCTGCATCTCAGCCGGCTATACGTCCACTGCGCCACGGAGGTCGTCGTAGATAATAATTATAGATAATAATGAATATATTAATATATATAATAAATTAGAAGATTTAAATAATAATTGATTCATTATAATGTGTCAATTAATGCTCAAATAAGTAATAACAATTATAATCCATATCCATCCATACTAATATTATAAATGCGAATGTATCTCCGTTTGTTTATTTGTTACCTTTTCATATTTGCCGTTTAAGTATATTCGGATGCATAGGTTTTGAGATAATTAAAAATTAACAAAAAAAACATGCGTGAGTGTCGTGGAGCACTCAGCTGGAATGTGAATTCCTTTCCTAGTATATTGTTATTGTAATATTAATATTAAATTTAATATTAATAAGTATAATTATTAATAATAAAAGAAATATTATAATATGTCTCATATAATTTATTAATTTTATTTAATATTATAACAATTAAAAATCGAGTGTGCTTTAGATCACATGACTGAAGTAAAACTTCATTTTCAAAATATTAATTTAATTGTTCAATTACAAAACTGTCCACACGTCTATAAGTCGATCAGTCTATGTACATTCTGGTCTGGACAGACGGACGCAACTCGCGCACTTGTTTGAGTTATCGTACCTACCTACCCAATTTAGTATGAAATGAAACATAAAAACTTCAACAATTAATTTTACTTAATCAAAAGCTTACCAGAGAGGTATTAAATAGGGAAATATCTCCAAATTACAGTTCAAATAAACATTTTATATCATCAATCTACATAGTTTAATAAAATATAAACAATGTGTAAAATAGCCAGACCCAGTACGTGAATAAATCTTAAGATAAGATAAGATAACTCTTTATTGAACACCAAAGTAAAATACAGAACATAATTCTTACAAATAGATTTAGTATAATGGGCGGTTTGTATGGACAGGATTATGTATCACTTAACGGCGGTGCATCTATATAAAATTAAAAACATATCTACATACTATAAACCTAAAATACTAATAATAACACAAATTTAATTTAAAATAAGAAACTATAAAAATGGTTATGATGAATTAACAAGCAGTTACAGCTTAATAGTTATATCTATTTATACAGAGGCACAACAATCTACCTTAGGAGATGCTTCCAGTTCGCAGGTTCAGAAAAGAGTGGTGTGGCCAGCCGAGCTCTCTCACTTCGAGATGTCGGTTCGCCACGTCCCCACCTTTTTCAATTTCGTAGGAAGACGAGTAAACACTGGTAGTCAACTCTACTTTAAAATGTAACATTCTCATAATTTACCTTTATATATTACATAAATTAAAAGCCGAACCTTATCATATATCTAATAATAATTTAAATACTAACACTTATACATTTAGATGACTAAATATAGGAGTTTAACTAATTTTACACAAAGTCAAATCATAGCTTGGTACTTCCTTTATTAACATAACACAAACTTATAATAATTTAAGCCTTTCAAAGTTATACAGGAGAGGTGTTCTCAGTTGTAAACTCATAATTAATTCGATACAACAATAATTACATAGAAAACCAAAGATATCTATTAGTATTTGATGTTATAGTCTCACCTGTGAGAACTACGTATTATAGCTAGATAAACAAACCCCGGTAGTCAGTTCTATTACTGTACAATATTACATGCTCATTAAGTACCTTTAAATATGAACTAAATTAATCCTTAAACTTATGATAAAATAAGGTATTAATTTAGATAGCAACACATTGCCAAATTTATACAATATCAAAACGTACCTACTTCCTTCCTACTTTATTATTAACATTATAATACCTATAATAATTTAACACGATAAAAAAGGATAAAAATGAGCTTTCCTTAACATTAACCTAAATAATAATTGAATACTGCAATAGTAATGTAACAAAACCCAGTAATATATTAATAATAGGTATTATTTAATTTATCATTATAATCTCAAACACTCGCACATTACGTTTAAATATATACGAAACGTAACTCTCTCTCTTTCTATCTTCACTAACGTATATTTACCTCTGAACTTCCGTTCGCACTTTTCGTAACGCATTCGCCAGCCTACTCCCCAAGTCAAGCGTGCGTAAAGAAGTTTTACTTCAATACTTATATTATTATTTTATAGCATACGCGCTATGGATAACCGTCTACACTAAAGAAAGGGTCGTGAGGATAAACTCATAAGTAAACTTTTTTGCCAAGCCCATCCGCCAAGTCCGTAATTCGTTTCAAAAAACGCTCGCGCGTTATTAGGCTAGGAATTGGTGTGGGCTCACGCGGCGGCGATGGCGGTGGCTTACGCAGCACGCGTATGCCACTGTCTACATCTATGAGGTAGGCTAGGTAGGAGATTCCTAGAATAATAAATTTATTTTTCAAATTGCATTTTTACATGTTGGAACATACTTTCTATATCATTTTTTTATAATAGACATTTGGATTGGTTTAGTGTGAGGTACTTTTATTTAGGTCCATTTCAAGTTATTATTCGAAAGTAACTCTGCCTCTGTGGCTGGATCGATTTCGATAAAATTTGATATATAGATAGATTGTGACCAGGATTGGGAAATAGGCTACTTTACTCGACTGTGCAGGAGGGTAATGTTTTTATTGAGAAACTACGCGTGCGAAGCCGCGGGCGGGTCAGCTAGTATTTAGTTATCTATTTAGAAGAGAGCTTCTACTAGATATTATGTGGGTCTACCTTTTTCACAAGACGATCTAATTCCAAAGTAATATGGGAAAAAAACCTAACTATTGCTACTGCTTATTATTGACCGGTTAATGGCGGGTTCCTAAATCCGTTGGTAACCGACTACGACTCGTATCTCCTTGAGAAAGTGTCAAACTAGTGTCAAACTTTTGACACGTTTTTAAGGAGAAACGAGTCGTACGTAGCTGGTTACAGACGGATATAGAAACCCGCCATAAGTGAAAAAGGGGTAAAAAACTTGACCACCTACGTCCACCTAGGTGGTCTTTGTTGAAAATATTTGGCGATAGTCAACCTAGATGGACTTAATTGCTGGACCACGGAAAAGTACCGAAATACTCTTAGTAAAACTTTATCTGTGGTAAAACTATGGCCGTCGTACAAACTTATTGTTCTCATCTATTTATATATAGGTATATCAAGAGTTGGCTATGTAATTATGGCAATCATATAAATAATATTATTCCCTCGTCCCCTCTACACTACGTATTTGCGGTTTTCATTATTAACTTCTTCCTCGTACTGTGAATGAACTACCAGTGCTGTCATACTACGTTTTTGTTGACAATGTAATGGGTGAACTAATATATATATGATGGGTAAATTCAGTTACTCATGATTTTTTAATGAGTCAAATTACCTAATTCCACCTCAACCAAATGCCTTATTCACCAACACTGCGGTTCTAGTTCTAGTATAATCGAGTATATTTATTGGTCAAGCGCATGTCGGACCACACACGCGCACAGCAAAGGGTTACGTAGTCAGTACGGATGTATCTAAGTACATAGTTTACAATACAGCGTTGATTTTGCAGTTGTTTTGGGTAATTTAGTATGAACAAAGTTGCTCGACCATGGCTTGTTAACTAATAGAATCTACCCAGTTTTTATAATTAGGTTGGTAACATAAAAAATATAACTTTATTGTAAAAAAATCCTGCTTTATTAACCGAAATCAAAAAAGGAAGGATTTTTTAATAAGTTTTATTTTTCTTACCTCAGAACTCCGTCATTTATCAATCGATGTGGAAAATTATAAGAAAGGATACTTAAAGGTTAGTCCCATAGAAATTTCGTCAAAATCGGTTCAGTAGTTTGGTTAGGTCGATTATATTTTTGTTAAACAAGTACAAGTAGGCTCACATGTTTGAAGTCGATAAAAAAATAACGATATGGCTGCTACGAAAATGGCTTGTTTCCAGCTTCAATTTCCTAAATATGCTCTTGTAGCAAAATAGTGTTGAGGAAACAGAATTCAATACATCCCAGAGTATGGGGTGCGTAACTGTACCCCATCCTGTGCGTCTACAAGTTTAGAACTTGAAGCTCTAACTACGTTTTTGCGATTAAACGGCTGGAACGATTTCGATGAAATTTAATATACAAGTAGATGTATGACCTAGATTGAGACATATCCTACTTTTTGCCTGCCTGTGCAGAAGGAGGGTTAGGTATGTTTTATTGACAAACCACGCGAGCGAAGACGCGGGCGGGTCAACTATTTTATTATATCATACATGCTATTATTATTATTTATTATTTAACCTATATTTTCCCACTGCTGGGCAAAGGTCTCCCCCCTGTTCCTCCACATCTCACGATCACTCGCCACGTCCTACCAGCCATCTTGGAATGCATCGAGGTCGTCACGCCAACGTGTGTGACGACTGTTGCCCATTTGTCTGTGACCATACGACTGACGTGACCCGCCCACTCCCACTTCAGCCTGGCAGTCTTGTCACCAACATCTGCGATGCCGGTCTTCGTGCGCAGTGTGGTATTGTGGATTCTGTCGATTCTCTTTACCCCTAACACGCTAGATACAGCAAAATGAAAAACAAATAAATGTAAACCAATAAATAGGCGTTCTTATCGCTAAAGAAAGCGATTTCTTCCAGACAACCAATAGATGGAGACGAGTATTAGTTAGTGGAAGATTGGCCAAGGTGTAGAAGTATAAAGAATAATAATAAAGAATTTTTGGATTCGACGTAAGTAATGAAGGAATATCTCTACCCTTCAATGTGACACAGAATGAAATCTAAGTTAGTGACCTCAACTCGCGCAAATCTGACACGATTACGAAGAGCTAGCTAAAAATAAAGAGTTGTCTTAAATAAATTAACCTGCACCCGAGTGTTAGTTAACACAATACTTTAGGTATCTCGGGTTTGTACGTCTCTAGGTACTAGGGTATACCCTAGTAAAGAATAAAGAATACACAATTTTTGCTGATCCTAATTTGGGAATTGAAAACACATTATGTATCTTTCAAGAAGGTCAAGGTCAAAGGTCCGGAACTATAAAATTTGCTTTGTAGGTGGAGCTACTGGCGCTAATATCGTTCGAGCTGGGCTAAAAGCGGGTAAATAGCGTAGTTCGTCTCCACATCTTCGTATCAAATGAAGGGTTCCGTTTCACAATCGGCTAACACAGCTCTATTACACCGCCTTACCTTTATCTGCCGCCAATAGCAGTACTTGTGCTGCTGTGTTCCGGTTAGATGGTAATGGTATGTTCCTGTAATTACTGGCACATAGGCATAACAGCTAAGTCCTATAGTATGGCAACGTATCCACATAGAGATCACGACATCATAATACCTTGTGTTGAATTCTATGTGGATATCCATGGGCTGCAGTAGCCACTTAACATCTGATGGACTGCATGCTCGTATGCCATACAAGTTGTATAAAAAAAAACTACACACCGCGGTAATAGAACTTCTAGTGGCAGTAGGGGTTGGCACTTAGCTCAAAGAACTGACGGCCGTTGGGGCAGGAAGGTTCTCGAGTGCAGACCACGCACTGGAAAGCGCAGCGTAGGACGGCCTCCACTAGATGGAAAGACGTCTTGATAATGGTTGCTGGGAGCCGTTGGGTGCAGGCCGCACCAGGTCGATCGCTCTGGTAATCTATCGGGGAGGCCTTCAGCAGTGGACGTGCTGTGGCTGATATGATGGTGATGAATGGAGCTCCTTGAGAAAGAGTTTGCGGGGGGATGTAATGCCATGTAGGACGTGTCTTTGGACGTAGCATGTGATGTGATGTACCTATTGCAAATGCTATTGTTTAAAAAAACCCTTTCATGTAATGCTCCCCTCGAAAGTCCCTATATGGGAAAGTCCTATTTTCTTTGGTTTTTTTTACTATTCATGTTCTTGGAAATATGATTTGGCTTCATAGTGTTGTTATTGTAGTTAATTAATTAATGTGGCTCCTCGCTGTGCGAGTAATCGACTTGTGGCCTTCTTGCGGTGAAATGCGGGGAATGGCGTGGGTGAAACAGAGCACAGGAGTAAAGTGTTTCCACAGAATAGCAATAGTATCTACTTATTTTGTGATGTTTCCTACTGGGAAAGTCATTTAGCCTAAATCTATAAACCAACGTAAGGCCTTGCGCGGACTACGAAATTGAATCTTTGCTATTTTTAGGGTACAGTACCTCAAAAGGTGAAAAAGGAACCCTTATAAGATCACTCTCTTGTCCGTCTGTCTGTCCGTGTGTCACCACCAATTTTCTTACGAACGGGTGAACCTAGCAAGTTGAAATTTATACCAGATACTGAAGTCTATAGTCTCTATTAGGCGTATAAAAATCAAGGTCTTGAGTCAACACGATAAAAAGATATGGTCAAATTTAGATTTTCGCGAAAACTTGTAAGTACCAAAATTTACCTTAATTTTCAACCTTTTTATTTTTCGGAATTTTCTCTTTACTTGTGCTGTAAGACCTTGCTTTTAACCAAAATTGTCAATTCTAGGTCAACTGAAAGTAACGGTAGGTAGGTAAAACGAATTGTATGGGCGCTCATACAATTTAGAGGACTAGCATAATCGGCACCAACCTCAAATAAGGTAAATAAATAAAATTAAGCTATTGAATAAAATAAATATATAAGAGGGGCTCTCTTACAACAGACATGAGTTTTTTGCCGTTTTTATAGATAACGGAACCCTTCGTGCGCGAGTCCAACTCATACTTGGGCAGTTTTTTTTGTAATTGATTCATTTCTGAACATTGATTGTTTTCGCAGTGCGCGGACTATTGATATTGTTCACGAGATTGGCGATTATTACGTGCAACGATTAAATTTCAGTAGGTACCGCTTAGCGAATCAGTTAGCTGCTGTTTGCTCTAGATGTCAAAATCCTACAAAATTAAGATGTTATCAATATCACTACTAAAAGATACTGTTAATTGAAAATCAGCATTTTTTAAATTTATGTTACCTACTTTTTAGAAGGTACGACGCCAAAAGCATGGAACGAGGGCGTGGTGGTTCTGTTCTTCAATGGAACCGAGACGTGGTCCTTCACTATTGGCCTTATGAATAAGCTCAGAGTCGCTCAACGAGCTATGGAGAGGGCTATGCTCGGGGTTTCTCTACGGGGTCGAATCAGAAATGAGGAGATACGTAGGAGAACTCAAGCCACTGACATAGCCCGACGGATTAGCACGTTGAAGTGGCAATGGGCAGGCCATATATGGCCATATATAGCTTTATATGGGTTCAGGAAAAGACTTAAAATGTTCCTCAGTAAACGGCAAAAGGAGAGCGAACACCTCAAAAATGCGGTGTGCTTCATTTAAACGTGTCTACACTTTATTGGTAAATGCTAGGAGTAGGTTCGCTTGAGTGGGTGGCCAGCTAGTACGTTGTTGTGGGGCTAGCTTGTGTGTTCTATTTTAGTTCTTGTTGACTCTCTCCGGCTTCACAGTAAATAGGTTGCCGTTATTATTAATATTATATTTTATTATGTTATTTATTTTTATCCATAGTATATTTAATTTTATTTAGTTGTTCAATGCTTAGTTAGTGGGCGGATATCCGTGGTCTACTCAAAGAGGCTCTAATGGAAGACCAGCGCTGGGTAGCCAGTGCAACCCAGCACATGCTGAGTTAAAGCCTTGTGAGACATGCAGTGAGTACGATGAGACACACACACTGCTATATTTAGCATTTTTATTTAATTTTAATCTTTTAGTTATTGTTTCTTTATTCTTTTTGTTATGTCTCCTGTGTGTGTTATTGTTCTGTTGTACCATTGGTGTTGTTCACAAATAAATGTTCTTGATTTGATTTGATTTGATATAGCGCGCAGAACAGATGGCCGATGAGGCCGGAAAGTTCTCGAATGGAGGCCACGGACCGGCAAGCGCAGCGTACGACGTCCACCTACAAGATGGGCAGACGACTTGGTAAGAACCGCAGGTCGGCGTTGGATGCAGGCCGCTTCCAACCGCAGTTCCTGGAGATCAATGAGGGAGGTCTTTGTCCAGCAGTGGACGTCCTACGGCTGATATGATGATGATGATGACTTTTTAGAATAGAATATAATAAAAATGTATTTGCAACATTATACTACACACAAAAAACTTGAAACTAAACAATCTACAATGCAATATAAGTGTTATGTTATGTATTGGACAGACATCTCTCTTGTTTATGTCAACTTCAAGATATTAAATATTTTTAATGTTGGGAACATATTTACCGATGGGATTGGACAGTCAAAAAAGCTCAGGAAGAGCAATTTTGTAATTGTATTTTTATTTTCAGTCAAGTTTCAAGTTCAAACAGTTTTTTCTGGCATGGAAGCAACACAATGCGTTTCAAACTAGGTAGTTACTTGAACAATTACCAATAAATACGAGTACATTCATAGATATAGCACCTAGACATATAATATAGTTTCAGGACACAAACAGTAAGTACATCAGTACTACTGATCATCGCATTGTACAGGCGCAATGGCCACCATATCGGGAGCATACCATATCCATAGAGGAAGCAATACCTCCCAAATCGGACGCCATTGTTTTTATGTAAAGTCCGACTAAAATAAATTGGCATACCTTTGTGGCTGGCTCGTCGCTCGTCGCCCTAATTATTGGCTTACGATTTATGAAACGGGTGCTTTTGGACTGGCTCACTCATTTGTTACCTAACTTAGGTAAAGCTTTGACAATACCCCGGGTGTTGCCGGTGTCAATAGGCGACGGAGACCGCTTACCATCATGTGGGCCGTAACCCTGTTTCCCCACAAATAACATAAAAAAAGCTTACGTCAAAATTTCTTCTAGTAAAGTGTAAGTTCAACTTAAGCTGTCTTTAACGATAACGGTGCCAATACACATAAAAGGCTAGTTATAATGCTAAATAACTAGTGGTTCGCCCCGAACTGAGATCTCGAGACTTCGCGAGTCTCCGATAAAAATAAAAATATTATTTGTAATCTTTGACTATCAAAATAGTGCCACGAAATAATGAACCATCTAACTTGACCTAGAGTTTCATTCAAATTACAGGTAACGGGAGTTCATGTTATCCGATTGCTCTCTTTTGGGGTACAAATTGCAGTTATTCTGGATTTCAGACTTTACCCTATATTTGTGTCACTTAAGATATACGCATACCAAATTACAGCACTGTGGGGTCACTAGTGTACCTTGTGAATTTTTTGTGACTGTGGACTTTATTAAAAATAAAAACGGACTATACTAATGAAGACCTTTCATTTGACATCCCACTCAACCTAATAGTCTCATTTTCATTTTTTTTACCCCTTTGAACCCCAATATTCGAACTACCCCTAAACATTTTTAGCTCATATAGTCATACCGAAATTGTGCAATCACTACCTACATTTATACCAAATTTCACGATGATCAGATCAACTCTTCGAAAGTTATCCTCTGACAAACAAACATGCTTACATACATACAACGGCGATTTGCCCAAGTTGATTTAGATATCTGGCTTCGCTCGATCAAATATATGCTAAGCTGACTAGTTTAGTTTAAGTCGTTTACAAACAAATTAATTTTTGAAAACGTTTATAATTTATTTATTTATTTAATAATACTTAGATTCACAGTTACATTACCGTATATCATACATTTATTAACCACATTGAATCTACATTATGTAATACTAAATTTTTATAAATTTGACGCGGCAGAGTAGCCCGCCAGTTAAATTTAATATACCTATTATAACTAAATTTTTAAAATAATAAAAAATTACAAGAAATGATTTACAACAAAAAAAAATTGTATAAAAAAATTTGAAATATTTAAATTAATGAAGAAGTGCCCCTTGAGCTTCAATGTTTGCTTGATCGCATTTGGAGTGTGTGAATGCTTAGAAACACAACAAACCTGCAGTAAATTTCCATTTAAGAGCTGAAATCCCTGATAGTGCTAATAATCTTCAGATCGGCTGACCTTCGGAAGCTAAGAACCACCTTTGGCATCAACAGCTAGACAGACAGACACACACACAGACATAGGCGTCAAACATATACACAATCGTTTATAAGCGATAAGACCGGCCCTTGTAACTTGTAGTATTTGCTTTGTGTCTTCTATTTTATTTGTAATTTTTTTAATGGTGTACAACAAAGTGTTTTCAGGCATAATATGTTGTATTTATTTAATTGTAAGCATTGCGATATATGATGATGTATTTCTGTTGCCGCTATAACAAAAAATACCAAAAACAGAATAAAATAAATATTTAAGGGGGGCTCCCATACAACAACCATGATTTTTTTGCTCATTTTTGCTCGATATTGATAACGACAACAGGTAGACGCTTGAAATATTCACAGAATACGAGTATTTAGTTATATATTCACTTTAAAAATAAATAATTAAATTCAAATAAAACAAATTTTCTCGTTTTTATAGATACAGAACCCTTCGTGCGCGAGTCCGACTCGCACCTGGCCGGTTTTATTTATTTTACTGCTGCAAATAAATATTTATTATTTTTATATCCGTCAGGGGTTAGTAAATTGCAGCCTTCATCTTGTTTGATACCTCTATAAAAATGCTCGTCACTGACTTTTATGTTTACCTTAGAAAGTTCCCTGAACAATTACTTATATAATACAATGATTGATTACTTGTAAAATAAACCAAATTATGAAGACGCCCAAAACATTCAAATTATCATGCGTGTAATTGCATAGAGAACGTTTGTTCCCGATAACATAATTATAATTATCTACTAATGTGTATATATAGCTTGTAATATAATATACGTACATATTTAAATGAGCATAATAAATAAATTTGAGAAATGTTTACCATAGAAATGTGAAATTTATTTTGGCATGTAAGAACACATTAGACTTATGTTGTGCTTATTCCATAATGCTTGCCATCTAACCACAGATACTGAATTGGTGACGTCTCGAGATATCTCTTGTTGTCCCTTTCTAACCCAAATTCCGCAGCCATTTCCGAAAGAGATATCAAATCGGCCTTTATTTTTGGATGTCGATTGCAAGAGTCGGCAGTAAGTTTTATATCGAATTAATCTCCTAAACTTAGTTGATTTACTTTAAAATTTGATAATATAATTAGTAGTTTTTTTATGTTTTGAGGAACCGTCACTTGAATATTGTCAGTATATTACCAAACACCCTGTATGTAGAGATGCATATTATAGAAATACATAGGCTGTGGATGTTATTATTGTCACTTGCAAACCAAAAATGAGAGTGGAATGGTGGTGAGATAATTGCTACGATATTATCCATTAAAACACTTACGATGTGGGCTGTATTATGGCGAAGTACTGATGGGCTATTCTACTTTTTAAACACTTATTTTCAAAAGTAATTGAAACAAAGTCAAATAAATAAATACCAATTAAAATCTTATGTATGTTAAAGCAATTTTAGAAGTCTGTAAGAAAACATTCAGGATGGGGGTGGGATGGGGATTATCTCTATATTCAGGTCAGGATTCAAGGAATGGGGGAGGCTTTAACACTAATTAATGAATGCATTTTTCCCTATAGCTAGTTGTACATATGAGTTGGTAAGTTCTGTGTATTCAACTTGTTGCTGTTAAGCCTGCACCTTATTGTCGTACCTACGTCGAACCGTGTTGCCGGTATCCAGCACCGGCCACGTCGAGGGCCGGCATCGCATCAGTCGCCACGAGCACCAGCGGAGTACGCTCGCGCGTAGCCGACACTGTACGCTTTTACGCACGCGAAAATATACAAAACATAAAAAAATACAAACAAATAATGAAGATTTCTTAGGAAAGTTCTCGGTGAATCTTTTAAGCTAACAAAAGTTTTATTAAATTTTTGTAAAAGTTAGTGTAAGTCCGTATAGTGAGTGTGTGATTTTGTCTCATGTGAGTAGGTACTTATAATTTTTATAAAAATCCACGCTCTCACCTACCTCAATCCCTCAAGCATACACATAAACACCTAAATCCCTGACACCCTTATTTTCTTCAAATGCCTCCTAAGTTCTTCTAATAATTTTTGATTGCTTTATTTTTCTCTTAGTTTTTTAGTTTTTTAAATGAGTTTTCTGAAGTGACAGAAACAATAGTAGACAATCCTGGTACTGAGAAAATAAGTCCATTCCGTGGGCACGATTACAAAACAAAAGTTCTAACTATTTATTTTTTAACGATAGATAGGCATTTATTTGTAACATTAAACACAAACATATCAATATTTTAATAAATAATCTGTTCATCTGCAACAAACTCTGTTTATTACATGCCGTATTAACTTATATATAAATATATAGTCATATTCATAGATAAGACGCCCCTTTCTTCCAATCATTTCATTCAGCCACCACTATATTGTTTATAGTCGTCTACCTCTATCCTTTAAGGTTTGCTGGAGGAAACGTCTAACTTGTTATAAAAGCATGTGCCGGTAACTTCACGTCTTCATACTATAATATATAGATTATTATGCCACTCAGCTTTTTTATTAGTCGATACCTACTTACTCGATAGTAATGTATGAATAATTCATTGAGTGGTTTACAAAAATTGCGCCAAATTTTTATGGTAGGTATCTTTAAATGTTCAGCTTCTCTAATATATATATTAGAGATATATTCTATAATAATATATGTATACGTACAAAATATTTATATTATTTAGTTAACTGGTTGGCTCAACTAAGCTAGTCACTATATAATAATGCTTTAAGTAAGCTATGATTTGTGATTTTTCGAATTGGTATTTGGATATTTTGACGCAGTTGCATGCTCATGATCATGGAATATTTCATTGATTCAAATACAAGGTGTTTAGGAATATGTATCTTGAATGCAGGAAAAACTTTGCTTTCCATTAGGATTTTATAGAAAACAAGAGAAGCAGGTAATCTATTTATCAGCTTTTACTTAAAAACACGACAAATAGATTTTCATTGGTACAATCACCCCCTTTCAGGATAATACATATATCTTATTACTGATTTAAACGAGTATTTACCGTGTGCCTTTTATATGCACAGTGATCGCGAAAGTTTGAAAAATACTAATACATATATCTCAAAGCAGCTCGTAGTTTAATATTAATACATATATCTCAAAGCAGCTCGTAGTTTAATATTAATACATATATCTCAAAGCAGCTCGTAGTTTAATATTAATACATATATCTCAAAGCAGCTCGTAGTTTAATACTAATACATATATCTCAAAGCAGCTCGTAGTTTAATATTAATACATATATCTCAAAGCAGCTCGTAGTTTAATATTAATACATATATCTCAAAGCAGCTCGTAGTTTAATATTAATACATATATCTCAAAGCAGCTCGTAGTTTAATATTAATACATATATCTCAAAGCAGCTCGTAGTTTAATATTAATACATATATCTCAAAGCAGCTCGTAGTTTAATAAATTTAACGTCAATATAAGAGCAATTCGATCGCAAAAGTCTCATTTGAAATGCTAAGGCAGTTTTGTATCGTAAGGAAATCACCATCTCTCCGTATGCTCTACCACTGAAAGGATATTTACTATTCAATTCCTAGATTTCAACCCAGGTTTTGAAGGTATGCATATTGATTTCTATAGTTGTGTAACATTTGTTACTTCATACTGCACCATGATCATATGATCAAAGGACAGGACGGTATCAATAGAGCACGCAGTTTTAAATCCCTTGTTCATTAGCTTCTGTTTCTGGCTTCACTTGTTATCCATACAAAAGTAGTATTATGATGTATTTCTGACTATGTATTATTCATTCCATGGTATGAGGACAGATAATTCTATGGTGCGACCAAGCCTGTACATTATTTTATCTGAAAGGAAATAAAAGTGTGTGATCTATTAATTCATCTATCTTTCGCAATTATAAAATATGGCGAGTTCTTTAATAAACACGAAAAAACATAATATCACTCTATAAACTGTGTATCTACCTACCTAACACATAACCTCTTTCTAAGCTTAGGAAATGCGCGCACCGAGGAGTACCTGTGATTCGGCAATGTTACAGTTCATCATATGGAGAAGGAAAGCGAAAATTAAACTTAAAAAACTTTACTGGTTTTTCTGGGATTCTTCCCGTTATTGTATTTAATGAAGGGTTATGTTTGCTGAAACTGAAATTGTAATTAGTTTGTTATCAGTACTCGAGCACCCACGCAACAGTAGCTAGCTTACTACTGCAAGTTCTCGATTCTCACACGAAATAAATAGATATTTGGCTGCCGTGCTGGTCCATGTGGATGGCATACCGAACGGCGCCGGCGCACAGGCGCAAGCTTAGGATCCTAGCCTAACGCAGTGTGACTGTGATCATCCTACTTTTATGCAAGTTCTGACGTCATCTATATTTTTTATAAGGTGAACTGATTTTAATCAGTTTCCACTGCCTACAACAACTACATTACCTTACGGTTACAAATAAATCAGCACAGCTCAAGTGGGATTGGGCTGGCCACGTATGTCGCATGCCCGAAGATCTATGGGCAAAGATAATAACTGATTGGGTCCCTAACGCAACTCGCCCACGCGGCAGACCACCACGAAGATGGCGTGACGACTTGGATGTGCATTTACCAAACTGACCCACTACAGCAGGGGACAGAAAAAACTGGAAAGAAGGGAGGGAGGCATTTGCCCTGCAGTGGGACAACACAGGTTAAAAATAAATAAATAAAAATAATACAGGCTACGTCCAACTAAGACTTGGCCTAAATTACATTGCAGTGCGCACGCGCAGGCAACTGGTTTGTTTGTTTCAATCATTTATTGCACAAACAGAAAAATTTACATTTGGAGAACTTAACGTTAAACGCATTTTCTACCAGTCATCCAGGACACGAGAAAAACTCATTTTAACAAAAAATGTTATAAAGGTCTCATGTGCCTGTAAATTAAATTGAATTAATTCGAACTTACCAAATATCTATCTCTCATAAAATAAATAAAACAAATTATTCGAATGAAAACGCCTACTTGAGTAAAACAAAGAGGTCGGTATTTACAGTGGTAAAACAAAGCTTCGTTAGAAATACACCGGTCCCTCTCGCCAACAAAAGTGCGCTGATGTTCTTGAGAAGATGTTTCAGTTCAATGATATCGTCTCATCAATTATCCTTAATGTATATAAGTATTCTATCAGTTATCTGGTTCCCATAGTACAAGCTCTGCTTAGTTTGGAGCTAGATAGCGCTGTGTGAAATGTCCAGCAATATTTATTTATTTATGGGGATGGAATAATAAGGATTCCGTATTCGCCATTGAACCTCCGAACCCTAAAAACGCGTAAGTAATATCAGGCATCGACAGTGATTAGGATGTTTGAGCGCAAACGATCACACGATATGGGCTTACTGATTTGTTTAATTTGGCTTACACGTAGGTACGAGTAGGTACATACCACAGAGGCTTGATGCTTACCTAATCATTTTGTTTTGTTCAGTGCATATCCATAAATAATATAATATACTCTTTCCTTTCCTCGTAAATACCACAATATATATTTTTCGCTTAGTATACCTAATTTCAACGATTGCGCAAAATTTATATATATTTGAATGAATTAATGAAAATGTATATATTTTCAAAAATAGGTTTACATAGTGCACTTTATATAAATAGTCGTATTTGTTGGATACGTAGGGTGTTGAGTGTTGTGATTCTGCACTACAGCCTTGTTTATCCACATCAAATACTTTGATACCTTGCTATATGTTTAAAAACTTGTGTTTAGACGCAAGGGATCTCTGCTTCGGCTCGAGACACATAGGATGGGCGAGACAATTTAGGTATTTATTTATTTAGCAACTAACAAGATTTAAATAAACCCATTACATAGTTACTTAATTATGATTGAAAATTATATAAAATAATAAAATGAGTATTATTGTGCACATTTAAATTGGTAAACAAAAAAATAATAATATATATATTAATATAAATTATCGGTATTTACACAATTTTAAAATAATATAAATAAAACAAAATAATGAAAGCAAAAGAAACAGGCATCCTTTCATTCATCACTTTCGCAAAACCTCATACATACCAACATTAAACTCTTCCATTCATCTGCGAAGATATCGCAGTCTGGGTTCTTGTCAAGAAGTCTGTTGAGGGCGGCGAGGGTGCGGGGCAGTGGAGACTTGGCACGAGAAACGGTTCTGCTGAATGGCACCGAAAACAGTCTATGGCTTTAGTTATGAATATATCTATTAGGAAGGTAGAGATGAAAGACAAGATGATGCAAATCAGGAACGTCGATCTTACCACGAAGCACCTTGTACATTGTTGCTGTCTGATGATGCCTGTATGATTGACTACAGATTAGTTAGTTATGTACTAGATATTTTTAAAATAGATTGTGGTATATTAATTTTATTAATAAACTAGCTGAAAAATCCGCGGCTTCGCACGCGTGGTTTGCCAATAAAAAGTAGCCTATGTGTTAATCCAGGTTATGATCTACGTACATCACAAATTTAATCGCAATCGGTTCAGCCGTTCCGGCGTGAAAGAGTAACAAACATCCATATATCCATACACACAAACTTTCGCATTTATAATATTAGTAGGATTTATTGTTTATCCAAATTACATAATCTACTAAAATTGTTTCTTGTAAATGTATAAGGGTACAAATTTTATTTTTTGTATAGCTTACTCTAAACCCACTTTTAAAAACAATCACGAGAAATACTCAAAGCATATTTTCGTGCATTATAATCAAAATTATTATTCGTAAATACATAGTCCAGCCAATAAAGGAGGTGGAGGAGTGCATGAGCAGGGACTTAAGCGATTCCTTTAGAAACCTCTTTTAGGATAGGTATTCATTGACGGACTAAAAGTGGATATATTTTATCAACTTGGAATCGGGATCATTTCCTGAAGAATTTTAAGAACTTTTATTGAAAGCACAAATTAAAATAGAGATGCGATGATCTATTGAAAGGTGGTTACAGTAAGAAGGTAGTCCAGTTATTGATCACAATATTATTATTGGTCGAGCGAAGCGAGATCTCCAAATCAACTTGGGCAAATTGGCGTTGTATGTAAGTATGTTTGTTTGTCAGAGGATAACTTTCGAAGCGTTGATCCGATCATCGTGAAATTTGATACATAAACTTGAGAGCAAAAAAATCGCACATACATGATTTTTTGACATAACTAAAAAAAAAACAAATAATATTATGTTTCTGTAATGCAGATTCATAGTCTATTTTAATACCTATCCAGTGGTATCTGATTTGTCTTTCAATCATTACATAAAAATGCTTTTGTGGATCAATAACAAAAATGCATGTTTAGTAAAAAATTCTTTATTCAAGTATTGGTGTCAAAGTTATGAAATTAAAAGATAAAATTAATTAAAAGTTTGTTATTAATACCGAGTGTTCCCTCCCCTAGCCTGAATCACTGACTCCATCCGTGTTTTCATTGATGTTACTAGACTTTTGATAAAGTCTTGAGGAATAGCCTCCCATTCCTCTGCGATCGCCTGTTGCAGCTCCTGTAGAGTCGATGGAGGAGCATCTCGGCCTCGAACTCTTCTTTTCAGCTCGTCCCATAGATGTTCGATGGGATTGAGGTCTGGGCTTCGAGCTGGCCATTCCATAACGGTCACATCCACCTCTTGAAGGTACTCGATCACTATGCCAGCAGTATGCGGTCTTGCATTATCTTGCATAAACAGAAAGTTTTCGCCGATAAACCCAGCATAAGGTACGACGTGGCTCTCGAGTACTTCCTCAATGTATCGTATGGAAGTCAATCCTCTTGATTGGCGACCAGTATTCGGTCCGGTGATGAAGGCAAGCTCGGTTTTTGCTTCCATAGACATGCCTCCCCAAAACATGATTGATCCACCGCCATAGGCGACACGTTCTGTTATGCAGCATTGGGCAAATCGCTCTCCCGATCTTCTATACACCTTCCCCCGTCCGTCGTTGCCATGCAAGCACATCCTGCACTCATCAGAGAACAGGACTGCACTCCACTGCTCTTCGGTCCAATTCAAATGGTCTCGAGCGAACTGAAGGCGGGCTTCTCGGTGGGCTGGGGTCAATTTCGGCCCGTTTGCTGGCCTGTGTGCAGTCAGGCCACCTTCTCTCAATCGTCTTCTGACTGTCCACCGGCTAACTTCTACTTCACGAACTTCTTGAAGTCGTTGGCCCAGTTGAACTGCGTTCAAACGACGATTTCTTAAAGATGTCGTTATAAGAAAGCGGTTATCACGCTCTGTTGTAGCACGGGGACGGCCCAATCCTTGTCGCCGTTGGTAGCCACCAGTCTCTTGATACCTCTGGTATACACGCCGAACGGTAAATCGGCTCAAACTCAATTGTCGAGCCACTTGACTTTGCTTAAGCCCCGATTCAACAAGGGCAACCACTTGAGCGGCTACTTCTGGTGTAGTATCCATTTTCGTGTTCCGTTTGAAGCCAATATCAATAGAGAACCTTTCACACTGTACGTTGGTATGCAAATGATGACAATTTTTTTTTTTTTTTTTTTTTCGAATGGACTAATCTCGCTGTTGGCCTCTGAGGCCGTGACAGCTTAACCGAACTTTTGGCGAGCGCAGATGGCGCTCAGCCCTGTAAGTTTTTTAGGCAACTAGCGCAAGGGCACCACTTAGGTACGAACCTCGGCTTGGGCTGTTGCCGGGATGGGGATAGGAGAGAAACGCCCGGGTACATGTCTGTACCTCGTATAAGCGGCGACTGAAGGGACTCGTCGACCTCGCCGGCGAGGTCGGTGTTTCTGTGAAGTGTTTGCTCTGTCTGATATAGATGACTCACCTTCCGCATTAGCAGAGGTGATTTCGTCATCCGGGTCTCCGAGAACGTGTCTCGGACGACGGAGGATTTTGTTGGCGGGCGGATCCAACGGGTAAACCGGAATGGTGTGTACCAAAGGGTTCGGATGATTAGAGGCAAGTTCATAAAACCGCTTGGAAGCGAGCTTCATGAACCTGGCTATTGATTCTAATTTCAAATCGCGATGTAGGTCGTTATTGCGAAAATACCAGGGCGAGCCTGAGGCTTTTCGCAAGAAGCGATTTTGAATAACCTGAATGGCACCAACTTTAGGAGAGTGGGCAAATACTACAGATGAGTATGTCATAATGGGAAATGATGACCATTCCCTCAATATGCACTCTTTTATACCTGCGATAAATCCCGCCGCCGGCCTTACCTGGATCGAGCGACATAAGGGGGTCTATTGTTTTGTTGCTAATGAGTTGTTTTTAAAGGTAAATGTCAACCCTTTATCAGTTCTGCGAATGCCTAGATTATGCACTTTAATTTAATTTGATTTTAATTTGCTGTAAGCTCCAAATAAAAAAAAATTTAACTTTTAAGTAAAAATGTGCGGATGTGCGATTTTATTGCTCTCAAGTGTAGGTAGGTAGTGATGGCAAGATTTTGGTGTGACTAAATGAGCTAAAAACGTTAGGGATTTTTGAGATATTGGGATTCAAGAGGGGTAAAAAAATGAAAATAAGACTATTAGGTCAAGTGGGACGTCAAATGAAAGGTCTTCATAGGTACCTATATTTCATCCATGTTTTTATTTTAAGTTTAATCGTAGTAGTTTTTGAGTTAATAGTCATAATAAAAACAAAACTTTAACAAAATTCACAGGGTACACCAGTGACCCCACAATGCTGAAATTTGGTATTCATGTAGCTTTAGTGACACAAATTTAGTCTGAACGTCTGAAATCCAGAACAACTGCATTTTATTAACTAATTAACATGTACTCCCGTTACCTGTAATTTGAATGAAACTGTAGGTCAAGTAAGTTGGTTAATATTTCGTGGCACTATTTTGATAGTCAAAGATTACGAATAATATTATTTTTGTTTTTATGGGAGACTCGCGAGATCTCAGTTCGGGGCAAACCACTAGTTATTAGTAATTGAAACTTATCTTTATTGTTTCAGAATGCGGAAATTTCAACTGCGATGAACCACAACCTTCCAGAAACCAATGTCCTACCATTCGATATAACGACGCGATCGATACTATAATTTTATTATAAAAAACATGGATGTTTCAACGGAAATGGACTTGATTTCAACCGCAACCCCATTCGACATGAGTTATTACAACACCACTGACTTTTTATCGAACAGTTCCGTTTTTAATGAAGTTGTGAACGCAACATCGGCCCCTGTTAGGACGAAGGGGAAGATGTTCGGTGTGATTATCAAGGTGGTGTACGCTATAGGCATTATTGGGAATGCTGCGGCTATCGTAGCCCTCAGGAGAGGGGAGAGGAGGGTGAGGAATCGGAAGCATTTGCTGCTGCTGACGTCGCTGGCCGCCAACGACCTTGTTGCTTTGGTAAGTGCTGGACTGTACAATTGCCTGAAGTTTGAAAAAGCGCTGACATGATTAGTGATTTGTAAAAGCTTGCACAGGCTCGAGAATTGTGGAAAGTCGTTGCTTCTAGCAAGTTAATTAGCTAATCACGCTATTTATCGCAGGCGCAGTGGCAAGGGCGGATCCAGCTTTGGTGCCAGGGGGGGGGGGGGGGGGGGGGTGACATAGTCGTAGTCAAGTCATAAGTTATAATTTAATTTTTATAATCATAGATACAAGTAAAAAGTAGGTATTTTATTAATGTACTTACATACTGTACTTAAAAATACCTATATTTAAATAACAAAATCAATTTTTCAAATCACAATATTATTATAAATTAATTAAATAATAATTAATTAATAATGTACTTACATAAAATCAATATTGTGACAAAAAATATATAAAAACAATATGTTTAACAATTTTAATTAGTGGTCCACCTAGGATCTGGACCCAGCCCAGGGGGGTCATGACCCACATGACCCTCCCCCTGGATCATCATTTTATCAATAAAACAGCTGTGTTATTTTTATATTCTGAATCACGCACGGGTAGACACTAACCTACTTGCAGAAGAAATAATGAAACAAAAATTACTGTTGCCTCTTCTCGACTATTCAGATGTCTGCTTTCTTGATGCCACAGAGGAACTTCTCAATACGTCTACAGAACTTGTGCATTCGTTTTATATTCGGACTGCGTAAGTTTGACCACGTATCCTATTTCAGATCCCAACTCAAATGACTCCCTGTTCGTCTTCGCCGTGATCTTCACGTCTTATCATTCCTCTTCAAAGTATTATATTGTCCACTCTCTCCTCCCTACCTCCGTGAGCGTTTTGAATTTCTTGTTCCTCGCAGTGTGCCATGCCGATCCTCCAAATCTCTTCTCCTCAAAACACCACGACACACTTCTAGCCGCTATGGTGGCTTCTTCACCGTTTATGCGTTAAAAATTTGAAATACCCTTCCTCATGAAGTTCGCGCTAGCCTATCACTCAACATTTTCAAACGGAAAGATAAAGATCTTTCTCAGTAATTTTATATTATTATTACTGATCGGCGTAGGTAGTGCTATTCACGGGAATCAGTGACTGTTAACTTAACATGGTGATGCCTTCTAAATCCCGGGAAATATATTTTCATTTTATTTGACAGGTTTTTGTAAGAATTCGTATTTTACATAGTAACTATTCAGCTTTATTCAAATACATGTTGCATTGGTCACTAAAGTCATTCCTTTCCCTCACTCTTTTGTAGCTTATCGCGGGTGAGGTGAAGACTCGGTTTCTCTATACGCACACATTTACATTTACATTGACATTAACATTTTATCGACATTTTAACTTCATTTACATCGTGATTCACAAAAATATTCCCGGGAATCGGGGAATAAATCCCGGGGCATATCCATATTAACTGATCATTCAGGTTCATTGACCCAAAATAGCACTACCTACGCCGATCCCTAATTATTATAGGTACCTATATATTTATATTAGGTATATAAGTATTATTATTCCATATAATTTATTTATTATAATTATAATATTATATCATACAGAAACATGAGGCATACCTGGCATGGGTTGGTGCTCGAAACCGCAAAACCAAGGACCTATCTAGGAAGAAGACAGCTTATAACAAAGCTGCCAAGTCCTGCAAGAAAACTTTACGGAAGGCTCGATTTGACCACATAGGCCGAATAGGGAACAAATTGGCGTCGTACCCATCGGGCAGTAAGGCGTTTGGGTCCCTGGCTAAAGCGGTTCAGTCGAACTTCTGTCGCCCCTCACTACCTCCACTGCTGAAACCTGACGGTACTCTGGCCCATACCGCTAAAGAGAAAGCGAATTTGTTCGCCAATCTTTTTACGGAATCTTCTCGTCTAGATGCTGCAAGCGCGATACCTCCGGGTCTACCGGATGGTGGGGTATTTATGCCGGAAATCCGCATACATCAGACCGAGGTTCGAAAAACGATGCAGAATCTGGACGTGAACAAAGCCAGTGGCCCTGACGGTATTCCGGCAGTTGTTCTTAAATTCTGCGCGCCTGAGCTCGCTCCTGTATTGACACGCCTCTTTCGCCGCTCTGTGAAGTCTAGACAAGTGCCGAAATCCTGGAAGCTTGCAAACGTGCAGCCCGTACCTAAAAAAGGTAGTCGTGCCGACCCCTCTAACTATAGGCCCATCTCGGTCACGTCCGTCATCTGTAAGATTATGGAACGTGTACTGAACAACAGGCTCCTGGCACACCTAGAAACGCATAACCTCCTCAGTGATCGACAATATGGCTTTCGCCGAAATCGGTCCACTGGGGACCTTCTAGCGTATGCCACGCACATATGGAGCGAGGCCGTTGAGAAACAAGGAGAAGCACTGGCTGTTCATCTCAAAGGCCTTTGATAGGGTCTGGCATGATAGCCTTATTAGCAAGCTTCCATCATACGGTTTGCCCACTGGTCTATGTGTCTGGATATCGGACTTCTTGAGGGACCGTTCGATACGAGTTGACGTTGAAGGCTACTCGTCCGATCAATTGGCGATTAACGCCGGGGTCCCACAAGGGTCAGTACTTTCCGCAACTCTTTTCTTGCTGCATATCAACGATCTGCCAAAACCCGGTACCATTGGGTATGCAGATGATAGCACAGTTGTGGAAAGCTATATTTCTAGTGCACGAGCCAGTGGAGCGCAGATTCAGTCACTCAGGGAGGCCATGGTCGAGCGCTTAAACTTGTCCTTGAAGGCAATCTCCGACTGGGGTGGTGCAAATCTAGTCAAGTTCAATGCGAATAAGACCCAGGCGTGTCTGTTTTCCACAAAACGAAGTCAATTTAATCGGACTCCTACTTTCCGAAATGTACCCGTGCCGATATCTGACCACCTCGAGCTTCTTGGTATCACATTAACTCCGACTCTCAATTTCGGCTCCTACTTTGATTCAAAAGCCCAGTTGGCTGCTAAAAAGCTTGGTATACTCGCAAAGGTGAGGCACTACTTCACACCGGGACAGTTGCTCAACTTGTACCAAGTACAAGTCCGATCGTGTTTGGAATACTGTTCTCAGCTCTGGGACGGATCAGCGAAGTACCAACTTGAAGCTCTGGAATCAATTGAGAGAAGAGCCAGGAAGCTCATAGGCAACGATGAGCTAGTTGCTGCAAGGCTCCTCAGCCTGGAGCATCGACGAAGGGTTGCTAGCCTCTCGGTTTTTTATCGAGTACATTTCGGGGAGTGTGCGGCGGAACTTTTCAACCTGATCCCACCATCTCCTTTCTATCAACGAACGACCAGACGCTCTGCGGTGCGCCACCGCTATATGGTAGAAATACCTCCCATTCGCACAAAGCGGTTCTCATCGGCCTTTATTATGCGCACCGCCAAAGAGTGGAACGCCTTGCTAGAGTCTCTGTTTCCTGATAGCTACAACCTGGGTATCTTTAAGTCGCGAGTGAATTGGTTTCTTCTAGGCAAGCGTGTACCATCGTAGACTGCATCATCGCTTACCATCGGGCGAGATCGTGGTCAAACGCAAGCCTATAATATATATAAAAAAAAATACTTTAGGTATAGTTCATATTAGTTTTGGGTATATACAGGGTGGGCCATAAATTTTTGCAAATAGCAACACTTGATTTCTCGAAAACCGTTAGAGGGAAGGGCGCGTGGGGTGCGGGGACTGATGCGCCGCTTCGTGCAATTTTAGTCACGATGGAGCGCTTCACGGGCGAACAGCGTAATTTTTGTGTAAAAGAATTTTACAAAAACAACAACTCCTACGTTACTGTACGACGCCTATTTAGAGTTGAATACGGATTACGCCGTATAAGTGAGTGCCTAAGTGTTAATTTAATTAAAGCTTGGTTCAAGAAGTTCGAGCAAACAGGATCGACAACGAATATTAAACAAAAAGGGCGTCCACGTTCAAGAAGAAGCGAAAAGAACATTCGGGAGGTTGAAATTTCCGTAAGGATTGATCCAGAATCATCTACGCGTAAGCGTTCCGCGGCTCTAGCTATACCAAGAACTATTCTGTGGCGAATTTTACATTTGGACCTTCAACTACACCCATATAAGCTTCAAATTGTGCAGGAGATGAAGCCAAACGATTACATTCAACGTAAGTTATTGGCTGACACTATGCTGCAACGATTATCTAGCCTTGAGAATGTATTGTTTACGGACGAGGCCCATTTTCACATCAATGGGCACGTAAATAAGCACAATAGTCGGTACTGGAGCACGGAAAACCCTCGCCTTAAACACCAAAAGCCCCTTCATTCACCTAAAACGACAGTATGGGCTGCCATATCAGCAAAAGGCATAATCGGTCCGTATTTCTTTGAAAATAGTCAAGGAAATAACGTAACTGTAAACTCAGTGGAATACGTGAAGATGTTGTGAGAGTTTTTGACACCACAGTTACATGAATTTGAAGGATACAACAGTAGGACTTGGATGCAACAAGATGGAGCAACATGCCATACGTCAAATGTGACTTTACCGGTGGTCAAAGAAATGTTTCCTAAAAAATTGATTTCTCGCAGAGGTGATATCCCATGGCCTCCAAGAAGCCCAGACCTTACACCTTGCGATTTTTCTTGTGGGGATATCTGAAGAGTCGAGTGTACTACAATAAACCAACGACCATATCCCAATTGAAAGAAAACATCCACAAGGAGATAGCCGCGATTCCTCGTAGCATGTGTCAACGAGTTTTCCAAAATGTACGTTGTCGGTTGCAAGAGTGCCAGCGACGAGACGGGACACATCTCGACGATGGCATTTTTAAAAAATAAATCGCAATAAATGTTTATTACGTTAAATATATCGTCAATAAAATAATATTAGTAGTTGTATTTTTATTCATGTTTCAAATGTGCTAAAATGTATGGCCCACGTATATTATTCATTTATGTTTTTGTACACTCACCTACCTTTAAAATCATCTCTCTCTCGGTCCTCACAGGTTTGCGGAAAGAAAACTCTTCTTAGGGTTAAGATCGCCTTTGTACATGACCTCTATTTCTGTAATTTTCCATGTATTTTCTTGTCTGAAATAAAAAATAAATAAGATCGGCTGAAATGTTCTATATAATAATTTCTTTAAAATATTAAAGCACTTGATGCAAAGCTTGTTAAATTACTAAAGCTTTTACAATGGAAGCTGGTGTAGTATGAAAAGGTACTTATTTGGTGCTTCCTAGCTTGGTCGGGAGGAATGGGTGTGAACTGTAAACTGATGATCTCATTAAAAAACTAAGTAGTTCTTTCCTTTGCCTTAGCTACCTTTCTCTCTGGCGTTGTCTGTCATTTGAGGAAGAAAAAGAAGAGAGAGAGTAAACGCGACTTTTAACAGTAATTGTTTGTATGATCAGGTGGGCATGATGTGCGCGCTGCTAGTGGCAGACCACGCGCCCGGCGTGCGGGAGACACAGGTGTACTGCGGCGCCAGAGTCGTGCTGCGGACCTTCGGCATCGGCAGCGTGTGCATCGCCGTCACCATGGCGCTCGAGCGGTACCTCGCGCTCACCAGACCCTTCCTCTACCAGAAGGTAAGAATATCCTAATATAAAACAAATTATGACAAGATAGGTCGCTATGCATATGTATGGGGGAGGCCTATGTTCAGTACTGGACGTCCTGTGGTTGATATGATGATGAAACAGAGGAGGTGAATCAGGATGCTAGGTCTGACCAGCTTCTTGATACCGCTGGGGATGATATCGCTTGATACTTTTGGATTCGCAAGGAGCGTGCAGTTTGGAAGGCCTTCTTATAAATTCACATTATCTTTGGAATAGCTTCACCGTGTTTTGTTCTATAGCTTATTTTGTATATATATAATTGGGAATAACAAACTACTAGAACATTGTAAAGATATAGTCTGTGTTAGTACCTACACGGTTTAACTTAGTTATTGAGGTATATTGTAGTTCACGACGTTATTCACCATATATTAGCTACACAGTCGCGTAGCGTAGTAGGGGCGGCAGGGGCGGCCCGCCCCGGGCGGCACCTTTAGGGGGCGGAAAAATTTAACAATAAATAATAATAATATTATCGTCGTGCTCGAGCCGTCGTACAGTGCGGACGTCTCTGGGGCGTCGTTACGCTGCCCGTTGAATATACGAGGATTCGATCGTCGTTAGTGGTCGAGGCAACATCGCCTATAAAAGGCTCCTCAGATCGCGCGGCACGCATTCGATCGTCGTTGGTGGTCGCCGCTATAGCATGCAGCGGCCACACCTTAGGAACCTAGGCTGGTAGAGGGGGGCTCGAGTGCCGAAACACTTTGTTGTAGCAACGGCGTGTTTCGGCCCTCGAGTTGGCACGGTCACTCCCCGTGCTAGTGCTCGTTGCTTCGGCGTCAACGCAATCCACCTCGGGTGGCGAGGCGACCAGGCAACTGTAGAAGGCCTGAAGGTAGCAATAGGAGTTTTTATCGTTGCCAGATACTGCGTCCTGTTCCCTTCCAGTCGTAGCGGTTCTCCGTTCCACTGGGTCAAGGGGAGTAAGGAGGAGAGGGTGCATCTGTGTACGGCGCGCACACTTATGCAACTTAATATATCCTGCGCATCTGACTTGGCTTTGTCATTCCGAGTTTAAAAAAGTCCTGGGCTTGGTCTAATACCTGGACACGGGTGGCCTAAGGAGAGGAGAGTGGTCGCTCTAGCACTGCATCGGGGTGACAGTGTGGTTCGGCAGCACTCTTTGAGACAAAGCAGCTTTATTTAGAGAGGCACTGCTTTCCTCGCTCAGCCGGGGAGGGGGCTAGAAAAGGTGCCCCAAACAAACGCTCATTCCTCGCAATAAGAATAAATCTAAAAACATGCAGATGAATATGACTTTTGGTGCGTGGAATGTACGTACTCTTTTAGACCGACCCAACAACCTCTGCCCAGAACGTAAAACCGCCATTGTGGCTCGCGAGCTCAAACGCTATGACGTCGACATGGCCGCTCTCAGCGAAACACATCTAGCTGACGAAGGTGAGCTTGTTGAACGTGGTGGTGGGTACACTTTCTTCTGGAAAGGCACACCAGCTTCTGAGCCTAGACGGTCAGGAGTAGGCTTTGCTATTAAAACTACTTTAGCCTCTAAGTTGGAAGAACATCCAGTTGCTATCTCTGATCGTGTCATGTCCTTACGTTTCCATCTTCGAAACAATAAATACTTAAATGTTATCAGCGTATATTCGCCAACACTCGACAAAAGTGATGACGTCAAGGACAAATTTTATGAGGAAGTGTCAGAAGTGCTGACTAAAATCCGGCGCTGTGAGAAAGTTTTGCTTCTTGGCGACTTTAATGCTCGCGTCGGACGTGATTTTGAAGCTTGGCCTCGGGTGATAGGGCGACATGGCATTGGTAACATGAACAGTAATGGGCAACTGTTACTAAGCCTCTGTTCCCAATTTCATCTGGGTATTACCAATACCATGTTTAGACTCCCAAATAAATACAAAACTACCTGGATGCACCCAAGGTCCAAGCATTGGCATCTTATTGATTATGCTATAGTCCGTCAACGGGATATAGCGGATGTCAAAGTGACGAGAGTAATGAGGGGCGCAAACTGTTGGTCGGATCACCGACTTGTTGTTACAAAACTATTTTTGCGTCTTAGCCCTTGCCGTAGACCTCGCAGGGCTAAGCCTAACTGTCTCCATCTGAAAAAGCTAGAGTCTGCTGAAATATTGGCAAATTACAGGGAAGCTGTCAATACCTTTACAGCAGGCATACACCCCGAAGATGAACAGTTAGACGAGGGCTGGAAACTGTTAACTACAAATACCATCAATGCGGCTACTGAGATCTTAGGCCAAAAACCTCGTGTCTGTGAAGACTGGTTTGACGAAAATGATAATACATTGACAGTCGCCCTAGAAAAACACCGCCAGCTCCTTCGAAAGGGAAATCAGACAACTGCTTCTGAAAAAATAAAGGAGAGTACGAGCCAAATAAGGAGACTAACTCGAAACGCAAAAGATGAGTGGTGGCTGAACAAGGTTCGCTATATTCAGTGGCTTGCTGATTCGAATAGACTCGGCGATTTCTTTAACGAGATTAAAAAGTTAGTAGGAAGTCCACATCGAGTAAACGTACCACTGAAATCACTTTCAGGTACCCTCCTGGTAAGCAAAGGAGAAGTTCTTACTCGCTGGGCAGAACACTATAACAGCTTACTCAATGTGGATCGTTCTGCTGACATAAACTATTTAGCATCACTTCCTGCCTTACCACAAGCCGTAGATCTGGATCAGCCTCCTTCTCTTGAGGAAGTTATCATCGCCATCAAAGCGCAGAAAAACAATAAGGCTGTCGGCATCGATAACATACCAGGAGAACTATTAAAATATGGCGGAGATGAGTTGCACTACAAGATTTGGCAATTTTTCCAGCGCATGTGGGAAATGGAGTTCGTTCCTCCTAGTTTTGGCGTATCACTAATTTGCTCTTTGTATAAAAATAAAGGTGATCGATCTGTTTGCAACTCTTATAGGGGTATATCACTTCTGTCTACCCCAGGAAAAACTTTTGCCAGAGTACTCTTAAATCGTCTTATGGAGCTCTCTGAAAGTATATTGCCTGAAACGCAATTTGGGTTTAGACCCAATCGCGGCACATGCGAGGCCATATTCTCTCTTAGACAACTGCAAGAGAAAGGCAGGGAACAGTGTCAACCTCTGTTTCTCTGTTTTGTTGATCTGGAGAAAGCTTTTGACAGTGTACCTCGCGAAGCTTTGTGGATTGTGCTTTCGAAACTTGGTTGCACCGACAAATTTATACGCTTGATAAGACTTCTTCACGACAACATGACTTGTTGCGTAACCGTCAATGGTGAGCAGACAGAGCAATTCCCTGTCACTTGTGGTGTAAAACAAGGCTGTGTATTAGCACCCACTCTTTTTGCTCTGTACTTTTCCGTTGTCGTGAGGGAGACTTTACAAGCCAACACCGAAGGGATCCGCATACGTTTTCGCACAGATGGCGGTGTCTTTAACCTGGCTAGGTTAAAAGCGCACACAAAGGTATCGTATGACCTCATTACCGAATTGATGTATGCTGATGACCTATGTTTCGTTGCGGAATCTTCTGAGGGACTCCAGGACTTGATGACTCGGCTTGACGCTGCGTGCTGTAGATTTGGCCTCAAAATTAATATTACAAAGACAGAGGTGATGGCCATGGACACTGTTAACCAAGCTCCACTGAATCTGCAAATCGATGGAAAGCCCATAAAACAGGTCGATACATTCAGATATCTGGGAAGCAGCATAACAACAAAATGCGACCTTGACTCGGAAATCAACAGCAGACTTGGCTCCGCTATGGCTGCTTTTGGTAAACTACGAGTCCAGGTATTTCGCTCCCATAACATCAAATTGAGTACCAAGATTAAGGTGTATATGGCTATTGTACTTCCTAACATCTTGTACTCGTCAGAGACATGGTGCCTGTATCGCAGACACATACGCACGTTAGACAGATTCCATCTGAAATGCCTCCGCGACATTCTTAACATCAAGTGGTCGGATCGGGTCCGTAATACCGATGTTCTACGACGGGCTAATGTCTGTGGCATAGAGGCATATTTGATGCGGCGTCAGCTGCGTTGGTGCGGGCACCTGTCTCGGATGTCTGATGAGCGAAGGGCGAAACGCATTTTCTTCTGTGAACTAGAACATGGTAAGCGGAAACGCGGAGGTCAGTTCCTGCGTTTCAAAGACGTACAGAAGAGGCACATGAAGAGGTGTTGTATCGATCCGTCGCGCTGGGAGGCTCTCGCTGAAAAACGACCTGAATGGAGGCGTCATGTTCAGGACAAAGTGTACGAGTTTGAAGAAGAAAGGAGGCAAGAACTAGACTTAAAACGAGATCAGCTTAAAAGTCGACCGCCGGCTAATATCAATTACAACTACATTAATGGCGCCTTAACTTGTGTTCATTGTAACCGGACTTTTAGCGCAAAAATAGGGTACATCAGCCACATACAGGCTAAACACCTAGGCCAATAATCACAAAGTCAAGTCTCTGTAGCCGAAATCGGCTAGGAGGATTATTATTATTATTATCTTATAAATATTTAAACCATTACATATTTTTGTCACATAAGCAATGCCAGCTGTGAGAGAAGTTTATCAAAATTGAAATTGATCAAAAACTATTTAAGATCAACTATGAGCTAACCAATCTGGCTATCCTGTCTATTGAGCAAGAGGTGTGTGATGCTATAGACATTGTTAGTGCAATAAAATAATTTGCTCTTAAACAATTAGACAATTAAAGTATTTAGTTATAGACAGAAGATATTATAGTCTATTGAATATACATAAATATCTAAATAAGAGGGTGGAAAAATTTTTCTTCCGCCCCGGGCGGCTTACACCCACGCTACACCACTACACATAGTAACACATACAGCTATCATCATCCAGAAAGATCCAACTACAGGGTAAGTCTATATTTTCTTTTCGGTTGAATACATGTCAAAAATGAAAACAAAACACGGTGTTACTATTACAAGGAACCATTAGTGATTCAGAGAGATTTATATACAACTAGCTGACCCACCGAACTTCGTATCGCATTGACATGCATATGACGATAGAATTCTCAATCGGCCATCATTAGCTACATCTACTCATATGTATGAGAAAATGAATTTTCGTCATAATTTTTTTTGCGTGAATTTTTCATATATTTTTATAGTTATTCTGCTATTGGGAGTAGAGACAAATCCAACAAATCAAAGATCATCAAAATCGGTCCAAAATGGTGTAACTAACCCGGCTTTGTTTTATTGATCGATCGAAGAGAGATCTCTAAATCAACTTGGGCAAATTTGCGTTGTATGTATGTATGTTTGTTTGTCCGAGGATAACTTTCGAAGCGTTGATCCGATCATCGTGAAATTTAATAGGTAGTTATTAGCCATAATAAAAACTGAGCTTTGACAAAAATCACAGGGTACACCAGTGACCCCACAGTGCTGTAATTTGGTATACGTGTAGCTTAAGTGACACAAATATAGGCAAATGTCTGAAATCCAGAATAACTGCAATTTGTACCCCAAAAAAGCGTATCCACTTAACATTAGATCTCCCGTTACCTGTAATATGAATGAAACTGTAGGTCAAGTAATACGGTTCTTTATTTCGTGGCACAATTTTGTTAATCAAAGATTACATATATTATTGAGACTGGCGATATCTCAATTCGGGGGTTATAACCACTATATTATATAGATATATAATTCAGTTACTACCGATACGGACTAATGGTAGGTATATCAGTCAAGATGCTGGTTACTTGTGGTGCTTTGGGCTGCCACGCCAACATCGCGCGCGTCTTTTGCGCGGTTGCACGTCGCTGCCGCAAACTGTTATACTGTTATATTGGTTTTTTTCCTTTCGTATATCTACAGTTTTCATTTTATCCTTTGTTGTTCAACTCTACCTAGAGTGGGTATAGGTACATCTATTGGTATCTACGAGATGGAGCGCGATCATTTGACTGACGTGTATTGTATAAACGCCTGATGAGAGATTCCCTCACATTCACATGGAATCTGAACTGTTTACATTGATCGCGGGTTTCCTTTAATTCTCCTATCTATCTATCTATCTACAAATGTGTATTTTTATTGCTACTTATACTTACGCTATTTTATTTTAATTAATTATGTTTACCTGTTTTAGCTCTGGGCCTGTGGTTGCCATCACAGAGTGAGCACAGCGAGCGCGTCTATTGTATTTTATTTTAATTATGTGTAGGTATTACTCATTGGAAATCCTTAATAAATTAATTATTTAAATTAAACGTCAGAACGTACCTATCCCTCAACCTATCCTTAATTGTAGGTATTTATACATCACCGTAGTAAAGGTAAAGATGGGGCCGTTTTGTGTATCTTACGCCTTCGAAATGGCTTTTTACACCCCGTAAGACAACTCCTGGAAAATCGGGACAATAAATACAGGGGTCAGGGGCTATAGGTAATGCGTTTTGTAGAACAGAATTTAATTATATTTTGCAAAATTTAATTAATATAATAACATTTATTAAATATAATAACGGCGGAATTCAGCGTTAATTTGCGGTATGTTTCAGCGGGTCGCGTACATAGGTCACTTCTAGACTTTCTCGCGTAAGCGGCGCGGTGTATCTGCTTGTCTTCACAGCTAGCGCCATCATGACAGGTTGCGGCAAGTAGGAATGGTTTTTCGGATTGAAATATGGGTCAAGGAAAGAGTCACCTTATATGGTCGAGAGATGGCGTTACCAATTTACATGTTAGGTACATGTACAAATCCGGTCCGGCGGCAGCGAGATGAGTGGACGACATCGTTTAAGAGTCCGTTCCGGTATCTGCCGCTGTCAAGTTTAGGTAGGATTTACGAAGTTGGGCGGGCGCACGACTCACTGCCGAATGCGCGGCTCGCGGATTTGTGTGCTTGTGTCCTATACACCTCATTATAGGACAAACCATTTTGATCCTTTGTCATGTCGATCGAATAAAAATGTTTATTTATAGTATATATTGTGTATCTTCGTACCTTCATTTGTATTATACAGTTTTATTTTATTTTATTTGTAAGCGCTTGACCACTTAGGTACTCATCTGATGGTAAGGTCGAAGAAGGAGCGAGCTTGTCTAGATAGAACCTGTTCACTCTGGACTTGAAGACTCCGAGATTATAATGGTCTGACAAGATTTCTACAAGTAAAATAACTAGTGGTTCGCCCCGAACTGAGATCTCGCGAGTCTCCCACAAAACAAAAAAATAAGAATATTCACAATCTTTGACTAATTGATCGAGCGAAGCGAGATTTCCAAATCAACTTAAGTAAGCTGACCGTATGTATGTTTGTTTGTCCGATGATAACTTTCGAAACGTTGATCCGATCATCGTGAAATTTGATATACCTATAGCTACGAGTAGGTAGTGTTGGCAGAATCCTGGTGTGACTAAATGAGCTAACAATGTTTGGGGGTTGTTGAGATATTGGAGTTAAATAGGGGTAAAACAACAAAAATAAGATTATTAGGTTTAATGGACCGTGTAAGCTAATGAAAGGTACATTAGTACATTTAGACCCATTTAGTGAGACTAGCGCAGGATCGTGGCGGATGGCACAAACTTGGGGAGCCTTATACCCAGCTTATACAGTGGATGAAGTCGGGCTGTAGTTGATGATGATGTACAAATTGGTGCTCCTATAATTATAGATGACACAGTAAGGGTGACTTGCGCAACAATGCCTAAACGTATTTAGTGGCTGGAGTTGTCAAATCATATATTTTTGGTCGCTAAACACGTTTAGGAATCGTTGTGTAAGCCGGCCTAAGTGCATTACTGTGGTTTTGATTATAAATGTCGCTCCCGTCCCCAAAAATGTGGGGGTTTTGAGTGCTAAAAACCTTTGTGAATGTAAGTCTGTCTCTGCATCGTCGTTTCTTAACGGATGGGACCTATTTCAATGAAGTTTCTTTATTTGAAAGCTGATGTAGGTAAATATTCTAATTTTTATATTCAATATTATTCTAAGCTAAATTGGTGGAAGTGGAAATTCATGCAGTGGTTTTACGGTAAGACCGCACCAGAACGGCGCCGCGCGGCGCTGCATGCCGCGCCACAAAGCGTCATAATATTGTTTAATGATTTTGAATGGCGCGTGTCGCACTAGAGCGGCGCTGGAGTAGCCGTGCCTCCAAAAGAATATTGTGACGTGCAGTGACGCGCTGCGCAACGCCGCTCTAATGCGGTCCTACCTTTACACACGTACTTTGTGATGATGATGATGACAGATAATAATTATTAGGTAGGTACATCATTACTTACTATCATCATTCATTCATTAAAAAATGGATGTTAGCTGCCACTCTCAGGTTTTAAAAACCTTGCTCTAAAGTGTCTATCTTTTATCCAATCTGACCATTGCTTAAGTCATCTTTTATAGGTGTGAAGGAAGACCCATGATATTGATGATGTAATACAAGCTGCCCTCTAATTTCCCTAAACGTAGTGTGACTCGCAGCGACTATAAAGATTATTAGTTTATCAACATGCTCGATCACGATGACCGTTATTTTGCACAAACAATGGCATAAAGTACCTATTCCATTCAAAGTTATCAAACGCTCTAATGGAATATGTTATTATGATGGCTAACTGTGTGCCAAATGAGGAATGGCAGACTCACAAATGACTTATTGTTCGTAGTTCAACTATTGCAATCTACCTCTACTTGCCGTCGTGAGAGACTGGTTGGACTTATGTGTCATTGCTTCCACTGAAGGGTAGGTAATTTAAGAATTATGAAGTGCCTTAAAATGAAATAAATCTCATTTATTCCCATCATAGGCAGAGATACAGTTGAACACTTGGTTACGTCATTATATTTTAGGCTAGGTACACACGGCTACACGTCAAGCTATAAATTTCCAGTATAAGCTGACCTCTCATTCTACGAAAAGCCAGGACAGCTTATACTGGAAATGTATAGCTTGATGTGTAGCCGTGTGTACGAGTAGGTATACTCAATTACATAATTTAAATAGAAGCTCCATGCACCTTCATTTCGGAGAGGTGCTAGAAATAGGCAACCATTTCACAAGATGGATTTTAGTTGCTGTAAATGGCCATTGTCAAACAATTAAAAGCCTTCAATAAATTGGTGACAAAGTTAATCCCGTAATACAGGTGTTTTGTTTGTGCAAATATTCGTTCCAAATCGAATGTCGGTGTTGTGGTACGCAGGTAGGTATACGTACCTAAGTAGGTGCTCAAGATATAGAAAGATTCTGGATCACGTCAGGACCATGCCGCATTGGCCATTTGTTTACTTGTGTAATCGGTCAGACACCCCAACAATACGAAAATATATTGGCGTGATCTTTATGGTATAACCATAAAATATACTTATATAGCAGGCATTTACATACAGCATTGATTGTAGTATGATTGTATAAATCTCATCAAGCGAAGTTCAATAAATAAATTCTTTGTACGTTTTTATCCAATGCAAATTCTATCACATTATTTTTCCAAAGAATGTAGAGAAAAATCCAATAAAATCCCTCTGTAAATTCTTAACCACCCACGCCCCATTTTCCAATACGTATATTAAATATCGCATATCGATGCGCTTAAATCGGAGCTTGTTATTCATTCGTTGCATATTTTCACTGAGTTCAAACTTGTCTGGTGATCCACACGACCAACTGTTCATCAACAACTCTGTCTGTGACAGAACATTGCAAGAAAGAAGAACGTACTATTCCATCACAAGCTTCTTCTTCTTCTTATTCAAGCTAACTTTTAGAGTTCCGTAGTAGAACAGGGAACCATTATAGTTTCGCCACGTCCGTCTGTGTATTTGTGTCTGTCTGCCTGCCAATATTTGTTCAGTTATGGTTTTTCATGGTTACATCATCCGTTAAAATGGTTAACTCTAGTTCTATAAAGCTAAAATTTGAGATGATGATACGTTTCAGTGACGCCCTATTAAGTTATAAAAATAAACCCAACTCCTTATCATTTCCTAATATAATTCCTAGAATAATATGGGGTTGATTTAGTTTCTAATCACCCCATCACTTGGGTTGAGGTACTGTTGAATAGGACATCTAAAAACACTATAAGGTTTCTTTAAGACTTTTTATAATACAAGAGCCCGTTTATAAAAAAATATAAAAGCTTCTAAGTAGCAATTTTCTCTACTTTTTCTTTTCTAACTTTGTACGAAAATAAAGTATCAAAAAAGGTATAAAAGCAAGTATTTTTAAGGAAAAAAGTAGTTGCGTTTTTGCACATTCTAGCATCTTTCTTTGAATTTGCAAAATGTTTGAGTTCAGGTTTTGAATCCACAACAGCTGAATTATAAAATATTTGCTCAAAGCAGTATTAACTAAGCTAATTTGTTCATCGTCAATAAAATCATCAAAAACATTGTCCAGCACCTATATTGTGATGCACCCTGCCTATGTAAACAGCAACATTAAACCGATAAAGCTTTCCAATAAGCGGAAACTAAACAAATAGATGTGTTCCATTTTATAGAAACTTTAAGGTAGGTATGTTAGTTTATAATGTTACTATTTTTATATATCATTGCAGGGAAATAATTTGCATTTGTTGATTGAAATAAATGGATTAGCGCTATCACACTGGCGATTTTCGGGCGTGTTTCCAGCGAGGCATTTTGTAAATGTGTTCGCCGCGACAAGACGCCGCCGTCGCCGCCGCGCTGCAGCGACGCCGCGTTCGGGTCTGTACCTAGATACCTAAACGCGCGCGCTCCGCCACACTTCATTGTGTCGTATTGTAGGAAAAAAGCCTCATGAACGTTGCGAGTGCACTCGCTTGCAAATCGCTAGTGTGTTAACGCACTAATCCTACTAACTAAACTTAAACTACATCGTCTATTGCCCACTGTATCCAGTTCACTGCCAAGGGTAAGCTACCTTGTATTCCCAAGATATCCTAACTGGGTCACTCACAAATCCTATTCCAATTCACATCAAAACAAAATCATAAAGTAAATGTATCCGAGTGATTTTACATATTTATAGATTCATCTCTGATTGAAAACAAAACGGAGCAGTTGGAAAATAACTGTATTGTTAACCTACATTTATACGAGTCCAATGAAAAACAATGAAGAGAAAATTAATACAAAGCATTTTCCGGGTTTGTAGAAGTTCAATTTGTAAAAGCATTCTGCGAGAAGAAACAATTATTACATAGGCGAAAAACGCATTTTAAAACATTTATGAAAAATATGAAAAAGATCTCGAATTTTATACTCTTGCAAACAAGTTGTGAGAGCCTGGCTCCTGCAACAGGATAACGCTTCCTTTAGAAAACGTTGGTTTGACTGATGTCTCACGTGTCAGCGCGATACGAAATGTGCATAACGTAACATGTTTGGTTTGGGTTTCACGTTGGTTTGACTGATGTCTCACGTGTCAGCGCGATACGAAATGTGCATAACGTAACATGTTTGGTTTGGGTTTCACGTTGGTTTGACTGATGTCTCACGTGTCAGCGCGATACGAAATGTGCATAACGTAACATGTTTGATTTGGGTTTCACGTTTGTTTGACTGATGTCTCACGTGTCAGCGCGATACGAAATGTGCATAACGTAACATGTTTGGTTTGGGTTTCACGTTGGTTTGACTGATGTCTCACGTGTCAGCGCGATACGAAATGTGCATAACGTAACATGTTTGGTTTGGGTTTCACATTGGTTTGACTGATGTCTCACGTGTCAGCGCGATACGAAATGTGTATAACGTAACATGTTTGGTTTGGGTTTCACGTTGGTTTGACTGATGTCTCACGTGTCAGCGCGATACGAAATGTGCATAACGTAACATGTTTGGTTTGGGTTTCACGTTTGTTTGACTGATGTCTCACGTGTCAGCGCGATACGAAATGTGCATAACGTAACATGTTTGGTTTGGGTTTCACGTTGGTTTGACTGATGTCTCACGTGTCAGCGCGATACGAAATGTGCATAACGTAACATGTTTGGTTTGGGTTTCACATTGGTTTGACTGATGTCTCACGTGTCAGCGCGATACGAAATGTGTATAACGTAACATGTTTGGTTTGGGTTTCACGTTGGTTTGACTGATGTCTCACGTGTCAGCGCGATACGAAATGTGCATAACGTAACATGTTTGGTTTGGGTTTCACGTTGGTTTGACTGATGTCTCACGTGTCAGCGCGATACGAAATGTGCATAACGTAACATGTTTGGTTTGGGTTTCACATTGGTTTGACTGATATCTCACGTGTCAGCGCGATACGAAATGTGTATAACGTAACGTTTTTGTTTTTATCTTTCAAAATTAGCGCGGATGCCCCCTTTATTATGGCGTACTAAAGCCTCCGCCGAACAAAGTTCGTCTAACATTGTCCAAACATTTCAATAAATTAATTACCATTTTTTTTACTATTCTACTTGTGGTAAGTATTTTTTAAGACAAGACAAGTGGTTACCACTGCCTACAATTGCATTAGGCCACATCATAACGTTTTGTTTGGGCATGCTGGTGGAGTAATAAAACGTCTACTGCTGTAATAAGGCATTACACTTATAAAGTTTAAGCGATTTGGGGTCAAGCGAGATCCTGAGTCTAACATGAAACGGAGCGCTTCGCGTATTCAAAATTAAAAAAGCAGGGCAGTGCAGCAATCGCCTTGAGGACAGTTCTGTCTAGTATCTAGTAGTGATCCAGATTACAGCAGGATAATCTATTAATCGTGTGTAATGGTCGTAAGTTGGCTAAACTTTTTACTGGTTTTTATACCATTTTACAAAATACCTAGGACGTCTTAAATTAGTTAAAGAGCCTGTGCTCTACCCACTGCACAAGTACCTACTGTGCGCAAGTAAACATAGTCCGGGAGGTAGCGTTGCATTTTAGCTAGTGTTTTTACGCAGATCGATTGTCATCATTTTCAATAGATCTCGGATGACTAACAAGTGAACCAAGCGTCAGCTGACGCACCTGATAGGAAAGGTATAACAGTCTACTAATAATTTCACTATGACCCATCTAGAAATACAAATCAATAGCCAAAGTAGCATTGTGCTGGACTCGCAATTCTACTTTTACAGCTACTGTGCCTTGAACTATACACAACCTAATGGGGATTTGTTAAATTAAATAATGAATATACACAAAATAAACACAGAATACTTAAACAATGTGTTTTCATTCTTATATACTATAAATTGGTAATAAATTGAAACAAAAGGCTAACGATAATGAAAAGTATCTAGATTATATTCCAAAATTATCTACACAAAATAAGCTGGAGCTGGATGGGCGACAGTGTAACTGATATAGTTTGAATAACTATACGGTCTATTACAATAATCTAAATACACGGTAGCTCACCCAAGCCAATCAGGTAACACACAGAAATACAAGTACAAGTTTACAAAGAAAGATATTACAGCATTAGAAAATTGGTTGGTACTTAACTTATTCTCGAGCCAGGAATACAAAAGTGCCCATCGGGCATTTACATTGCTATTTTATACATCCCAAAAGTCGTGAAAAGTCAAGACATCTTTGGCCAATCACAAGCATTGTTTGTTTACATCATAATATCTTTTTATATTGGCTATAACAACATTATATAATGAACTTAAAGTATGTTAAAACTTAATTAATGACTATTACAAGTCCTAATAATTACAAAATCGTATTATTAGGGCACAAATTTCTACTTTTTGGGCGCCACCAATCACAGCATTATTCTCATGTCGTTAATTTTAACAAAATCTAATTAAGTAGAACATTTTTGAAAATTGCTTAATATATTACACAATCTTTCGTTATTTGAAAATCGTATTCCTAACATATGACAACACATCAATGATACATAGACTAGAGACATAGATTTCTATTAAACCTGATAAATAATAATTTTAAAACTTATATCTTAGGAACAGATATAATCCAAATGTAAACACGACCTAAAATATCAATAATATTAATACAATAATTTATTGTTCTAATGTACCATCATAACATTATCAATTAAGCCTTAATTAAAGGTCATCGTATTATAAATATAGCCATTGACCAAACGTTTCGTTCGGAAACATGATCATCATAATTTCGTTCTAAAAAATCTCCAAGACATCGAATCATTGATTTGACATTGACATTTGGAACTTGAAGACAATTAAAATTGAAGTTTAAAACAGGAACTTAATGTAAATAAACAAAATAGTGCAGTGTTATTGTTAATCTAATGCTTTTATAATGCAACTTGTCACGGTCATTCTGAAATATACTTCGTTCCCGAAGTACGAATATATAGAGAATATTACAACATACATACATTTAAGTCAAAGTAGTCCAAGATAAGTCAGAAAAAAATATCAAAATCAATCCTCGTTTTTAATAAATTGTTATACATATTAGCAGTTTTAGTAAACACAGTAATTTATTAATAATGCAAACGTTTATTTCAGAGAACTATGTGTACATACAATATATGATGTCAAGGCTCATATCTATAAATACCTTAAAGACTATAACAATAAACTTAGAAACTAACAGTTAATCACCTGCTGCACATATCAGCAGTCTTACCTGCTGCACATATCAGCAGTTTTACCTGCTGCACATATTAGCAGTTTTAGTAAACACAGTAATTTATTAATAATGCAAACGTTTATTTCAGAGAACTATGTGTACATACAATATATGATGTCAAGGCTCATATCTATAAATACCTTAAAGACTATAACAATAAACTTAGAAACTAACAGTTAATCACCTGCTGCACATATCAGCAGTCTTACCTGCTGCACATATCAGCAGTTTTACCTGCTGCACATATTAGCAGTTTTAGTAAACACAGTAATTTATTAATAATGCAAACGTTTATTTCAGAGAACTATGTGTACATACAATATATGATGTTAAGGCTCATATCTATAAATACCTTAAAGACTATAAGAATAAACTTAGAAACTAACAGTTAATCACCTGCTGCACATATCAGCAGTTTTACCTGCTGCACATATCAGCAGTTTTACCTGCTGCACATATCAGCAGTTTTACCTGCTGCACATATCAGCAGTTTTACCTGCTGCACATATCAGCAGTTTTACCTGCTTCACATATCAGCAGTTTTACATGCTGCACATATCAGCAGTTCCACCTGCTGCATATATCAGCAGTTCACAGAAACATAATCACAGCCTCAGCTACCTGCTGCACATATCAGCAGTTTTACAGTAACATAATCACAATATAGACATTAGGTATTATATAATATTTTTTATTCATTTAGTTATTTTATCTTCATCCGAGAATTCACCAGGCCACAGCCTTAATTTACGAGTATCATTGGCTCCAGTTACATTCCTTAGATTACTTATTTCTCTAAAAGTATATCTATCATGGGGGAGAATAGAGTATATTTCATATGGTCTGGGTCCATTAGTCCCGTAAACCTAAGACTTAATATGTAATATCGTCTATGACCCTGATTTACATACACACCATAAAACTCTTACTATCTATCCGCCATAATGAATCGACACGCGTTTTGATTTGATTTGCTTGTAAGTTAGAGCGTTGGTGAGCTGTTTCACAACGTACCCTCTTACAACAACATTAACACGCACATCGTTTAGACTCGATTGAGTACACGGAATATTTGCAGGTGTTAAGCCTGTTCATTTTTGAACATTAGTATTAATTGATTGATGTACTTTCTATAATCCGCTTGGCCAGTCTGACAAACCATTACAAGTGGCATTAAACAAATAAACTACAGATCGCTCCTACTTGTCCATTACCCTTTGGTGTACCCGCGGACACCATATGATAGTCTTATTCTAGTTCCCTAAACAAGGATTGAATTTGGGTTGAATTAAATTTTTTTTCAATATCAATTATTATTAAGGAGGGAGTGCCAAATATGGTAATAGTGTCACGTATAAGAGGTACAAGTTCTTGGGCATTTAAAGTTTGAAGTGGTTTCAATTGAGAAAATTTGGTAAAACCATCGAACATATGTAAGATATATTTATCCTTTACTCGTCACTAAGGTACAGTCCACGTGGATGTATAGAAGTTTTATCTATTGGGTGTAGTAAACCATGTTGTGAGCCCGATTGACCCTTACGTTTAATACACTATATGCTAACCAATACTTTAATTTATTTGCACAAGTGCCCTTTCTAGAAAACCAAAAAGGCTCACGAATCTGGTAGTGTTGTTTTTTAAAGCATATATGATAATTCTCACCGTGAAAAAGCTTTTTAATATTAACTCATTTATTTCGGACTAAGAGATCCATAGTTAACAACTAAATATTACACATTAAATTTACATACAAAAATTAAATTAAATTATAAATGTTATGATTAAACTATAATTAGATTATTATTATTATTATTATTTCAATTATTTCGCGGAATAAAAAAATAAAAAAAATGAAACATATAAAGTATTAACAATAACAATAAAAACTGGTCAAAAATGTAATAATATTTAGATTTAATATATTTAGTAATTCTATTTACATTCTACTACGTTTTTAATTGTACCAAATTAATTATTCAATTCAATTCAATTTATTTCAGACTAGCACAAGTCAAGTATACAAGTCCATATTACAGAGTTTTAAGATACCAAGTCTGTTTCCTTTTGGGTACATACAGTTTAGGTTTATTTTGAACTATGTAAAATATCAAATTATTTTGGATATTTTCATCAAGTTCGTCAAATATAACTTGACTTATTAAATTTTGAGTTTCTAGGTATTATGCTGAGCCATTCCGAGCCATGCTGAATCGTTATTGATCAAGTTAACAGTATTATTTGGTGATGGTGTATTAGGTTGCAATTCATTTATAATATAACAAAGTTGATAGACTTTTCGATAGGATCGTGGCTAAGGAAATCGACATGTCCTATATATTTGCGGTTTTTATATAATTATGATCTCAAACTCAAAGTCCTACATTATGTCCACCTAATGGGATTGATTATCCACTGATCCCAGCTACTCGAAGGGACAGATCTTTTTTTTTTATTCATTGTTGATTTTATAGAATTACAATCAGTTATAAATACAAATGTAGTACCTAATAACTTATTATTATTAGTAATAAACATACTCTAAAGTTTAAAGATGCATTAAAAAAATGCTAAATTTTCTAAATTATCTGCAGGTGAACGTTCCTATACTTACTTTTTATTTATGTTATCTACTCTTTGAATTAATATAGCTCCGTAACCTAATGAACTGGTAGCTGTAAGCAAAGGTATAGACGACTAGTTTTTGATAATATAATCCCTAACCACGTCATGCTCTAACCCCCATTTCCACATTTGTTGTTGTCTATAAGATTCCTAATTGTTATATTGTTCATTATTAATTGATTATATTATTTCTATTGGCCTAAAAATTGATGTCAATATTTGATGGCGCTGTTGTTACTAGTACCGATTTTAAAAATTTGGCTCGCTGCTTGTGGTAGCATACTGATTCTTCATGACCAACTTTTTTTTTACAATACAGGTTTTTGAACGAAAATTGTCAGGTTTATTAAAATTTTCAGTAACAAATGAAACGGCTTGCGCCATCTTTTTTTGACATTGAAAGTGATTATGACCAAGTTGATTACAAATGTAGCGTTTGCGTTGTGTATTTGTTTGTGATTGAGTCGCTTTGCTTCTAGGAAAGACCCGCTTTTTTCTAATAGTCTCATTTTTATCTTTACGTACATATGTTTAACGCAAAGAAATAAGAACAGATTTCGTAGTAACGCCATTAATTAAAGCAGTCATTCAAACATCAACATCACTTATACCGCCAAAAATTAATTTGATCAATGTACATCAGTTAGAGCTATAATGGTATAGTGAAATACTGAAACTAATTAAATTGTATCGGTCGTAATTTTTCGCAGGATCTTCCTTCCAATGGTTCCCAATTTTCAAACTATAACAAAGTCGAGTCTTTAAGCGCCTTACCGGCTTTTGCTGCTGTCTTCAGGCTGCTCCATTTCAACTTCTTAGTGAGGGCCTCGATGCCGTTGCACCAGCTAGCTGCGCCGCAGTCGTTTTTGTCAGGGTCGAATTGTGAAAGTGCAACGTCATCGTCCCGCTGATGAGATGATGAAGCGGCGTCGCGAACCGCTTTGACCAGTTTACTTCTGTGTAGAATTGATCATTTTCTTGATCATTTTCTTGGTCGTCATCCAGTGACTATAACTGTCGCAACCGTCCTCTGATGAACCCTCATAAAAACTGACTTGTACTAGATCGTTATCTTCGTTTAAGTCGGTTTCTTCAGCTCGATCCTCTTCACCATCATCTGCGAATGAGCACGTTATCATCAAAATTATATTTTCAAAAATATGGAAGCTCAAATAAAGTGTCATCGACAAAAATTTCGTACCGGCAACATTTTCGCTGTTATCTGTTATGCTAGTGGTACTTGATCTCCCTTGATCCATTTCAAACCTTATTGTTCTTCTTTTTTTCTAATCCTTAGTCAGTGGGAGATAATTGAGAAGGTTCTTGAAGGTGAGCGTGGTTCCAAAAGTGCGCTAAGTACGACGTGCGCAGTAAATGCTGGCTTAGCGTCTTGAACACAGTAATAAATAAATCAAGAAACTAGAAAATTACTATATTACAAAATTAATGATAAGATTACACAGTGGGAAAACCACCCGGTTTTTCCACTTAAGTATATAGTTCTAGTCATTAATTTTGTAATTTTTATGAATGTAGCAACTCGTGGAGCGTTGACATCGTTTAGCCCTTTGAATCCATACAGGCGACAAACGAATTCTTCAATCGTTATGAAAAGCTCGTCTAAAGTACAATTCGGGATACATTTGTAATATCGCCTAATGCTTGCATATAAATATGCCAGACAGAAGACAGAGAGAATAATGCAGAGTCTGTTTCTTGATTTATTTTTTACTGTGTTCACGACGCTATAGTGTATGGCGGTATTTACAGATTTATTTTAAATCATTTAAAAAACGGCTTAGTCGGTAGACTTTTAACAGAAATTATATAAATAAGTATACTAAGTATAAGTGTTTTTTTGTTTTATATGTTTGTATTTAATGGTGTGCAATAAAGAAATTATCTATCTATCTATAAATAGTAATGATCTAAAAGAATACCAGAAATAGCTAGAAGTTTTGGTGGCTAAAATAGCTTCATTTTTGGCTAAAACCATTGAAAATCCGCTAGATCTAGCTGCAAAGTGGCTTAAACGGCAACACTGCGATAAAGAGACAAGCACACGCAGATGTTGCTTCGAAATTTTGAGGGGAGAGGCTTAGACAGCCCAAAGGTCAAGCATGTATGGGCTCAAGCAGCTCCAGAATCTATCTCGAAATAGCGTAGTAGCAATACTCCAATATTTTTAATCTTTATTGCGTCAGCTGACTGTCTTTCCACCGCTACCCACACAGCTGACTTTTGTTTTCGTACTTTCAAATATTTAAGCAATGACCTAGTTAAAGGTCATCCGGCGCACTATAACTTTATTCTACATATTTTTTATACAAGTTCATGTGAGCAGCTGACGCATATCCCCCCCCCCCCCCCATGACGATTTTTTTCAGCTCAGAATGATGTCAACTAATTTTCAGCCGGCGTATTTTAGCTAACGGTCGGTTCGCTTATTTTATTAGTCATGTAAGATCAAGTATCGATGTCAACATCAGTCGGCTTACTATGACTTTTGTATTTGCAACGCTACCTCCCGGACTAAAACAACACTACAGACAAGAGCACTCCCTATTTCATTGTAAAAGTACTCCACCTAGCATGACATAAATAATACGGACATTCAACTTTTACACAACTTGCTATTTTATTTGGTTGTAAAGCTGTAAGCACAGACCTATATTGAATGGATAACGCGAGTTCATCTATTTTACGCGTCTTTAGTTGGAGAAAAGCTCCAACTTTTACGATACATATGTCATTCAGAATTTGGCTGGTTTTGCAGTAACACGTCAGCAGCAAGTAGCGGCGATGCCTTGGAATCGGCAGATGAGATGTGTGGTCGTCCCAATACTAAATTGCTGTCAGGACGTCAATATAGTAAGTACAAAAATATGGCACGCTTGGTTTTCATATCAGTTGACCCACGTGCGTTATCTATTCAATACAGATCTGTGGCTAATCAAGAAAGTGGATGAGACGTTACACCTACAAGGCTAGGTGTATACGAACCATTAAATGACATTAATTAATGAGCAGGGCTTGTCCCCCCCCCCCCCCCCCCCCCCCGCCTCCCTCCCACTAGTAGACTCCTCCTACCCGACAACGGACGGACAATAAAGAAGAAGGTGGTAATGATTAAAGAGTTTGATGGGTTATTGTTTTAGAATATTGGATTTAATGTGGACACTTTTGCTAATCACTCTTTTTTGTACACAAGAAAATATATTACTAAATACGCTTCCGTCCGCGGCTTCGTCCGCAGCTTTGTAAAAAGATCCTAATGTTTTCTCCCGTATTACTTGTATTGTGCATATCAATTGGAAACAAACATTTACATACTTTAATAATTTTGAAAACTTTTATTGTTATGACAAAAAAATAGAGATGTGCTAGCGATATCGAAACTGACCTTTTACACTCCTCAAGGACGAACTGGTGACACTGAAGGATATTTATAGTTTGAATCCTAATCACTTGTCAAAAATATTTCTGTGCATAGCTTTACCGCTACGGCAAATTAGATTCCAACCAAGAAATCTCTCTTTTCATATTATGTTCACTAAATATGGGCTCAGTTGTTGTAATTAGTGCCCTAGATGGCAGTTTGGCATCATTACAATCCACTAATACAATTATATAAATAAAGGTAGTAGGTAGTACAATGTAATGAGCGGAGCGGCTCCGCGCCGCGCGCGCCTCGCATGCCGAGGAAGTTCTATTTGTGCAGCGGAAGCGGCTCCTAAACTTACGTGAAATCATTTATGAATCATTCTCTAAGATATTTACTTAGTTGCTGTTATGTATTCGAAGATTGGCCGCGATTATTGTCCCGAAAAACAATGGTAGATACTTCCTTCTAGCGGGAAAGCCTCATTTATAAACAAAATAATGACGCACGATGACATGTGTTAACCTGAGTAAATCCAGAATACAAAAGAACTGAACCAACCTTTCTAGAAGGTGATATAAATAATATAGCTTCTTAGATTTATCATGTGGCATCACCTAAATTATAAGTGGTGCTTAGGTTAACGCTTCCACAGCTTCCTAACAACTTGAGGCGATCTCTATTATCTCAGTAGCGTTTCAGTATTCGTTAGTGTACTACCCTCCGGAAAACAGGCGTGACATAGTATCATCAACATAAGCTGGACTTGTATAATTATGATTAAGTATTATGTAGGTATTTGGAACTTCCATTTCTGGCGAGCAGCCTTACTCAACAGACAATCGTTGATATTTTCAATTTCCCGGTTCTTAGAAAAATAAATTGGCTAAGCGCGAGTCCGACCACGCTCCGTGATGGCTTTTCCTATAAACTAGTTTTTCAGGTTACAGCTCTAATAGTGTACGAGTAAAACGGCTGTAACTATGAACGGATAGACAGACAGACATGGTAAACTATAAGGGTTAGCTGAACTACGGAACTACCTAACATTCCTAACATCTGTAAATAGCTAAGCTTTTAAAATGACCTTCACCTAGAGTAACCTTATTATATATTTGTGTTGCTACATTGTCGGATCTTTGTTACAGATCAATAATATTGATTTGTTCGGGATTTGCGTTGAGTGAGGGATTCGGATCAAATGAAAGACGAGTTGGCTCAAACTACATCATTTATTATAATATTAGAATAATACTAAAATACACTTTATTGTCAGATTAATCAATATTATGATACTATTATTTGCGTTTCCAGAGCCAATCAAATCTCTTGGAAATGGTTTGTTGAAAGCTGGATTGTATATCACTGATCTAGGTATAAGTATTGTTGATCTGTTCCGTTTTTTAATCATTTAGGTAAGATTATTGTATTTATTTATTAAAGAATAACAAACTACTAGAATATAGTTTATGGAAAGTAGGTACGTACATGTGGATGACGCTTGTGAGCTTGTGACGAGCTATTGATACTGCAGTCCGCGACTTTATCTATGCACGTGTTAGACAATGCGTATTATAAAAGAAAGATCTGTGAGAGTGAGATACATTATTAAGATTCATAGTTATCATTATCATAGCAGTCATACTTTAGACGTCCACTGCTGACATAAGCCTCCCCCCATAAGCCTCGCTCTGGAGCAGCGAGCGACCCGCCGTGCGGCCCACACATATGCATGAGTATAGCTACTAACACATAAACTTACTTGGTGTACAGGGTGTCCCGGAACTAGTATTGTAAGCCTGAATGGAGTGATTCCAACCATGAGAATTATCAACTTTTATAGAAAAAAATATTATTTCTACATTTATTATATTTTTCAGCATGTTTTTTGAACTTTTTAGTTTGACTTAAAATCAGTTATTTTTTAGACTTTGCTCCTTCTCTATAACTTAACTTATACAAACGTAACGTTTGACTCTAGTTATTTGACCTAAAACAGCTGATAAATAGAATTTTAACCGAAATCAACAGACGACCTCCGTGGTGCAGTGGGCGAATAGCCGGATGAGACGCAGGAGGTAGCGGGTTCGATTCCCGCCGCGGAACAAATGTTTGCATGACCTACAGATATTTGTTCACGTTCTAGTTGTTTCTCTATATATTATAAGTACGTATTTACAAAAAAAAATGTATATAAGTATTCTATCAGTTATCTGGTTCCCATAGTACAAGCTCTGCTTAGTTTGGGGCTAGACAACGCTGAGTGAAATGTCCAGCAATATTTATTTATTTATTTTTACCAAGTTCAATAAAAAGCAACGAATTTATAAAAGTGGTAGAATTGTTGTCGTAAGTGTCGAGAATCGCCCTGAGAGTTTCCCTCGCTGTATACCCTCTCCGTATGTTTCTCTTGTGGCAATGCTCTCGTTTCCTCCTTCTAAACTTACAACTACTATAAATCTACTTTTCCACTTCTCTGTCCAAAGACAAATTTGCATGCGTATGCTGCGTTTTACACAACTAGAATATTTTTTGAAATCGCCCAGCGAGCGACTTGCGCGTGGCAACATTGGCCAACCCAATAAATAGGTCGGCGAGTGTTTTTATCACTAGATCTGAATTTCTAATCGACGTCACTGACGCAGCCAGCTTTCCCGCTATTAATAGAACTGTAATCTGATCTAAATCCAGCTCATTTCAATATGAACTCAATTGAAATGTACGTCGTACTAGGAGTCGCTGCTTTACTTAGCTGGTACCTGCTCCATCTTATATTTTACTTCTACCCACATTTCCGCTTACTAGGTACCCCGAGGTAAAATCATCATCATCGTAACAGCTATATGACGTCCACTGCTGAACGTAGTCCTCCTCCATAGATTTCTAGAACGACCTGTATTGAGCGGCGCTCGACGGCAACGTTTATTAGATCGTCTTTCCATCTGGTAGGAGTCGTCCTACGTTGTGCTCTTCAGTGCGTGCTCTCCACTCAATAATGCTTCTGCCTCAATAGTTCTTCGAGCCATGTGCCCGCCCATTCCATTTCTGCTTGCTAATCCTGATTATATCAGTGAGTGAGTTAGTTTGTCTAAGTCTTTATTTCTGATTTGATCTCGTAGAACGCATCAAAATAGTGGCATGTAAATATGTACTCGTAGGTATGTCATTCCCTCAATATTTTTTATGATACTATCTAAAATCAGCTTTTACTGAGTCGTAAAGCCAGAAGCATGACTCCAGGAGAATGTAACTAATTTTATGAATAGTTATTGCAAATTGCTTGATTATTTAAAGGCAATGACCATAGAAAGCTAAGTTAGGACTTAGGCTTCGTACTCGTAAGTACAAGGCGTAACATAACTCGTTTGCGTGGAGTTCCCAACACTACACTACAAGGAAAATGCAAACTATTTACACCACACCACCATCCAAAGGGTTCCAATTGTACACATGGTTTTATATTTGTTGTTCCTCAATAAATGTTTTTGAGGGTTCCGTAGCAAAATGGCAAAAAACGGAACCCTTATGGATTCGTCATGTCTGTCTGTCTGTCTGTCCGTATGTCATAGCCACTTTTTTCTGAAACGATAAGAACTATACTGTTGAAACTTGGTAAGTAGATGTATTCTGTGAACCGCATATATGATGTACATTACCATGCAAACTTCCACCGAAAATCGGTTTGAACGAGATCTAGTAAGTAGTCTTTTTTTAATACGTCATTAATCGTAAACCGCAATTTACCTTTCATTCAATCAACTCCCGCCATGGAACAAATGTTTGTATGATCTACAGATATTTGTTCCGGGTCTGGTTGTTTCTCTAATATATTACAAGTATGTATTCGCCTTTGTACATGTCCATTTTGTAAGCTATTTTTATCTGTAAATCTATTTGTGTACAATAAAGAATAAAGGACTATTTACAAAAAAAATTGTATATAAGTAATGTATCAGTTATCTGGTTCCTATAATACAAGCTCTGCTACTAAGCAGAGCTTGTATTATAGGAACAGCGCTATCTAGCCCTAAACTATTAGGGCTAGATAGCGCTGTGTGAAATTTCCAGCAATATTTATAAAAAAAAACTCAAATAAAAAAAGTTACAACGAACTACAAGAATTTTTATATTGTGTTACTTGCTGCTACGGAACCCTTCATGGGCGAGTCCGACTCGCACTTGGCCGCTTTTTTATTTATATACTAGCTGACCAATCCGCAGCTCCGCACGCGTAGTTTTTCAATAAAAACATAACCATCCTTCTGCACAGTTGAGTAAAAATTAGCCTATGTCACCCGGGGATAGTGTGGCTTCCCAACAGTGAAAGAATTTATTAAATCGGTCCAGTAGTTTCGGAGCCTAATTAATACAAACAAAAAAATCTTTCCTGTTTATAATATTAGTATAGATAGTTATCAGGCTTGAAGATTGTATAAAATATAATAAAAAATAAGATAAAATGACCCTGTTACGATTACATCAAACCACAATACAAAACTGCACCACACCTATTTAACATCAGTTGTTCACTAGCAGCTTGTTTAGCACGAGACGGCACGCCCATGCCACCAGCACCGCGCGCGACGCTTATAATTTATACTCAACCCGCCCAACGGTGATCCTGGTAATCAATTGATAATTTTTTTCTGCAGTAAAAAAACTATTGAAATTTCTTTGTTTTTTTATGTTAGAAACCTCTTTACATTTCTCTTGAAACGTGCCATGTCGTAGCCTAATGGGAAAACCTCATATGGTAGCTCATTCCAAATCTTGCAAGTATGGGGTAGAAAAGATCGCGTGAATATTACAAAATCTTAAATTATTTAAATAATGCGTGGCTTTTTGTTCTGTGAAGTTGTTTCCAATGAGTTTTGCTTTATTTTGTAATGATGATAACGAAAGTCAACATCTACGCTTGACCGCAATCTATTATCACAATTGGCAGCCTAACTTATAGCCATTACATGTTCGATAATGACTCTACCAAGGCTCCGTGGTTTGGTTTGGTATTGCATTGTGGCGCGATATTAGCAGCCTCGCAAGCTGTCTAACGTTATATCTATCCAAACTATTGCGATATTAGACAAGTTTGCTAAAACTGTTTTTTGATTGAAGTCGATTCCTTCAGAATAAACGAAACACGAAACTTCGTAAACACTTTCTGACACCTGTCATAAACTGAATGATGAAATCTATTATTTCATCATTGCATATTTTAAGAAAGTAGTCCTATGCAGCTTTTAAATGAAAAGGTTCTCTGGAAAAACTTTGTTACTTCATTATTTTATTTCGTTTTATTGATCAAGCGAAGCGAGATCTCCAAATCAACTTGGGCAAATCGGCGTTGTATATATGTATGTATGTTTGTTTGTTCGAGGATAACTTTCGAAGCTGTCATCCGATCATCGTGAAATTTTATACATAGGTTGGTAGTGATGAGGGGGGTAATATATTGAGGTTCTAGAGGGTTAAAAAAATGAAAATGAGACTATTAGGTCAAGTTGGACGTCAAATGAAAGGTCTTCATTACTACATTTCAACCCTGTTTTAATTTTTAGTAAACTTATAGTTTTTGAGTTATTAGCCATAATAAATAACAAACTTTGACAAAATTCACAGGGTACACTAGTGACCCCACAGTGCTGAAATTTGGTATGCGTGTAGCATAAGTGACACAAATATAGGCAAAAGTCTGAAATCCAGAATAACTGCAATTTGTACCCAGAAAAATAGTAACCAGTTTCATGAACTCCCGTTACCTGTAATTTGAACGTAACTGTAGGTCAAGTAATATGGTTGTTTATTTCGTGGCACTATTTTGATACCATTATAAGATTACTAATAATATTATTTTTGTTGTAATGGAAGACTCGCGAGATCTCAGTTCGGGGCGAACCACTAGTTTAGAAATGTTTAAATAATAAGTGTTCCTTGTGGGGTTTTCCTCTTTTTTCTGAAACGAAACGTCAGTCGCTCTGTTGACAACAACCAAGCAAGCTACGAGCTCTTTAGATTCTTCATCTTTGAGATGATATAACAAAGTATGCCTCGTAGGTGACGTACGAGGGGCGTTCAATGTATTCTCGGTATCGGGGTAATATACTAATGATGAGGGTAATTAAATTATATCATTAGTTTATGACACTCATTGAGGGTATAAATACAAAATTTTATTTGAATGTCGCCATTAGTATTCAAAATATCATTTCGGAAAGACAACTACGATGACTGATACGACAATGTTGAAAAAAATCGAGCATCGCGCTGTGATAAAATTCCTCACAAAATAAGGAAAGACTCAAAAAGTAATTCACGAAGAAATGATGGCTGTTTACCAAGATTATGCCCCTTCATTATCTAGAATTCAGAAGTCGTCAAGTGAATTTAAACGGGGTAGAGAGAGTATTGAAGACCACCCTCGTGCCGGTGGGCCGGTTAGTGCCGCTACTGAAGAAAACGAAAAAAATGTTGAGAAACTTGTACTCAAAGCTGCCCGTGTGAGAGTGAAAATATTAGCATAAAGAACTAAGCTATCCGTGGGTACCATTCACACTATCATTCATGACCATCTGAATTTGTCAAAGGTCAGTGCAAGATGCGTGCCGCGAATGCTCACAGCGCTTCGAAACAAGTGCGAGTTGATTGTTGCAAGGAGTTTTTGGAGCTCTGTGGTGAAAATCCGCAAAGTATTTATGATCGGATTGAAACGTGGGTTCATCTTTAACAAGAGTTAAAGGCAGCAATTAACGATCATTTTTCAGACCAGGAAGAAAAATATTTTTTGGAGGGAATTGAAAAGTTATTTTCCAGGACCAATAAGTGTGTTCAGATCCTAGGGAACTACATTGATAAATAAATTTTATTCAGAATTTTCTGCTTATTCTTTCATGCCTATACCGAGAATTCATTGAACGCCTCTCGTACCTTGGAAACGTGCCCTAAGATGCACTGCCCTACGTCCAGTTCAATACGAATGTTGTTGATGGTTGTTTTCAGCAAGTGACATACTACGTGATCCGCACGGCGCTGTTGGTGTCGTGGTGCTGGGCAGCGGCACTGACGTGCGCGCCCGTGCTGGGCCTCGGCCTCTACTACGACGAGGCCAAGAAGACCTGCGTGCGGTATCGCAACGCTACCACGCCTAAGGACTTCGGATATGCTGCCTTTTATGTGCTCTTCGGTATGCCTTTTAATATCTCCGACGACCTCCGCGGCTCAGTGCCCGATTAGCTGGCTCAGACGCAGGAGGTTGCAGGTTCGATTCCCGCCGCGGAACAATCTTTACATAATTTATATATATTTGTTTCGGCTTTGGGTGTATTCTATTATAAGAAATTATTTATAAAAAAAAGTATATAAGTTATCTATTAGTTCTATGTGGTTCCCATAGTACGAGTACTTACAAGCTGTGCTTAGTTTGGGGTTAAATACAGCACTGTGATATTTTTTAATACTATTTTATTTTCTGCGGCTACTACGGACCTAAGGAAGTCTTCATAAATCATAAAATAATTTACTATAAAACGTAGGTATTATTATTTAGTTTACAAAATTATAATAGTACCTACAAGTCAAATAACTTACGGATATAGATAATATCTTTCGGGGGCATACATAGAAGATCTCTGACAGATACATTAATTCTTTAGAACGTATCAACTTCAGTGATCACTTGAATTGCAAAAGCACAATATCGCATTTGAATGGAATTGGGCTGCTCTACATCGCGTGCAGTGCCTACGATAACGCATAAATCACCAAAACTGTTAGTAAACAGTACTGAGGAGCTAAGTAGAGTCTTGATTGTGTTTAGTAGTAGGTACCTACTGAAATTGCTTCCTACTACATTTCTATAGTTTATGATTGACAGCGACACGCAGGTTAATCCTAGTTAGAGAGTAATCCATCATGGTGCGGTTTCCACTCCGTGCTCCTGTTCACTGGTTTGTAGTTATTGGGTAAACTAGTCCATTACTCTATCAACTGTTAGATAATTACTGGTGATCTCGATAAACTCGTTTCAATCTGTTAACGCGCCGGCGAACCCTGAACGCAACTTCAATTCGGCCGCGTCAAAAACTTCGGCCTGAATATCGCTATCCCTGTTTAGTGACGAAGTTTGACCACGCAGAGCGACAGTGATAGCAATAGAACGATTCTAAATTTGATTAGATTTTGACCGTGTTCCGTAATACCAAAAATGATGACTGAAAACTTGTTGTATTTTTCTCATTGTGTTGTTAATCTGTAACTAGACGATATAATCTATGTTCCCATAACTAGGATACGTAAGATGTTGTTGTTTTTAATACGAAACAATTAGGTTGAAAACAGGTCTTTTATGACGTAAAAACATGCAAAATGCGATACGCTTCTATTTCATTTTAGGTAAGTATCTTGATCTAATATATGGTTGGGAACCTAGATAAATACTATTCAAATTAAAATAATACCTTATTAAGGTAGAAATATGCTCCGATTAGAAATGATCTTGGTAGTACGTGTTGTATGGGCGATTGTCCCTCCGGTGTCCCCTTAAAGTACAAGTCTGACAAGAGTGGCCCATTTAGTTTAATCGCCATATAAATGTAGTCAGTTTTGTAAGGCCAAGTTAAAAAAGAATATTGCTGGACATTCCACACAGCGCTATCTAGCCCTAAACTAAGCAGAGCTTGTACTATGGGAACCAGATAACTGATAGAATACTTGTATACTTTTTTCTGTAAAAACATACTTATAATATATAGAGAAACAACCAGACAAGGAACAAATATCTGTTGATCATGCAAACATTTGTTCCGCGGCGGGAATCGAACCCGCTACCTCCTGCGTCTCAGCCGGCTATTCGCCCACTGCACCACGAGTTTGTTGCAAAGATCAGTTTACGATAAGAAAATTTTAAATTAGAGATTAATGGGTCACTGTTCATTATGCCATATTTTAAACAAGCCAAGCAGTAATGCTCGCATTGTTGTGCCTGTGATCCGGTTTGAAGAGTATGGGTGCCGATGATATTATACAAATCATCTGTATGTTTTAGGGTAACGGGCGAAATGCCACGTCTCAGTTGAGCGTACCTGTTAGTACAATTTGATATCTTTATAAAGAAACTCCACACCCATAGAACATTATAAAGAACTTCAAAGTGATAAGAGTTGATAGAGTTCTTTAACAATAATAAAAGGAAGTTCTAGTTTTATCTCGATCAGATTGTGACTATAAAAGTGTTGCGGCAATGTAGGCGAGTGTCCCGGCGTATCGTGTAGCGCGCGGTCGTTGCACTAACAAGCAGATTGTCGATTCACTGACCATCACGAGACAGCTTACATCATGCCAACTCGGCTCCTCGGAGAAGAACCGACCAATACCTTTTCTAGAGGTTCTGATAGAACACTCGATGATAAAAATCCTGTTGGATAATGAGTTGCAGCTTTTGTGTTACAACATGATTTCAGTTTATCTAACTAAAATGCATGTACACTTTATAAATAATACAGGAACACAGTAAAATTTGCTCACAAAGCCATAACACTTATAGCGGCCAATTTAGAGAAGCTAGGCAGCTGGGGGCTACCCTTCATTACCTACTGAAATCCTCTAAACTCACTCTAAACTCCACAACTTTGTCTAATACTTACGTCAACCCACGGCCATGTTGGACCATCTTGTTTTGTTCAGTAAGTACCTAAGTCCTCTCGGGGCACACGCAGTTTGAAAGTCAATTCAGAATAAAGGCTATCTGTTAATTGATGTTGCACTATCCCCAGGAACCCTCCTTTGCGCGGTCCTGGTATACTGCAACTTGGCCGTCATCAGAGCCCTGTACGCCATCACGGCCCCCCGCGGCGCCGCGCCTCTCGTTCGTCGCGTCTCCCGCATCAGCTGCCGGCAGCGACAGCGGACGCTGGCCAGCGGGGACCAGCCCATGCACCATAACGCGGCCACGGCCGAGGAGGTCGCCTTCAGTCGACTGATGGCTATGCTGTCCGTGCTCTTCATGATTTGCTGGCTTCCTCAGATGGTAAGGAGCTTTAGCATTTTTTGCAGACTCTAAAGGTAATAGATGAGCGGAAGATCAAAATCATGATTCCTTAGTACGTAGACGCGTATAGATATTCCACCAGACTCTAATGTTTTAACTAAGGTAAAGTGTGTGAGACCTAATGTTATTCCTATGAGCTTTGACTCATTTGCGACAAAAATAATACTAATTAAATGTAAGTAGATACACCTGCCACTAGAGACAAGTTGGAAAAGTCATTAGTTACTGTTTCTGATATCACTTACTACTTACCTACTATTGAACAGACTTGGTGCCACAGATGAAAAGACATCTTGCTTGACCACTTCAAATCAATCTAAGTGATATCTACCTATACCTACAGTATAGGTAGGTACACTACCATAGCGTGCTCATTTTAGAACAAGCTTTCGGTTCTTTGTAAAGAGGTTTAAAACCTCAGCCCACAGCTTAGAAGGCATGCACAAAATCCAGCTAAGGTTTGGTCAGTAGATTCAAAAACAATGCAAATACGTACCTACGAATCTATTCTACCTAGAATAGATAGCCAATCTATAAATATCTATGACAGAGGCGACTTGTGTGGCAAATAGAGTGCCTACTTTAAATTCCGCATCCCAAAACATAACAAATGGTCTATCATCAGAACAATTCGCAATATTGATATTCTCATGGGCCACTTCTGACAGGATCAGGTACCTATGGCTTTCTTTATTGACAACTCCTCACGTGCTTATCTATCGATGGATATTCAATACTAACTATACATAAGTCTGTACCATAACAATAGAGCTATGAAGTAATCTGCGTCTGGCTATAAAATGCGTTAGAGCCCCTGGGCACGTTTGCATGCATCTCGTTTGGTTCGATTGTTTGGTGCGATTGTAGCGAAGTGCGAGCATGCAAAAGAGTTCCTCAAACCCGCCGACGCCGACGTTCGGCCTTCGATGTAGAACGTGTTCGGTTCGGACTAATTTTCGCATATTTTGTAAAAGAATATGGATCCCGTGTTTATAATAATGATTGAATATGAGTATTTATATCAGAAAGTGCTAGGTAGAGCGTTCGGCTGACAATGTATCAACAGGGAGCATCGGAATATGTATGTTATATTATATTATAATTGAAATGGGTAATTGTCTTCACTTGCGGGAATAATGTTTGTTCTGCAACTTTTTAAAATTCGGTCACTTTGTAGGTAGGTAGGTATCAATCAGCGGTTTTTTATGAAAATAGTGACTGAATCAGCTGTTTCTAAATAATTTGCAATAAATCATAAATAAAGTGTAAATAAATGTGTTACTTGCAGATATACACCTACAAGTAACAGATCTAGGTGAACCAACCTATGTCGTATCTTCTGCAGTGTCATTCATTATAACCTATTCTTATCCCTTACTCTCTTTATGAATCATCTCTATAGCGAGCAAATAGCCTATAGTATACAATATTAAAGCAATAGATTTGCCTTACTTCGGTAGTGTCGTTGTTTAAAAACTTTATCTTAATCAAGAAAAAATAAGTTATCTCATGCATGCACCACCGCCCTTCTTGTTTCTTGTTCTGGTTCTTGTGTGTCTGATTGGGAGATAGGATGCCATAGACTGGCTTCCAAATGGCTTGATAAATTTTAATGTCATTTTGTAAGAAGTTTGCCAGATGTTTCTTAGCTGTTTGGTGAAAATAGGCGGATACGACTACGGTTAACAGATAGGATTACTAAGACAGAAGAAAGGTGCTATACAATAGGTATGACATTCTCTACACTACACTATATTCTCTACACTACTTTGTGGGGAAACAGACTTACGGCCTACCTGATGGTAAGCGGTCACCGTCGCCTATTGACACCGGCAACACCCGGGGTATTGTCGATGCGTTCCCTACACTGTAGAAACCTCTTTACATTTCTCTTGAAGCGTGCCATGTCGTAGCCTAATGGGAAAACCTCAGATGGTAGCTCATTCCACATCTTGCAAGTATGGGGTAGAAAAGATCACGTGAAGCGTGTATCAGTGAAGAACTATCATCTGAGGTTTTCCTGTTGTTGAGAGTTGAGATCGCCGATGATTCTAATGACTCTTCTCTAAAAGGAGTTACAACAAAGCAATTGATACTTTGGAGCTCCGTGCCTAAGATGGGAACAGTAACTATTCTACCTGCGGCCGAACTTGCGCTTTGTACCAACTAATATGAGTTTTTAGAGTCAAGTGCTTGGATAGGTAAATATATAAATAATGCTGAACATTACACATAGCGCTATCTAGCCCCAAACTATGCAAAGCTTGTAACAAGGGAACTAAGTAAGTTGGTACCTACCCAGTTAAAGACGCATAAACTACAGGAAAATTTTGTATTTATCGTATTTTCCCAGAAAACTTGAAAACATTTATTATCTTCAATGGCATTAGGATTAGCATTCAGCTCATTCTCAATGAAGTTGTATCCTTAATCGGAACGACAAAGACCTAAGTACGATATCATTATCAGAAGACGTAAGCTGCCGAAATAAACGTATCATCTAATCGTGCGTACGTGTTCTTTTTGCCCGATTAGGGGGCTAAGCTAAGAACAATATTTATAAATAACCCATAGTTATGAATCTAAATCACAACATGTATGAGAAACCATAGAACAAACGTTCTTTTAGAACAGGTCAATGATTACACATTCCGGAGCACTCGTATATTTTAAATACCTGATTCACAAAAGACAAAGACCTCTTTCAGGACAAGATTGGCACATCTCCCAGCTCCTAATATTGGAACATGATGGATGCACCTCCATTACCGACCTCCTCTGATGCAGATAACCCTACAGTTATTTAGATAAATATTGCTGTCTGTTTGTTGGGTCCAAATTGGCCATGAGGAGGTTATTGGCATTTAGAAGACATAAAATAGCTGTTTGGCAATCATGCGTAGGTAGGTAAGTACTTTTAGAAGTGGGTTAGATTGTCAGGCCGTTGGGGCAGAAAGTTTTTAAGAGTAGAGACCACGAACTGGAAAGCGCAGCGTAAGATGGCCCCCCACTAGATGGAAAGATGACCTGATAAAGTTGTTTATACATTTAAGTATTCAAACATTTTTAAGGTTCAAAAAAACGAGTGTGTTTTAGGCCACACGACTGAAGTAAAACTTTTGCTGCTGCCTGCCATCTGTTGTGGAATACCTGAACTTTTTCGTAAACCGAAGCTGGTAGATTCAAAATACCAACCGTCGTAGGTAAATACTTTTTTTTCTATGGCAAAATGAACTCTATTCTACAGCATGAAGGAGTGTTTTGTTTTTGCAGTTTGTATAATTTAGCTAATTTGGGACAGGAGATATGCGACAAATCAACTGGCTATGAGAGAAAGAGAAAGAGAAAATGTGTGCACGCACCTCTCTCTCTTGCGCCTAGAGTAATATACGAAATGTAACGTACCTTCTCAACTTTCGTTCGCACTTTTCGTAACGTATTCACCAGCTTACTCCCCAAGTCAAGCGTGCGTTAAGAAGTTTTAGTTCAAAAACAAAGCCTTTAAGAGTTGACTATACCTCAGCCCAAGCTCGAATTTCACCCCCGCTTCTCCGCGCGCCGCTGCACATCCTATCTCGCCGTGGTTCATAGGTTTGCCGGTTTTTTCATCATTCAGTCCCTTCATATTCTTGTTGTGCTTATTTCTCATTACTGCGTCTTTACAAAAACCAACTTTATATAAATTCTACCTAAGAATTACGTGAATTTCGTTTAAAGCGACAAGCGATCACTGGCACCCCGTTTGAAAGCCGAGGCCAGACTGAATCGCATCGCGTACCTACCGGGCGGGCGTCCGAAGCGAATGGTTTCATTAGTGCAAAAGTTAGTTATTTTCATTTTATGGTAAAATTACACACTATTTTGAAAATTTAAAACACAGGTGCACTTATTTATGTTGTGTAGAATTAATGTATAAAGTTTCAAGATCTAAATTGAAGTATTCATCGCATAAGAACGGCTATTTCGAGTCATCTTTGGATTTTTTTTAAATCGAGAAAATTTTACGGAATCGTGTTTTCACAACACAGGCGTTCTAGCACGTATCCTTAACTATAACATTTATGAACTACAAATTGAAGGCACAAAATTTGTTGAACAAAACATGGTTTCTCAATAAGCGTTTTATCGTCTCCCAGGTCTATACCTGCGCAATAAAGTTTAAAGGTTTATCTTCCAGGCTCTGGAAATGGAAGGGGGAGGCCTATGTTGAACAGTTGACGTTCTATGGCTGATATGATGATGATGGTGAATTTGACATGAGTAGGTACATTATTATGGGTTCTTTGTCAATTATTGAACTGCTTGGATCGATAGTCATAAAACTCATTGTATTGTTGACTTCATCATTTGTATGCAGTAGCGGAACTCGCGAAATATTTCATTGTTTCATACGAATGCCTCCTCATTTATTTTAGTCACGTAAAATACGTAGATTCGTTTTAGATAGGTACCTAACTAACTAGTACCTACTCACTTACCGGTCGTGGTGTGAGAAAAGAAGGGAAGAAAATAGCCTTTTTTTTCTTAAAAATTCTAAAAAACCGGCCAAGTACGAGTCGGACTCGCGCACGAAGGGTTCCGTACCATTATCTATAAAAACGGCAAGAAAATCATGTCTGTTGTATGGGAGCCCCCCTTAAATATTTATTTTATTGAATAGCATAATTTTATTTAAGTATTTACGTACGTACATAAGTATTAATTTATTTAAATAAATGATCATTGAGCATTTTATATGCATTATACCAAATGCATATAAAATGCTCAGTGATCATTTATTTAAATCTAAATTTAGGCAATTATTAGTAATGAAATGTTGTTATAATATTCAAGAATTTCTAGAGGACATAATATTATAATTTTAGGGTTATCATTTAATTTATATATACCAAATTTAAATTTATTTCTATTTATTCATTATTCTAATACATACCTTTTTTGATATTAGTACCTACATTAAATTAATAACTTTAAAGGAGAACGGGCATAAGTGTATGGAAGCTGGTCTACCTTGCAATAAAAATGAGTCATATGTCAATATAAAGGTAATTCTATGTATTTTCATATGTAGAAAGTCGCATTTCTCTAAGTATTGTCCGATCTGAGTTCTACTAAAAATTGAATCTGATAATATTTAGTGCCAAACATTGAATATCGTGGTAATTAAAAAAACATTTTGTGTAATGTAATGATTTTATTTAAGTTAGGTAAGTAGTAATACAAATAAAAACAACATCTTCTTAAAAAATCAAAACAATATGTTATTAAACATTATCATCATCATCATCATCGATGAGAATACTGTTAAGGAACAATGCAGGTTCATTGAACCCTTCATGACGGGCATAACCTACGTACCATATAATTGACAGTACATGGGCACAAGTACCTATAGTACGTCGCCCTGACAAGCAGGTACAATAATATTGTGTAATATTGTTATTAATATTATTGATTAATATATAACAAAAATATTTCCTGGCTCGGACATGTCGAGACTGTATACGTCCACGTAATAGCCAAGCCTCTTCGTTGATATCATATTGTGCCAAGTCTTCTAGAGCGTTATCTCTATACGTCTCGATTATATAAAGACCATTTTGTAAGTGCTCGCTACAATATGATCGAGCGAGCTTTAACTGGTAAGTTCCCAAGGCAAAATGTATGACTTGTTCTTCACTAAGCCTTGGGAAGTTTTCTATTTCATTTGCTTCGATTCGCATGAAGTCTGCTCTCCTATAATTCAATCTCTTTGCTTCCACATAATTGTGCAATGTGTTTGGTATGTGTATTTTAGCTCTTATTGAATTCAAAAAGGCTGCTGCGTGTGAACTATCTTCGATGGGGGCGTGGAAGTGGTTTAGAATGGCTGCAGCTATTTTGAAGTCAACAAACATTTTTGGCAACGTTTTATTAAAATAGTTTTGACGCAAAAGTTTAAAATCTCGCTTAAATCTCCCATTTACTACTTCCACCACCCATCGGCACATGGTGACCAAACGAGACTGATTAGCTTGTTCTGTAGTGAGTTGATTTTCTCTTCTGTCTTTAGTTGGTGGCACATGATGTTCGTAGCCACAAGCTTCTATATCCTGCAAACTATCTCTAAATCCTCTGTCTAGGATAAACGCATCATTACGTTCGAGTAACCAATGCAGCGGCTCATCTTCGTTATTCATTATTTCACTCATGATCTGGGCATCGGTTCTGGTAGCGGCAAATGGCCCTTTGACATCTAATATATAGCCGTCCGTGAATACCATTAAAAACGGCTTCAACAAGTTTTGATATTTGTGTAAGCTGTATGACAGCCGTTGAAACAAAAAGTTGGAGCTTTTGTTAATATATACATATATATATGTACCGTCACATATAATTATGGCTTTGATGTTTTCATCGTTTCCAAATAAAGCCCTTGGAATTGTTAAGTTTCTTTGAAGGATATCATTTCTGGTAATGTGGTCCACACCTAGATGCAGCACAACGTAATCGTTGCTCAGACATTCTCGAACTATAGGCAAAAAACGTTCTAGTTTTCGACGAGACATATGAAATAACGTTGCCAGTCTCTCATCAGAGTCTCCAGTTCTAAGTTTTGTTAAATAGATGCCTAATGCAGTTCTAGGCTGGTTACAACGTTCACTTAGTGACGGAGTTTGTTCTAATATAGCTTCGAACTGATCGTAAGTGCGCCCAGTCCATAAGTGCATCTCTTCATTAGACAAGGTGCCTCTGTTTTCGAAGTCGATTCTGGGCTGGTTGTTAGCAGCCATTCTCATCAAGTCACAGAGCGATGTAAACTGAGCGTCATTAAAATCATGTGTCACATTACACATTTGCGGCAGGTTGCTCCATTCATTATTTTGTAAGTGTTCTGTACACACCCTAGCGCTATCAGGAATAAAAAGCTTGCTCTCACAAAATACATTAATTCTTATCGCGTTTGGTATATGATTACGGGTAATATTAGCACAGTTGTTGTAAATACAATGCACCGAAGTGTTCGGTGCCCTCGTGTATTCTTGAGAGTGCAATGTACCAGGCGCTCGCGCCGCTTGCTGTGCAGGTCTATGATCACGCTCAGTCCTCTGCCAACATCGGTGACACAAGCTTCGAGTACTGTCGAACACCACCTGAAAATAATAACAATTAATACTTAAAATAAATAAATCCTATGTCTAACTACTCAATATAATAAAAATAAAAGGTAACTAACCTCCAACACAGCATTTTGTTGTATAAACGCGGCGAATTCTGGTCGTTCCCTTTGCAGGTTATCAGCCAAGATATGCTGCTGGTACCGTCCGCGGTAAAGTCCTCGACGACACATCACACAGTTTCGAAAAACTTCCATTATCGGTAGGCAGTTCAAAAGTCAATAAGTCGAGCCAAAGTTAACACATTAGGGAAAGAAACAGGGTCCAAAAGCAAGCCAGGGTCAGTAAAAACAGAGAAAGAAGTTCAAACACAGCACTATCGTAACAAGACGTGACGTAGCCACTCACTTGATGCGATGCGACTGATTATTGTAGCCGTCCGGCGCGGCGCGTACACAACCGTTCCCCTCCCCCGCGTACGCATCCCTCTCCCCACGGCCCTTACATCGCTCTTCTCCCTTCTCGCTCTTGCTACTGCATTGTATAGGAGCCTTTATGTATGGATATAGTAATCGTGAAACCGTTATTTTATGTTCTTTAAAACAAAAAATGCTGGTGTTTGCATGGCTGTAACTCAAAACGGACAGACTTTTGGGGAAAGTTCCAATAGTATATTTTGATGTACTATTGTATGCCAATTCGAAAATGTGCTGCTCATTTTTATTGGACTGTAGACCAGGATGCCCGTTCTCCTTTAAGAATTTCTATTGTATTTTTGAAATTTGCCTGCTAGAATATAAGGCAGAATGTAATTGAAACATACCTAGATAATTATTAGGACCTTTACACATTATGTTCAAGCGAATAAATATATCTTTATCTTTACCTTATTTGAGGTTGGTGCTGATTAAGCTAGTCCCCTAACTTGTGTGAGCGCCCATACAACTGAGAGGGCTATCTTAATTGGCGTCATCTATGTATGTATGGGGGCATCCTTTAATTTACAACTTGTTTTATTTTTTGGATTTTTTCCTTTATTTGTGCTGTAACAGTTTGCTTTTTGCTAAATTTCGTGATTCTAGGTGAACGGGAACTACCATATAGGTTTTCGCCCCAAAACCTATAGGGTACTTCCGATTGACCTAGAATTGTCAATTTTGGTTAAAAGCAAGGTCTTACAGCAAAAGTAAAGGGAAAATTTCAAAAAAACATTAAAAGTTGAAATCTAAGGTAAATTTTGGTACTTACAAGTTTTCGCGAAAAGCTAAATTTGCCCATATCTTTTTATCGTGTTGACTCAGGACCTTGATTTTAATACACCTAATAGGGACTATAGACCTCAGTATCTGGTATAAATTTTAACTTTCTAGGTCCACCCGTTCCTTAGCAAATCGGTGGTGACACACGGACAGACAGACGGACAGACAGACAAGAGAGAGATCTTATAAGGGTTCCTTTTTTTAATTTTCAAAATACGAAACCCTCAAAACAGCTGATTTGAAAAGGCGAACTAAAAAGTGAAAGAAACGATAGTTGGATGTTACGGGGATAGTTGTTATATATCAGGAGTAGAAAGACCCCCTTTCGGGTTAACATACCTACATGTTTCAGAGCACATTCAAAATTCATTGAAATCAGAAGGTTTTGAAACGTAAATTTTACGGCCTGTTCCTCTGCGACAAAGACAGGAAAGAATCACACAATAAACAAGGATATTAATTATTTTTTACCTTGTTATGGCTTGTGTTACATTATAAACCTTATGCCATCTTCCAGGTAACATCAGCTCTATACCTCGCCCTGGGAGCAGCGCACTGGGCGCGGCTGAACCTGCTGGCGAACCTCTCAGACGTGCTGATGCTGCTCAACTACGTGCTGGACCCCGTCCTCTACGTGCTGATGAGGAGGAGGAAACCCCTCGCCACGCTCTGTCACTCGATTGCTAGCTGCTTCAAGCGGGTAACATTTTCTTATTGCTTTACTGTATGTATGTTAATTAATTGTATGTTTCATCGAATAAATAAATATATATTATATAATAATGTTCTACGACTTTCCTAAAACACTTGATAAAAACAAAACCCAAACGTATATCATACGACTAATGAAAAAAAATATCTTCATGGGTCATCACATTTCGGGATAATAGACATATTCCGAAGCGCCCTGTCTATTGCGAAGGCCTATTACAATGATCTGTTTTTTTGGAAGCATGTGTAATGTACGTATTATGTGTGCTATGTAGCTAATAAATGACTGCTATATGACGTAGCTTTACTTAGGTACTTACTCGTATGGCTCAGCAATCCGCGCGAAGTGTGTCTTGCTTGGCCTCCGATAAAAGCAGTCACCATTTTGGTCTGTCCTGTGCAGTTTCCCGCCAGTTCTTCGCTTGTAGCGCACGCAGGTTCGCTTCCACCACATCTTTCCAGCAGTACCGCGGCCGTCCAACGGGTCAAGGTGTTGATTCTGAGCAGAAAGACTAATATTCGGATCTACGAGACCGTTATTAGACCCACATTGATGTACGGCTGTGAGACTTAGACGCTAACACTGAAGGAAGAGAACAAACTCTTGGTGGCAGAGAGGAAGGTCCTCCGTGAGATACTGGGACCAACCCGCAGAGAGTCCGAAAGAATTTAGAGATCGAGGAGCTAGTGAAAGATTTTTTTTGTTATAAATAGGTAACTGATCGAGCGAAGCGAGATCTCTAAATCAACTTGGGCAAATCGGCATTTTATGTACCTATGTATGTTTGTTTGTCCAAGGGTAACTTTCGAAGCTTTGATCCCATCATCGTAAAATTTGATACATAGGTAGGTAGTAATGGCACAATTTTGGTGTGACTAAATGAGCTAAAATGTTCGGGGGTTGATGAGATATTGGGGTTCAAGAGGTGTAAAAAAAATGAAAATAAGACTTAAGAAAGGTCAAGTGGAACGTCAAATGAAAGGTCTTCATTAGTACGTTTAGACTCCGTTTTTGTTTTTAGTAAATTCCTTATAGTCTTTGAGTTATTAGCCATAGTTTATACTGAACTTTGACAAAATTTACTTTGACAAATTCAAAATTCAAATTCATTTCTATTGACCCCACAGTGCTGTAATTTGGTATGCGTGTAGCTTAAGTGACACAACTAAAGGCAACAGTCTGAAATTCATAATAACTGCAATTTGTACTTTCCCCAAAAAAATTAACCACAATCATGAACGCCCACTACCTGTAATTTGAATGAAACTGTAGGTCAAGTGATATGGTTATTCATTTCGTGGCACTATTTTATAGGTCAAAGATTAAGGCCGGCTTGCACAACGATCCCTAAACGTATTTAGCGACTAAACATGTTTAAATTTTACATATTTGTTTGATTTGACAACTCCTTAAATCATAGCCACTAAATACGTTTAGGCATCGTTGCGCGAGTCGCCCTAAGAATATTTTCTTGTGTTTTGGGAGACTCGCGAGATCTCAGTTCGGGGCGAACCACTAGTATAATTTATTGTAATGCGAGCCTCTATAATCGAGAGGATTTTGTCCATATAGTATTTTTATTGTGTTATCCGTATCCGAACACTTACCTACCTGCGGAAAATTCCAAGATTTTAAAACCATTTCATACCTAAATCTAGGCTTGAAAATTTTTGAGATGGTTTTCGGAGATGGTAATCTTGATTTTCTCCATATAAAATTAAATTCACTAGGATTTTAGTGGTTTCTGATTGAAAATCGTTTCTATTTCAGAGAATGAATGTTGAAGAAGTGAAAGTGGTGTGTTTGGAAAGGGTGACCGCGGATGGATGACACTCAAGTGGCTGGAAGTACGCTGTATTTACTATATATTCGTGCTTGTAGCGCTCTTTTCAAAACCGCTTGTGCTTGGAACAATCGCGATTTGTGAATATAAAATGAGCAAAATTGTCACGTTCTGCTTTACATTTGTCATCACTTAGAAGAAACCAAAAATATTAACTAGGTACCTACCAACTTATAATGAAGCTTACCTACTCATATATTATTGATCAAACTTCACTTGGAAGTTCGTTTCAACATACCTATACCTACTTATTAATCGTGTCATGGTCCAATAGGAGCTTTTCATTTTCGATTAAGTATATGTAATGTATACAGAATTACTAGTTCCAACTAGCGTAATAGATGGCGCTATGAGGAGATAAGCCGCTAAAAAATATGGTTTTTATAGCAAAAGCTCAAAGACGCAATATAATAATGTCTAAAACAATCTCGCTTCAAATGTTTTTTTGCTAGTTTTTCGCATGTTGTTGACTCGGTTATTGACATTAGATAGATTTACTTTCCTTTGTTATCAGCATAATACAGAGCAACGCCTTCAGCAGATAGAATATAAAACTGAAATCCCTCATTTTTTTACATACATTTTGTTTACTACATACCCACCTACTTAATTACGAGTGCAATTTTTACATTCGCTCGTCCTTCTGTTATTTAGGCCAAATCTTACACTCCTCCTTTCACAAGTACAAAGTTTTCTCTTCACGTATTAATAATTAATATATTTAATCGCAAATATTTTTATAAACTCTCGCTTTCAGAGTAAAACATAGTTCTAATCTCATCAATGTTCGTTCTCATTGCAGAGCCACAAGACGTCCACAGAGTCGGTGTCGATAAAGACGTCCTGCTGTGCGCCTGAAACGCTGGTGATCAGCGACAGCTCGCAGGGACTCGAGGGTCGGCCGCTTCGAGCGCTGACGAACCTATCTCCGCAAGCATTGCCCACAGCTACGCTGCTAAAGATAGAAGATTGCTAATCAAATCTGTAGTAGAATGCAAGTGCTGGTGCGTGCCATAACAAGGAGCCATTGCCAAAACAAAGGAGAGTTCTACATTTTAGCGACGACTGTTTGAATCAAACGTTGTACGGAATCATTCCGCCCACCCCTCTTTCAACCATGGCAATATACACCAAAGATTGAAGAGTAAGTGTCCATCGAACTGCAACCACTTCTTGTAAATTAAACAAAGAGATTTAGTTCTAGGACATACCTATACCTAATAATAAGTGAGGTAGAAGGTACCTTAGCAACTAACTTAGAATTTTCCTTGAATATCTAAGACAAATTTTGATTATTATTTTAGCTAAGTCATCCATCACAAACTCTAGTCGAAATGGCATAAGTTTATGATAGGTAATTTCTTTATTGGATGTAAGAAAGGACCACTCTCTAGGTAACATTTAAAATTATCTAAAGGTAAATGTGATTTGAGCTATCTAATGCGTAATAAGTAGTTCAGATAGGTAATAGGTAGGTACCTAGACATTCTTTCATAAGACTTACCTAAAGGGCACGAGTACATAGATACATAGGCGAAGGCATAGACTTAGTTATTACATAAGTAGGTACTTATAACAAAATAATCCTTTACAAGTTACCTACCTACAAGAAATAGTATATTATGATACAAGTGAGCTAAGTTGCTCATTATACACGAGGCTGTGGGTTGCAGCCCGAGCCGTAGGCGAGGGCGTAAATCAGCCGAGTGTCTAGTGAGCAAGTTGCTCACGAGTTTCATACGCACTTTTTCAACACACTTATGAGGAAAATACAAATCTTCTGTACTAAAGATTGATATTTTTACAATTATTAACCACACAGCAACAAATGCGATAGAAACAAATAAATGGGAAATGGCACGCAAGTTTTTTTTTTTTGCACGCCCCAGATGTAAGTTGATTGATTACATATAGCCATACCTACAGCCTACTTCAAAATAATACTTATAATTTTAGTGATAAAATGCAAATATTTTATAACAAATTATTGTGAATTATAATTTGATATAAATATAAATGTATTAGAAATGTTTTTTCGTCTTAATTAGGGATACAATTATTTATTCCAAATATGTAATAGGATTTTCAGCGGCACAACAAAAACTGTAATACCCGGTTAAATTGAAAATGCTCTGTTTACTCGCATATAATTTGCAGTTAGGTACTAACTTAACTTAGTAGGGATAATTATATTATGCACTAGTGTGTAATATTATTACGTACGCGTGTGTTATAGTTCGGTTTATGCCACTAAGAATGATGTACTATGGCTCACTTTATGAGCAAGTGTGTTGAAAATGATTTAGTAACATGTTTTATAGTAGGTAGGTGAGATCATTAGCCATTCAAATCTTTTGTACAGACTTTACCTACCACACTACATTGTACGTACCTATAATGAAATATATAAACAAATCTTATGTAAAATTTTGTTTTTTTCATCACTCATGCTCTGAAATTTGGTCTTTCTAATGTCTTAGTAATGTGTAGGTAGGTACCTAAATGCGATTTACCCGAGAGCTGTGAGCAAATTTGAAAATAGAATGAGATTCCATGAAGTTAGTAAAGCTTTTTTATCAAACTCCTAAGTGATGTACAAAAATTGTCAATCAACAAATTTAAATACTTATTTAATTAAACAAAATATTTATGAAAAGCGTACTAAATAACAACGAATTAATTAGATAAATGATAGAGAAGCTTGGGATTGAAATTGCTAGAACTCGTTCAAAAATGATTATTTAGATTAGATTAGATAATTTCTTTATTGCACACCATTAAATACAAACATATAAAAGTAAATACAATTTTAAATAATAGCTACAATGGGCGGCCTTATCGCTAAAAGCGATCTCTTCCAGGCAACCTTTGGATGGACAGGATCTATATGAACAAATAAGGACGGCGGTATAAGATTTTTTATTTTTAGAATCCCAAGAACAAGTATATATTACAGTTTAAAAAAAAATATAGTTAATATAAAATAAAATGCTTAATTATATTATATAATATAATCATAAAATTACATAAATATTAATACATATTAAGATACATAATATACATATTAAGATATAATATATATATATATATTATGTATCTTAATATGTATTAATATTTATGTAATTTTATATATATATTGTCATACCTACATACATAAATTATAAAAATGTATAAATATATAAATGGCCTAGTGAGCGATGGATGACAGAAAGTGTTGTCTGACCATGTTTTTAAAGATAGGGAGAGATTTTGCATGACGAATTGAGACAGGTAGGGCATTTCAGAGTCTGGTAGCCTGCAGAGTAAAAGAGGTACTATAAAATACTGAGGTATGGTGGGAAGTTTTTAATTGAAGGGTTTCAGAGGAACGTAAGGATCGAGAGTTGGAAAGGTGAATAAAGTCAAAGCGTTCTTTGAGGTAAGACGTAGTAGAAGGGATGAAAAGGATGCTGTAAAGGAGGGAAAGGATATGCGCATTCCGGCGAAGGCGTATGGGTAACCACATAAGTCTGTGGCGATACTCAGAAATGTGGTCGAACTTGCGCAAGCCAAATATGAATCTAATAGAGAAATTCTGGAGACGCTCAAGCTTGTTGAGTTGGTCTTCAGTTAAATCAAGATAACTGATTTAGCATGATTGAATCAAGGAAATTGTACTAAAGCATGGAAGGAAGGAGCGCTATTTGCGTTAATGTGTCGCAAGTTGTCTTTACGCTAGTAATGCTACCGTGTCGATATTTGATATCGATGAATTAGATGACTATTCCTAAGTTACCTCTAATTAGCTACGATACGAACGAACCCAATTTTTGTGGATCGTTTTGTAAGTTCGGATTTTTTAAGAATAAAACACAATTTCGTAAAAGTCACTGTTATTAATAATTTTTCTTGAAAACAAATTATTATTAAATCAGTCCAAACTTAATTGATAAAGTTAGTACCTATTACATAATCCTGTTAAAAAGCTGGATGTGCATTTAGTTAACTGAAACACTCGAATAAAAACAATGTTTATTTATTTATTAAAATCACAAAGATCACTTTGAACGTCAATTTACCCTCTGTTCTTTCGCCACTAAACCAGGAAGAAACAAGGCTGGCTATTCTTTTTAATGATTCTTTACAACACAATCTAACAATACAGGTAATAATACAGAAAATAAAAATAATATATAATCAATAGTAAAACAAAACAAAACGTGTAAGTTTTTTGGGGGCTAGTCACCCACGTCCGTAGGAGAATACCCATATAGAATCCCTACACGTGGTCCCCGGGTGGTGCCAATCAGGTGAAATCGGTGGTAGGCTTCGACCGCGGCTGATCACCACCCACTGGTCAGAGTCGTGTCGCCAAGTAGCTCCGCTGCATTCCGACACGGTGACTGGTGTAGCCACTAACGGGGGCGGGTCGACGTGATGGTCTCATTGCTGGCAGACTGACCTGATGCACACTGATAAGCGCCGCATCGGATGACTAGACGTGGAGGGTAGCGGGATCCGAGGCACGGTGCACCGCTGGCCGATCGCAGTCAGTAGGGGGCCCAAGTAGCGAAATAGCCACTCGTGAAAGGCTGCCCCGCCAACTCGCGAAAAATCCCTGGATGCGCTATGATGCCGGCTGGCGACCGGACGAGAGGGCCCTATGGACATCCTAGGTGGGCTCGGGCGTCCCCGCAGTCTCCAGACTAGTCCTCCAACGATGAAACTTTTCGTGTGCGTCTGAGGGTTATCAGTATGAAGCCTCACTTCACTGCCGCCTCCTAACCTTAAATCACTCGTAACCATAATGAAAAGTAGAAACAAGAGAACGTTTAAACAGCGGCTGCACTCCCTCTCACTCAAGGTGCACCTCTGCAACATTCGAGGTCTGCACTCAAATCTCGTCGCAGTCCAGCACCACCTTGAGACTGAGAAACCAGCACTCTTGTTTTGTTTCGGAGACGTAGATAGGATGTCCGTCTGACACGGCGTACCTCTCGTATCACAATTTTAAACCACGTGCGGGTGTCTGTGTGTACGCCCGTGATGATATCTGCTGTCGGCGTTTCCGAAACCTTGAAGATCCCAGCCATCCCATTTCTTTTGTATGGATTTTGTTGGACTCAGGCCTTGAAAAATTTTTATATGGCTGTATATACCGTTCTCATAGTGGAGACCAGGAGACGACCAAGCTCATGTCTTACCTTAGTGAGGCGGCGGACGCCGGCCAACAAAAGTACCCATCTGCTCAATTGGTGCTATTGGGGGACTTCAACGCTCACCACCAAGAGTGGCTCTTCCCATACCAAAGCACTGACCACGCAGGGAGAGAAGCGCGAAAACTAGCTTTATCGCTTAATCTCACCCAGCTGGTCCAAGAAGCAACGCAGTTTCCTGATGTTGACGGCCAAACAGCCAATTGCTTGGACCTTCTACTGACAACTGATCCAGACCGCTACTCCATGTCGGTTTCATCACCTTTGGGTAGTTCCGACCATTGTCTAGTGAAATCTGTATCTGTCTACTCCCCGCCCGATCTTAGCCCTAGAGGCAAGCGAAGAGTATGGCAGTACAAGTCAGCTGATTGGGATGAAATGCGTGCATTCTTCGCATCATATCCTTGGCAGCAAGTCTGCTTCTCCTCGGATGATCCTTCAGATTGCGCGGATGCCGTGACAGATGTGCTGCGTCAAGGGATGGAATATTTTATCCCATTCTCTGACGTAACAGTGTCAGGCAAAGCTCAACCTTGGTTCGGGGCCGAATGTAGACGCGCTGAAATGCAGAAACATGAGGCATACCTGGCATGGGTTGATGCTCGAAACCGCAAAACCAAGGACCTTATCTAAGAAGAAGACAGCTTATAACAAAGCTGCCAAGCCCTGCAAGAAGGCTTTACGGAAGGCTAGATTTGACTAAATAGGCCGAATAGGGAAAAAATTGGCGTCGTACCCATCGGGCAGTAAGGCGCTTTGGTCTCTGGCTAAAGCGGTTCAGTCGAACTTCTGTCGCCCCTCACTACCTCCACTGCTGAAACCTGACGGTACTCTGGCCCATACCGCTGAAGAGAAAGTGAATCTGTTCGCCAATCTTTTTGCGGAATCTTCTCGTCTAGATGCTGCAAGCGGGACACCTCCGAGTCTACCGGATGGTGGGGTATCTATGCCGGAAATCTGCATACATCAGACCGAGGTTCGAAAAACGATGCAGAATCTGGACGTGAACAAAGTCAGTGGCCCTGACGGTATTCCGGCAGTTGTTCTTAAATTCTGCGCGCCTGAGCTCACTCCTGTACTGACACGCCTCTTTCGCCGCTCTGTGAAGTCTGGACAAGTGCCGAAATCCTGGAAGCTTGCAAACGTGCAGCCCGTGCCTAAAAAAGGTAGTCGTGCCGACCCCTCTAACTACAGGCACATCTCGGTCACGTCCGTCATCTGTAAGATTACGAAACGTGTACTGAACAACAGGGTCCTGGCACACCTAGAAACGCATAACCTCCTCATTGATCGACAATATGGCTTTCGCCGAAATCGGTCTACTGGGGACCTTCTAGCGTATGCCACGCACATATGGAGCGAGGCCGTTGAGAAACAAGGAGAAGCACTGGCTGTTCATCTCAAAGGCCTTTGATAGGGTCTGGCATGATAGCCTTATTAGCAAGCTTCCATCATACGGTTTGCCCACTGGTCTATGTGTATGGACTTCTTGAGGGACCGTTCGATACGAGTTGTCGTTGAAGGCTGCTCGTCCGATCAATTGGCGATTAACGCCGGGGTCCCACAAGGGTCAGTACTTTCCGCAACTCTTTTCTTGCTGCATATCAACAATCTGCCAAAACCCGGTACCATTGGGTATGCAGATGATAGCACAGTTGTGGAAAGCTATATTTCTAGTGCACGAGCCAGTGGAGCGCAGGTTCAGTCACTCAGGGAGGCCATGGTCAAGCGCTTAAACTTGTCCTTGAAGGCAATCTCCGATTGGGGTTATGCCAATCTGGTCAAGTTTAATGCGAATAAGACCCAGGCGTGTCTGTTCTCCGCAAAACGAAGTCAATTTAATCTGACTCCTACTTTCTGAAATGTATCCGTACCGATATCTGACCACCTCGAGCTTCTTGGTATCACATTAACTCCAACTCTCAATTTCGGCTCCTACATTGAGTCGAAAGCCTAGTTGGCTGCTAAAAAGCTCGGTATACTCGCAAAGGTGAAGCGCTACTTCACACCGGGACAGTTGCTCAACTTGTACCAAGCACAAGTCCGATCGTGTTTGGAGTAGGTACTGTTCTCACCTCTGTGTGAAGAAGCGAGCAACCGTATTCCGCGTGTCCAACGTGGTCATTTTCCATCCTCGCTCATGGTATGGTTGGGAGTTTCTTATTGGGGCTTAACAGAGGTACATTTTTGTGAGAAAGGTGTAAAAACGAATGCAGTTGTGTATCAAAATACAGTCCTGACGAACCTTGTGGAACCTGTTTCTCATACCATGTTCAATAACAGGCACTGGGTATTCCAACAAGATTCGGCGCCACCTCATAGAGCGAAGAGCACACAAGACTGCCTGGCGGCGCGTGAAATCAACTTCATCCGGCACGAAGACTGACCCTCCTCCAGTCCAGATTTGAATCCGTTAGATTACAAGATATGGCAACACTTGGAGGAAAAGGCGTGCTCAAAGCCTCATCCCAATTTGGAGTCACTCAAGACATCCTTGATTAAGGCAGCCGCCGATATTGACATGGACCTCGTTCGTGCTGCGATAGACGACTGGCCGCGCAGATTGAAGGCCTGTATTCAAAATTATGGAGGTCATTTTGAATAAACTTTAGTGTCATAAGAATCTATGTTTTGTTAAATTCATTTTGGTATATAAATGGTTACATAATGAATAAACTTGTTTCAATTATTTTATATAAACATGTGACAGAATTTATGACCTGACTAGGTATATATGTGGTATCTGGTGATTTTCGGGTAGAATAAATACCTTTTCTATTTACCATCGGATGAGGCAAAGTACTGTTGATTGGTACCTACTTGAAGCGAATTCAAGTGTGGTTCTGTCAATAGTCACTGTATGTATGCCGCGTGAGATAGAAAACCTGTTTGACACTGGTACGCACATCAGGAAAAAAGTGTAAAATGGGCTGGTGAAGTATCGGACACCATATAGGCTGGAGTGTGGGGTGCTGCAAGGGGGAATTACATCTCCGAAGCTGTTCTGCCTATATGTGGACGAGCTCATCGGTGAGCTGAGCAGCATGCATGCGGGGTGCTCCGTTGATGGCCAAATGATCAATAATATTAGCTACACGGATGACATGGTGCTGCTGGGCCCGTTGGTGTGCGCTCTGAGGAGGTTGCTGTGTGTTTGTGAAGATTATGCCAGAAGACATGGGCTCAAATATAATACTAAGAAGAGCGAAATTATAGTCTTTGTAGCAGGTAGCTGCCCCTTCAGCTATATTCCCCCCATATATTTAGATGGTAGCGAAATAGTCAGGGTACACACATTTAAATATCTTGGCCATGTGATCACTGCTGACTTAAAGGATGACAGTGACATAGAGAGGGATCGTAGGGCACTGGTGACACGGGGAAATATGCTGATTCGCAGGTTCGCCCATTGTTCAGGGTAAGTCAAGGTAACACTTTTTAAATCCTTCTGTCAATCGTTCTATACCAGCGGCCTGTGGGTTACCTACACCAAAAAGTCCATCAGTGCACTACGAGTTCTCTATAATAATCTGTTTAGAGCAATGTTGGGGTTACCTAGATTCTCTAATGCTTCTGGAATGTTTGCTGTTGCCCGTGTGAAAGACTTTCATGCTATCAAGCGGGCAAAAAAATCATATCAATTCAATGCAGAATTATGGGTAGCAACAATAGGATTCTCGGGGCTCTTGCAGTCAGGTGGGACAGTACACTGCAAGGTTTCTGAGTGTCATGTCAGCCCTGATCAATCCATTTGCTCCACAAATATTTTATAATAATTAGTTTGTAAGGATAATTATCTATTTAGGCAATATCAAAGTTTTAGAAATGTCAATGTCAGAATTGACGGGAGGAGTGATGAAAGGAGATCTTGGCAATAAACATTTGGCGCTTGGGGACGCAAAGAATTATAACATTGGTGTTTATTTAATTCATATAGTTGTTTTTATAATGATATGATATGGTACTTATGTAAGTATTTATACCTAAAATATGTTTGGTGTCTAGTTATATTAGAATAAAAACAAAATTTCGATACAAAAATTATATCGATAACAAAGAATACAGCCAATCTAACCCATCTCTATGCGAATATGCATGTTTTTTCAGCCCTGATATAAATGAACAGTCTGAAATCGGCGTGTTTTATGTTGTTTGTACATTATTTTACAATAAAAAAATATATTTTCACAAAGAATTTCACAATGTTTATATACCTACCTTTCAATTTAACGCTAATAAAACTCGACCAAATTGAATCTTTACCCCGACGCCATGAATAATCAGAGGTTATGACTTTTAAAATTGGAAGACGTATGTATGACATAAGTTCACAATCTCACCACCCACACATAGAAAACCTTGCCGGATGACAATTAGAGCAGTAGCTCATAGATTAGCAGTAATTCATAATTATGCAGAACTGCATAAGAAAGAAAGGAGACGGGTATAGACCCGACACTTTTTGCTATTAGCACTCCTTCCATGTTTTAGTACATCTTCATTGTCTTCATTCATCTTCATTCTCTTCAGGAGGTAGTGGGTTCGATTCCCGCCGCGGAACAAATGTTTGCATAATCTAGAAAGAAAGAAAGAAAGAAAATATATTTATTTGAACCCACTTGACATCACACACAATAAAAAAAAACAATAAAAACAAAGGCAAAGTCAAGATTCACTCAGACAGACAATACTGGTGTTGCGTGGGGACAAAATGGTCCCTGTCTCAGCATAAGCTGTTTCGTACCACGATGGATACGATGCAGCGCTGGTTTTCTGACAGGGCCTAGGTGACGACACGATCATTTGAAAAGACAATACAAATAGAATAAAATATAAATAACATGTAGACAAATTAAAAGAAGATACTCAATAAATTAACAATACATAAAATACACGAATTGCAAAATAAATAGCCACGAACATTACTTAGGCAAATAGGTACTTTAAAAACAAACAACAAAAAAACAAAGAGAAAACCAAAAATAAATCAATAAATATTAAAAAATAAAATATACACTCCTCAAACCTAGCACTATCTACAACTCCCAGACGTTATATAGAATTAATCACAGACTTCAAAAATAATTATAATATCTTAATAATCTACAGATATTTGACCGGGTCTGGTTGTTTTTTCTATAAATTACACGTAGGTATGTATTTAAAAAAAAGTATTTAAGTATTATATCAGTTATCTGGTTCCCATAGTACAAGCCCTGCTTAGTTTGGGGCTAGATAGTTCTGTGTGAAATGTCCAGCAATACTTACTTACTTCATTGGATTGAATACAAAAAGACGAACTTTATTTTCTTTAGAAATGATCATTATTTTCCTGTAAAATTTTCTGAGGCCCGGCATTTTGTTTTTGGTATCAAAATAAAGCCTGCTCTATGGTCTAAACAAGAAAAGTCGAATTAATAAAATCGGTCCAGTAGTTTTGATACAACAATCGATTATAAAAACCGGAAACTCCATGCCACCGGTGGGGCGCCTGGCAGGTAAGGGAAAAACGCACGCACCCCACCGGTGGTAGCTGGCAGTTATGTAGAAAAACAACCAGCCTTGTTTCTTGTCATTCTTTCCTGGCTTGGTCGAGAACAGCAGTAAAATTGACGTTTCAAAGTAATCCTTGTGATTTTAATGAAGAAAATGATTTTGATGCCTGCCTATCTTGCAAAAGGCGGCTCTAGCCTCTTCAAGATTATTACCTAGCTTTTCGTTTGCCATTTTGCGGCGTAGGGTAAAGCTTAATGGCGTTACGCGCAGGTGATCACTTTTCTTCGCCTTTCTTCCTAACGTTTCCTTGGCGTCGTCGATCGGTACGACCAGGGTCCAGAACAATGATGTTAATGTTACACTCTATTTTATCTCAATGGTCCTCTCAAATTGAAAAGCTTGCGGAGATATGTGGAGTCCACGATCCGTATGGTCTCACGAACTCCATAGAAACGATATTTCTATATTGTAGTATTTCCATTTTATCCACTCCTTTATATCCTTCCTCTCTTCTGGCAGCCTGATTACTTAGCAGATTGGTCTTTGCTTAGCAGTGGGACTGATTAATGCACATTCTCGCCTAGTTCTCCCCAATCGTCTAAATGTTTGTCCTTTAATTTTTATAACTTAATATCCTTAGCTACTTTTTATATTTTTTATTTATTTATTTTTTCTTAGTGTGGTTACTTATATTTATCTATATATTAATATTTTTTGTAATTGTGGTAATGTGCGGGCCACAGACATGAGAAATAAGTAGCATATATATAACTTACATCCGTGACATCCTATTTTTAAATGGTCAAAGTCAAAATCTTTTATTCATTAAAATCACAAGGATCACTTTGATACGTCAATTTTACTGCCTGTTCCTTCGCGACCAAGCCAGGATAGAAAGGCAAGAAAACAAGGCTGGTTGTTTTTTTAATGATCCTATTAGAATACATAACAATACAGGTAATAAATTACGTCTAAATTGTAACATTTTGAACGAGTTGGAGCAATTTCAATCCCAAGCTTCTTTAACATCTAAATAATCCGATATTTTATAGTAGGCTTTTTTATAAAGATTTTTTTTAATTGCGTTTTAAATTTGTTAATTGTCAATTTTTGTACATCACTTGGGAGTTTGTTATAAAAGCGAACACCTTGCCCTTTAAACGATTTACTAACTTTATGGAGTCTACAAGGGGCAACAGCGAGTTTATTTATTTCTAGTATTAAAATTATGATTATCGCTATTTTTCTTAGACAAATTAATATTTTTGTGAACATACATCAGATTTTCATAGATGTATTGACAAGGGAATGTCATAATATTTATTTCTTTAAACTTATTGCGCAATGATTCTCTGGGCCCCGTATTATAAATTGCACGAACAGTCCTCCTCTGCAGCACAAAAACGGTGTTTATATCTGCAGCACTCCCCCACAGCAGTATGCCGTATGACATAATACTGTGGAAGTAGCTGAAGTAAACTAGTCTGTCTGTGTCTACGACTGTAATAAGACGGATCTTTTTGACAACGTATGCCGAAGAACTAAGTCTCTTCGACAACTTATCAATGTAAGGGCCCCATTGAAGCTTATTATCTAGGGTTATACCTAAGAATACGATAGTGTCCACAAGAGCCAACTCCTCGTCTTTGGTTTTTATATCTGCTTTAACTTGTGTAACATTAGGTAGTATAAATCTAATACACTTTGTTTTCTTTTCATTTAGAAGTAGATTGTTTACATTGAACCATTTTACGACCTTAGAGATTGCATTGTTTACATCGTCAAAATCAGTTTGTCGTCGCTTTAATTTAAATAAAAGTGACGTGTCATCTGCAAACAATACATCCTCATGATCGTCCCTTCTATGATGGGGAAGATTATTAATATATACTAAAAACAAAAATGGTCCCAGAATTGATCCCTGTGGTACACCCATTTTAACCAGAGACCCCAGAGAACGCTTCCCGCTCACGTCAACTCTTTGCACTCTGCCACTTAAATAGAAGTGAGAAAGTCTAGAGCAACGTGCCTAATGCCATAATGGTGTAGTTTCCTGATCTATCCTGGTTCCAACGGAAGATCAGCGTTGTGCCAAAAGCACAACAAATGCTGAGTTGGACGCCTTTTTGTGACGTCGGTCATTTGTATATAGGTAATTGTGAGACACACATTTGTTGGGTATTGCTGTTTTTGTCTGTATGAATTTGTTCTATTGTGTGTATCTTACTTGTGTGCTGTGTATGATTTGTACCGTCACAAATATATGTTTTTTCTTTCTTCTATCTCTCTTCCTTAATTCATATTAATTCATAGTTCTTAATCATTTATTCGCATGAATGTATGTTCTTAAGTCAGTTAAAAAATAAGATTCATGCCAACTGAATTGGTATTTCTTAGGTTTTTTTTAACCTTTAGAACCTCAGTCCTTTTAGTCCTTGAACGCGCGTGCAGCAGGGCGAGCCCTTGGAGTTTTTCGTATCAACTGCTGTCAGCGCGGTTGGACATCCAGCGCCAGCGCTGGATCCAATGCGCCAACATGGCTTTTACAAAATATTTGACAGTCACATAATGACAGTTGACATAATTTTCGGTTGACTGATGTTTGCCTGACATTCCAATTTCATTTGATTGATTGATTTAGGAGTTTTACGATTTACCAAGCAAGCCGCGTCAAAGACGTCCGTCGATATAGCTTGAAATTTCGGTGAATTTCAGCCTAAAAAATGTATTCAATAATGTTATAATCGCCGTTGATAATCTCAATCGTAAATCTGTGAATTTGTGGTAATTGCGTGAAGTTCCTACACCGACAATATGTCCAAATGGTATGTCGTAGTACTTGCATCGTGAATCACATAAAAATCTATAAAATTTTGCCGATATTTGTATTCTTATTGTCATACTGGCATAGCCGGCATAACGTCAGTGTTTTAGTGTTGAAATGTGAGTTAACAGTGGTTTTTATTTGGGTGTGGTGTTGTAGGCAATCGGAGAGGAGTATCCACGAAATGTTGAAAGACACGCCGCCAATCCGCGAGTCCTCGGACTCCATCACTTCGGGCACGGAGGCCAAGTTCCCCACGTCGCGCTCTATGCCCTTCCCGCCTACATACGGTCAGTCATCAACCGGTAATGTTAGACTGCCAACCAGGACTGCTCTTGATCAACGAAAGACAAGTGTACTTACAAATTGTTGTAATTGATTTGAGTCATGGTTATTAAAGTGGCCCAGATATAGCTGTAGATGATTGAACATTATTAGTTGACATTGGTGTTGGAACAATAGCAAATTACTGAGTCACTTCATTCACTTTAATCCGTTCTAATTCTAACATACAGATACTAAGAATCACAAAACACTTATAAATCTCCTAGTGCTGATTGTATACCTACATAGAATAATTTACACTCATCCTGAACCCGTCTTCACATTCTAACAAATACAATGGCACTGTCTTCAGCACCAGACTCCCAGAATGGCACAGCGGGGTCCAGCACACTCCTCCGAGCTGGGGGCTCTAAACTGGAGACCATCCGCAGCTGGGGAGTCTCCACCTACAAGTGCACCAAGCAGATACTCTATGAGAAACTTGGCAAGAGCTCACGGACTGTGGACACTGGTGAGAGATTCATTACAACAGGGGTTCCCAAATGTTTCAGTTTGTTGCACACTTACAGGTTTAGTATTTTGTCACATTGCACTAGTCTAAATATGTGGACACTGACCAAACATTCTTTTGTTATGATGAAATGAACATAAACAACAATTTGAACCACAATTTGAGCCTCACAGGTATTTATAGTACAACTAGCTGCCGCCTGCAGCTTCGCACATGTGGTTAGGTAATGTTTTATTGACAACATTACCTTCCTGCGTTAATTTGATTTGAATTGTACCTTGCTAATACAGGTAAGTTTGCTTTCCGGAGAAAAGAAGCCAGGAGTGCCTCACGACGCCGCTATTCACTCACCGCAGAGAGCACCCGGCGCACACTTTGGGATCCCCTGCATTACAACTGTTACCTCTTTAGTTCTTCTAATAGTTCTGTAATTCTTCAAGATATCAAGAGTTCAAATAATTTTTTTAGTTCAAGTCCTACTACTTGGCTTGATCAAGTCCTGTCTCAATACATCTTCTTGAGAGCAAGTGTCTCTATTTATGGTTTTATGAATAATTAATAGAGTGTTGTCATTCCAAGCTGGTTGTTTCAGAGCTGGAAGCGCAGATAGAGAGCGTCCGCGACACGCAGCGCAAGTATCTACACGTGCTGCGCCTGAGCGCGGCACTGGCGGCGCAGCTCGGTGCCGCGCACGCCACGCAGCGAGCGCTCGGGGAGGCCTTCGCAGACCTCGCGCAGAAGTCACCCGAGCTGAGGGAACAGTGAGTATACACGCACCAGGCAAGCAAAGAGAGGCCTATGCCCATTGCCCAGCAGCGGGATGAGAAGGCTGATGGTATATAATAAATAATATGTATCTCGTTCCAGATTCCTGTACAACGCGGACACGCAGCGCTCGCTCACGCGCAACGGCGAGACGCTGCTGGCGGCGTTGCACTTCTTCAACAACTCGCTCAACACGCTCGCCAACAAGACCATCGAGGACACGCTGCTCACCATCCGACAGTACGAAGCTGCCAGGTGAGCTGCCGCCTTTACTATCGGAAAGGCAATTCTACAATTATCTATTATTAGTGGGCTAATAGCCAGCTGAGACGCAGGAGGTAGCGGGTTCGATTCCCGCCGTGGAACAAATGTTTGTGTGATCTACAGATATTTGTTCCGGGTCTGGTTCTTTCTCTATATATTATATCAATCCAAGCTTTCAACTATGATATTAGTAACAATTGGAATGATATTTAGGATTAATCCTACACAAATATTCATTGCAATTGGTCTTATTAAGATACCAACACAAAGTACACAATAAATCATTTCTGTTACGGAACCATGGAAAAGGGAGATCTCCCACCAAGCGACCTCTGGTTCAGGGTTCCGTGGAGCAACAGGTCTTGCTGAGAAGTATTACTATCGTCAGATTCTCAGAACACATAGTTTGTGTGATCGCACATGTGTGGGCGGTGGATGAGTGACGCGTGTGCCTGCAGGGTGGAGTACGACGCGTACCGCAGCGAGCTGGAGGCGGGCGGCGGCGCGCCGGGCGCGGGGCTCGCGGCCCACATCGCGCGCCTGTGGGCGCAGTACGAGCGGCTCCGGAACGACTCCGCCGTCAAGCTGCAGCTGCTGCATCAGAACCGGGTCCGTACCGCACCGTATACACATACGTTAGGCATACAGTTTACACTTTACAATTTATTCCATATATTGTTGTATTAGATGTTATTTTTAGTTTTAGGTTGGCTTTGGTTAGTAGGTATGTAAGTACACTCGACAGCAACGGGGCCACCCGCTACCTTGGAACTCTGATTCGACCTAAGTATAGAAATAATGTTTCCTGTTGATTAAAATGACTTAGGTATACATTTATTCTAAAGTACCGTCAACTCACATTATAATCGAGCAACAAACACAATGCTAACGATTTGTTCTGTTTTGACTAGAGTTCGCGATTAACATTCTTTTTTCTACGAGGGGGTAATCGGATATTTCTTATAATTTCTTTAGTTTTTGTCCATCGTTTGCTCCGACGACGCGTGTATTTTTGCGACTTTTTTCGGTCAATAATGGATACGACACCTGAGAAAGCAGCCCAAGCTGTAGTAGCACTACTTCAAGCAGACGTTGCGCAACTTCAGTCGCTCGAACACTTCAAATTAGCAGATAATCGGTGCAACGAGTTTACAGACGACTGGAGCATTCGATCGCCGTCCAGGTACGGGCAGACCTAGGACTACATCAGCAGCTGATGATCGTTATATCTACTGTTCTGCGAAATCGCTGCCTTTACCACTTTAACGTAAGGATCAATAAATTAACTATTTTATTGATAGAATAATTTGGTCCTTATGTAGAGTGTTTGTCGTGAAGTCTAGAATTGACTAACTCTATTTATAGTCTCATTTACTTGGAGCCCAATTTAAAATTGAGGCTTGAAAGTGTTAACACATGGGGTCCCTACTAGCTTGACGATCCACCCAACAATAACTTTGCTTCCGAGCTAAACACTTGCTTTGATCTACACCTTGCTGCTGCGAGAGGGGGGGGGGGGGGGGGCTTGCTCTCCGCCGCCTACTAAACAATGAGGGTAGTTAGGTAAGTATACAGTTGAAGAACTTTACATTCTGTGCTAGTTTACAACTGTGTTACGGCAAGGTAAGGATTCTCGTCCCATGTACATACGACTCATTTTTGAGTACAGTTTAACAGATAACAGTGGTATGGTACTGCAGGAGTACACAAATTGATACAGTAGTTATTGTAGTATACGACAGAAAAGCAGACAAAATGTGAAAAACTAAAAATATAACTGAAATAAATACTATGTATGATAATCAACACTGACATACAATACATAGTTTTAAAAGTTAAACAATTATACAGAACTTAATAACTAGGTAATTTTATAATCTATCGTCTTACTAAAAAACACGTACTTCTCTAATTTTACAATACCTAGGTACTAATAAACCTCTATAAACAACACTATATATGTTAAATTTCAATTGCGCTTATTTTAACTATTAGGTAAATTAATTACGAAGTCATGTTATTTAAAGTAATTTTTATTATTATCATGTTATTCATAGTATTTCCGGACTATCTATCTAAAATATCATATTAAGTGAGTTAGTACATACATTCATTTATCATAATAGCCTTATGTTTTAAAAGTTAGTTAAATTGTATATTTATGTTGCAATTCCAGTTCAAATGCAAACAATATGCATACAAAACAAAAAAAAATATTGCCATAAGCGTCTATTTAATGGCTATTACTAGATTTTCAGTGTTCTCATAGTCATAATTAGATAAGAGGTCTTCCAGCGCTCGGCCACAAGCTAATGTAGTTTTATTTTTGAGGTTTATCTTTTTGTTAAATCGGTTGTACAGTAGTGGAGCCATGAAATATGCAAAACCATGTGCAAAGGTGGTCTTACAGGTAGGTACCTACCTTGTATATTTCATGGGCCCTTCTTTTAGAAATATTATTAGTACGCCGTAATTGAGAATGTTGTCTTAAAATAATGAGTTTTATGAAGAGTTTTCGCACAGATAACACCTTTGACTCGTAAGTATAAATCAAAAGTAGGATAGCGGAACGGTTTAAAATATAAGACTTTTAGTATGGAACGCTGCGTGCGTTCTAATTTAATGAAATAAGTTTTTCTCGCACCACCCCAGGCCGAGATTCCATAGGTAATAATAGATTGACATAGTGTTATGTAGACTACTTTGTTTGTTATATCGTCTTTTAAGTGTCTTATCTTTTTAAATATAGGAATAAGTTTACGAATTCGGGATTTCAGAGTGTCAATTTGTAGTTTCCAATTGAGGTTCTTGTCTATTGTTATCCCCAAGTATTTAATACTTTCCGTAGCCAAGATAGAGTAGCAATCACAACTTGCGCTGGCGTTGTTAGAACCCTTACAGCTGTGAGCCTTAATCGTGAAGTCTGTGCTTGGTTGGTGGTTGTTATAAATAGAGAAAGGTATGAATTTTGTTTTATTTAGATTTAGTGTTAATAAATTATTATTGAGCCAGTCTATGACCACTCGCATACCACTTTCGGCAACCAACTTAACTTCTTCCCACGAGGAACCTTTAAAGACTATAGCTGTATCATCAGCAAAGGTTATAATTTTTGCATTTTTTAGTTCAATATTGCAGAGATTGTTGATATAAATGAAAAAGAGTGTTGGTCCAAGCACTGATCCCTGGGGTACCCCAACATTTAAGGTTTTTTTAGAGCTGTACTTGTCATTAATTTTCAAAACTTGGGATCGGTCGAATAAATAGTTCTTGAAGAGGGCTAATGGGATCCCACGTATGCCGATTGCCTCTAGCTTTCGTAATAGTAGAGGAACAGAGACAGTATCAAAGGCCTTGGCCAGATCCAAAAAGACACCGACACATTTTTGTTTTTTATCCAAGTTATCAGCTATGTGTGTTACTAGTTCATCAATAGCGTCCACTGTAGACAAACTTTCTCTAAACTTTCTCTGGTTATTGGAGAAAATATTATGTTTTTCTAGAAAATTTACTAGGCGCTTATTGATTAGTTTTTCTAGGATCTTGGATAGTGTTGGTAAAAGCGATATTGGGCGGTAATTATTAATACTGTCTCTGTCCCCCGATTTGAAAACCGGAACAACAACAGAATCCTTCAAGAGTTTGGGAAAAACCCCAGTGGATAGACAGAGGTTACAGATATAAACAACAGGAAGGCCAAGCACACCAATGCATTTTTTAAGAATATTGAGGATATGCCGTCCCAGCCAGAAGAAGACGTATTTTTCAAAGAGTGTACTATGTTGTTTATTTCTATGATGTCAGTATCTAAGAGCATGAAAGAGTTAGGAAGGGTACTGCAGGGCTTATAAGACTGGGCCAAGCTCTCTTGAGTAAGATTTAGTTTATGTAAAATATTAGAAGCAAGATTATTACCCGCATTTACGAAAAAGTCGTTTATAAACGACGAGTCCCTAGAGCTATCCTTTAACTTTAGGAGTTCTTTTGACGGTTGCTCTTTGTTTGAACTATTTAGGCAGCAGACGCGTTAAACATTCCAGGTTTTATTTGATGTATTGTTTATTGATTTAGTAAATTATGTCCGCAGATAAAAGTGATGAACAAGCAGCTGCTCCTCTTCCACAACGCGGTGTCCGCGTACTTCAGCGGCAACAACGTGGCGCTGGAGGCCGCCGTCCGACACTTCAACATCCAGCCCGCGCACGCCCCGGCGCCCGGCGCGCCGCGACCCCTCGCCCTGCCCCTGCCGCCGCCGCCCGACGCGCCACCCACCCTGCCCCCCGCCTCGCCTGCCTCGCCTCCCGACCCCGCCTCCACCTCCTAACGGGACGTACCTACAGTACGCATACGCACGATGAGTGCCTTGCCGTTATCGCATCATTGCTGAACTAAATTCGACCTTATTACTAGCACGTTACAGGTCAGTGCTCGGTAAGCTTCATCGATCGGTTACCCCCTAAGCTGTCCACTGCTGCTGTCCCGTACATTTGCAGAGAATCGCGACTAACGCTGCGCTCTCCGGTGCAATGTCTCCACTTGTACCCCATTGGCCCCTGTTGAATAGCAGGGGTATGCCGATACGTGGAAGCATTCCTTGGAGAAGCAGCGCGCATTTCCACACAAACACGCAATCTAACTTACTTGACACTCGATCATTCAATATCAAAATGTTGAAGAGCTTATGTTGTTGGTATGTGCGGCGCCGCGACAAGAACACTGGATTGTTTTTAAGCGCTTATAAAGCTTCCATGTTTTGTAGTGTATTATGGGAATTGTAACGTATTCTATGACGACCTCCGTGGCGCAGTGGGCGAATAGCCGGCTGAGACGCAGGAGGTAGCGGGTTCGATTCCCACCGCAGAACAAATGTTTGCATGATCTACAGATATTTGTTCCGGGTCTGGTTGTTTTTCTATATATTATAAGTATGTATATACAATAAAAAGTATATATGTATTCTATCAGTTATCTGGTTCCCATAATACAAGCTCTGCTTAGCGTGGGGCTAGATAGCGTTGTGTGAATTGTCCAGCAATATTATTATTCTGTTTATTTCCCGTATATGAATGACGCAGTATGTCTGCCATTATCGAATAGTCGAATAGTATTTGGAGAATGCTCCACCTGGCTGAGTTTGTATTGATCTCGCTGCATTCATGAGATTGTGCATGATCTCACATAGGTAAGTGAACGCTTGTATCTCGATTTAGTTTTGAGTTCAGTTTAAGAATACGGACCGTATACAAGTGTTACTTACTCGGATAGTGGTACATTTGATGCCATAATTGATCGAGCGAAGCGAGATCTCCAAATTAACTTGGGCAAATCGGCGTTGTATGTATGTATGTATATTTGTTTGTCCGAGGATAACTTACGAAGCGTTGATCCGATCAACGTGAAATTTGGTATATAGGTAGTGATGGCACAATCCTGGTGTGATTGAATGAGCTAAAAATGTGGGAGGGATTGCGGAGATGTCAGGGTTCAAGAAGTAAAAAAAAAAACTAAAATCTGACTATCCTACGTGACGTGGCACGTCTAATGAAAGGTCTTCATCGGTACATTTTGACTCTGTTTTTATTTTTAGTTTAAACTTGTAGTTTTTAAAGTTTCTAGCCATAACAAAAACGGAACTTTGACAAAATTCACAGGGTACACCAGTGACCACACAGTGCTGAAATTTGGTAGTGCTGAAATTTGGTATGCGTTTAGCTTTAGTGACACAAATATAGGGAAAAGTCTGAAATCCAGAATAACTGCAATTTCTACTCAAAAAAGAGTAACCAATAAACATGAACTCCGTCAAGATAGATGTTTATGCATTTCGTGGCATTATTTTGATGTGAAAGATTACAATATTGTGACTCGCGAGATCTCAGTTCGGGGCGAACCACTAGTGATTTAACATTTCATAAAACTGTTAGCTGACGACATTCCCTAATTAACAAGTTCAGAAAATTGGTGAATTCTCTGGCCTTTAGGCACATCGTGCATGACATTGATTTAATTCAAATAATCATTTCATGATCTTAGGGCCTAAGCAAGATTTAGGTCATCCAAGGGATATACGAGCGCCTACAGATAATGCTGGCGGGAGGTACGACTCCCAGGCTGCCGGAGGCATAGTGTGTAGGAGCTTTGTTTTTGTGTACTTAAACATTAATTAAGCATTTTTCGCACATTATCAGGAATTTTCACGCAAAAGCACCGAGAAATCTTCTCCTAACAACATAGATGAACTGTTTTATTGTACTGCATAGTGAGTATAATAGTTTAACTTGCTAATAACCGTGCCGCAGTCTAACAAGATTCGCGACCAACTTCGGCGGTGAAAATATCGTCGAATGTCCTCCCGCGCTGCTCCACCACAGCTGAGTGTGGAGCTGAGGGGCGCGCGGGCTGAGCTTGGAGTCGAGATCTGTTTACACTGTGCTTGTTTACTACACGCTACTTGATTATTGTAAATAATGCACTTGATTTTCTGTCCAAGTGTAAATACATTGTTTTTTTATGAATGAGAGGGGAGTGCGTTCAGGGTTGCCTGTAGTGAAAATCATATTTTTTTAAGTAATGTTTACAAAGCTTGAATCCAAATTATGTAATTATCTTTATTTTAAAACTTAACGACTAGTAGCTATTTATGTTTCATTCCAGTATTATATTGCTTTGCGCATAGTTTTGTAAGTATTTTTATATTGAATCTTATCAAATGATTAGATTGATTAGGCACATTTATTGTAGCTAGCATTGTATAGCTCAAAGTTATCCTTCCATAGATCTGCTATCCGAGCTTCGTGTTCGAAATGTTAACTCTTACTTGTTACTGTAATCTCTCTAATTTTATATTATTATCACTATTTATTGTGATGTTTGTCTATCCAATTATCCACCATACTCTGTTTCATTATCGGTTAATTCTAAGCAAAACTGTACACTTTTAAAAAGTACAGAAACATAAAATATTGATCAAACCTTATTTGCAAGGGATGAGACGGCTGGTCCGATTTTGATGTAACTTTCCGTGATCGCCCTATTGGTGTGTGGCCAGCTAGTTTTGTATTAGTTGATTATTTTAATGTTATTGTTGTAATATAAGTATGGCTAAAGTTGTTTGTAATATTTATTGTAAAGTGACAATATGGATGTGTAATGCCGAATAGATAATTTTCTACTAGCTAGTCAAACATTTAGTTATATATATTTTTTAAACATCTAAGATCATAGACATTAGAATAAGTTAACATTGTGTTAATCAAGTTTTTTATGGAGTGTAATATAGATCACTTGCAATTTAATTATGGTTTTATTTATTCCTTGCAATCTCAAGACACAATAGGTAAGCTGAATATCAAAAAGATGAGTTTCTAGTTGTTACGACTCCTATTTAAAGCTACTTATGTATGGAATAAAAGTAAGTATTCAAACATATCACAAACTTTATAATTAAGATCACAGTGTCAGAACTTAGTTCATAATCGCACACTCTTGAGTACAACCATCTTCAAGGTTGATCTCGCAGTCAGCAGCGCATAGTGCCGGCTATGAGGGCAATCCAGCCAGGCGAGTTCATGCCTTCACAGCTTCCTTGTCACCATCCTCCTTCACCTTTTCCTCAGATTCAGCTTTAAATTTTTCCTGAAAAAATACCCTTTAACTTCTTTATATTTTACGGGAGATGGATAGACAAACATAGGTAGGTATATAGGTAAATACAACTTGAATATTAAAATTTTAAGAATTTGAGCAGCTGAATTCTTTAGTTGCTAATTTCTTTATATTTTATGGGAGATGGATAGACAAACATAGGTAGGTAGATATATAAATACAACTTCACAATTAAAATTTTAGGAAAGTAGTGCTAGGACTTTCATTTTTTTTTCATGTGTAGATAGATATACATAAAAAAAGCCTACATGTGAAATGGCAACTTGCGCAACCTTATAGTTTTTGAGATATTAATTTTAGAAAATCCGTGATCGATTGCGAAATTCGCTCGGAAATCAGTATCCGACCTTTATAAGAATTTGAGCAGCTGAAAGGCAAAAAGTGCTTATTTTGAAAAAAGGTCCTCAATCTGCTATCAAATAAATATTAGTAAACTTACCAAATCATAGATAACTTTAACAACAAGGGAACAACTGGGGCATGTAGCTACTTCTTCTCCAGACATCAATTCCTCCTGGAAACAACGTTTTTATTATTTATCATTTAAGAAATTAGTAAAATATTTCGTTTTTGTTGTCCTAACCTTGCTGATCTGGAATTGGTCTCCGCAGGGGCACGGATAGTAGTACATATCGTCATCTACGTCGTACTCAAAGTCCTCGATCTCTACTTCGTCATGGAATATAGTCATTGCAAATTATTGAGCGTTTTCATAAATTTTTTGTATTAATTAAAACACAAACACTTCCACACTTGCTTGCGGTGCCGTAGATTTTTTACTTTTCAGAAAATGGGAATGGTCCAAGAGAATGGTAACTATGGTAAGTAATTAATTTAAAGAAAGTAAAGACACAAAAATGTTTAGTAGATGGTTTAGAGATAACAAAATGGATATGTACTATTTCTATCGAGATGCTTGGAACAGATGGAGGTAAGCATTATTTATTTATTTAGGACGCACATACACATTGTGCGGCACAACTGTAGAAATTTATTAGTTATATCTAAAAAATAAATTATCTTTGAACCATACCTAAGAAAATAAAATAAAACTTCTTTCTTGCAACACCAACACGATTAAGTCATAAATCACGGTACGTCAAATGTCACGTTCACTCACACACGTCATTTGACATTTTGTCATCGCATTCTTTCTTCGTTTCATTCATTTCATTTTTGTGATGATGAGGATGGGATGATCGCGGTGGTCTCGTTGCAATAGATTTTCTAAATAAGCCAAAGAAAAGTGGTTCAGTGAGCGAGTGAAGTGTACGTGCAGTTCAAATATTTAATAAAATACTGTCCAAGCAACCGTCAACATGTTCAGCTGGCTAAAGAAAGAAGGTGAAAAAACAGAAAGTATTGAAAATGTCGTGGAAGGGCTCAAAAGAATTTACAGGACGAAACTATTGCCGCTCGAGCAGCACTACCAGTTCCACGACTTCCACTCGCCACAGCTCGAAGAGCCGGATTTCGATGCCAAACCTATGATCTTGCTGGTTGGGCAGTATTCTACCGGTAAAACCACCTTTATCAAATATCTGCTCGAGCGGGACTTTCCGGGTATCCGCATCGGGCCTGAGCCGACTACAGATAGATTTATCGCGGTCATGTTCGACGAGAAAGAGGGCGTTATTCCCGGTAACGCGCTCGTCGTTGACCCGAAAAAACAGTTCCGACCGCTCAGCAAGTTCGGAAACGCCTTTCTGAACAGATTCCAGTGCTCCACCGTGGCGTCGCCGGTCCTGCGCGGCATCTCCATCGTGGACACGCCCGGCATCCTCTCCGGCGAGAAGCAGCGCGTCGACCGTGGCTACGACTTCACCGGAGTGCTGGAGTGGTTCGCGGAGCGCGTGGACAGAATCATACTCTTGTTCGATGCTCACAAGCTCGATATCTCGGACGAGTTCCGGCGCAGTATCGAAGCGCTTAGGGGTCACGACGACAAAATACGTATAGTTTTGAATAAAGCAGACATGATCGACCACCAGCAGCTCATGAGGGTATACGGCGCCCTCATGTGGTCTCTGGGTAAAGTGCTGCAGACTCCTGAGGTGGCTAGGGTTTATATCGGATCCTTCTGGGACCAGCCCCTCAGATATGACGTCAATAGACGACTATTCGAAGATGAAGAGCAGGATCTCTTCAGAGATATGCAATCTCTACCCAGAAATGCTGCCCTTCGCAAGTTAAATGACTTGATCAAGAGGGCGAGGCTTGCCAAGGTTCATGCTTACATCGTCAGTGAATTAAGGAAAGAAATGCCCTCCATGTTTGGTAAAGATGGTAAAAAGAAGGAATTAATAAAGAACCTCGGTCAGGTTTACGACAGGATCCAAAGAGAAATGCAGATATCGCCTGGTGACTTCCCAGATATCAAGAAAATGCAAGAAATCTTAGCAAATCATGACTTCACGAAGTTCCACCCTCTAAAGCCCAAGTTGTTAGAAGTTGTGGACCAGATGCTGGCAACAGATATCTCCAAGCTGATGGATATGATCCCCCAGGAAGATGTTAACATTGTCAGTGAGCCGCTAATAAAGGGTAAGTACTTTTTATCTACAAATTGAATCTAACAAGAATCCTATAGGACTTAGAATATTGAAGTGATGATTTCAAGAATACTTTAAATGAAAGCCTGCTCTACCTACATGCTAGTGTCACATGATATAATTCATTTGCCAGTGAAGGAGTTACACAATATTATCAAGTGATATCTGATACCCAATTGTTGAAATAATTTTGCACAATTTCATTTTAGTAACATCATACACTCCTACAATCCATGTTATCATTTTATGATAAGTGCTTTAGTAAATATTGCTAGTCCTTAAAAATGAGGAATGCTATTTAACATATCTCAAGGTCACACTAGAAACATTAGATATGTCTAGCTAGGGCATCTAATCTCGCATGTTATTTGTGATCTCGGTATTTGGTATCGGTATCCCGATCCCGCGGGACCTCTGACTTTGCTCTGCTGCAAGTGTTAGATGAACTGCCTACTAAGTGTTGTGTATTTATATGGTAAAATAAAAATCATAAGGTATGCATTTAGTACTTTTAATTAGAATAATTACTTACTATTTAAGAAATTACAATATAATTATAAATAATCAACATTCAGTTCAGTTTACTACTGTTATATTCTACAACTGTTTATGTTTTTGAAAAGGTTTACGAAGGAAACATAAAATGTCTAATGTCTCGACTGCTTCGAATCTGCGACGCTAGATAGCCTGCAGCAGAGAAAGTTCTTTCAGCTTCCACACTAGTAGGTGGAATAGATTTAGGGCATTATATGCAAATGACGAATACTTGCCCATCGAACCCCCCGATTCAAACAGAGTTTGTATGCAACTCGCTAATCCCGTAAATCCCGCGGATCCCGCACAGGTAATCCCGCTCCTTGCGAGACTGAAAAATGATGCGGGATCTCGGTATTTCGAGATCTCGGAATACCGAGATTAGATGTCCTAGATATGTCGAAGTAAGCACTTGCACAAGTTAAGAAGTGAGCATGGGATTGGGACATCTCATTGTCCATTCGACAAAACGAGATAAACATTGCATCCAACTAATTTCCTGCCAATAGGAACCTCTATTTTATTTCAAATTCAGCATTCAAAGGTTAATTTTACTTGGAAAGTCCACTTTAAGTGGTTCAGTTCGGCTACACCTAAAGACGTCTCGCCGGCAGTGGCGACCTGCAGCGTTCAGCTTATCTCTAGATATTGACCTGAATCACCATCCTTATCAAGCTGATAACGCACAACTAGCAGTTACTATAAGCTGTTATACAATCACGAACGATACCTAATTAGAGTTTAATTATGATGCCTGACTTCATTGCTTCTGCAAACTTCCATAAGTTAGAAATGATCACACCTGCATAAACCATGCTACATTAAATAAATTCATATACCTAGGTATGTAAATGTCGATAGAACACAAAATATCCTAAGACCTCACAGAGCTGACGTCATTAGATATTTCGCATGATGCCTGGTACCAAAGTAGGGTTTTTTAATAATAAATATTTGAGCCGTTGTCATCGCATAACAAGATTTGAACAAGAATTCTACTAAAGCCCACAATCCTAAGAAACAGAATAAATTTCGCAAAATTTTCGGGAAAAATTGCGCTGTTATACTTATGTGTGTATAGAATATAATTGATCGAGCGAAGTGAGATCTCTAAATCAACTTAAGCAAAGCTGCGTTGTATGTGTGTATGTTTGTTTGTCCGAGGATAACTTTCGAAGCGTTTATCCGATCATCGTGAAATTTAGTATATAGGTAGGTAGTGAGTGATGGCACAATTTTGGTGTGACTAAAGGAGTTAAAAATGTGTGTGGTTTGTTGAGGTAATGGGTTTCAAGAGGGGTAGAAAAAACAAAATGGGACTATCCGGTCAAATGGCATGTTTAATAAAAAGTCTTTGTGAGTACATTTCGACCCCGTTTTAAGGGTTCCGTACCCAAAGGGTAAAACGGGACCCTATTACTAAGACTCCGCTGTCTGTCTGTCTGTCTGTCCGTTTGTCTGCCTATCCGTCTATCACCAGGCTGTATCTCATGAACCGTGATAGACAGTTGAAATTTTTACAGATGATGTATTTCTGTTGCCGCTATAACAACAAATACATGCTAAAACAGAATAAAATAAATATTTAAGGGGGGCTCTCATACAACAAATGATTTTTTTGTTCGTCTTTGCTCGATATTGATAACGGCAACAGGTAAACGCTTGAAATATTCACAGAATATTGAGTTATATTATTCACTTTAAAAATAAATAATTAATCATTATTATAAATACGCGATTTATCACATACCGTCTTATCAGTGTTTCAACCGACAATGTTTCGGTTCAGTACGATACGAGACGTTATTCGGAGCGGATCGCACTCACCCTGATGAAGGTTCACGATTTGAACCGAAACATTGTCGGTCGAAACACCGATAGACGGTACGTGATAAATCCCGTATTTATAATAATGATTGAAATCAATCATGAAAGTTTTCGAAGTAAAATAAATAATTAAATTAAAATGAAATAGATATTTAAGGGGGGGGGGGGGCTCCCATAATATATAATGATACGGAACCCTTCGTGCGTGAGTCCGACTCGCACTTGGCCGGTTTTTTTTATACCTATACATCAAATAAACTTATTCTGCCAATTAAGTACGTTAATTATTATTTTTAATTTAAACATTGTAGTTTTTAAGTTATTAGCCATAATAAAAAATTATAGTTGACTAAATCGACTGGGTACATCAGTGACCCACTAGGTACACCAGTGACCCCACAGTGCTGAAATTTGGTATGCGTGTAGCTTTAGTGACACACATGTAGGGAAAAGTCTGAAATACAGAAAAACTGCAATTTCTACCCCATAAAAGTATAACCCATTAACATGAACTCTCATTACCTGTAATTTGAATGAAACTGTAGGTCAAGTAATGTGGTTATTATTTCGTGGCACTATTTTGATGTCAAAAAGATTACATATAATATTTTTTTGTTTTTATGGGAGACTCGCGAGATCTCAGTATTTTTTTGTATAATAAAATTAATACGTAACCAACCACCATTTTCCGGCTTGTTAATACTTAATGATTATACAAATGTACCTACCGCGCCGATGTATTGTATGAGCAAGTACTTGCCTAATGTATTATTTTAATATAATTTGGCATACCTACATCAATTTATAATTCGTGTAGATAATGAGTCCATCACAACACCGAGGAAGTAATCAATGCTCATTGTCGGCGAAAGTGTCGAATCAGCTTCTCGAACGCGACTCTACACACGTGATGTCGCCACTGCTAGTTATTCTGCGATGACAAATGTTATTCTAATTCCTAGCACGTTCCGATAAAGAAAGTTTGCTAAGCATTCGCTCATTTTTTGCAAACAACTTAATTCTTATCGTCAGAAGTCTTAAATATAAAATCACAAAGAACGAATCAGTGGTACCTTCCTTACCACAGTAATCACAGATAATTGAAAGAGGCCCAATTCTAGAACCTTACAAGTGTTGAAACTAGTTGAAAGTTTGTAAACCTGAAAAATAAAGGCTTACTAAGTCGAAAACTATGTAGATTCCTAGATGATTGGTGTAAGCCTAGATTTGACGTAACGCGCGAGGCAGGGTTCGACTCGTTGAATGGATTTAGAAAGACAAAGTGTTAAAGGGGGCACCGGAGGGACAATCGCCCATACAACACGCACTACCAAGATCATTTCTAATTGGAGCATATTTCTACCTTAATAAGGTATTATTTTAATTTTAATAGTATTTATCTAGGTTCCCAACCATATATTAGATCAAAATACTTACCTAAAATGAAATAGAAGCGTATCGCATTCTGCATGTTTTTACGTCATAAAAGACCTATTTTCAACCTAATTGTTTCGTATTAAAAACAACAACATCTTACGTATCCTAGTCATGGGAACATAGATTATATCGTCTAGTTACAGAATAACAACACAATGAGAAAAATACAACAAGTTTTCAGTCATCATTTTTGGTATTACGGAACACGGTCAAAATCTAATCAAATTTAGAATCGTTCTATTGCTATCACTGTCGCTCTGTGTGGCTAAACTTCGTCACTAAACAGGGATAGCGATATTCAGGCCGAAGTTTTTGACGTGGCCGAATTGAAGTTGCGCTCAGTGTTCGCCGGCGCGTTAATAGGAAACTAGACTACTTATGATGAATGGCTCGCTACAAATCTTTCGGTAATATATTTGGGTATGCCTAACCGTTGTATTTGTCGTGATATCGGCTAGGTTTTCGTCATTGTAGTTTTGAGCGCGTAAACTCGATGCACGCACGGTGTAGTAGGTACCGCCGCGCCAGGGTCGCCGCCTCACCTCTATTGTTGTCTGAATATGTTCATTTTGGGAATCATGGAAAGCGCGCTAACATTAAGGAATTTAAATTAATTTCTTTCGCATAGTAACATTTGTCCGTGGTGTTGACAAAACACCACGGACGCCTGTAGACGGAAGGCGACGTCGGGCTCGGCCGGGAAAGCGTTGGCGGGATGATTTCGACACCTTCCAAAGAGGAAGTGGGCACCACCGCCTTACCTTTATCTGCCGCCAAATAGCAGTACTTGTGCTGCTGTGTTCCGGTTAGATGGTAATAGTATGTTCCTGTAATTACTGGCACATAGGCATAACAGCTAAGTCCTATAGTATGATAACGTATCCACATAGAGATCAAGACAACATAATAGCTTGTTTTGAATTCTATGTGGATATCCATGGGCTGCAGTAGTCCACTTAACATCTGGAAAAAAAAGGATGGTGGGAGATAGCAACAGATAGGGATGATTGGAGGGACTTGGGGGAGACCTTTGCCCAGCAGTGGGACGAGATAGGTTAGGAAAAAAAAGTAACATTTACTATGCGAAAAGTTTTCGTGCTTAGATCGTTTCATTTATTTTCCACTCAATTCAATTGTAATCAAACCTTGCATAGTTAATATAATGTAAGGTATTAGCTAACGCCAGATACCTATTGTGCGGTCAATGACGACATGATATGAATAGGAAATTCCAAAGATCGATTACTTAGAGATATTTTACGCGACATGAATCGTCAAAATACCAGAATACCAGTGTAGGTAGGTAAGGTAACCTAACAAATTGTTTAGAACGTGTAATCCTCAGGTGTGAAACATTTGTTTAGCCACTTCTTTGAATAGAGGTCAGACGGGATCTGACCCTCATTGTTCTGAGCACGAGCGGTTTCCTGAGCCTACTCATCTCATCTGACAAATGCTTGATTCATGCTTTTAAATGGCACCTACCTTGCACTCTGCGTTCTGTCTCAATTATAGTTGCAACTACCTATATACCGGAAATTATGAAACCTTATAGGAAATCCATCGTTTCAGTATACAGTTTTTCTGTCTTCCTCTTGTTGGTTCTGATGAGTCTCTGGTCATCAGCGCATTCTTTTCTACACCAAGTTGTAACATTGCCTTCATCAGAGATTAGAGAGCAGTTAGTACGCGTGACTCACTGATAAAATAGGCCGCACCTGTGTGTTTACGACCTTGACGTAAGTACTTATTGTTATCTAGGCTCTATGGTTTTATTCCCATTGCAATAATATAAGTTACTGCAAATGAAACTGAAACCATATAAAACGGCGTAAAAGCGGTTAATGGTGGATGATGCTTCAATTATCCCCAAATTCTTGACTGACTCCGGTCGTCGCGTCGGCGTGTCCTATGACGTCTAGGTACCTATATAAATACCTTTCAACATTCGATATCTAAATTTATGACTCTTCAATATAATAATAAGTCTTTTAAAACTTCTTGGTTAATGTTCTTAATTGTGAACTCTTAAAAGGAATATAAGATTTCACATAGTAGATATAGATAACATGATAATATTAAAAGCTAGAATCTCTTATAGCATGCAAAAACTTTCTTCTGTACCCCAAAAAAAGAGGAACCAATTAACATGAACTCCCGTTACCTGAAATTTGAATGAAACTGTAGGTCAAGTTAGTTGTATTTTATTGATCGAGCGAAGCGAGAACTCTAAATCAACTTGGGCAAATCGGCGTTGTATGTATACTGTATGTATGTTTGTCCGAGGATAACTTTCGATGGCACAATTTTGTGTCGAGGTAGTGATGGCACAATTTTGGTGTGACTAAATGAGCTAAAAATGTGGGGGGGTTGTTGAGATATTGGGGTTCAAGAGGGGTAAAAAAAATTATAATGAGGCTAACTGGTCAAATGGGCCGTCAAATGAAAGGTATTCATTAGTACATTTAGACTCTGTTTTTATTTTTCGTAAATTCTTTATAGGTAGTTTTTGTTTGTTTTTGTAGTTATTATTATTAGCCATAATAAAAATTAAACTTTGACAAAATTCACAGGGTACACCAGTGACCCCACAGTGCTGTAATTTAGTATGCGTGTAGCTTAAGTGACACAAGTATAGGTAAAAGTCTGAAATCCAGAATAACTGCAATTTGTAACCCAAAAAAAGAGGAACCACATCACATGAACTCTCGTTACCTGTAATTTGAATGAAACTGTAGGTCAAGTTACTTGATTATTTATTTCGTGACACTATTTTGATAGTCAAAGATGACAAATAATTTTTTTTTGTTTTAATCGGAGACTCGCGAGATCTCAGTTCAGGGCGAACCACTAGTTATTATTAGTTAATACAAATAATTTGTGTAAATTTACTACGGCTGCAGGGTTTCCGATTTCTACTACACCTATCAACCAATTCAGATTAATCATGGTCGAAAAATACAACTAGGTTTGCCTCTACAATGGAACCGTGATCGCTTCAGTCCAAAGCTATTAGGTAACTTTCCTACTTTTGGCTAACAGTCAACACAAGCAAGGTATATTCATCAAAGAGAAAATCAGTTATTCAAAGTAACTTGATTTATAAAAGAATTGCGTAACTAACCGAAGCGTAGACGTAGATCACTAATTAGCTACCAACTGCTAGATATTCTCTTTGAGACACTAATCAAACTACTCGTAGGTATCTGCTAGTGCTCGTGACTGTTATCCATCTCCATATCGCCAATTATATCACATAGTTTTAAGGTGTTCTTTTTAGTTGTATTGTTTTATGGTGTAAGTACAATAAAGAATTATCTAATCTATTACCACCATTAATTACCATTACCGTCACAGCCGTTCGCGTATATAAGTTAAAAGGACTCGCACAAACTTTATCAGCAGCAGCTAATCAGTACGACAAACCTAGATTTTTGATCGATCGAAGCGAGATCTCTAAATCAACTTGGGCAAATCGGCATTGTATGTACGGGCATGTATGTATGTTTGTTTGTCCGAGGATAACTTTCGAAGCGTTGATGCGATCATCGTGAAACTTGTTACATAGATAGGTAGTGATGGCATAATTTAGGTGTGGCTAAATGAGGGGTGGGGGGTTGCTGAGATACTGGGGTTCAAGAGGGGTAAAAAAAATGCAAATGAGACTATTAGATCAAGTAGGACGTCAAATGAAGGTCTTTATTAGTACATTTAGATTCCTTTTTTGTTTTTAGTAAATACCTTATAGTTTTTGAGTTATTAGCCTTAAGGGGAGACCGGAGGGACAATCGCCCATACAACACGTACTACCAGGATCATTTCTAATTGGATCATATTTCTACCTTAATAAGGTATTATTTTAATTTGAATAGTATTTATCTAGGCTCCCAACCATATATTAGACCAAAATACTTACCTAAAATGAAATAGAAGCGTATCGCATTCTGCATGTTTTTTCGTCATAAAAGACCTGTTTTCAACCTAATTGTTTCGTATTAAAAACAACATCTTACGTATCCTAGTCATGGGAACATAGATTATATTGTCTAGTTACAGAATAACTACACAATGAGAAAAATACAAGTTTTCAGTCATCATTTTCGGTATTACAGAACATGGTCAAAATCTAATCAAATTTAGAATCGTTCTATTGCTATCACTGTCGCTCTGTGTGGCTAAACTTCGTCACTAAACAGGGATAGTGATATTCAGGCCGAAGTTTTTGACGCTACCGAATTGAAGTTGCGCTCGGGGTTCGCCGGCGCGTTAATACTGAACTTTGGCAAAATTCACAGGGTACACCAGTGACCCCACAGTGCTTTAATTTGGTATGCGTGTAGCACAAATATAGTGGTAGTGACATAAATATAGGCAAAAATCTGTCTGAAATCCAGAATAACTGCAATTTTTACCCCAAAAAAGGATAACCAAATTACATGAACTCCCGTTACCTGTAATTTGGATGAAACTGTAGGTCAAGTAATTTGGTAATTCATTTCGTGGCACTATTTTATTGGTCAAAGATTAAGGCCAGCTTGCATAACGATCCCTAAACGTATTTAGCGACTAAACATGTTTAAATTTTACGTATTTGTTTGATTTTACAACTCCTTAAATCCTATTTAGCCACTAAATACGTTTAGGCATCGTTGCGGGAGTCACCCTAAGAATATTTTCTTTTGTGTTTTGGGAGACTCGCGAGAGCTCAGTTCGGGGCGAACCACTAGTGTATTCTCTAAAACAGCTGGACGTTACGTACTTAGGTATTGTAAGTAGGTACTATATCTCTATCAGTATAGTCAGCAATGCGAAGTGGATGACGCAATGTCTTAGAATATTAATGACAAGGCGAGAAAGTGATTCATTGGTAATGTGAATATATTTTACCCGCAACTTGACTTACCGTTTTATATCTTTTATTAACATTTTTGTGGGAGCATTTCTACTACTCTTTCCCGTGATCTCTAAACTGAGAGGTCTAGAGCAGCTAGCACATTGCATTGAACTGATCATCCGTCCAAAGTGATCGATCAGGTTCATTCTCGGCAAGCGCGCTCCTTCTTAGATCACACCATCAGGTCATGCAGTGGTCGAGCCCATGACAATCAACAAAAATATCACTGCAAGATCCCCTTTTCTTCTGCAATTAAATTATACGTTAGTTCATTGTTCTACTGACTCGTGCTCCAATTTCTTTTCACCCGTGCTGCCCGCATGTTTCCCTAAGCAACGTGTTCTAACAACTTGAGCACACAACCACACTGTTGCAACAGTTCGTTCGGCAACAGCAACCAGAACATTTTGGAGCATTTCAGGCGACTTTGCGTCATCGTCTATAATTCGTTTACTCATCAAAGCAAGAATCAGAGTGACCGTTATCGAGTCAGCAATCTGTGCACGTACTCCTTCACATACAGTGATAGCATTCGTTCGATTCTATATTGATTGTTCAATTGTGTTGATTTTAATTTGCTTTTGTTGAGTTAGTAATTTTGTGTAACATGATGACATGAGTCAAATAGTCTTTGGTCACATTCGGATCTTCGGACTTCCGAGTGATTCCCCGTCGTGTCGTGTCGATAAGATCTACGCTATGTAGGTATGATATAAAAACATAGGTTATAAAATAATGATTTTAGTATATCATTACGTAGGTGTTTCATATTTCTCGTGTAGTATATCATTGTGTAAAACCAGAAGTACTTGTAGAGCAATAAAAACACATACATGAAACGTCCGAGTGCGATCACAAAAAGTGGCTCGCAACTTGTAAACTACAGGCGCCGCGCTCCCGGCACGCGCTGCTGGCTGCCTGATCCTGATGACTAGTCGCTCTAATGCGGAAACGCTATTTAGGACGACGACTTGACCACTACTGCGGCTTGTGGTTTACGAGATAACACCTTGGACATAATAAGTACCACGCTTCTCATACTCGACATTATCTTAATAACAACATTGTACTCAGTATAGTACTATTGATAATTGAATTATATAGCATACGATCTTAGATTGTGGGTAAAAGTAAGTTGGTAATGTAAGTAAGTTGGAAGCACCCGTTGTTGACGAAGCTTTTTCAATTCAACAACTGTCATCGAAATATTGGTACAGTGCCTTGATATCTTGATTGCAATAATCAGAAATGCATCGAACAATTACATAGCTTAGTTTCGAAAACAATTGAGTATCAAATGCAATCACTAGAGTTATCGCAAGCGTAGAAGCCATATCGCAGAATATGGGCAGCAGAACAATTATAATTGATAAGTAGGTTTGCGACACCGATCGCGAACGTCAAGACCCCAATCTCCATACAGGGTCTGCACTGCACTGCACGTGCAATTCAATCTACCACTTTCACTGGCTACCGGAAAACAATCAAATTAAAATGTTTCCTGTTACTGTGAGAGCCAATTTGGTTACCTAAAATAAAAACGGAGCAACAAAAACGACATTAATGTTGTAAAGTTAAGTTTCTAAGGACAACTTAATGTCCTTATTATTTCTAGGACTTCGGAAAAGTCATTGGACGGATTTCCTGTCCGAAGTCATTAGTCAATTTCGGTGTAATGATCGTTATTGGTTGTATAATCGGACTCGAGGAAATTACTCTGAAAAACCCATGATGCTTTCTTTCTCCGTTTAAAAGTGGATCAGTCAGTTCGTTCCTCGCGTGTATATATCTACTAAATTAATTTAATTAATTCCGCTTTCTTCAGTTGAGTCATTCATAACATAATGTAATGTGCAAAGCATACAGTGATAAAACCACGGAATGTCTGTCTGTATGCTTTTTATGATTATGACGAATCAAAATGTGGGTCGTTTACAGTCCATTGGTCTACTTCGCATGGTTATCGCAATTTGATAGAATATCAATACATATGCAATACATGGAAACTTGTTAAATAAAACTATTTTATCGTTTTAAGTTTTATAGCCGAGGTAGTTTATTGAAAAGGTATTACTATTCGATTACAGAACAATGATAAAAAGATAAACATCTGGCTACTGCATGAAGGCACGAAGGCATCATATTTATTTTAATTGAATAAACAATGTTTTTTTTTATTTACTCTCCGTTTTGTAAGTAAATTCAAGGAAAGGAATACACCCTTTCTTATCCTAAACCTAAACCCTATCTGCATAAGCAGAAATGACTAGATCTCCTAAAGGTAGTCTTTGTGTAGAGAGAGCGTAAGGTGTGTCGAATCCAGTGACATCGGTTGGGCGGGTGTCAAGGCTGGCGATGGTGGCGTGCCTACAAACCGGCGTGCTCGCGCTGCTCTCGCTCGTGTAGGGCGCTCGTCGTGCGCCAACGAGAGCGGAACGAATACTTTCCCCGCCTCCAGCCTGGTACCTCTTACTGTCGCTACCATCCGTTATTACGCCTGATAGCACCACTGGATTATTTTCGGAGAGAAGTTTAGTTTTCAGCTGATTTCAAATTACAACGTTTTTTAGTCTTCTGCTTCTTCTGTATTCTTCAGTGGTCTTGTTTCGAATGGCGGTGGGTACAGCACTGCCTGTTGTCAGATTAGCACGATATAATCAAGTGGATGAGTTGTCTAATTGCCGGGGTTGTTGCCCGCGCGGTGAGTGTGTGAGTACACTGCATGCATGTTCTCATTTACGTTTCTATTAGAGGTCTATAGGTTTGTTTAGCTTCTCACGTTTTTATTTTCAGAAGAGAATATAGATTCTTTTTTTGTTATTTGTGGGGAAACAGGCTTACGGCCCACCTGATGGTATGCGGTCACCGTCGCATATTGACACCGGCAACACCCGGGCCATGGTCGATGCGTTCCCTACCCTGTACAAACATCTACATTTCTCTTGAAGCGTGTCATGTCGTAGTCTAACGGGAAAACCTCAGATGGTAACTTATTCCACAACTTGCAAGTATGGGGTAGAAAAGATCGCGTGAAGCGTGTGTTCCGCGATACCCAATTGTCGATGATATGTGGATGAGCTCTATTACGTTGTCGAGAAGTGCGGTGGTAAAATAACCAATTACCATAACAATGATGATTGGTTTTTATAAAATGTTGTAAGTGGATTATAGATTCTAGATTTACATCCTGTAGGCGTAAAATAATTATAACGCTTATCAATCTTTGCACAACACACACACGAATACCAAAAGTTCACTGAGCATGTTGTTGTAACAACAGCTCAGGAAGTGGCAATTACTGATGAATCTAGATTAGGCACTATTCGTTACATTACAATCATCGTTCCAATTCCAACGTAGCATGATTTGCGTGCGTCCACGTGGAAGTGTCGAAATCGATGCACGATACTTGCAAAACGTGACTTTTTGTTAGTGATCAGTAAAGAATAAAAGTAGGATTTCTTCACAGCTGACCGTTTCACCGCGCTGGTTCCTTGGCCACATCCGTGACGTTATGTGATCCTGCAGGGATCGGCTGTTGGAATGCACATGCACTCATTGTTTGTGCTCCCTAACTGCCTAAGAGGAACTAAATCACCGTATCCTATACCTCTTCATGAAAGCTCTTTTCTCGTTAAAAATGTGTTGATCGGTTTTCAGACTTTCTCACGACGATTGTTGTGGCAACGCTTCACATCGTTATTGATTTGGCTCGCGGAGTCGCAGCTCTGGCTTAGTTATTGTGTTTTGTTCGTCAAGCTATTTTGTTTTTGTTCTAGGACGCAAATTTGTCTAGCCGGCACAGTATGAAGCTTATTATCGATCCAATAACAGCTAATGGTAGCGGTAACCTACTTCGATGGATGATTCGACTGCATCCGTTGTACTAGCATACCCAGCGGGTTCGTTGCGTTTAATTGTGACCGGTCATTGTTCCTGCATCCGCCGTGACATCATGCCCATTGGGTAGGTACCTCCAGTGTCCATTGAGAGGGCATCCAGCATCTATTGTGAGCGCCCCACTTGTCGCTGAATGTGGCTACCTATTGTGTGCGCATCACGATGTCGGCTTGCATTGCATCGGAACTAGATCATTTGTTCTCTTAGCGATTGTACTGCAAGGGAAGTCAGTCGATATCGCCGCTCTTTCTTTATCGTTTATATCGCACTTTCAAGTTCATACGTTAGGTTAGTGCTTGTGACCTTTTGGAATAACAGTCGAAACAAGTCCAAATTGGTGGAAACTAATTTCTTTCGTTCGTATATCATTAAAAAGTAACATACCAATCAACCTAAATTATTCCCATCATTTACAACGCTACCATTTGACCCAGTGACTCACGTGTTGGTTGTCAACGTGTTGGTATCATAAAAGTGTTCGCTCCGTTTGAGGTGTGAAAACGAAACAATTGAAATCGATAGGCTGGCATTTGTATCGTAGACCTCACCTACAGCTAGGTGCCGGCCGCGGCGGCCGTGTCGCGCGCGCCGATGTGTGCACTCGGGCGCACGCGCGCGGGCCTGCAGGCCGAGCAAGTGGCATGCACGACTGGTGCTCGTTTGCAACCGATGTATGTAATGGTGTGCGATACGAATCGTAGTGGGTGGTTTGGTCTAATAGACTCACTTGTTTAATGCTCTGATTGATTGTATGAATGAATGAAACGAGTGGTTTTATTATTATCACTCCTCGTCTTTAATAGCTAGTTTTTACGGAATCAGAGTCTTACTACACGTATATACACAAAAACTAGTCTTAGATTAGGTGTGTACACTCCATATCATACGCAGCTCGATATCCTTCAATCACAGTACGTTGATTTCACACGCAATATGAATAACGGTTATTGACGGGATAATGGCGAGCGAAGGCTTTTGTTAATCGGTATGGGACATGGGTGCAGGCGTCGCATGCGCATGCGCAGACGTGGTTCGAATGGGGACGTGCATCAATGCTGCCATTGTACTCCCACCTTCGCGTCCTGATTCTACCGTTACGGGATATACTTCGAGAAATCATAACGCTGAACTTGTAAATATCTTTCTGAGGTTGACACACCGCACCGCACACAATATTAATACAATTCCGATAACTATAGTTTTGAGTAGGCGCATGTAAGTCAATCAATACAATTCTAATGAAGACTTATCAATCACGTGTTATCATAACTATAACGTGGGTTTAGGTGCCCGTTGATACTCGTAGTATGGTTGCCATACTTCTTAACCGTCAGTACCTACAATTATACATAGGTCACACTAAATGTTTACGGAATTGGCCACTGAAATATACATTTTTCAGCTTAGATAGTAGGTACATAGCTTAGGGAGTAAGTACATATACCCTGTAAGGGCACTACAAGTTAGGTTTACGCCTTTTCAAAAAGTACAACAATTAAATAGAGAATTAAACATGTCTTAAATAATAAACAATATTTAAAAAGTTATTACTACATTTGAAAATGGAACTCTTTAGGCGTAGAATAAAATTTGTTTCATCTGATTGTCAATTGTTTTCACATTTTGGCGTCATTTTAAAAATTGCGTGATTACAATAAAATGGATTTAATTCGGGAAAATTTTCTTTGCATGATTTTTACGATTTTAAGTGTATTTTGACAGCTCAGAAGAGCGTCGTTCGGCTTCAATCTGCTTTTGGCGAAGAAGCACCATGCAAGACGACTATTTATAGCTGGTTTGCAGAATTCAAACGCGGTCGTGTCAATCTCCATGATTAAATTCTCGAAGGTCGCCCGTGCACCGCTGTGAACAACAAAAACATTGATGCTGCGCGCCATATGATCGAAACAGACAGGCATGTGACCAACCATGAGATCTGGACATCTTTGGACATAGACATGTCAAATACAGTCAATCCTACACAAACATTTGGGTGTGAAAAAGCTGTGTTTTCGACAGATCCCACACAATTTGACTGATGCTCAAAAAACGGACCGCATCACTTGGTGCCATGCTACGCTTGCCAGATACAACGAAGGGGCTTCCAATTTGCTGTGGGACATAGTAACAGGTGACGAAACATGGATTTATAGCTATGATCCCATAACGAAGCAGCAATCGAACGTATGGGTCTTTCGAGATGAGCCGAAACCAACCAAAAGGCGCGCGTGAAAAGTGCCTCGAAGCGGGTGATTCTTGTTTTAATAAAACTGGACACGTTTCTACTGTTGCTTTAGAAAATCGTCGTACCGTGAATAGTGACTGGTACACGACCATTTGTTTACCGGATATTATTGACAAACCCCGTGAAAATAACGGTAAACGCCGTATCATCTTCCACCACGACAATGCAAGTTCCCACACGGCCAGACAGACAAATAAGTTTTTGAAGGCGAAAAAAGTACAACTTATGAAGTTATGAGTTATCCATCAAACAGTCCTGACCTGGCACCGTGTGACTTTACGCGATCAACGGTTTTTATTACCAGAAGAGTCTGTCGAAGAGTATGAAAAACATGTACCTATCTGACGTCACCACGGAGGAGTGGCACAAATGTTTTCAAAATTGGTTCAAAAAGTGCATTGACGCAAAGGGAGAATATTTTGAGAAACAATAAATTCATTTTTGACCATTAATAATATATTAGGGTTCCGTACCCTAAGGCTAAAACGGCTCCCTATTACTGAGGCTACGCTGTCTGTCTGTCTGTCTGTCACCAGGCTGTATCTCATGAACCGTGATAGTTAGACAGTTGAAATTTTCACAGATGTTGTATTTCTGTTGCTGCTATAACAACAAATACTAAAACATAATAAAATAAATATTTAAGGGGGGCTCCCATACAACAAACGTGATTTTTCTGCTCGTTTTAGCTCGATATTGATAACGGCAACAGGTAGACGCTTGAAATATTCACAGAATATTAAGTTATATATTCACTTTAAAAACAAATAATTAAATTAAAATAAAACAAATGTTTAAGGGGGGCTCCCATACAACAAACGTGATTTTTTTGCCGTTTTAAAACATAAAAGGACAAGAATGCCAAAAGTCAAAGATTACAGGTTAATCAAAAAATACAGGAAATCTCACGCAACTTCCATCATAATTACAAGGTCGAGTCATGCCAAAATGGCGTCAGCTCAACATGTGCCAAGTAGGTAGGCTAGAACCTAGCTACTTAACGCTGGTATTCAGCTGAACCCAGATAGTGTCGTCACGGACGTCAGAAGCTTGCACTGCTCTCGGGGATTGAGTGACGGTAGGTATGTGTAGCACCTACCTACCCATGTAAATAATTTGTATTGTTTGTTAGGCGTGTGGGTGTGGTACCATATAATATATTATATACATAACACATATATAATACCTTATACAAAATATATAACATTATAACAGTATGTAATACTAAAAATATTTAAATAAATACATACATAGATAGCCTAGTATTTTACGTATATACAAAGAAACATATTTATAATCCTAACTGTAATTCTGAATATAATATACAATAGAACAAAAATATACCACATCATAATCTGACGAAAAAATTATAAATGAGGAGGTCATGTCGTTTAAATGAAACAATACGAATGCCTGAGATGTGGGTTCGAGTCCCGCTGGATGGCAACTTTAAAGACGCATTTGTATTATATCCCTCCATAAGTAGTAAAAAATTATATTATACATTATATATTATCACATACGAAATTATAATTAATCTATGATAAAATAAAAAAAAACATTAAAAATAACTTAAAAAATATGATTTGGTAGTAGTAGTACCTTTATATAATTGAGGCGTTATTATTCGTGCCTTCACGTCTTCTCTGTTCATCGAGAAGAAATCGTTTTAGCTTAGATCTAAAACCAAACGTACTGTTTACAGCCACTAAGTGCTGGATGTTATTCCAGCACTTAGTGGCTGCGTATCGGAAACTACCTCGGAATGCAGCAGATTTATGACGCGGCTTTGCCAGCTGCACAGCGCACTGTCTTCCCGTGCCCATTCGTTGGTTCATAATCGACTTGATCTTGGCATGTAGGTATGCAGGCAATTTTTTGTGGATAACGCTAAAGAGGATACACGCTAAATGTAACTTCTGACAGGACTTCATATTTAAAACAAAGTGATTATTTAAGAAAGGAGTAACGTGACCTCTTAGCGGAATCTTGAAAGAAAACCTAGCACAGGCGTTTTGTACCCTTTGGACAAGCTTCTGTGTTCAAGCTAGGAGTCTTGGACCGAACACTGTTTCAGCGTAGTTCAGTTTTGAAAGGACCAACGACTCCACTATAGTGTGACCATTAGTGCCGTGCACTCCCTGAGGTATGCGCGCGGCGAGACGGGGGGGAGAATCGGCTGCTGCGCTCTGTCAGTTCGCCGTCAACGCTCGTGGCGGCAGGTAGTGTTATTTGTATCGGACTGTCTATGTCAGACGCACATGACATAGACAGTCCGATATTTGTATATTATGTCATGTGCGTCTGACATAGACAGTCCGATACAAATAACACTACCTGCCGCCACGAGCGTTGACTGAATTAGAATCTAGCCTTTCTATATTGTGAGAACTTCCACAGATCATAAACTTAGTCTTTGATGAGTTCAATATTAGGCTATTATTCTCTGACCACGCTGCAATCCTATTAAGGTCTTCAGTTACAAGTGCAGTGGCTTTGTCTAAATCTGCTAGTTTAAACGAGTAGTATACCTGGACGTCGTCCGCGTATATTTGGTATTTGCAACTCTTGCTTGATACAGCTGACTAGGTCGGCGCAATATAGGCTAAAGAGAGTTGGTCCCAGAATGGTACGAAACCCAGAACAATAGTACGGAACCCTTCGTGCGCGAGTCTGACTCGCACTTGGCCGGTTTTTTGTTATTTACTATTGATTCTGGAAACTTTAGTGTGCACCTTGTATAATGTGTAACATAGTTTGTAGAGCTGACGACAGATATATTTTTCAAACTTTCGCGATCACTGTACATTAATTACTGATTAAAGTGGGTATTTATCTCGTATGGAACTTTTTTTTCATAGGTAGGTTGAGACTTTCTTCGAAACTTACATTTAGGCTATGCATATATACATTACTCATATGTTAGGTATTTATTGTAAGAATAACTGATATCTATCATTGCAAGTCATAAATAAATGTTAAGTTAACCCTCACTATAAAGGTTGTTGTATCACAGTTGTGTTAAGGATCTGATTGTAGTTGCGGAAGCTATTACAATCAACTAATTTATATTTATTGTGATCTGATCACTGGCTAGTGGCCATGCAATTCATACGCAACGCAATCTAACTCACTTCAACTCTAGCCTAAGTAGCTGCTGCTACAGACCTTTATCGCGATCGATAATGCATTGGCTGTTACTCGCATGCTCAAAAAACCGTGCTACTCACTTAGTGATGTACCAATGAGGATACAAGACGAATGTATCGATATCAATTATCACCTACCTACTACGGGTAACGAAATAGGTACTTCAGGTTATATTTGTGGTGGTCGAAATAAAAAGCTTTTCTTTTCTTTCTTTCTTAACATAATCATAGGTACTTACTTAAAAAAATATTATATTACTGGAATATTATATACTGAATTATTATTTGAGGGGCACACTAAAAGTTTCCGGAAACAATAATAAAAAAATACTAATAATGGTCAAAAATTAATTTATTGTTTCTCAAAATATTCTCCCTTTGCGTCAATGCACTTTTTCATAAGATTGAACAAATTTTGAAAACATTTGTGCCACTCCTCCGGTGGTGACGTCAGATACATGTTATTCATACTCTTCGACAGCCTCTTCTGGCGATGAAAACCGTTGATCGGGTAATTGGTTCTTAATTTTTGGGAACAGAAAAAAGTCACACGGTGCCAGGTCATGACTCTGTATGCTGGATGACTCATAAGTTGTACGTTTTTTTAATTTTTTTAAGTCTTGCGCCTTGGGGAAACTGAAAACAGAAGTTATTATATTATTTCACACCATAGGTCTAAAATACATTCAGAAAATCATCAATAAAACAACAAGGAATTAACGCCCTAAAACTTATACACCTTTTAATAGAGGGTAACTAATTAAAGCTATCGATAACATTCATCAGTATATTGGGGTCACATCCCTAATTGAGTGGCTTAAGTTGAGGTTTAAGAGAAACGCGACCTTAAAGAGTATGATTCACAGTCTATTTTGTTTGACGATTTTGCATTTTAAACAAAACTAACAAAAATCAATAAAATAATACTTACCGGTGATAGGATATGCCCCCTTTTGTTAAATTTTTGGTTCGGCTATACTATTTACACTCCAAAACGGCACAATATGGCATTTTTATATTTTTTTGATTGATTGAAGTACGTTTACCCTACAGTAATTGAAACACGACTGAAGTGAGCGAAGCTTGTAGTGCGCGTAACTCCGCGTACTTGGTGTTACGCGGGCTCCGCCTACTTACGACTTTTATTGTTTTTTGTGCTCAATCCTGGTGTGACTAATTGAGCTACAAATGTTGGGGCGTTATTGAGATATTGGGATTCAAGAAGGGTCAAAATGAGACTTTTAGGTCAAATGGGACGTTTAATGAAAGGTCTTCATTAGTACGTTTCGACCCCGTTGGTAATTTTAGTACCTATAGTCCTTCGTTATTCTTTATTGCACACAAGAAAATACACACATCAAATAAATCTAAGCAACACCTATAAATTTTGAATATTTTTAATTTTATAGGTTTATTTTAAATTATTTCTTTTCTTTTTAAATTAAATGATATTTTTATGTATTTGTTTATTAAACTCCAATATAAAAAAAAATGTTTATCCTTACTAATATTATAAATGCAAAAGTGACTCTTGTCTGTCTGTCGCGCTTTCACACAAAACTTCTAACCTGATTTAAATGAAATTTAACACACAGAGTCTAGAGCCTGAGAAAGGACATAGGTTATTTTTTTAATGCGAAAAAAGGGTTGTTAGGGGATGAAAAGTTGTAAAGAAGTATCGTCGTTTTTAGAGCTAGAAGGTTGAAACTTATTTTTAGGCTGTTGATTCGATATACTTAAATAAATATGACATTCAAAAATTGCAAAAGTTGGGGGATGGGGGTGAAAAGGGGTACAATAACAATAGGGAATAGGGGATGAAAGTTTGTATGGAAATATGTAAGGTTTATGTGAATGTTTTATAAGTATGCGACAAGAGACAAAATATTAGAGCTATTCTGATGTAACATTTACGGTGTCATTATAAAATGTAAAACTGAAGTTAACGCGAGTAAGAAACTTGCCAAGCACCGCGCCGTACACAATGAGCGCTGTGCAGCGTATAAATAATTTAATAAGCTCTTTGCAGTGAAACACTCCAAATAGTATTTATACGTATGTGTCTTATTTGTAAAATAATTAGCCTAAATAATTAAAAATGCTACCCAAAGACACTATTCCACGCGTACGAAGTCGCGTGCATAGCTAGTTTACAAATGAAAGTTTGTTGTGAATCTGGGTACAAATTTGTATTATATAATGATGGTAAAAATAAACAAAAATATGACTTCTGCGTTAAATTATAACCTTCTTCTGGGCATTTAAATTAAATCTAATACAGCGTGTTTCCTCCTCGGTTGTTTAAAACTTGTCGGCAACGATTCTGCATGGAGTTAATTAGGTTATTGATTTGGGCAATTGGTTCCAGTGGACCTGGAGCAGGTTACCCCATCAAGATCTTTCAGGACCCTTCTCTGGAGCATATCCCACACATGCTCAATGAGATTCAAGTCAGGCGATTGTGCTGGCCATGGCAAAACGCGTATATTTTTGCCCAGTAGTCATTCTTGAGTCCGTGTGCAGACGGGCATTGTCGTGCATCAATGTAAACTCAGGTCCCCAATGTTTGTGACAATGGACGCACATTGGTAGCTAGCACATGTTCCACATAATTTTCAGCATTCGGGTTTCCATTTATAAAAACGAGATCGTTTTAGCGGTTTTTAGCTATTCCAGCCCAAACCATTACTGTCGAACCGGTGTATGGGTGGACTTCCTGGACACATCTTAGACGTTCAACATTTCCTGGGCGAAGATACGAGTATACCCTCATTCTTCTAGTATTAGGTTTGAACCCGAATTGAGATTCGTCGCAGAATAAAGTTTGGTCCCATCATGCGGCCATAGCACGCGTGGTCTGCACCATTGAATACGACGAGCTCGATTTCCGTGACGGATCTGTGGCATCTGATTGGACGACGTGCACGTAGACCATACTCTCGCAGTCTGTTTCGCACAGTTTGGGGATAACCAGCGGGACCCTCAGCATTCTGTAGCCTTCATGCGATCTCTTGGGCAGTCAGCTTTGGTTCACGTCTACATGTTACCTGAATGTATCGGTCCTGACGACGAGTGGTACTACGCCCTCGGCCTGGGTGCTGTTCAGACGGTTAACCTGTGTCACAATAACGCCTCCAGAGTCGGCAAATTACGCTTCGATGAACACCGAAATGCCGGTCAACATAGGTTATTTTTCCAGTCCACCAGATGTTAAGTGGCTAATGCAGCCCATGGATATCTGTTGCTTGTTTTGAGTTCTATGTGGATGTGACAACATAATAATGTTGTCTTGATCTCTATGTGGATACGTTGCCATACTATAGGACTTAGCTGGTATGCCTATGTGCCAGTAATTACAGGAACATACCATTACCATCTAACCGGAACAGAGCAGTACAAGTACTTGACTGTTTTCAATTTCTAGCATCCCTACAGCTCTTTGCATCTCTTCCGTGGTGAGATGACGAGAATCCATTACACAGTAAAAACTTGTGAACTATTTATTCGCGACACACAACCAATGATTACTGCGGTTACTAATTTTTTTTCGTTGAATAAGAAATAAAACCGCATCTATGAAATGCCGTGGAAATGGACAAAAGAACGTTTTTTATTGTTTAAAAATATAATTTACTAATAAAAACTGCCAATATTTATTTATTTATCAAAGAGGTTGACTATTCAAAGGTTTGATATTCCATGGAAGTTTAAAACGAAGTAAAAAAAATAATACTAAAAAAGTTGTGTTGCTTAGACTTTTTTGATGTGGTGTACATTTAAAAATACAGAAATAGAGGTCATGTACAAAGGCGAGCTTAACCCTAAGAAGAGTTTTCTTCCAGCAAACCTTTGAGGCTACAGAGAGAGATGATTTTAAAAGTAGGTGAGTGTACAAAAACAAATAAATATATACCAAAAACTAATACGAACTATGCATAAAGTATGATATAATATTATAATCAATTAATTATATGCAATAATAATGTATACCTATATTAATAGTTATAAAACTACAGAGAAAGATAGTGCTTGCTTTATTAACTTTCCGGTTGAAAATGTTGAGTGATGGCCTAGCGCGAACTTCATGACGAAGGGCATTCAAAAATTTTACTGCATAACTGGTGAAGGAGCCACCATAGCGGCTAGAAGTGTGTTGAAAGATGTTTTGAGGAGGTCCTTGTAGTTTTTGAGTTATTAGCAGTTATTAGCCATAATAAAACTGAACTTTGACGAAATTCACAGCGTACACCAGTGACCCCACAGTGCTGAAATTTGGTATTCGTGTAGCTTTAGTGACACAAATATAGGAAAGAGTTTGAAATTCAGAATAATTGCAAATTCTACCCCAAAAAGATTACATGAACTCCCGTAACTCCCGTAATTTGAATGAAATTGGTCAAGTTACATGGTTTGGAATTTTGTGGAACTATTTATTTTATTAGTCAAAGATTAAGGCAGGCTTGCACAACGACCCCTAAACATATTTAGAGACTAAACATGTTTAAATTTGACGTCTTTGTATGATTTGACACCTTAAATCATATTTAGCCACTAAATACGTTTAGGCATCGTTGCGCAAGTCGCCCTATGAATTATATTTTTTATTATTTTGGGAGCTTCGGAGCGAACTACTAGTGCTAGTAGTAGTAATGTCTAACTTTCAATTGTATCTAAGCCCTCAGAGTATCAATAGACTTGAATCAGCTGTTTGGCCTCTCCTCCCTCATGAATGGTAAAAGATGAGGTGCAACTCCTTATTAATCCTACTCTCTCAAGCTCGGTTGGGTGTTCGACCAATGAACCTGTTTATCATTAAATTGTATTTGGTGCTAGTACTTACTATGCAAATAAATGTGAAAATTAGTGAAATACAAACAAGTAAACGTCCTTCAAGGTCGAAGGTCGTGATTGCAATAATATTTGACCAGCATCGGTCAGCCGGCAAGGTCGACTATCGTGTGGGCGCGACGGACGCACATCCTCCTTACGGCGAGGATACAGGTATCCTGCCGACTCCTGGGGAACACCTTGAGATGCTCGTCACATTCGCCACGCCACGCCACGCGACACTGAAAGAACATGGGCTCGTTTCGGTTCGTGGCGTTTCGATTCTACGAATCCTTTTATAGGTGGTCTGATTTTGTACAAGCTTTTATCTTGAAAGAATCTTTGAAAGAAAGAAAGAAAGAAAAATATTTATTTTGTGTCCATTTTTACACTCTACGAATACAACAATTATACTTATAATTTTTTTTATCTTTAACAGATTGAGCTGAAATTTGGTATACACGCTTATTTTGGATGACAATGCATGCTTAGCTCTGTGACGTCATTCTAATTCCAATATCATCCAAGATGGCGGACTAGTTATTTTTCAGCACTACCACAGTATGGGTATCAAATGAAAGGGCTTGCTAAGGAGAACACGAAAACTAATACAACGTCACATTAAATCCAAAATATGGGGGACCATCCAAGATGTATACTATAAATCCAATATGGCGGAACCTCCAAGATGGTGGAGGATGTTTTCTGGTTTTCTGAAGTCATTAACAGTTGAACTTAAACAAAAGTATGAAGTCGACCAAGGACTTCATACTTCGACGTTAAGCTACACGAATACCATATTACAGCACTGTGGGGTTACTGGTGTACCCTGTAAATTTTGTCAAAGTTAATTATAGCTAATAACGGCTAATAACTCAAAAACTATAAAGAATTTACGAAAAATAAAAACGGAGTAGAAATAGAAATATATTTATTGTGACCATAAATGTTATATACATCTAAATATACTAATATACATTTCATTTGACGTCCCATTTGTCCAGTTAGCCTCATTTTCATTTTTTTTACCCCTCTTGAACCCCCAATATCTCAACAACCCCCCAACATTTTTAGCTCATTTAGTCACACCAAAATTGTGCCATCACTACCTACTACATCACTACCTATATTAAATTTCACGATGATCGGATCAACGCTTCGAAAGTTATCCTCGGACAAACATACATACAGCGCCGATTTGCCCAAGTTGATTTAGAGATCTCGTTTCGCTCGATGAATAAAATAGTACCAAACCAAATAACTTGACCTACAGTTTCATTAAAATTTCAGGTAACGGGAGTTCATGTTAATTGTTTACTCATTTTGGGGTACAAATTGCAGTTATTTTGTATTTCAGACTTTTGATTATATTTGTGTTACTAAAGCTACACGCATACCAAATTTCAGCACTGTGGGGTCACTGGTGTACCCTGTGAATTTTGTCAAAGTTCAGTTTTTATTATGACTAATAAGTCTAATAACTCAAAAACTATAGAGTTTACGAAAAATAAAAACGGAGTCTAAATGTACTAATAAATACCTTTCATTTGACGTCCCATTTGACCGTCTGAGACGCAGGAGGTAGCGGGTTCGATTCCCGCAGCGGAACAAATGTTTGTATGATCTACAGATATTTGTTCCGTGTCTGGTTGTTTCTCTATATATTATAAGTATGTATTTACAAAAAAAAAGTAATATATAAGTATTCTATCAGTTATCTGGTACCCATAGTACAAGCTCTGCTTAGTTTAGGGCTAGATAGCGCTGTGTGAAATGTCCAGCCATATTTCTTATTTTTTATATTTATTTGTCCAGTTAGCCTCATTTTCTTTTTTTTTACTTCTCTTGAACCCCAATATCTCAACAACCCCCCAACATTTTTAGCTAATTTAGTCACACCAAAATTGTGCCATCACTACCTACCTAGGTATGTACATATTATATTTTACGATTATCGGATCAACGCTTCGAAAGTTATCCTCGGACAAACACATACATGCTACATACAACGCCGATTTGCCCAAGTTGATTTAGAGATCTCGCTTCGCTCGATCAATTAACAAAAAAGGCATATATACAATATAAATGAGTTTCTTAGCGATAAATCCCTTGAATAATTTTATTAAATCTGACATTATGTAATTTTCTACTTGAAGGTAAGAGCTGACATGTTGAATATTGCAAATAATTTATCCTTTATTTGATTTTTTCTAAGTAACTACTTGTAAGGCTGACTGAAATAGCATGAGATAAACGCTGATTATGAACGAACTCAAACTGTATCACTAACCACCTGTTACTAACCCATATTCGCAATAAATAGTTTGATTTGATTTGACATTTACCCCGTATGACAATATCGCAAAAAACGCATTTTTAATTAATTCATATCTATTATACCGGACCGTCCGCGGTCAAAATTATATTGCTTTATTATAGACCTGCTAACAATACCTAAAAGTTTCAGCCTTACCGTGCAAGACCGAAAGAAGTTATGAGGAAAAGAAATTCCATTTTCATACATAAAATTAAAATGTTCCAACTCATACGGGTTTTCCTTAAAAAAACTCTAGACTGCTAGATTATTGAACGTTTTCATGTTTTTGACAAAACTTCATACTTAGAACTGTAAAAAAATTAATTATCATTTTCAAAAATCCTATGAAAGAGAAGCTTGAAATGCGTTCCACAGTGCCGCGTGCCGCGTGCCGTGCGTGCGTTTGTGCTTATTTGAATCTGCTTGCGGTTCTGATTATGAATTTTATAAAAGCTTGTTTTGAAAAAGTAATTTTTAAACAATAAAGTTTTAGGTATATAGTTTAATCCTAAGTTCTGAAATATTATAAATACTAGCTGTTGCCCGCGACTTCGTGGGCGTTACACTACTAAACGTGTAGGTAACCTGGAAATAAATCTATAACTCGCTTTGCAACTTGACACCCCATTTTTATCCCATGGGAACTGATTTATGGGATAAAAGGTAGCCTATGTGGTAATCCAGGTTTTAATTTACGTATATACCAAATTCCATCGAAATCGGTTCAGCCGTTACGACGTGATTGAGTAACAAACAGACAAATAAATAAACAAAAATCTAAACTTTCACATTTATAATATCAGTGTGCCATGTTGGAAAAATTACTACTGTATTCAATTCATTCGTTGTTTCAAAGTTCAAGACATTCTGGTTGGGAACCGCAGAGTTGTGTGCAAGCCATTCATTGCACATCATCAGGTGAAAATATAAACAAAATTATTAGTCGCGTGTTCAGCCTATGACGTAATAGGTAGGTAACTATTTAATAACTATCAGTATCTTACAATGTAATTAATTTGACAGTCCGTTCGTCTGTCACGGAAAACACTTTCACTCGGTAGCTCATTGCTCTCGATCTACATAGATTGCCTTCTGGATGTTATGTTATAATGCGCTGTGAACAGTGAAGTCATTTAGCTTTCACATATTTAGTTGTTGACGAAGATTGGGCTTAGTCGTTGGGCTTTTTTGTTGGTGTTCGTTATTATTGTTCGATTCAAGATGGGTTGTTAAAACTTCATTATTTTTTAACCAACGAAAAACAAAACGGAATGTTCTTAATTCGACGCGTACATTACTTACATTATATACTCGTATTTTTCAAAGACGAGCTCGTTTATAAGTACCACTGTTTCCGACATCCATGCAATCCTGTATGTTGCTCCTTAGATCCAGGATAAGTAAATGTAATAATTACCACTGTTAGTAATCTGTATGCTTTATAGCTCTGCTCTGGCTGCAATTAACTCGTAGCTAGCAGTATCAAGTTACACATTTTTGCAAACGATTGCAGTAACTCCGCGTGCGAGTGAGCTGCCCTGTTTCTTAATTACGACATTTTCTTACTCGACAAGTGTCTTTATTTCATTCATCATCATCATATCAGCCGCAGGACGTCCACTGCTGGACAAAGGCCTCCTTCATTGATCTCCAGGAACTGCGGTTGGAAGCGGCCTGCATCCAACGCCGACCTGCGTTCTTACCAAGTCGTCTGCCCATCTTGTAGGTGGACGTCCTACGCTGCGCTTGCCGGTCCGTGGCCTCCACTCGAGAACCTTCCGGCCCCATCGGCCATCTGTTCTGCGCGCTATATGGCCTGCCCATTGCCACTTCAACGTGCTAATCCGTCGGGCTATGTCGGTGACTTGAGTTCTCCTATGTATCTCCTCATTTGTGATTCGATCCCGTAGAAAAACCCCGAGCATAGCCCTCTCCATAGCTCGTTGAGCGACTCTGAGCTTATTCATAAGGCCAATAGTGAAGGAACACGTCTCGGTTCCATATGTCATCACTGGTAACACACACTGATTGAAGACTTTCGTCTTACGGCACTTATTTCATTATTGGACTTAAAATAGTTTTGGTGCAAGATGATCTTTTACAGTAATTAATTGTGCGTGGATGTTCTTCCGTCATATCATGTTAATTATGTGTTTGATTTATTAGGTACATTAATGTGTGCGAAGGAATATTACTGCGTGACCTTCCTACTTGTACTTTATGCCATAAATAGATAATAGGCAATGAAAAATAATACCCACTTCTAACATTTCGTTTTACTCAATTTACGAGTAGGTATGTTCAGAAGTTCCTGACCTAAGGTAATAGTTTCGAAAGTTAAGTTACCTTGGTTTTCTGTAAGTTCTTATTTGTTGCTGTGCCTAAAATTAAAACCTTTTTTAATTAAAACTTATGACTTGGTAATGTTGAAGCATAGATTCATTTTGTATCCTTATTTGCTTTGCGATCATTACCAATCTGATTTATTTGTATATGCCAATCGAAGATGGTGACATGTTCTTAAAATGCTGCTGAAATAGCTTAGCTTAAATTACACCTGTAGTTAAGTGAATTACTTAAATCAGTCGGGACTATAACACTTTAGAATGTTATATTTTCGTTGGTCGGTGTATAATTGATATCAGTTTTATCGACTTCACCACTTGCAAACGCATCGTGCATGTTTGATGGCGTCTGCAGCGAGGGGCGAGGGGCGAGGGGCGCGCCGCATCGATTAGCTTAGTCTATTTGTATTTAGTTAATATTAGCTGGCTTTACTTATCCTTAACTCATAAATATACCTATTTGATATTTATTTAGTTGATCACCTTGAAGTTTGTATTCCTGTTTTCCTGGTGTTCATGCCGAACTATGCCTGAACTGGTGGCCAACCAGGAAAGATGGGTTAGATATCCAAGCTAAGATTATTGTTCAGGTTGTACCATGTCATTGTTTTTCCAAAGAGTACAACTCGTTTGCTGTTGGCGAACGGCATTGACTCAGTAAACATTAATGTTGTTACTACTTGTGAAGTTGTGACAAACGCAGCAGCAATCCGCACATCTGTAGTAAACATTTCCACATAATCATACGTGTCTATTGTGTAGAGTACAATCCATACGCTCTAAAGTGAGCGCTAGTTCGGTTTATCGTGTCGTATGCTTTAGGAATGTTTACTGGGGGAGTGATGCTGCAGGGCTCTCCAACGAATCAATATTAGACATTATCTCCGAACAAAATCAGGACTTAACTGGGTCTTTGGGGTTCTAGAAGATTTATGAAAATGACTTGATTTGCTCTTATGAAATAATTTAGAATAACGTGGTAAAATGTCAGGCATAGATTACACACATCATTCATTTATGTTCAAATTTGAATTGGTTGTAATAACGTTCTGTGAACTTCATTCAATGAGTAATGATTTTGGGTTCGTTCATTTATCAGAGATAAATAATTTATAGCATTTTGGACTGTATTTAACTTTATATAAATACCAAAAAGGAATAAATAGTATCGCTGGTGCTAGAGCACTGAACAGTGCTTAGGCATAGGAAAGATTAATAAGCTAACCTCTTCTATAGTTGTTAAACCTGGTAAACATCACGGCACATCAATCCCTAAAACCTCTACTTTCCATATAGTTTTTTTCGGCGTTCAGCCTTCACATGTTATAGCCAAAAATATCGTGGAACCGAGTGAAGCAGCAGTATAATTATTTAAATATGTAGTTGATGTGTCGCTCGGTCGCTTGTAAGCGAGCGGTATGTTTTACAGTTTAGTGGGCGACACGCGATCTCGGTACTGTTCTCATACTAACCTTTCATGGAATAAAAGTAAGTAAGAATGTCGCAATACCAAATCAAACGACGAAGTACCAGGAGATGATTATGAACAGTTCTATAGAATTGTCTACACAACAAATGTAGAGATGCCATTTAATGGTAGTTTATGGTTGGAAATCAGAAACATAAAATGTATTATTTGAACTGTTGGATATAATATCATCGTTCCATTGAATCTAGTCGCACTACTCGCACTACAGGTTGCTCACGTCACGTATGCACAATAGGGATGGTAGTTGAGGCTCTATTAGTCTCTCCGTCAGTTATTTATGACATCCCGGCTGTATTTCCGTCAAGTTCGCCACTTTACTCCCGACATCTGGCACTAGGTTATAGTTGAGCGCTTCAGTCATATTTCTCAATTTAACATCGCTGTGCCCTCAACATTGACCTTTTGTCTTCATTATAATGCACAGCTCTATCAGCTTGAGTGAAGTTCAAATGTGCAAATTATATGAAGTTTTATTTTATAACGTCTAATTTAGTTCACCTGTATCCTATTCGACCATCATTAACATTTTGTTAATAGGAAAACATGACTGCTCGATGAAATAGTTTTCCATGCGCATCTCTTGCATTTTAAGTTTTTATCAGTAGATTCTTTTGATGAACAGATTTTGATTTTAGCGAACAGTAACCGCGAAGGTGGTTCGACAACGGTCGACCGCGCGGCAAAAACTCTGTATGACGCGCACAGTTTTTAAGTATTATGCTATTTGCTAAACCACTGACCTACAATAAATTCTTGCAACAATTCTAATCCTTGGTGCAACAATAGGTTCTAAATGGATAATAGTAAAATAATTAATAAGTTTCATTCCAAATCAACCATGACGACCTTGACCGAAGTACCTACTCGTAGGTTACGCACTCATTATTTGTATTCTTTGATCGCGGGTGCCTTCGCTTGGCTCAATTACAAACACTTCGTTTTAGCTTGATTGATTTTGCAAAGGTTTTCCTAAATAACTTTGTTAGGTATAAAGTTTAAGATTTATTTTCAACTTTAATAATTATGATCATTGCTGTTCACTTGATTACTGCAGTTTTTGCGATGGTTTGACCGTGCCTGGTGCACGGTCAAACCATAAGTCATTGCACCATAAGTTCATAACATAACCATAATGTTGGAAATCTGTTCTCTTCACCGGGTTCTACATTCTCATTATGTTTTCAATTGTATTTCATTACAATTTGTTGATATTTCTAAATAAGTATTCCTGGGTAAAGTTGCGCGCCAATTTTAGTTGAAGTTAACTCATAGCAATTAGAAATAATCTTATGATTGCAATCAAATAAAGGTTAGGTTTTGATGTGTACGTTTTACGCAGGGGGGGGGGGCGCATTTGGTGATAGATAACTTATCAAATGAGCATGACAATAGGCGCGTCCTCTGATTGGCCAGGCGTCGGTGTGTAAACAACGTACTTACCCACTTTTTACCTTTTTGTAACAAATTATCTCTTACCGACTATACATACTCCAATAACTAAATGACAAAGTTAGTTTATAACCTGTACAAAACTAATTTGTAGGTAACATACATACTTGAGCACAACACATCTACTTAGATAGGTATTCTCTTGTAGGGAGGGGGGAGGGGGGAGGGGCTTAGGTACCACATATTTTATTTGTGTGCACGTATCTCTACCTATTTCGTTCTGCTATTTTATTATACGTATGATATGAACTTATTTACTTAGACACTACCTATCTACCTACCTTCCTAACTTTATGTTTAATTTATTGCCCTATCCTTCTTACCTAATGTAAACAAACCTAATTACCTAACGGTGACTTTAGACGATAAAAATGTTTACCTAGTTTATAAATTCTCATTGTAAGTGACTAAATGTTTTAAAATGATAAATAAAGATAAACTGACTTATTACCGCTGCTTCTTCGCTCTAAAAATGTTTGGAGCCTGATTTGATTGATTTTGTCTAGAACTCCATAACGATTGTTTGTAATAGTGAAATAAAATGAACCGCCCCAGTGGCTCTAAAGTGAAATGAATAAGTGACCTTGCCGAGATAGCCGCAGCACTGCTCGTACTTGGACATTATTATCTCTGTATGGATGACTGAATGAACTGCAGACAAGGTGAATGGGAATTATCTAGAATGCAGGCCAATTATAGCTCGTGGAACATGTAATAACAGCTTATTGTTATGAATTGCTAGTACAACTTGATGCGTGAATTTGGTTACAATATACATTAAACTACATAGGGAATTGGTTTAAATGAAACAATAAGTACATTGCCTAATCAGAATATAAAGAATTTTAATTTATCCTGGGGGTTTTCGGTTATAAAACTATTTTCAGTAAAACCTTTTGGACTCGTCACGCACGGTGGTGTAGCTTGTTGTGTGTGTCGCACTGCTTCTATTCATACCGCCAACCAACATCATTTGTCATTCCCTTCAGAAACATTCTACCTACCTACACATTACATATGATTGATAGTTAAGTATATTTCTAGTCAAACAGTTATTGTAGGCTAGCATTTGATATAGTTTGCGAGTGCCGTCACGTAGCTAAACCGTATAATATTTGTAGTAGAGGCACGTACAAGTTGTGCTGCCGACATCGGTAGGTAATACAATATTTATCCTAACATTGGTGTTCAACAATAACATTCGCCTTTGAACCTGCTACATCGCAAGTCTAGGGATTAGTTGCTATCCGCAACACCAACAAAGAAACAATTATACCCTTTAGTAAATTCCTCCCTATTGGCTTCCACCTTTCATTTGAATTTCCATGATCGATCCGATCATGACGAGCGATTTGATTATGACTACGTTTTTCCTCTGATAATGTTTCAAATGTGATTTAATTGTATTCCAGGAGGCGCATTCGAAGGAGTGGAAGACAAGGTGTCTCCGTTCGGGTACGGACGCGGCGAGGGCGCGGACGCGGGTCACGGCGACCCCGACTGGATCTGCAGCAAGGAGAAGCCTCACTACGACCAGATGTTCCAGGCGCTGAATCCCATCGACGGCAAAGTCACCGGCGCCGGTACGCACGCACTCCCACATCTACACACTCCGACTCTAGTTATTGACAAAACTCTAGAAGCATTGCTCTCTTCCTCTCGGAACTGCTCCCAGCTAACCGAACTCTACATCAACTTCAAGGAAGATGAAGATCCCAATCTGAAAGACAAGATAGTTCAAACTCTGTCGGTGGTCGCACAGAATACTAACATGATAGCTCAGTTCCTAAACCATACGCGTTATGTTGCAGATGACACGATGTCGTCCATTTCTATACACAGCTTAGAAACTTTAGCTTTTGAAGGTCCCAGTCGCTACAAGTCAGGGGACGACATTAGTTACAAAGGGTTTGAATGTTTATCAGACGAAGATAAAATTACAGCTGACACTAAAACTGTGTTTGATGAACCAGATACCAATGATGAGTTAGATAACGAACAAGATTCAGATGCTATATCTGAAGTAGAGTTTAAAGCGCAAAATTTAAAGAAAACAGTTGTAGAAGAAATAAGTTTTATCTCTCAGCTATTCAATATAGTGAAGTTTATAGTGTTGCTCGTGTTAAACGTAGTGACAGCTATGATTATGATAGAGTTTATGTTCGGCACGATGTTGTACGCTATAACCGGTCAGCATTTCTTGGAATTTACGGTGGAAAAGACGCCTGAGTCATGGGTAGATAAAGCGAAACTTGTAGCGTTCGGGCCAGAGAAAGAGACAGTCAGGATTCAGTCGGTCTTTCAGCTATTCTATCGTAATAATTTCGTGAACATTCTTAAGTATTTCATCAGTTGTCTCCGAGTTAATCCGTAAAATAACGCGAATGTCCCTATTGCTCAATTAATGCTGGGCTTCTATTGTTCTAGTCTTTATAGTGAGAATTTACGTTTTGTCAAGAATTTCGAGATGAATCTGTCACACTATTATAATCTAGCGATTGTTAGTGATTCAACACAATTAGATATATTAGTGTATAATGTAATGCGGTTATATTTAATAAGTATCCAGTCCACAAACTTTGGGAGGCCTTTGGGAGGCCACAACTCAGGTTGTGGATGATATCTACAGTCCGCTACATCGCATCACACGATTCACACGTTACAGATGATCGTTATTTATGCGAGATAGTTACAATCAGAAGGTAATTTGTAATATTTGACGAACGCGCTCTATATTCTGCTTACTAATCGTTTTAATGCGAGTTGCTCCAAAAAACTTATTAGATCTCTTTGGACCTACTAAACTAGCAATAATTCCCGATGCCGTGAGAGAGATTGCTGATATGGGGAATTAAGGATTTTTTGGTACTAGGGACCTAGAAAGGTAGGCAAAGGTACCGTGCTGTTTCCTAACAATATTTTCTCCCAATGTTCAGCCAAACAGAGGAACGTTATGACCACGGCTTTGAGGAGGGAACTGCCCCCGCAAACCCTTGCATCTGTCCTAATAAGCATTCCCAGCTTAGAATGAGGGTTTTCACGGCCATGTTTAAGAACTGCTAACAGTTGGCGCTGCTCTGTCTGTCGTAAGCTCCCTGTGGGTTTTGTGTTCTTAAGATGTGTCCAAAGAAAGTGATTGAAGTGTCAATCAACATTATTTTCCGAAGAAGTTGAAATAAAAAAACACTCATGTGTGGTTTCTTTACAAACTACGAGCGTATAGCTAAACCATAAAAAATAGCATAGAATTACCTTAAAACCCATATGTTTTGTCGGCTTATCCCCAGACAGCGCCATCTATTACACTAGTCGGAACTAGTTTTTACGAAAAGCCCTTCCTCCACAGCCGCGAAGACGGAGATGGTGAAGTCGAAGCTGCCGAACAGCGTCCTCGGCAAGATCTGGAAGCTGTCAGACATCGACAAGGACGGCTTCCTCGACGACGAGGAGTTCGCTCTCGCCATGCATCTCATCCGCGTCAAGATCGACGGGCACGACCTGCCGCTCGAGCTGCCCCACCATCTCGTGCCGCCCTCTAAGCGGCCTCCCGCGGACCTCAACTAGCCTGTTCTGCAACTCGCTTATTGTACGCGGTATACCGCCTTGCGCCTTGCGCCTTGCGCGCACTACCTACTACACTCTGTGAACAATACCAATATATTAGAAATAGCAATATATGCGAAAAGAAGCTATCTAATCAATTTCAAAAAAGCGCGACGATTAAATTTGTTAGTGCGCGCAAGGCCTGGTGTTGGTCGAGGAAGGCGAGGGAAGTCGCGTGAGTGAGGGTGCACCGCTACTGTTGCGATCGCATGTTACCAACAATATTCCTCGTCTATTTGTGATGCGATGCGGTGGGATTGCTCTGAGATACTTATTTGTATATAAAATTATGTCAGCTTTGTATTCAATTTATATTTAGCTTAAATTTAATTTTACTGAATGTATGCGCAATCAGTAGTCGTACGTGTCGTACGCGTGTGTGTAACATCGTTTGTTTGCAAACGACAGAGCGATCCCACCGTTTATCAATAAGGGCGTAATTAGATGTTTACAAAACGAACGGATTAATCGAAGAGCTTGAGCCAACGAAAAGAACTGAGATACATTAACCTTTTTAATCTTTGCTAAATTCGTGTTAACTTATTTTAAAATGTGAGGCTGTATTTGTATCTGCATCGTCCGATCGCTAGTTATTCACTACTTTTTGAGTTAACGTTTGAACATTCTAAAAAGGGTTTCTTATGAATATGCATAAGCTGCAAACTTGTCGTGCTGTTCTCGTGCGGTAGGTGGCGCTGCGAGTATGTGTCTGGTTGTAACTGTCTCGTGGCATCGCGTCATATAGTGTAGCGCGACGTTGCAGCAGTTTCCTGCAATCGCTGTGATGCGTGCGATGCGACTTATCTCTCGTTGCATCCACTCGGCTCGTGTAGGTACATGCGAGTGCACACTAGGCGGTGGAGGGCAATGATTCCTAACGTACCTACGTACCTTTGTTTTAAATGTCTAGAACACTTGCAAAATACTATTTATATTTCATTTGAAAGACAAGGGAGGGATGGCGGCGTCCTTCATTTGTTCTAGTGTCCGACCACACTACGAGATACCACCAACTGCCTACATCTTTGCAGAGTGGACGGAATTGTTGCACTATTATTGTGCATTGCTGTTGTTAAAAACAGAATATTAAGGTACATAATATAAAGATTATTTATTATTTAATTTTAATCTTAATTTCTAGATGTTATTTGAGTCAGATTTATATTTACTTAGTAGTGAATTATTTTAACATTACCTATTTGATTGAAAATATTTAAGTATTATGGATCGTACCGTACACTATGTGAGAGTATCTACTTACCTGTTTGAAATTTAAATAATATTATTTGAGGACGTAAGGCAATATTTAACTTTTTTTCTAGGTTTCAACTTTAATTCTCAATTCGATTATTCTTCATAGATTGCATTGTTTGTATGAGTAGGTATCATCTGGATGGTATAAGTGCTTGAAATTTCTCGGAACTGTTGTTACTTGGTGTGTTTCTGCATTTACGTGTGAAGCTTTGGTTAGATAGCTACCTACTGTAGTACTGCGGTGCCTTTGCTTTTGTGTTTGGTCTGTCTATAGCGCGATCCTCGCGGCGGCGCGCGCTCGTCCGGACAACATCAGCTGTTGTTGATTACATATATTAATAAAAAGCCCCATATTCACCAAGCAACAAATGTCCCGGAAAACGTGTTGTCGGTGACATGTCGTGCGACATTGCCGGGCACCGTGCGACGTCACCAAACATGTTGTGTCGCGACACGTGTTCCGGGACATTTGTCGTCTGGTGAATACGGGGCTTTACACCTTTAAAGTGGCGTTTTTGTAAATACGGAATTTTATAATGGTTAGATGTTTTGGATGGTATTTTGTCGCCTCTCCCTGCCGCCGCGATGCCGCCGCGATGCCGACGCGGCGGGAAGGGACGCGCATTTGTCGAACATGTTTTTACACTTTGCTACTACATTATGTGTACATAAAAATGTGTAAATTGATTATAATAATCATAAATGATACCTACATAGTGTCTAATAATATATAGATAAGAAAGCGTGTGGTTGCTTTTATTTTGTAATATGTTCATGTACGTTCCAAGATAACCCAAGTCAAACCGACCGACTGTATGCTATGTATGACTGACTGTCTGTAGGTACCTACCTACTAGAAAGAACTACAGTTGTTACTTGCGTCAAACTTTTTGTAAACTTGCGTCGCAGTCGTTCCAGAGCGAATGGTGAGCGTATTGCTTGCATACGGAGCAGAAAGGAAAGATGGACTCTACCCTTGGCGCTGGTTCCGACTCTGATGTCTACCTACCTATTTATTGATTCGAGGGTTCACATGGCACGAACACCTTCAGTAGAACACTATCGTATGGACAAATCGCACGTAGGTATATTCCAGTGGCGTAGCGTGGGTGTCAGCCGCCCGGGGCGGAAGATAATTTTGCCACCCTCTTATTTAGGTATTTCAATTTCATAGACTTTAATATACAGTAAGTAATTTTAAAGAACTTTTCGGCAAGAACTGACATCATTATAGTGTATTGGACAGGTTACAAATAACAACGGTCATATGTTTTACAATTTAATACTTATGGCCGGTTTACATTATTCCAGTCCAGTACTGGATTGCTTACTGGAAAAATGTAAACCGGCACTGGAATGAACTGAATCCAGTAAGCATTCCAGTCCAGTAACTGGATTCGCGGTCTACTTTTGAATCCAGTGCGATCAATCCAGTGCAACTGGAATAATGTAGACGGCCAATCCAGTGCCATTCCAGTGCTGACAAAGTACACAAGTTGGTTGTTTTTGCGGACTTTTTTTGCGAAGAAAAAAGATTTAACAATGGTGAAGAAGTTATCTGAAGACGAAACTGTAAAGTTTGTCACTATATACAGAGAAAATCCGTGTTTATGGGATATAACATCAGAACATTATATAAACAAAGCTATGCGCCAAACTGCTTTGTAAAATCTGTGCATTGGTATGGAAATTGAAGGATTCACATTGGAAGATGTGAAAAACAAAATAAAAAGTATTCGTTCGACATACTACCTTGAACTAGACAAGATTAAGAAGTCATCCACATCTGGTGCTAGTGGCAATGTTTACCAACCCAAAGTGAAATGGTTCGCCGAATTCAATTCATTTAATAAAAATGTGATGGTGAAGCGTAAAACACACGTATGTATTTTAAGATTTTTATTTATTTTTATTTTAGTAGCATATTATTTGTTAAAACACACAAATTTATCAATGTATCATATGATTTTGCCATGGTACTTTTCCTTCGTTCACAACATAATTAGTAAATTGAGTTCTTTTTTCCCTGGCATGTGTTGCTGAGTTGTTACTGCCCTGCTGTATGATATTATCTAAAGAGGTTATTTCGGATCTCCACGTTCCATTAATCAAATGATGGTCGTTGTGGTCTTCATGGTCTACACAGGTAGTAGTCATATAATTGCTTGACTTTTTTCTCAACCAATTGTGTAGAGAGCAAGCTGCATACATAATGTGATCCACATTATCTAACTTAGTTGAAATAGCTTTTTCGAAAATTCTGAATCGACTTACTAATATTCCAAAAGCGTTTTCTACAATGCGTCTAGCACAGGACAGCCTGTAATTATATATTTTTTGTTCAAAAGTTAAATTAGCCCCAGGATATGGTTTCATTAAGTATGTGTTTAGTGGAAATGCTGCTTCAGCCACAATCACTCCATCCTCTGGAATAAAACTGCCATTTTCTAATTCAGTAAAAATGGAAATGTTTTTGAAAATGCCACCATCCGAAGCGCTTCCATTTGCGCCCACATTGATATACGTAAAACAGTAATCATGGTCAACAAGAGCCATCAATACTATGCTGTTTTCTTTTTTATTAAAGTTCGTACTTCCATATTCATAGGAGCCAGTAATTTTTATGTTTTCCGTCTAACGCTCCGTAGCACAAAGGAAAGTTCCACTTATTTCGAAAGCCTTTCTCGACTTGTTTCCATTGTTCCGCAGTGGGTATCTGCAAAAATAAAGTAAAAATATTTTATTTTCAGGAAAATACTGATGATGCTCAAAATAAAGAAAATACTGACAATACTCAACCTAGTGACCAATGTGGGAACCCTACCCATACAAAACCAGAACCAAGTCTATCAGAACCGCGAAAGAAAAGAAGTAAAATTTCACAGCTGTCTACAATAGTCAGTAGCATGAAAGATATGTAGTTAAAAAAGAAAGAGAGACTTCTAATTTTATTTTTGCGGGTATAGCATCTCTGAACAACGTATTCTTACGCTAGATATTATTCGAAACTAATGATAACAGTTCTTCAAAGTTTTCTGCTGTCATTCTCAGTGCCAGTCTATATTCATTGGGATCTTCTACCTTCAGTTGTTGCAAAAGCATTACTGACCCTCCTTTTTGATCTCTTTCGCTGATCCAATTTCTCACCCAAATCCGTTCCTTTTTTAAGTGCCTTATCAACATCATTAATAACTTCTTGTAGCAAGAGTGATTGAAACATTTTCGAAACTGATCTTTTCTTGAAATCATTGTCACCGTAGTGTTCACACTTCAACGGCTTCTAAATAACTGGAATAATGTAGACGTTACAGATTCAGTCCAGCACTGGACTGGAATCTCGCTAGATCACTGGACTGGAATAATGTAAACCGAGCATTAATCACATTGATTAGAAAAATTCTTACACGTGTGGCACTTACATTGATAAGTATAGGTAACATGTATAGAACACTTAAGTTTATAGGTAGGTACCTTGACGGACAATCATCAAGATTAAGTTATTAGGGAATTGCATATAAAATGTAAATTGACTTTCAATTAGAGACGACGATACTGTTAATATTTATATTTTTATTGGAAGTTATTGTACCTACTTGTTAGAATCGAAAACAAAACTTGTCTAACTAAAACTTTAATTCTACTCTTTGTAAGAGCAAAGTGTTTTATTGCACTAACAATGTCTATTCTATAGCATCACACACCTCTTACTCAATAGACAAGATAACCAGATTAGTTAGCTTTAAAATACTCAATAATTTTAGATCAATTTCAATTTTGAAATACTTCTCTCACAGCTGGCATTGCTTCATCATCATCATCTCAGCCCACATCTTAGGCCTCCTCGTTATCACGCCATTCCCTCCGGTCCTGTGCCAAGTGCATCCATTGCCTTCCCGCAACTTTCGCGATGTCGTCCGACCATCTGGCTAGTGTTCTGCCAACTGGTCCATTCATGCGGCCACCACTCGGTTGATGCCCTCGTCCATCTTCCGTCTTTCCTCCTTGCCAAGTGTCCAGCCCATCTCCTTTTCAGCTGGTTGATCCTTCTACCCACATCCATGACTGGTTCTGCGTCGTATTTCGATGTTGGGTAGGTATGTCGTCCAACAGCGAGATGCCTAACATGGCACGCTCCATTGCTCTCTAAGCAACTCTAATTTTGTGAACAAGTTCGTTCGTGAGCGGCCATGTTTCAGCACCGTATGTGAGGGTAGGCAGGACACATTGGTTGAAAACCTTTGTCTTAAGGCATTGCCGAATCTTAGAACTGAAGACAGAATCAAGATTGCCAAAGGCAGCCCATCCTAACTGCACTCGCCTGGATATTTCTTTCACCTGAGATCCCGAGCCAAATGATAAACAATGTCCACGATAAACGTAGGTACCTACTCTTTAACCGGTTGTAGTTGTTGATTACCCACATTGATATTAGGTATTCTCCTGGAGACGTTTGTCATGATTTTAGTCATGACAAACGTGATGCGTCGTTAAGCTCTTCATGTATACCCTGGAGATCGGTGGCATTGTCAGCTAGAAGGATAAGATCGTCGGCAAACCGCAGGTGCGACAAGTGTTGTCCATTTATGTTTATATCGCTCCAGTCCAACACTTTCATGAGGTCTTCTAATAATGTTGTAAAGAGTTTGGGGGAGAGGGTAACACCTTGACGTACCTACACCCAATTTAATGGGCACAAAATGAGTCAAGTATGCGCACTTGCAGCGTGGCGGCCGAGTAGAGCTCCCGGAGGATATCTATCGAGAGATTGAAAGACAGCCCAATGCTCTACGCTATCAAACGCCTTCTCGTAATCGACAAACGCAAAGTAGAGAGGTCGATTATATTCCCTGCAATTTTCAATAACTTGCTTTACTGCGTGTAGTGGAATACCTGCTCCGGAAGCCAGCTTGTTCGACTGGTTGATATTCGTCGAACTGGTGAAATAATCGGTTGCATAAGACTTTGGCGAACAACTTATAGACCTGGGACAGTAGGCTAATAGGTCTATAGTTAGATAGGTAATGACGATTTTTCCCCCTTCTTATGTAAGATGGTAACAGTACCTAGCATTTTTCCACGCTTTTGGTGAAACAGCTTGTGAGAGTACTTGGTTGAAAAGATTAGCAAGCGGTTTGATTAGCGGTGGTCTTCTCGCTTGCATCATCTCTACCTACATAGACCCCATCATCGTCTGAAACTTTTCCCCTTTTCATTCTGCTAAGAGCAAAACCGACTTAATCTTGGCAATAAAACTTGAAATATTGGGCAAGTTTTCTTCAAAGCGCTCTACAGGTTCTGCTCTAGGGTCTGTAAGTTCTGGTGATGTCGGTTCCTCTGCCTTTGATGCATAAAAAGATCTGCTTAAAAGCTTTCAACCACTTTTAGGATTCCGTTCCGATCAGTTATACTTAATAGGTATTACCGGTTGCATCTGTTAGCTTCATATATCGGATCTACGTAAGTACTTAGGTACTTATTTCTATTTATTTTTCGTTTGGAAAACTTTTGGCCCTCTTATTGTTTTTGAGTGTTTCTGTAGGTTACCTACCTAATTAATGTTGTGTTAAAATCCCGAATGTCTTTCTTAATAGCCTTTCTTATAGCGTTTATTTCTTCTAACTTAAGTTGATCTGATATATTATATTATTGTTTGTTAAATTTCTTTTTTGCGATAATAGGAGTGTATTGGGTGATAGTTTTTGTTCTCTTGTCTTCTTTTTGCCTAAATGTGTTCGTGTTGTATCAACAACAATTTTACACAGGGCATCGCTTAGTAAGTCCACGTCCTGGTTCTCTTCTGTAAGTCCTTCAAATTGGTTTCTTATATCCAGTTGAAATTCCTTTTGGAGAAAGTTGTAGGCAATATGATCGTTTTTTTTGTGAATTGTTTTATGTACCATTTAGGATCTTTCTTTAGCCAGGTTATACCTACCTAAACGTAGCCTTCACCAAGCGATGGTCGCTGCAGGTTTTAAAGCGACTAAGAACATTGACGTCCGTTATGTTGCTTCTATGAGGAGTTAATAGGTATGTAGTCGATTTCGTTCCTGTACCTACTCCTGGGCTCATCCAAGTCCATTTCCTCGCAGATCGCTTTTTAAAGAATGTACCTACCTACCTATCTATTCATTGCGTAAAGTTGGTGTTTTTCGAGAAAATTGACAAGGGTTTGACCGCTATCGTTTCTAAGGCCAATCCCGAAACAACCCAACAGATATTTTCTAAGGGAGCATTTATTTTAGCGTTAAAATCTCTAACAATATTAGGTACTGTGAAGTGGCAAGGGTTTTCATCATAGGCTGTCTCTACTTCCGCATAGAAGCTATCGACCTCGAAATTTGAGTGGGATGTAGTTGGGGCATAAAATAATCTTCAGACCATACTTATCTTTCGTTTAATTTTAGTGTGATGTAGCAAACTCGTGGAAAGATGTTCTTTACTTGAGTAACATCTGAAGATATTCATTTGTTAATCAGGAAACCGACTCCTCCATAAGATGTATCATTATGTCCTCTATAACTTTTGAAACTATCATGGTTATGAACACTATTTATACGGGTAAACGTTTACCCGTGATCATGGCGCATGCAACTGCGCCGAAATATCGGGATACTCAAATACTCACAAATCATGGTAAATATCCCGTTTTTAGTATAAATAATGTCCTCTATAATAAAAAAGATGACCAGAAGGCAACCTCAGGAGATCTGTTCTCTTCCGTCTTACTTCGGCCAATCCTATTAAGTATCTACATCCCACTTTATTTCATCTAGATACCTAGTTACCTACTTCTTCCAAAAATTCACATAACCTTTCGTCTGTTCTCAAAGTTTCCGTATTAAACGTAGCAAGGGTCATCGTTTGTGGGCTGCTTTCTCTGCCGGCGATTCTTAGCACCCTCTTCCCCGCCGGAACCGGAGCCGCTGCCAGAACTTGGAATAGCGGGCCTACCGGGGACTGAGGGCTGTACTTTATTGGCGAGCATCATAGTAACAAGGGTTTTTAGCCATAAACACAACGCTGGCCAGTGCGTCTTGGTGAGTCGCCATAGCCTCGTTCGTCATTCAGCAGGGCGTACCACGTGCAGGTGAGGTTGGCTTGGGGGCAAGATGTTGGGGCCCCCCTTACGCATTGCATATACGACAAAAATATAAAATGGTTCAAATATTCACAAGATATTATTAATATTAAATTTTGCCGCCCCTACTATGCTACGCCACTGGTATATTCCCTACAGGATAGGGATACTCTGGAGATATAGTAGTTTAAATAATAAAGTTAGGTAGGGTGTATAAAACATTCGCCAGCATCAAATGTTGCCATAAAAATACAGATATTTAATTTTTCGCATTTGTATCAGGTTCTTAAAATCAATAAAGGATCGCTTCCTTGAGTAAACAGTAGGGTATTCCCTCCAAGGCTTGTTGGTTTTTTCCAACTTGGTTTTAGTAAAATACAAGTAACTAACTCACTCTGGAAATCTGCGGGGGAAGCCTATTATCCTTTCATTCAATTTAATTCATTTGTCTGAAATTAAACAAGGAGACCATTTTCATAAACATTTTATTAACAATACCATACCAATAATTCAAAACTTATCTAGGTAAATTTTAGTTAAAAAAAGACAAACATTATCTGGATGTAGTTTGTCTTTTCTTAGCACAATTAAAATTAGTTTATAAACTAATGAAACATCATTTTAGATGTTCATTCATATTTATTAATTTTCTTTTGAATATACATATTGATATTTATGTATAAACACTCATGGTAAAGCCATCATAAATAATATATTATTATGGATAGATAAATGCAATGTATAGCCTAGATCCTGCAAATGATGTTGCTAAACATAAAATAAGTATGCTCCTTTAGTACCTAGTATCAACCAGAACTAAACGATTACAATAATCCAAGAAATTCTACATCAGGACATAAAAATATCGAGAACACAAAATGGAGCAGCGAAAATCGCGCTCATCACAATCATTCCAATACTTCACAAAGCGAAACCGGAACATAATCCTCCTGTATGATACTGTTGTATCGGTCCACAATAGAGGGTATGTTAGAGCGCCGGCGGGTTGCCGTCGGACTGGCCGGGCGGGCCCGGGGGCCGCACCTGGCGCCGCAGCTGCTCCACCAGCTCCGGGTTGGCGGCCTGCATGTGCTGCGCAAGCGCCTGCCCCGCCTCCAGCAGCGCCGACATGCCCCCGCCACCACCCGCCCCCACGCCCGCACCGCCCAGCGGGGCCGCGTCGCCCGTGGTCGTGCTCATCAGCCCCGAGATGAGGTTCTGCATGTTCGGGTCGGAGAGCATCTCAGTGGCCATGTTCAGCAGCGCCGGATTCTGCAGCAAGCCGCCGAGGTCGAGCGGGCCTCGCTCTCCACGCGCCGCGAGCCGCTCGTCCGCAAGGCGCAGGTTCTGCTTGTAGGACTCATTGTCGGGCTCAAGAGTCGCGGCGCGCGCGAAGGCCTGGCGTGCCTCCCGGTGCCTCTCGAGCGCCGTGAGGGCGAGGCCGAGGCGCCCGTGCGCTTTGCCGTAGTCGGGCTGCAGGCCGAGCGCCGCGGTGCAATCCGCCACGGCAGCCTCGTGCTCCTGCAGCTTGAAGTGCGCGGCGGCGCGGTTGCAGAAGTACACTGCGGAGCGCGGCTCGAGCGCGATGGCGGCCGAGTAGCGCTCGAGCGCCTCACGGTGGCGCTCCGCCTTCATGAGCTCGTTGCCCTCGTTCTTGAGGCGCTCGGCGTCGGCGCGCGGCGCGGCGCTCCCGACGCCCGGTGCGGCGCGCAGCAGCTGCAGCAGGTCGGCTCCGCGAGCCGTGTCGGCCGGCGTCAGCTCGAAGGCGGTCTCCACGCACTGCACTGCGACCTCGACGCTCTCGCGCGAGTCGGCGCCGAGCATATCGCCATCGAGCTGCTGCTTCAAGAAGTTCACGATACTCGCGGCAACGGTCTTTACCTCGTCGGCCATTGTTCTAGGGTTATGCTGACGTTTTCCGGTGTGGAAGGCGCCTTTCCGTTCTCTCGACGTGATTTTCCAATATTTTTAGAAAATCTCACATCACGTCACACGAGCGAGAGCGATGACAGGAATGTTAGACGGACGGTGACAGTTGACACTGACGTATAAAACTAAATATCCAATCAGTCCGCATATTTTTGAGTTGGATTGGAGGCTTTTGAGACAGTAAATACAAAGTTATATCTGACGCCACTAGCAGGATGCTTAGTTACCATTTTCACTAATGTAGTTTTTGGTGTGATTAAGACCAACGTTGTGTTCACAGAACACAAATATCCTATTGTCTTTCATTTAAATCTATACGCCTCTCTGGAGCATTCGTTTTCGTTTTAAAACAGCTTATATTTTTTTATAGTGTTAGTTAATCATATTGGGGTATTTGAATAAATAATAGCGCGTATAGTGGAAGCAAATATGTTTATTAACTACATAAATCTATAGTTAAATAAGCTGGATAACTTCATAACAATCTCACACTCGTTCATTCACTATGGCATCCTCTGTGTTGAGCGGGTCTCGCGCGCGGGCCTGGTTCTGTAAAATGAAAAAGAGCCACGCGCGCGCGGGACCCGCATAACGCAGCGGACGCCCTAAGTTCGGACTACGCTCCACAGTCGATGGATTCCTCTTACTATTCCATAAGTCGATCGAAGCTTCAATCAAATTGATCCGAGATCCACGTCTATCTGTGTGCGTGCGGCGGATTCCGCTCGTACTGAGATAAAGTACAATCGGAAATATGACACGACACGCTACATTTCGAGCAGACAGGCCCCGCCCCTCGCGCTACATGTCGAGCAGTCTCCGGTGCGGATGGTCCGGCGGCATGTTGTCGAGCAGACAGGCCCAGTTGCTCGTGAGTAATAGTGTTCTGGGCCCAGTTGCGCCCACACCCCGCACACCGCGCCCCCGCACCACACGCTACAAGTTAGGGTGTGCAAACCCGGTTTTGCTAAAAACCGGAAACCGGACAATTTTTGAAAACCGGGGTTGAGACAAAACCGGAGTTACCTCCGGTTTCTCACAGAAGCTTACAACTATTTGATGTGTGTACTACGAGTACCAAGTGTTAAGAGTGAGAGGGCCTTTTCGAGTGATGCGTACTTTTGCAACAAAAGAAGAAGTAAGTACGCTATCTGTTAAAATGTTAGATGCACTTTAACATTTTAACAGATAGATAAGAACACATTAGCAAGAAAAGAACAGCGGTATCTTGGAAAAAAATGATTATTATTTAAATAAGTACACGGTACACAGTTGATTTGATCTCGTTTTTAGTCAAATATGAATCCTTTAATAATGTTGTTAGTAGTTCGTAATTAACGAGTTCAAGTAACTGCGGTTGGGTTTAGTATCCTAAGATGATGATTGCGTTTTGTATGTTTAAAATATACTAGTGGTTCGCCCCGAACTGAGATCTCGCGAGTCTCCCATAAAAACAAAATAAATATTATTTGTAATCTTTACCAATATAATCCACCAATTTAATCTTTATCAAAATAGTGCCACGAAATAAGTACATAACAAACTAACTTGATCTACAGTTTAATTTAAATTACAGGTAACGGGAGTTTATGTTAATTGGTTCCCCTTGTTCGGGGTACAAATTGCAGTTATTCTGGATTTCGGACTTTTCCCTATATTTGTGTCACTAAAGCTACACGCATACCAAATTACAGCACTGTAGGGTCACTGGTGTACCCTGTGAATTTATTCAAAGTTCAGTTCTCATTAAGGCTAATAACTTAAAAACTACAAGGTAAAAAAATAAAAAACGTGGTCGAAATGTACTCACAAAGACCTTTTATTAAACGTGCCACCTGAGCGGATAGTCCCATTTTGTTTTTTTAACCTTCTTGAACCCCAATATCTCAACAACCCCCCCACCCCACATTTTTGCTTATTTAGTCACACCAAAATTGTGCCATAACTACCAACCTATATAACAAAATTCACGATGATCGGATAAACGCTTCGTAAGTTATCCTTGGACAAACAAACATACATACATACAACGGACAACCAGACGGTGCGCCACCGCTATATGGTAGAAATACCTCCCATTCGCACAAAGCGGTTCTCTTCGACCTTTATTATGCGCACCGCCAAAGAGTGGAACGCCTTGCCAGAGTCTGTGTTTCCAGATAGCTACAGCCTGGGTATATTTAAGTCGCGAGTGAATAGGTTTCTTCTAGGCAAGCGTGTACCATCGCTTACCATCAGGCGAGATCGTGTTCAAACGCAAGCCTATAATGTATAAAAAAAAAAACATACATCGCCGATTTGCCCAAGTTGATTTGGAGATCAAATCATCTTGATCGACTCGCTTCGCTCGATCAATTATTCTTGATAACAGAATTGTTAGGTACCTACTACTAAAGGTACCACAAACTTACTTGTTGTTGATTTGATCTCTTATATTAATTTGATGTTAACTAAATCTAACAAAATGTTTGTGGTCTACTTGGTATTGGTAGGTATAAATGGTTGATTAAAGAGGTATATCATACAATTTGTTTTCTTGTTAAAATTCTACTATATAAAATGTATAAAAATGTTGCCGAAACCGGGGCTAACACCGGAATCCGGTTTTGAAGACCTTCCGGTTTTGCACGCCCTAGGCTACAAGTCGACAGAGCAGACAATCCCAGTAGCGCCCCCTGCGCCCACGCCTCGCACCACACGCTACATGTCGAGCAGTCTCCGGTGCGGATGGTCCGGCGGCGTGTTGTCGAGCAGACAGGCCCAGTCGCGCAGGCGCGGCGCGCGCGCGTACACCTCGCGAGGCAGTGCGCGCGCGCCCCCCGCGCCCGCGCCCGCCCCGGCCCCACACACCGCGCCCCCACACCACGCCACGCTGTTCTCGTGCGCAGGCGCACGATGGAACTTGAACTCGCTCACGTACAGCTGAGACGAGTACGGCTCCTGAGAAACGAAATAAAATACTGAGTTTAGTACCGGTACTTGTGCGGATAACGAATAGAAAAGGACCGAGAGTCCCGCAGGGCGGCACTCTGGATCTGTTCGCTTTCCCCTCATACAGTCCTTGTCGTGTTTGTAGATCTACAGCCTCAAATATATCTAACAGTAGTGCACCACTACTGGAGTTGTACCATTGACCGCTTTGGTAATCAGTAGACTCAGTGTTTTTGTTTCTCAATCTGAATCGTTCAGATTTTAAATGGTCATAAATCATAATAGTTGTTTAATAATTTTGATAATAAAGATAAAATTAGGATCTGCAGTTTGTCGAATGCAGGTTGCCCCATCACCGGCGCCGGCGCCGCTTTAATCCGAGATAGAAGCGTTAATGGTTACCTGTTTAACTAGGTCGTGCAGTTCCGCCTTGAGCCTGGCGAGGAGGCCGGGCAGGCGCGCGGAGCCCCCGCAGACGAGTATGTTGGCGGCGAGCGCCTTGCGGCAGTCGCGCGGCGCACGCGCGATGCCGCGCAGCACGAGGTCGGGCAGCGTGCACAGCTCCAAGTCGCGGGAGAACATCACCTGCGCCCGCTAAACTTATAAACACTCACAAAAACAAATATAAAACATTTATTCGACCAAAATTGCAGGGTGCAGCTGCTTCCCAATTGAGTTACTGCAAAGAGCTGTAGGGATGCTAGAAATTGAAAACAGTCAAGTACTTGTGCTGCTCTGTTCCGGTTAGATGGTAATGGTATGTTCCTGTAATTACTGGCACATAGGCATACCAGCTAAGTCCTATAGTATGGCAACGTATCCACATAGAGATCAAGACAACATTATTATGTTGTCACATCCACATAGAACTTAAAACAAACTATTGCTTATTTTGAGTTCTGTGTGGATATCCATGGGCTGCATTAGCCACTTAACATCTGGTGGACTGGAAAAAAAAACCTATGTTGACCGGCATTTCGGTGTTCATCGAAGCGTAATTTGCCGACTCTGGAGGCGTTATTGTGACACAGGTGAACCGTCTGAACAGCACCCAGGCCGAGGGCGTAGTACCACTCGTCGTCAAGACCGATACATTCAGGTAACATGTAGACGTGAACCAAAGCTGACTGCCCAAGAGATCGCATGAAGGCTACAGAATGCTGAGGGTCCCGCTGGTTATCCCCAAACTGTGCGAAACAGACTGCGAGAGTATGGTCTACGTGCACGTCGTCCAATCAGATGCCACAGATCCGTCACGGAAATCGAGCTCGTCGTATTCAATGGTGCAGACCACGCGTGCTATGGCCGCATGATGGGACCAAACTTTGTTCTGCGACGAATCTCGATTCGGGTTCAAACCTAATACTAGAAGAATGAGGGTATACTCGTATCTTCGCCCAGGAAATGTTGAACGTCTAAGATGTGTCCAGGAAGTCCACCCATACACCGGTTCGACAGTAATGGTTTGGACTGGAATAGCTAAAAACCGCAAAAACTATCTCGTTTTTATAAATGGAAACCCGAATGCTGAAAATTATGTGGAACAAGCGCTAGCTACCAATGTGCGTCCATTGTCACAAACATTGGGGACCTGAGTTTACATTGATGCACGACAATGCCCGTCTACACACGGACTCAAGAATGACTACTGGGCAAAAATATACGCGTTTTGCCATGGCCAGCACAATCGCCTGACTTGAATCTCATTGAGCATGTGTGGGATATGCTCCAGAGAAGGGTCCTGAAAGATCTTGATGGGGTAACCTGCTCCAGGACCACTGGAACCAATTGCCCAAATCAATAACCTAATTAACTCCATGCAGAATCGTTGCCGACAAGTTTTAAACAACCGAGGAGGAAACACGCTGTATTAGATTTAAGTTAAATGCCCAGAAGAAGGTTATAATTTAACGCAGAAGTCATATTTTTGTTTATTTTTACCATCATTATATAATACAAATTTGTACCCAGATTCACAACAAACTTTTATTTGTAAACTAGCTATGCACGCGACTACGTACGCGTGGAATAGTGTCTTTGGGTAGCATTTTTAATTATTTAGGCTAATTATTTTACAAATAAGACACATACGTATAAATACTATTTGGAGTGTTTCACTGCAAAGAGCTTATTAAATTATTTATACGCTGCACAGCGCTCATTGTGTACGGCGCGGTGCTTGGCAAGTTTCTTACTCGCGTTAACTTCAGTTTCACTGTAACTAAATATTTTTTATGTCCCTATGGTTTGAAATAAATAATTATGAAAATAAATATGAAATAATGAATTAATTTACGCTTGAAGCTCGCGACTAATCACTGGGAAGATTCTGCAGCAAGCCCGGCTGGTTTACTCCATTCAGAGGAGGTTGCTAAAGCGAGTGTTCGTTACAGTTCTTAACTTCTGCGAGTACTACCGATCGTGTTCCAGTAGGTATTGTTAGTTTTTATTTGATTAGTGTAGATTGATATCATCAGAATCCTGTTGCAGGAGCTAGAATGTAAATAAAGGTTAGTACCTCGGCTGCCAGCTCTCGGGCGCGGCCGGACACGCGGATGGGCCCGCGCCCCACCACCGGGTACAACACGGCGCGCGCGGGCTCCGGGGGGGACCCACTCGCCCACGCAAGCGCTCTCTCGCGAGTCGTCACTAGGCACGTCTTCACTGGAAACATAAACAGCTTCATTTCAAACGTTATTCGATCTAGAATATTGCAGATTCAGAATAAGGTAATATAATAATAAATAATACTTCTTTATTGCAGACACAGTGATCCATATTTTAAAATCTACACTAATCTAAAATTAAAAAAAAACAAATGTAATCAATTACACAATAATTAAAATAATGAAACGGTCGAACGACACGCGACCCGAAAATTGGCAAATCACATCAAAATTTCAGTTGGCGTTCATCTGGGCCATTGCATAGGCGTTGTGATCCAGCGGGGCGATGTCTCAGTTGGCGCTCATCTGGGTCATTGCATGGGCTTTGCGATCCAGCGTGGCGATGTCTCAGTTGGCGCTCATCTGGGTCATTGCATAGGCGTTGCGATCCAGCGGGGCGATGTCTCAGTAGGCGTTGATCTGGGTCATCACATATGCGTTGCGATCCAGCGGGGCGGTGTTTCAGTTGGCGTTGATCAGGGTCATCGCATATGCGTTGCGATCCAGCGGGGCGATGTCTCAGTTGACGCTCATCTGGGTCATCGCATAGGCGTTGCGATCCAGCGGGGCGATGTCTCAGTTGGCGCTCATCTGGGTCATTGCATGGGCTTTGCGATCCAGCGTGGCGATGTCTCAGTTGGCGCTCATCTGGGTCATTGCATAGGCGTTGCGATCCAGCGGGGCGATGTCTCAGTAGGCGTTGATCTGGGTCATCACATATACGTTGCGATCCAGCGTGGCGATGTCTCAGTTGACGCTCATCTGGGTCATCGCATAGGCGTTGCGATCCAGCGGGGCGATGTCTCAGTTGGCGCTCATCTGGATCATCGCATATGCGTTGCGATCCAGCTGGGCGATGTCTCAGTTGGCGCTCATCTGGGTCATCGCATATGCGTTGCGATCCAGCTGGGCGATGTCTCAGTTGGCGCTCATCTGGGTCATCGCATCGGCGTTGCGATCCAGCGGGGCGATGTTTCAGTTTGCGCTCATCTGGGTCATCGCATAGGCCTTGCGATCCAGCGGGGCGATGTCTCAGTTGGCGTTGATCTGGGTCATCGCATATGCGTTGCGATCCAGCGGGGCGATGTCTCAGTTGGCGCTCATCTGGGTTATCGCATATGCGTTGCGATCCAGCCGGGCGATGTCTCAATTGGCGCTTATCTGGGTCATCGCATATGCGTTGCGATCCAGCCGGGCGATGTCTCAGTTGGCGTTCATCTGGGTCATCGCATAGGCGTTGCGATTCAGCTGGACGATGTCTCAGGGAGGCTTCCGATCGGTCGGGATCTAGAGCGGTCAAGCTACAGATCGTTTGTAACCGTCTACGCGTCTGTAAATGACTCAACTGTTTTTTTTTGCAATTTTAAAGAGATTTATATTTTATTGTATTTTATATTATTTATTGTAATTTTTACATAGCCATTTTACTGTAGGGTGTTTGATAATATACGCACAAAAATTAAAGAGGTTATTTTGATGAGCATAATAAATAAATTTGTGAAATGTTTACCATAGAAATACGAAAATCAATCGAATTATTTATCAATCATTCACTCACTACAGTCTAGTTTACACTGAACAATTTAACAATAACAACAGCAAAAACACCGCAGTGTAATCTGAGCGAACTATCTTCATCCCTTTCCCATTTACCTACACTACAATAGTAGAATGCACCTTATTCGTTCCTTCACTTATTGACTATTGTAGACTGTAGTCTGCCAGCTAGAACAATCCGAGTCTAGGGGATTCCCCGGATTTTAAATTCAGAGTTGCCATCACAATTTACCTCAAAATTATAATGTTACTATGCTAGTAAAAAGTTTTAACAAATACAAACATTAGTAATTATGAGTAATTCTAATAAAGTAAAACTTATTTTTTTTTATATATGTTTTAAATGTGTTTAAAACAAAATGTTTTAAACAAATGTGATTTTTTTAGTGTTTTAAAAAAATTTAATATCGTTAACCCTGCTTTCAAACCCATAAGGTTCCAACGGAAGACCTATTTACCTTGCTGTGACATAGCATAATGCTGAGTTGGAATCTTTTTTGTAGCAACTACTAATAACTAATATCAATGTTATCTTTTGTTGTACTGTATTTTGTTTTTGTGTTGTTAATTATTGTTATTAGTGGTTGGCATAATAAATGATATTTTCTTTCTTTTCCTTCTTTCAAAACCCAGAGCCATTTCCAAAAGAGATTTCAAATCGGCCTTTATTTTTGGATGTCGATTGCAAGAGCAGGCAGTAAGTTTTATATCGAATTAATCACCTAAACTTAGCCAATATTTTTTTTAAATTTGATAATATAACTGTTTCTTTTCGATAAGTTTTTTTTCATGTTTTGAGAAGCCGTCACTTGAATCGTCAGTTTATTACCAAACATTCTGTATATAGATATGTATGTATGATACGTAAATAGTTGTAAGGGATTATATTCTTTCTGTTATTAAATTAAATAATATGTTTTACAAGTACAGACGACAATACTATGCACACGAGTGCAGGACTTGATAAATAACATTCGCAACTTTTTTTCAGTTATTTTGGTAAAATTGTATTTATTTTATATCGAACCGACGATTTGTGTGCTACAACCGATCTCAAGTACCTTCATTAGTCGAAGGGAGGAAAGGTAATCTCTTTAAAACTGTCATCGATGTTTTGTGAACGGGTTACCTTTGATATCCTCAATGATGTGATCGGGCAGGTTGAGCTCCGCGTCGTTGTCCTCGTCCAGGATCCGCGCCAGTTCCGCGTGGACGGCGTGTGCGGCTATCGGTTGCGCCTCTAGCGTTTGAAGCACTATACAGTTGTGGACAACTGGAATAACAGTTTTCATTATTAAACTATCTTTCTTTTATAAAAGTGAGTTGTTATGAGGTAGCCAGCAGGCAGCTGTCAAGGATTGTTAGATCACCCAAGGGCCTCTGATACTGACCGGCAGTGAGCTCCGCCTCCTGCGCGCCGATGTCGCAGACGAGCGCGACGGGCGCGCCCAGCGTCACCGCGCACAGCCGCGCGCTGTCCGCCCACACCACGCCCGACACCTGCCACACAACACTCACTACACTACCCTTTCCGAGCCCCTCCTCCTCCTCCTGGTTACCACCTGCTATTACGATTAATACTGAATCGTTTATCGCATTCTATAACGTTCTATAGGTTGTTTTAACCTTTTTTCAACCCATATTTTAGGTTAATACAGCATCTACCGACATGATTTGTTGAATTAACAAAATAAAAATAGTTGAACCATAAAGGTAAATTTGACCTAATTATATATATGTATCTAACTTAGTTATTTTGTTGACTTTTGTAGTGCCCCCTCTAAATAGAAATACAACCGTACTAAAGCCGTAGGTACGGTCCAGATCGGTCCTGTGGAAATGTATAAGGCAGGTTAATATCTTCTAACTGATACAATGATGAGTTCTATCTCAGGCATGTTGGCGACATGTCGCGGTGCCAACAGTGCCGCCGGCCTGTCTCGGCAGCTTTGGTGTGTAGACTGCATAAGCTAGACGCAGCTTACAGCTTTGAATTCATTTCACATTATTTCTTGGCTATAGGTGTTGTGACTAATTGTTGTCACAATTCTGCCAAAACCGCAATATAATATTTTCAAAGACTAGAATATTGTAAGCTTGTAAAGTTGAAAGGTCCGTTTATTGCAGAATAGGTGTATCAGTGTATAGCAGACCGCCTGCTGCTGCATATGTGATGCACCTTCCACCACCACGTACTACTCTTTAAGTTTTCTACGTTAAGTTATTGTAATTTGGTGTAACAATAAAGAATTATCTATCTAGACATGCGGTAGCATGTCAAGCCAAGTTCAAGCTAACAGAACTGGCGAGCAGCATCCTGTATAATATTACACGAACCATTTCGAGCTACTTTTGACAGCCTCTTAACTCTGTCAAATTTGGTGCATATATTGAGACTTGCGAGATACATACTATGTGCTCCAAATTTAGTAAACACACCTCAAACGGTTATTTAGATATTAACGTTTAAAACCGGCCAAGTGCGAGTCGGATTCGCGCACGAAGGGTTCCATACCATTATCTATAAAAACGGCAAAAATAATCACGTTTGTTGTATGGGAGCCCCCCCGTAAACATTTGTTTTATATAACTAAATAGTCTGTCAATATTTCAAGCGTCTACCTGTTGCCATTATCAATGTCGAGCAAAAACAATGTTTTAGTAGGTACTTAATAACTAGTGGATCTCGCGAGTCTCCCATAACAACGTATATGAAAACTAGCCAAGTCAGACTTTATAGGCTTCAATAGGCTTTTTTTGTTTTACCCTATATTAAAAGAAGAAATGATATTTTATGTTGTTATAAATAAATTTCAGGAGTGACCTGGCAACTCAACTTGGCACCCATTTAGATCTCACTTCTTTTGTTGTTGAAGTCAACAACCAAGGCATTTATCATAATATTGAACTTGGCTCTAATTTCACATTTATGTTTTAGATCTATCTTCTATCTTATCTATAAAATTATCCACTGGTGTATTTAAAACCCATCTTAAAAAGTGGTTGATGGCATGGAACATGTTTTTCATGACTTGAAACAATTAGTAAAATTAATAGCTCCATTAATTTTACCAGAATTTTTGTAAATAATGTGTAATTATCGAGCTTACTTGTAACAAGGGTATTGAAAATAAAATATTTGTATTTCTATTGATTACTGTGGACTGCATCATTTGACAAGTATAATGAAGACAATCTAAATAGAATTGTACCGTACATTACCCTATGTCCATAGAAATCTGTCACCAGGTGATCCATAGTCTATCTAATGCTACTAGCAGGTCTACTAAAGGATACGCTAGCTGTATTTTTCTAAATCATTAATATAATTAACTTTTTACCTCGTAATGTGTGAAGAGCACTTTAGCAAGTGTTTCTCTGACGAGGGTGGGAGTGAGCAGGGACTCCACAACAACTACTTTGCGCTCCTTAGGATTTACCAACACATGTCTGAAATACACAGTAAGTACTCGTTACAATAACTGGGTGAGGCCAATTCACTTTGCTCTAACTCAGTTAGGTATAAGTATGTATATATTGAATGCGGCAAACAAGCAAATGTAACTGAACATAATCTGCTTTGAATTTTGTTTTACTCAGCATAGACATGTGGCCAGGGGTCAACTTGTTCACTGGTTGGTTGCTACAATTCTGGGAGTGGAGCATAGTACAAGCTCACCTGAAGTAGAGTAAGTGCAGCATATTGACAAGGTTTTCATACAGCTCCTCTGGCGTGGAGTAGTCGTAGACGCGCTTGTAGGCGCGCTTGGCGGCGTCCCAGAACTCCGAGCGCACGATGCATCGCGGTGACGCCTCGCCCGTGAACCCGAACCTATACAATTTATAATTACAACTCAGTGGAACTTAATCCGTGGATGATGATATAGTGGGTCATGCATTTATTTATGTTACTATTAGCACTATGTTTTGCGTCATAATGTATGACTGTTTATCTTCACAAATAAATAAAATAAAAAATAAAAATAAACTGTGTAAGTTCTACCCTGTTTTAATGTTGAATAAAAAGTACAACTGAACCCAACTTGAATGTTATGTTAGCGGATCGCACTCACCCTGATGTAGGTTCACAAATTGAACCAAAACATTGCCGATCGATACACCAAGAACGGTAGGTAAGTAGGTGAAAAACCCCATATTTATAATTATGTTAAAACGTTGAGGTCTGCTTTTCTTGTAAATTATAAGGTTTCAACAACTGGAGAGAACTTGAAAAGTTAGATCTGCTAAGATTTCTAGATTTACATCAGTCAAAGTAAAAATTTATGGAAGCAACGGTACTTACTTCGTATAGTCAGTGCCGAGGTCCAAGACTACGGCTTGCTTCTCTTGGATGAGAGCTATACCTTCGTACAAAGCCATAGTTTATAGAATAACAACTTACAGTTATTTAGATTTCTAATTAAAATTCATTTTATCATTTGTAATTTTATCAAAACAAAAGAGCGACGGCCTGACATTGACATATGCATGCATGACATGACTGAGAGTGACATCGTGACAGTGACATGTGAAACAGGCAATGACTTCATCGTAAAACGTTCCATCGCTAGCCACATCCGGGGGGGGGGGGGGGGGGCTCTGAGGTGACTGGCTCTAAAACGTAGGTATAATGTATATTGTAATATTAATTATTAATGTATATTGTAACGTAGGTATATGTATATAATAATGTAATGTAGGTAGTGATTACATTCTCTCTGACTGGCTCATCTCATCGGGTTGATATTGTCACGGAAAAGTGACGTACGTTTATTGACGTATGGGTCGGGGTTGCGACGGGGTTGTACGTACGTAGCTGTAAGTACCTATTTTAAAAATTCGTCTTTATGTTACGTTTCATGACTCATCGGCTGGAGCGAATTCAAAGATATGTAAGTAATATTATAGCAAGACTATTACCGGAATTGCGACATAGGCTTTTTTTTACCCGACTGCGAAGAAGGAGAGTCATATTTTTATTTTATTGACAAACCAAGCGTGCAAAAAGCCACTGGTGAAAGCTTTTTTTTATATACGTTATAGGCTTGCGTTTGACCACGATCTCGCCTGATGGTAAGCGATGATGCAGTCTACGATGGTACACGCTTGCCTAGAAGAAACCTATTCACTCGCGACTTAAAGATACCCAGGTTGTAGCTATCTGGAAACACAGACTGGCAAAGCGTTCCACTCTTTGGCGGTGCGCATAATAAAGGTCGAACAGAACCGCTTTGTGCGAATGGAAGATATTTCTACCATATAGCGGTGGCGCATCGCAGAGCGTCTGGTTGTCCGTTGATAGAATGGAGATGGTGGGATCAGGTTGAATAGTTCCGCCGCACACTCCCCGAAATGTACTCGATAAAAACTGAGAGGCTAGCAACCTTTCGTCGATGCTCCAGGCTGAGGAGCCTTGCATTAACTAGCTAATCGTTGCCTATGAGCTTCTTGGCTCTTCTCTCAATTGATTCCAGAGCTTCAACTTGGTAATTCGCTGATCCGTCCCAGAGGTGAGAACAGTACTCCAAAGACGATCGGACTTGTGCTTGGTACAAGTTGGGCAACTGTCCTGATGTGAAGTAGCTTGTTCTAATTAAATTAAACTAGAACTCTGGTAGGCCGCTTTTGACCTCAGAGTACTTGTAGACATACTTTCGACGATGCTGGCTTCAGCTGGCGTAGTACAGTCTATTGGTACTTATTTCTCTATGATCACATACATAGACTAGAAAGAGGGTAATAAAAAAAATGTACGCATCCTAGTAGTCTGTGCTCAGATTGTCTAATTAACCCCTTGATTTTGCAGGGAGTTCATATATTTTTGTAAAATATTTTTTTTACGTATGATAAATTCCAAATCCAATTAGCAACAAATACGCTTTATCATCGTGGGTATCTATAACTAGGTACCTATTTTAACTTATTTTTTATTGGTTCCTAATTTAGGCGAATCATTCTATTATAATTTCTTTTGTAATTCATGCAGAGACAAATACAAGGATTTGTAAGAGAATGAGTTTCTCTCGTCCTACAAGATTGGCTGGTAGGTGTACGCTGCTCCCTCCTTGCCCCCCGACGCGGTCCCGGCTGATGCCGTACCTGCCGAAAGCGGCGCCGGCGGCGGCGGAGGCGCACCGCTCGCGTGCGGACCCGGTGCCGGTGGATAGTACCAGGTTCCCGCGCGCCTCCTCCGCACTGTCGCGGCGGCGCTGCTGCCTCGGATGCGTCGTCAAACTCGTGGATTCCTTCATTAATAACTTAAACTGAGAGGCGTGTTTTTGGCATACTAAATAAAGTGAGTGTTACTACTATAATTAACCTAGTGATATACCACTTCCTAGCTCATGATCTTCTTAGCTGGTTGAGTAGGTAGTTCGTCACTAGGTAAATAAATTTATCCATTAACAAATCATTTGGCGCTGAATTACCTAGGTACTCGTACTAATAAGGATTGTATGGCCGATAAAATATGACGTGTTTGAAATCACTTGGGCATTGCATGAATGGACTTGGGTAGGGAGTAGGGTACAGTAAGTTAATGCTGTACCTCAGAGGTAAACAATAGTAGGTATCTCCACTTTTTTTGAAATCTTGTTTATTACACCATTTTAATCGCAAAAACCAGTTCTATTTAATGGTATAAAGCATTATATCCAGCAACGCCAAATAACATAGATAACCAATTGTATATGATATCAAGTTGACAAATATTACCATAGAATAAGACCTCAAAGTATTATAAGATTATTTACCCTTAAGTTCTACGCGAACATAATGTTGTCTATTGGAGTTGATGCTCTATACTGCCAACCAAATATGAATTTTGCGCGATATCGGCCGGTGGCCGACCTAAGAACTAGTCAGATGGGAATAGTACCTATCTCCTGTGCGCGTTTTATAAGTTGATCTTTATGTCTTGGTGTTAAGGTACTTATATTTTATTTTTGAATAATGTCGTACTATCTTCAAGCTGTCAACCTGTAAGGTCAGATCACCTTAGATCTGAGGAAAATTTGGCTTCCAAATAATGTCGAATTATGTTCAAGCTTTCAACCCGTAGGTAAAGTTAACCTTAGATTCGAGGAAGATGGTTTTCTCTCAGATGAAGAATATATTCCAAACACTGATGAAAATTCTACAGATTGTGAATTTGTAGAAAGAAGATAGACCATTATACCTGAAAGCAGCTCATTTAACGATGTTGTAGAAAATATCAGAGAAAACCGATCGATCCATTTAAACATTGCGTCATTAGATATTCAAACAGAGTCATTGTCTCCAATTTCTACCAAAAGAAAAAGTTGTAAAAGAACTTTAAATTAATCTGGAACTTTGAAAACTGGTTTCGGGAAAAAGATATACATCTAAAAAAGGTAAAGTTGTACCGGAAAAGAAGATGAAACCAGTTTGCACTTGCAGGTTGAAATGTAGTGAACGAATAAACGAAACTGCTAGGTCTTCTGTCTTCCAGAAATATTACGAAAAAGAAATGAGTTGGAATTTAAAGAGACAATTCATTGTATCCAGGGTATCTCAAGTAGAAACTGCTAGATCTACGTCAGGACCCGTACCAACCCCCTAAGAGATATTTTACATTCAATTACACATTCTTTGTTTTTGAAAAACCTGAAAAAGTATGCAAAACCTTTTTTCTAAATACCAGAGACAGTGGTGTGAAATGCCGTCAAAAAATCGGAAAATTTGGATTTATTCAAGAAGATGGACGAGGAAGGCACCCAGCAGCCAATAAAACAGCAGATACAATAAAAAACACTATTCGCAAACACATTGACAAGATACCGAAATATGAGAGCCATAACAGTAGAAACCGAACTAAAAGACTGTTTCTTGGAAGCCAGCTAAATATTGGAAAAGTTTATTCTTTGTATTTAGATTTCTGTCCTCAAGAAAATGTACCAAAGGAGAACATTGCAAAAGCGTGGCTCTGCAGATAAATTTTGAATACAGATTATAACATAGGATTTATTTCACCAGCCAATGACACCTGTGATGAATGTGATGCCTTTGTAATCAAGATCAAAAATGCAACTGATGAAACGAAAAAGCATATCGATACTTCGGGGTAGAAATGGCGTAAAAGCCATTTTTGGCTAAAATGACTTAAAAATGCAGCTCTGTTCTGATTTTAACGCTCTATCGATCTTTATTTTTAAAATTTTGATAATCCCACAAAAATGGTTAGTTTTTTTTACATCCTGTACCATTTTCATACGGTGTATTTGCCACTACACAAGACCATTTGGCGTATCACCATCGTATTAACAATATGTTGGTCGTAAAAGCCAGCTTTTTTTACGTATCAACAATTCTTGGTCGTATGACGTGGTATGAAAGTGGGACGCAAAACGTATATTGCTACATTTGGGGAGAATGTGATGCGAAACGTGGCAGTCAAGAAATTGCAACTTGTTTGTATAAGTATTTTCAAGAAATAGATGGAAGAAACGTGAAGCATTAAACTATTTTCTCAAGGAATCAAAAAGTTTACAAACCATACAGCTCAATTTCCTTGTTTGGGGTATGTACCAAACAGTAAGAGAAGCTGGGGTAAAATTGCTAAGGGATGCTAGCTGGGGTGTAGACTTTAAAGAGAGATATATAACCGAACTCGTCGAGTGTTGGATGTACACTGATTTATTGCTTTCATCTAGGGCTTGTATTATCCGTACGACTTTGGTATCCGAATAATTCGGATAGTAGTGAACTTTACTATTCGGATATATTACGGATAATTCGAATAATTTTGGGAAAAGCGTTAAACGAAAATAATTGTTATTAAAGTAGTGTTTAAGTTATTCCAACATTCGCCATGAAAATATAAATCACTTCTGACAATAAGGAAACTCGATAGGTATATTTTTGATCACGTTTTCTTTCACAAAACTAAAGCAATAAGTAAGCAACTTCGTCTCGACAGTAGCGACTTTGTGAATGTTTTATAATGAGATACACCGTGTTTTAAATTCAGATTACTTTTTAGATACTTGTACTTACTGCACATAATTATGAAATTATGGTTTTGATGTATAGAATAGAATAGAATAATCATTTATTTGGCATACACAAAATGACACATGAAATAATTTAAAGGAACAGTAGATACAATTGAATCCAATAAAACAAGTTCGACTCATGTGTTTGCGTACCAAACTGGCGTTCAGCTCACCATAATATTGGATGTTAAGCACCCAACGCTAATTTTCAGCTGAAACCAGAAGCAATAGGTAGTGCAGCAGCTACGTAGAAAAATAAATAAATAAAGAAGTGATTAAATAAAAGGTGTGTAGAGTTTTATTTAAATGTAAATATAAATTTTATAAACATACTTTTCTAAAATAATATTACATACCTATATATATAAACATTCAACTTATAAACTTTCTTACGATTTGTAAGGTTATGGTAAATGGTTATATATATATAAATAAATATGGGTAACTATTTAAAATATATTGATTTAGTTAAACTTATGTATGTAAAAAGAGTTATTGGATGACTAGATCAAAGAGAGGTCGACATTGATGTTACCATGTTGTATTTGGGCTTCCATTAGAAATATTTTTAGTTTTTTTCTAAAGCTGTTGCAAGTTTTGGAATTTCTAATTGGTGGTGGCATATTGTTCCAACACTTGGAAGCCGCATATTTGAAACTACTAATGTAGATTGAAGGAGACAGACAAATCAACTTCGGAATACTTTTCCTTTATTAAGTATAAAATGCAAGATAGAATATGCAGGTACAATTTTAACTTATTTAATACAGTTCCTACTTATTTTAAGAACGTGTTAACTTGTCGAGCGCTAACGAAGATCTGCCGGCTCTGCCAAATTATCTTCGTTGAAATTTTCAAGTCTCGCAAAATGAGTGTAGGTATGTAATATGCCGGGGCTTGTGATTGGTTCGCGTTTTTTTCCAATCCCAATCTCAGCCGCGCGGTGTTGCCTATTTAAAAAAATACAAGGCTTAAATTGTCTTGTTGCCATAACGACAAAGAACGTTTTACAGTAATATAAATAAAATCACGACACTACCCCTGAAACTCTCTGATCACTTGCACAGTCTCTTCGACTAGTCATCCAAATTAGCTTGTCGTATAGGTTCTGGTAGGTGTTCTGTAGTTTATGACACCAAAGAGAAGACAAAAAGAGAGATGAAGCTTGCGTCGCAATTTTATTTTTAAACTAAAGTGCTCATTTAGAAAAGGTGTAATATGGCTCCTAGGTGGTACAATAAAACAAAACCTTGCGCATGCGTTTTGAACTCGCTGTATAAGGCGTTCGGTTCTCGCTAGCAACCTTGAGCCATACACAGTGTCAGCGTAGTTAAGTTTTGATAAAACCAACGACTCGACAAGACGTACCCGAACCTCTTCACTAAGATACGGTCTTATCTTGTACAAAACTTTTAGCCTGTAGAAGCAGTTTCGTACACAGTCTGCAACATGTTTTTCAAAACGCAAGTCCACATCCATGTTAAGTCCCAAATTACGTGCCTCAAAGACACGCTCAACAGGTTGATTCTTCAGCAAAATACGTTTATTTAAGTTCAATGAGGCTATTTGGTGCTTACTTCCCAGGATCATATATTTCGTTTTAAATGGATTAAGGACATGATTATTTGCATCTGACCAGGATGAAATCCTTGCCAGATCTTCATTAATCTCAGCAATAGCTTTGTCAATGTCTTTGGTCTTGAACGAGACGTAAATCTGTATATCATCGGCGTATAAGTGATATTTACAATTCAGTATATGGTTTTTAACATCGGAGCTGTAAAGGATAAATAAAATTGGTCCAAGAATAGAACCTTGGGGTACACCTCGACTCAACTGAGACATCCGCGAGCAAAGTGAGGAACCATTGATATTTTTAAGTTCAACATATTGGTATCTATTACTTAAGTCGCTATTAAACCATCTAACAGTATTACAGTTGAAACCATGATAGCTCAGCTTTGATAGATAGTAGCAATGACGTATTTATTGCATCAAATGCCCGAGAGAAATCAAGCAAAACCAGCAAAGTACACATTCCCTGGTCTTGAGCGTACAGAATATTGTCTGTCACGTCCAGTAGTGCTGTAGCCGTGCTACGACTCTTTCTGAAGCCAGATTGAGTGTCAGGTAAGATGTCATTCCCTTCTAGAAAATCAGTTAACTCAGAGCAGACAGCTTTTTCGATAACTTTTGAAAGGCATGGTAATATACTGATTGGCCACAGATCTTTGACAACAGAAGGGTTATTAACTTCAGGCAGCGGACGCACAATAGCAATTTTACAAACATCTGGGAAAGTTGACGTAACAATTGACCGGTTGACTATAGCGGTTATAGCTTCTAACGATTGTGGAAGCGTTAGCAAGAGCATATTGAGGTTAACACCGTTCAGCGTTCGATTTTAGATTTTTTATAATTTTTATGATACAGTTTACATCTACGGATTGCAAGAAAAAGGTTTTAATATTACTATGTCTATGAAATTCTAAAAAAGTAAGAAGTGAGATAGTGACATTGGATGAACCCGGTACATCCAAAAAGTGATTGTTTATTGCGTCTGCATCATAAAAATGTGATGGCAAAGTAGCATCATTCTTAGGGGGAAGTACATTCGATTTTAAATTTTTCCAAAGGGCTTTTGGTTCGTTAATTTTACAATTTATGTTGTGTTCATAATATGCTACTTTTTCATAGTATAGTGACTGTATGACTAGCGACTTAAGGTCCCTGTAATAATTTTTCTTATATTCCAGTTTTGATTTACGATAAGCGGATAGTGCGGCGTCTCGCAGCTTCATCATTAGTTTAATATTGTCAGTCACCCAGGGATAACCACGTTCATTAATAATACATAATTTCTTGGGCGCATGCGCATCAAAAAGAGATATTATACAATCTGTAAAACAATTAAACATTTGATTTACGTCATTAATCTTATAAAACAGCTCCCAACGAACGAAAACCAAATCACTTTCAAATGCCTCTTGACAGATATTTTTTATTGGCCTGTAAGAAACGGTATACGGTATGTGCCTGGCTTTGGGTATATTCAATTCGCAAGTAATTAAGGCGTGCCCATGTAAAGAACCCACGGACTCCACCGAGACACATCTGGCTTTAAGGTCGGTACAGATGAGATCTATAAGAGTCCGGCTATGGTTGGTAAAGTGTGTTGGTTTGCTTACTAGCTGTGTTAGGTTAAGGCAGTAAATTTATAAAAACGATAAAATATTATCAGTAATCTTTGACTATCAAAATAGTGCCACGAAATAGATAACCAAATAATTTGACCTACAGTTTAATTTAAATTACAAGTAACGGGGGTTCATGTATATCGGTTTTTGTTATTAGGGGTAGAAACCCCTACCAATATATATATATATACCAACCCAAAGTCTTACTTCGTTACCTACTTCAAGGAGTTAGGATGGCTGGGATCAGGTTAGAAGGGGGGTAATGCACAATACACCCGAATGCGGGACGTCAGTAGAGATCTTTTATTCCCCCCACCCTAGAATTAGAATTAGGGGTAGAAAATGCAGTTATTCTGGATTTCAGACTTTTGCCTTTTGTGTCACTAAACCTACACGCATACCATATTATAGCACTGTGAGATCTCTGGTGTACCCTGTGAATTTCGTCAAAGTTCAATTTTTATTATGGTAAGTAACTCAAAAACTACAAGACTTAAACAAAAAATAATAACGGGGTCCAAAATAAATTATAAATACCTTTTATTAAACTGGCCACTTGGATAGTCCCATTTTGTTTTTTTTTACACCTCTTGAACTCCTATATCTCGATAACCCCCCTGCTATATACTTAGCATAGTAGTAAATTTCATGTTCAAATCGTGATTTTTTGATGAATTTTACTATTCGTTTTATTCGAATTATCCGAATATATTGATCGTCACTATCCGGATTGTAAAATCACACGGATATCCGAATAATACGAATATTCGGATATCCGAATTGCAAGCCCTACTTTCATCACAAATTCGAATAATTATTGTAACTAGGGCAATGCATGCTATGCTAAAAGTAAAAATATTATTTACACAAGTTTAAGCTGATTGTACATGTTTGCGTTAGCTCGTACATCTTGCCAACCAGAAAAAGAAGGAAAGGCAAGCCCAAATCAAAATTGAGATTATTTAAGCTAGGTAAACAAAGTAATAAAAATGTATAAACTGACTAAGTACTTGAAAGCTTAATAAATTGAATTAACTTAAGATAATAAAAGTGTTCGTGTCCATGTCACTTATAATTATCACTCAATTGTCCGTAGAGAAGCTAGTTGACCCCGTTGGGCTCTACTATTTCACCGAAAGAGTCACAAGGAATGAGAATCGACACTGAACGTGGGGGCTTAGGAGGCGCGGTGCCTCTATTTACGTTTAAATTGACCATGCTCACTGATTCACGTAAATCACTACACTCGCGTGGTATATATCGCTCATCGGACGAATGCGCGCCGCCAACGCGGGCGCGTGTTCGGGCGCCTGCAGCTGCGCTTACCGGAGCCTCTCCCCCGGGAGAAGCTGCTAGCACCACACAACGTCTCCTTGCTTGAAGACATGCTGCTACGATTCCTATTACCACCAGTACGGCGACCATACCATAAATAATGGAAAATTAATAGATATCGTGAACGCTAAGTTCGGGAGCCGAATGCTGTTTCAGCTTGTTGATCTCGTCCATGACCTGACGATATTTTTGCTCGTGGTTTTCTGGAGTGAAGTTGTAGCTGGCTCCAGATGTCTTAATGACGCTATTCAAAATTGATAATTCGGGGGCTTCGATAGAAGGCTGTATATTTACCTTTCGTAGGAAGTTGTTGTGAGAGTGAATAGTAAACAAATTACTTTTGATAGTACAACCTTGACCTATCTCAAGAATACCGGTGCCCGATAAAGTACTCATTGTCACATCAGCTGAGCAAAAAGTGCGAATGATATTGATACACGAGTATAGCCAAGAATTCAGTCGGTGCAATTTGACCCTTCTGTCTACACACGTAGTATGCTCGTTTATAATACAGGGCGATGTTAATTTGCCTGCATTTATCAATGTTAGATTACATATGCTTTGTTGTAGATCTAAGTCATATGTAGGTTTATCTAAGCTACATAGAATTTTTTCTTCAGATGCATGAAGACAAGCTTGTAGATCATAGTCTGTTAGAAATAAAACTGCGTCTTTTCGCAAGTTGAATGCTAGATATGGGTAGGTAGGTACGGTAAGGTAAGAGTTTCCATCTTTATTTTGTGGAATGCTAATTATTTTGTCAAGCTCGTAGATTTCGTTGCTGACTAGTGGGACCTTAATTTCGACGATTAGGTATTTTTTATAAACCTTCGTGGCGACTTTTAATAGCTTATATACATCTCGTACACTTCCCGTCTCTAGGGGTACTTTTAAATCAACCTGTAGCTGGGCAGAAATAAAGTTTATTTGTTCTTCCAGTTGCTCGCTAGTAATCAGGTGCGAATCGATGCGGCCGTGGCTGATGTCCGTCACAGTGTCTACGAGTGACGTTAGCATGCGTCTCAGGTTCCCAAGCACGACGTTGGCCGCTAAAGCTGATGACGTCATGTAAAGACCTTTGTCGACTTCCGATCTAATTTGATTTATATCTTCCGATAAACTGCGAAGATGCGCGTTGACTACAGAAGACAATTTATGCATAATTTGCTCATTGCGTTGTATAATATTTAATTCTGCTTCGATGATTACAGTTTGATTTTTGATGAGGGTTTTCAGATGGTTTTCGTTATATGTAATTTTTTCTATGTCTTTAGCGTATTGCTGCGCAAAATTATCGTCTAGTACTCCAAATAGATAGTTAGCTAGATTTCCTACACCGTTTATTATGCTTCTTCTCTGACGTTTGCGGCTAGGGCTCTGTAGAAGATTGTTGTAGTGCTCAATTTCACTTAATTCATGTGCAAGTTGATTAATAATTTGCTGGTATTGAGAACTGTGTTTCATTGTCATGTCCTTCAGATGTCTCACGTAGATCTCCATGTCATTGATTGCTTGCCAGTATCCAGCCAGATTGTAGTACACCACTAGCTTCCATTCGTCTCTACTATACTGTAGGTTCGATATTTTGTCAAAATACAGAGTATTTGAGTCCTTTAGCGCTATATTACCGATATGTGGGACATTCTGCTGTGTAGTTGGAGAAATTATCATTGTAAATAGTAAAAGAGCAAGAGTAAGACAGTTTTTGAAAGTTACACTCTTATTTCCACGAAATGTTCCGTCTGACTTTGTATGTTGTGGAGTTTGCTGGGCTATATGCTGTGCTGAGCTATCGTCATCGTCCTTTCTCGTTTCAATGGGTAGTACAACAAGCTTCGTTACTGGTCGCTTAATGATTTTATTTTCCGTCTTAATGGACACGACCCTGACGTATCCGTCACCTCCAGGATGGAGTTCTACAACTCTGCCGAGTGCCCACTTGCCTGGAGGTAGGTTATCATCTTTAATTAGGACGATGTCGTTGACGTCCAAGTTTTTGGTAAGTTTCCTCTACTTGGAACGTACATGATGCTGAAGATAATCAGATGACCATAGCTTCCAAAAGTGTTTGTTCATAGTTTGAACAAGTTGCCAACGTGTCGGTAGGTTGACGTAATCTGGGTCAGTCTGAGGGCGTGATAGTAAAGAGTCAGCTATCAAAAAATGCCCTGGCGTTAAATAGCTGTCCTCTGGGTTTTCAGTTAGTGGAAACAAAGGACGGAAATTCATGCACGCTTCAATTTGCTGAAGCAAAGTAGTAAACTCCTCGTAAGTCAGTCTTTGTTCGCCTAAGGCTCGTTTCAAATGCTTTTTAAAGCTCTTCACGGCGGCTTCCCATAAGCCTCCCGCACTAAGTTACGCTGGAGCATTGAAAGACCATTAAATATTCATGCCGTTCATTTTGTTTAAAATGTCTTGATTGATTGTAGCTAAGATTTGCTTGTATTCGTTGTCCAATGCTCGTTTGGCACCTATAAAGTTCGTGCTGTTATCACTGTACATTCGGCGGGGCATCCCTTGCCGTGCACAGAAACGACGAAAAGCTGCTTAAAACGCTGGAGTGCTGAGGTCGGACACCAATTCTAGGTAAACGGTCTTTGTCGCTAGGCAGGTGAATACAGCCACGTAGTCTTTGAGTGTCTTCACTCCTCTACCCTTCCTCGCTTTAAGGTCCACTTGTCCTGTAAAATCCACGCCGGCGTGCGTGAATGGGCGGGAAGGCGTGACTCTGGCTCGTGGTAGATCAGCCATAACTTGGTACTGCTTTTCTGAGTTGAAGCGATAACATATTACACACGTACGAAGCTGTGTTTTAACTGTTCTCATGCCACTTAAGATCTTATACTTTTCTCGTATGTAAGATAGGGTAAGTCTCGGCCCGCCGTGCTGTGTAGTGATGTGCGCTTGATGAATAATCAAGTCCGTAAATCGGCTGTGGCTGGACAAGATTATTGGATGTTTCGCTGAGCTACTTACTATTGAGTAATTGAGGCGGCCACCTACGCTTAAGATACCATTTTCATCTAAACAGAGACAAAGATTTGTTAGCTGGCTGTTGGATCGAACATGGCCTTTGAGCTTAATGCTCTCCAAATCGCTTTCAAAATCTGTAGCTTGCACGTGCTTGACAAGTAGTTCGAACGCTTTATTTAATTTAGTCGTAGAAAACACATTTGCATGGTCACTGTTTTTGCGACGTAATGATGTTGTGAAACGTAATACCCATGCCACTACTTTGGTGGCACGCGTAATTGAGCAGTTGTTTTTTAATAATTCATTTATGAATGATGAACTCGGTTGAAGTAAAGCTGAGGTTACATTCACCTTCTTATTTCAAGTGTCGGCGATTCATAAGTTTTCTTTAAAGGTGCTCGCTTGGTATATCCATAGGTCACTGGTTCAAATCCGGTTCGAAGGACCAAATGTTTGGGGTATGTACCAAACAGTAAGAAAAACTGGGGTAAAATTGCTAAGGGATGCTAGCTGGGGTGTAGACTTTAAAGAGAGATAAATAACCGAACTCGTCGAGTGTTGGATGTACACTGATTTATTGCTTTCATCACAAATTTGAATAATTATTGTAACTAGGGCAATACATGCTATGCTAAAAGTAAAAATATTATTTACACAAGTTTAAGCTAACGCACACATGTACAATCGTACATGTGTGCGTTAGCTCGTACATTCCTATTACCAGGACACACATACATGCCTGTTGACTCAGTACATGCCACAATTGAATGCGAAATACAAAAAAAATACAGTTTGGAGCCCCTCACAATGGATGCCATACATTTCTTCTGCACGAAAACTTCTTCGACACTATCGTGTAATTGTCATGGAAAATAGTGATTTCATAAGTTGGGATGAACTTGCATCAAAACATTCACCAAAGAAACACTGAAAAAGTTGAGGTTTAAAAATATTTAAGTCGCTACATTTAAAAAAAAGATTGAGGTGTAGTATAGGTAGATATAAGTATACACATAAGCTAGCATATAAGCGACCTAAATGACTGTATAGTGGATGATGAGTTCCCATTACCCAATATAACAGAAATTTTGGATTCTCTTTCTAACTCACATTCACATTTAGATCTCAACCAGGGATACTACCAAGTAATCTTAGATAAACAGAGCAGAGAATATACAACTTTTAGTACTAGTACAGGCCAATACAGCATGAATAGATTACCAATGGGTTTAAAGACAAGCGCGAGTGCGTTTAGCAGAGTTACATACGTCAGTAGCAATGTCAGGTTTAACGTTCGACAAATGTTTTATCTATTTAGATGATTTAGTAGTTTTCGGAAGAAACTTAGAAATACACAATAAAAATTTGACGGATGTACTAGAAAGACTTAGAAAAGTAAACTTAAAATTAAATCCAGAAAAATGTAATTTTTTAAAGAAAGAAATTATTTATTTGGGACACTTAGTATCGGAGAATGGAGTGTTGCCAGATCCAGCAAAAAAGGAAGTATTACGGGATTATCCTGTACCAACTAATACGGATGAAGTAAAAAGATTTGTTGCATTCTGTAATTATTATAGGAAATTTATCAAAAAATTTGCAGACACAACAAGTCCACTAAATAAACTAACAAGAAAATATGAACCATTTGTTTGGACTAATCAGTGTCAAAATGCATTCGAAAAATTAAAAGATTCTTTGATTACTCCACCTGTATTAGAGTTTCCAGATTTTTCTGAAAATAATGAGTTTATAATACAAACAGATGCATCAGGTACTACAATTGGCGCAGTTTTGTGTAATAAAAATATGAAACCAATAGCTTATGCTAGTAGACCTTTAAATAAAAGAGAGCTGAACTACCCAACAATTCAAAAAGAGTTAGTAGCTATTGTTTGGGCGATAAAGTATTTTAGACCTTACGTATATGGAAAATTATTTACAATAATGACGGATCACAAACCTTTAATTTATCTATTTTCTATAAAAGATCCATCTAGTAGACTTCTTAAATTTAGACTAGAATTAGAGGAATATAAATTTAAAATCTCATATGTAAAAGGAACAGTGTTGCGGATGAATTGTCCAGAACTATCATAACGTCAGATACTTTAAAGAAAATGAACGAGGAAATTATTTCGGTTATGACGAGGGCACAAACAAAAAATGTTAACGGTAATTTGAACAAACAAAATATTAGCAACCAAAACGACCAGTGGCCTGATCAACCACAAGTTGTTGAAGTGCTGAAAATACCAAATAGCTCTACGGAAATGATGTTTATAACAAAAAATGAAATGAATAAGTTGAGACAACAAAATAATATAGATAAAGAATATGAATGTTTTATTTACAATAACAAAAGAAATGCATTATATATTAATCTTGATTTTAGAACACGATTTACGCGAGCCAAATTCGTGACTAAATTAGGAGAAATTTGCAAAAATATGAAAATAAATGAACTATGCATAGTAAAAAATTATGAAAATGAAAAATTTACAGCAGATTTGTTAAACGAAATAAAGCATAACCAGTTATCGGATTATCCACGGATTTATATATTAAAAGGAATAAGAAGAATTGAAAACGAAGAAGAAAAGAAATACATTTTACATGATTTTCATCTACTACCCACTGCTGGTCATGCAGGCGTGCGTAGAATGACTAATAATATCAAAAGAAAATTTTTTTGGTCAGGTCTAGACAAAGACGTAGCAGAGTTTGTAAGTAAATGCATTAAATGCCAAAAAATGAAGCATTGTAGGTATGTCAAGGCGCCCATGGAGATAACTACAACGGCTTCGTTTGCTTTTGAAAAACTATATCTAGATATTGTAGGACCATTACACAGAGATATTGATAATAATCGTTATATTTTAACGCTACAATGCGAATTAACTAAGTTTGTAGAAGCGTATACATTAAAAAATAAGGATACGGTAAGTGTAGCTAAGGCATTAGTGAATAATTTTATTTTAAGGTTTGGGATACCCAAAGTAATAGCGACAGATCGAGGAGCAGAGTTTGTTTCTTCAGTAATGGAACAGGTAGGTATGTCAATTATTAGAAATAGAAAAACTAACATCAACATCTTATCATCATCAATCAATAGGAGCTTTAGAAAATTCCCATAAAAATTTAGGTTCATTTTTGCGAATACATTGCAATGGACAAAAAGAAACATGGAGCCATTGGTTACCATTTTGGTGTTACCGTTTCAATAATACGGTTCATACAGAAACAAAATACACACCCTTTGAATTAGTATTCGGTAGACCTAGTATAATACCATTTAGAGTAAGTCAACATATAGAACCTTTATATAATCCAGATAGTTATGCATTAGATCTTAAGTATAAGTTACAAGTAGCACACCAAGATGCTCGGAATAATTTACTTTTAAGCAAACATAATCGTAAACAAGTGTATGATAGGAACGTAAATAATGTAACGTATAAAAAGTGAGAATTGTTATTAATTAAAAATGAAGTAGGAAATAAGTTGGACACTTTATGGGAAGGACCATTTGTAGTTTTAGATGATTTAGGAGTTAATGTTAAAATATTAAAAAATCAATATTTTATTCATAAAAATAGAACAAAATTATTCATAACTTAATATTATATAAACATATACCTATAAAAAAATGTATAAGTACCTAATATTGTTTTTTTTATCCCCGTGGTGAGGTGTAGTATAGGTAGATATAAGTATACACATAAGCTAACATATAAGCGACCGATCTATTGTTTAAAGAGAGAGTAATAAAAGGTCTTCCACCGAGTTAAGACGTTTCAATAACATCCCTTCAAGATTACCGACCAGGTTGAAATTAAATACTTCACCGATGATAAAACGATTGCAGAAAAAGTAACTTTATCGGCTGGACCTGAAAAAAAACAGGGAAAAGGAAAAGGGAAAGCTAAGTGCCAACGTAGTGCAAATGAAAATAAAGATGATTGTCAAGGTGAAGGAAGTCAGATTAAAGAATTTGTGTTGCGTTATTTATATAACGCCCGATTACAAATTTCAACAGCGAAATATAAAGATTTAAAACAGCTTTGCGAAAACGGGGTCATACCTAGGCCTTATCATCACGAATTTTTGCAGTTACCCCACAAAGTAGTTAAAGAGACACTTGTGGAAACCGACGAAGATGAAACCGAGGAAGAAAATTAAAGAACACTAGAATTAAAATAAGAATTAACATGATTACTAATTAGCAGTTTATAATTTTAAGTTTGCAATTAATATTTTAAATATTGTTCAGAAACTTAAAGTCAATTATTATAGTATGTAGTTCAAAAATCATAACTAGATGTCGCTACTAAAAAGTGCAGATTCCTGAATGAATTCCTATTGAATGATTCCTATTGAAGCGTTTTGCATTTCGGGTAAGGTTGTTTTTACGATTTCAATAAAAGAGGCTCAATATTAATACAGTACGGTGGTTTCAATAACACCCTGCCCTCTAGCGATCTACCAAAGTACAATTTATGCATGGTCCTTCGAGCCGGATTGGTACTAGATGTTAGGTACCTAATTAACCAGTAATAGGTAGGCGTAGGGCAATAAATGTACTCGCTGTGGATCGCAGCGGATAAAGTACAGTTGAGACACAGTGGTGAAACCATACCCTGTGTTCTCTAGAGAGTGCAGTGCAGTGCAGTGAAGTACAGTGCAGTGAAGTACAGTACAGTGCAGTGAGTCTACAGTGCATTTGAGTGGTGAAAGTTGTCACCTCCTCGCAGTTTATGAGATCAAGGTCGCAAAGGCTACGTTTGCCTTTTGCGATCCCCATTTGAAGAATCAGTCCAAGGAGTGTGGGGCCCCCTAACCCCACGCCTCCCCTTAAGAGCAGTACAAGGCCTGGGCTTGCAGAACCCAGTGCCCCCAAGTTCAGTACAAGGCGTGTGAGGCCCATGACCCCACGCACCCCCTGAAGAGTAGATCAAGGTGCTTGGACTCCTTGAACCCAGCGCCTTCCGAAGTTAGTACAAGGAGTGAGGGGTCCCAAGGTGCCCCACGTCCCCCCGAAGACCAGACCAGACAGTGGGCAAACAGAGCCCATAGCGTCCAAACAGAGTCCAAGGCGGGCGGAAGTATCCTCCGCGCCTTAGAAGAGCAGAAGAACGGTGGCGGTGCAGTTACACAGCTACAGCATCGTTACGAGTTTGTATTGTGGTGAAAAAAACCGTGAGTACTCTATTCGTTGACTCTGTATAGTGAATGTTGTGTTTTAAAATGGTGAATTTGCGTAAACTTGGTGAATGGTAACCACTTAACCATAAGCTTGGGCCATGAGCTTGTACCAACTCCATCACACAGTTGTTAAATTTATTGGTAAAGACTTTTAATTTAGTTTATTTTATACACTTGCATATAATTAGAGTAAAAAATATTATTGTCTTTTTTAAGAATTGAGTATTTACTTTAGTTTCTGGTTAAAAATTAATGATGGATTCTCTTATTAATTTAGAAAAAGATCTTCAAAAGTCTATAGAAATGCTTTTGATTAATTTTAAAAAATGTCCTAAAGATAAATGTACAGTTGGTTACATAGAGGCTAAAATAGATAATTTAGATAAAGACTGGGCATTGTTTCGTACAAACAATTCCAAATTATATGAGTCTTGCAAGATGAGCGATATACAGGAGTCAGGTTATGTAAAAAATGAGATTTACTCAAATACGAAAGAGAGTTATTTTATAGCGAGATCACACTTTAAGTCATCAATAAAGTCAAGTCAATTAGTAGTAGCTAGTACAAAAGAAGGTCAGTCGAATTCGAGTTCTCTGGCGAAGTTGCCCAAAATCACAATTCCAACATTTAGTGGAAGGTACGAGGAATGGACTACATTCAAGGACTTGTTTGTTTCTTTAGTCCATAACAACAAGTCACTCGATAATGTTCAGAGACTTCACTATCTAAAAGAGCACGTCACCGGTGAAGCCGAAGTTTTAACCAGGCATACGCTAATCGCTGATGCTAATTATGAACGCTGCTGGGGATTGTTAGAAAATAGATACAGCAATAAAAGGTTTTTGTCAAATGCGATCCTAAATAAGTTGTTCGGACAACGATCCATGAAACTCGAGTCAGCTAAATCAATCAAAGAATTGATCGATACGACGTGTGATTGTTTAAGCGCGTTAAAGGCCCTAAAGGTTGATTTTAGCACGTGGGACATCATCATCATCCACATCGTAGGTTCTAAACTTGATCCAGAAACGCGGATACAGTGGGAGCTTAACAACTCTAACGGTTCAAGTTCCAATGTTGATAAAAATGATTTACCAACCTTTGCGCAGTTCAAAACCTTTCTAGAAAATCGTTTTCGTGCCTCAGAATTTGTCGAACCGAGTAAGCGGTCTGTAGTACAGCATGGAAGCGGTTCCCAAACATCGTGTCGGTCTATGGTAGCGACGTCTACGTCTATGCCTTGCGAGTTTTGTTCAGATAACCATAAACTAAGTTTCTGTAAAGCGTTTGCCAAACAAGAGGTCAGTGAGAGAAAAGCGTTTGTTAGCAAGAACAAGATGTGTTTCAATTGTCTAGGCGGAAACCATAATGTCTATAACTGCAAGAAACCAACGATCTGTCGTATTTGTAAGAGAAGACACCACACTCTGCTTCATCTCACATCCGAAGAGTTCAATGCAAATAAGCCAGTGGCAGCTAAGCCCGCAGTTGATAGCGAAACACCATCCACGAGCGGCAAGGTCGTAGCCTGTCTCTCCACTGGCGATGTACCGATGACCAAACAGGTTCTGCTGGCGACAGCCTTGATTAAAGCAGAAGCGCTGACAGGTGAATATCAAACTGTACGAGCCCTGATGGATCAGGGATCTCAAGCTTGCTTCATTACCGAGGCGGCGGTCCAACTGCTACGCTTGAAGAAGATACCTGCGAAAGGAACGGTTACAGGATTACTCAATGGCATCAAAATTAAGGCAAAGTATGTAGTACATACCATCATTCAGTCGCGTACGGATCCCGAGTTCAAGATGGAGGTTAAAGCTTACGTCTTAGGTCACATAACATCTTATCTACCTGAAAGGCACATTGAAAAAATAGATTGGCTAGACATAGAAACTATTCAGTTAGCAGATCCGCAGTTTGCTACACCTCGTAGAATTGATATGCTGCTTGGTGCAGACGTCTATAGCCAAGTCCTCAAATAAGGAATGAAGAAGAGTTCAAGTGGAAAACTGATTGCACAGAGCACGAGTCTAGGTTGGATCCTTTCTGGCGTTGTCACATCCACCAAGGCTACACACGATGATATATTTGCCATCCATGTCACCTGCAATGAAATGAGAATGAATTATTAAAACGATTCTGGGAAATTGAAGAAGAGACAAGTACAAAGCGGCTATTTACTGAAGAAGAGCAAAAATGTGAAGTTTTCTTTAAAAGCACAACGAAGAGAGAAGATTGTAGATACGTAGTGAAGCTTCCATTTAAGCACGAGAAACCACAATGCAAATATGGACACTCTAGGGCTATAGCAGTGAAAAGATTGATATCATTGGAAAAAAGATTATCAAAAGATACAATACTAAAAGAACAATACAAATATGTCATTCACGAATATTTAAGGTCAAACCACATGCGTTCGGCTAAAGAAAGCGATAATAGAAAAAATGAAGGTGTGTACTTACCACATCATGCAGTAGTCAGGAATGATAAAGAAACCACAAAGGTGCGTGTAGTGTATGATGCATCCAGTCCAAACAGCAAGGGAGTGTCACTCAATGATACACTCATGGTAGGTCCAACCCTACAAGCGGATCTTCGTCACACCATTTTGCATTGGAGAGTTCATTATATCGCGCTTGTAGCAGATATTATCAAGATGTATAGACAGGTGAGAGTAGATGAAGAAGATGTCATCTACAAGCGCATACTTTGGAGAGACGATCCTGTAAAAGCAATTCAAGATTATGAGTTAATGACAGTAGCATTCGGAACAGCTTCAGCTCCGTACTTGGCTGTGCAAGCAATGCATCAAGTCGCGTACGATGAAGGAGATAAATATCCGCTAGCAGCAGAAAAGGTCTTGAAGTGCTTCTACATGGACGATCTGATGACAGGTTGCTCGACGGTTGAGGAAGGCGTGAACCTGTACAGACAAATAGTAGAATTATTAGAGAAAGGTGGTTTCAAAACAGCAACAACCGCGAACTCCTGAAACAGATAAACAAAGATGAGAACACAAAACAGAACACAATAGAGGACAAACGAAGTATTAGAACAAAATGATAGAACAAATGAGGAAAACATAGAAATGAAACTAGATACAACTATTAAAATATTAGGTCTTACCTGGAACCGCAGCGAAGACGTTTTTCAGTACAAAGTGCAGCTTCCTCCAATGTCAGGACTTGTAACAAAAAGAAAAATTATTTCCGACATAGCTAGAATATTCGATCCACTTGGATGGATAGCACCAGCAGTCGTATTAGCAAAAATGATGATTCAAAAGCTGTGGTTATCAGGAATAGGATGGGACGATGCAGTACCCACAGAATTATTAGATGAATGGAATACTTACCATACAGAACTGCCACAACTCACTGCAGTGAAAATCCCTCGACGGCTTGGCATAAGAAAAGATGATGTCGATGTTGAAATGCATGGATTTTGCGATGCCTCCAAGTTAGCTTACGCTGCTGTAATATACCTTAGGGTTTGTAGACCAAATGGAGATATCCAAACGACTTTGTTGGCTGCAAAGACACGCGTCGCGCCAATAAAGCAGATCAGCATTCCGCGATTGGAGCTCTGCGGAGCAGTGTTGTTGGTTAGATTGTCATGTGAAGCTATCGAAGTGGTAGGTATACCAAAGGAAAAGGTGCGAGCGTGGACAGTTTCCACGATAGTTTTAGCGTGGCTGAACAGTCACCCGAATAAGTGGAAAACCTTTGTGGCAAACCGGGTATCGGAGATAATAACCACATTAGAGTCGTCGCAGTGGTGGCACGTTCCATCTCAGGAAAATCCAGCAGATTGTGCCTGTCGAGGAGTCTTGCCATCGGAACTAGCAGAGAACGAACTTTGGCTTTACGGTCCGCAGTTTCTGCGAGATCCAGTCATTAGTTACAGTAAGCCAAACAATGTAAAGGTCCAGCTAGAAGAAAACGTAAAGGTACGCTTAGCTACGGTACCTGAAAATACAATTTTTTAGAGATTCTCTTCGCTGCCAAGGTTATTAAGAGTCATAGTGTACTGTAGAAGGTTTTTGAAAGGAAATAAAGTTCAAACGCAAAATGTACAAAAGAAAGAGATAGATGAAGCATTAGAGTGTTGCATTAAAAGGACACAAGAAGAAAGGTTCTTAGAAGAAAAAATACAGCTAGCAAACGGTAGTTTAAAGAGTAAGACGAGTAAGCTGAAAGCGTTGTGTCCTTACCTGGATGACAAAGGCTTTATGAGGGTCAGTGGAAGAATTCAAAATTCTTAGCTCTCCGAACAGGTCAAGCACCCTATAATACTGCCACATGAGTCACATTTGTCGAAGCTCATAGTAAAGGATGCACATCAGAACACTCCCAAACATCCCATTTGATGGAAAATTATATAAGAACGAGATACTGGATCATAGGCATCAAGAGTCTCGTTAAGCAGCACGTCCGTACATGCGTGACATGTATTAGACAGAACGCCATCGTAAAGACACAGTACATGGGATCTCTTCCAGCAGTGCGATGTACTCCTTCTCGCGCGTTTAAGCATAGTGGGGTTGACTACGCTGGTCCGATCCAGATCCAGATTTCTAAAGGACGAGGTAACCATTCCTATAAAGGATATACCTAGTCAGGTCATAAATTCTGTCACATGTTTAATATAAAATAATTGAAACAAGTTTATTCATTATGTAACCATTTATATACCAAAATGAACTTAACAAAACATAGATTCTTATGACATTAAAGTTTATTCAAAATGACCTCCGTGATTTCGAATACAGGCCTTCAATCTGCGCGGCCAGTCGTCTATCGCAGCACGAACGAGGTCCATGTCAATATCGGCGGCTGCCTTAATCAAGGATGTCTTGAGTGACTCCAAATTTGGATGAAGCTTTGAGCACGCCTTTTCTTCCAAGTGTTGTCATATCTTGTAATCTAACGGATTCAAATCTGGACTGGAGGAGGGCCAGTCTTCGTGCCGGATGAAGTCGATTTCACGCGCCGCCAGCCAGTCTTGTGTGCTCTTCGCTCTATGAGCTGGCGCCGAATCTTGTTGGAATACCCAGTGCCCGTTATTTAACATGGTATAAGAAACAGGTTCCACAAGGTTCGTCAGGACTGTATTTTGATACACAACTGCATTCGTTTTTACGTGAGAAAGGCTCTCACAAAAATGTACCTCTGTTAAGCCCCAATAAGAAACTCCCAACCATACCATGAGCGAGGATGGAAAATAACCTCGTTGGACACGCGGCATACGGTTGCTCGCTTCTTCACTACTGTGTGCGTACACCTTATCATTTTGTTTGTTGTAGCTCTCTTCTACGGTAAAAATTTTTTCATCCGAAAAAAGAATTTCCCGATATTTTTTTCCCGCGTACCGCTTCAACAAAGCGCGGCATCTCTTCAGTCTCAGGTCCATTAGACGAGCATTCAAACGATGTCTTGTTTTTTTTCGATATGCCCGAAGCCTTAAGTCTTCATTTAACACCCTTTTCACCGTGGTTCTGCTTAACCCCATCTGAAGGGCCAACAGTTTCTGTTTACGTTTGGGATTTCTTTGAATACGCGCCTTTACAGCTTTTATCACTGCTGGAGTCCTAACAGACCGAGGGCGACCACTTCTTGACCTGTCATCTACACTAGAGTCTTCATTGTATCGTTTGATGGTGCGATAAACGAACCTTTTGGTTATATTCAAATATTCCAGTATGTCAAAAATTTGAATTGGCGCGTAACCGCAACGATGCAACGCAATAACTGCAACACGATCTTCTTTAAGCGTCCACTCCATATTTAAAAATGAGTAAATTTCTAAAAAGTATACATTTTTATTTTCATGAACAATTCGAAATTCGAATTCTATAATTTTTTTTGTGGCCAGCATTCTAAAAGATTAGTTTTTACTGTGTGACAATACTTATGACCTGACTAGGTACGAGTATATGTTTGTTCATCTGTATGGTTACCCGTGCTATACATTTAGAGGCGGTTAGCGATATGAGCACATCTACTTTTTTGTCTGCCTTTCGTAGATTTGTGTCTCAACGAGAACATTGCTCTCAAATATGGAGTGACAATGGCACGACGTTTGTGGGTGCTTCAAAAGAACTGAATATCATCCAGAAAGAAAGTGCAGCTAAATTAGAAGCCAATGGCACACAATGGCATTTTATCCTCCCTCGTGCTCCCAACTTTGGTGGGTTATAGGAAGCTGGGGTGAAATCAACCAAGTTTCATCTTAAAAGAGTGATTGGCGACGCAACTCTTACTTTTGAAGAAATGAGTACACTTCTTACTCAAGTAGAGGCATGTTTGAACTCTCGCCCTCTAACTGTCATAAATAGTACCGAACCTGGTGAACCGTTTCCATTGACGCCGGGTCATTTTTTAGTAGGAGAACCTCAGGTATCTTTGCCCGGAGTAGACTTTGAGAGTTCAAACGTTAGTTCGTTGTCAAGATGGCAATTAGTCCAAAAGATGTTCCAAAGTTTCTGGCGTCGTTGGTCTCAGGACTATCTTACAAGTTTAGTTCATCGTTATAAATGGACAGATCAGGTTCCCGAACCACGCGTGGATGATGTAGTCCTCATCAAGGAAGATGACCAGCCACCTGGTCGCTGGCTTCTTGGTCGTGTAGTGGAGAAGCATCAGGGCCCAGATGGTTTAACCCGCGTGGTTACATTAAAAACCAACAAAAATGTTATTAAAAGGCAAACATCAAAACTATGTATTTTACCTGTCAATTAATAAAAAAAAAAATGGTTAAATTAGGTTTATATACGCCAAAAAGCTTAACTATAATTAATTTATATTCTGATAATTTAAGAAAACTAAAATAAGTACAAATTTAGAAATAAGTAGGTAAAACTATCGAAGAAAACTATGTTAATCAGTTAAATTTAAGTTTTGTAGTACAAGTTGTCAAATGTAAATTAGTCCAGTTATTTATAGTAAAATGTAATTCAGTTTAAAATGTATCAAAATGTATGTATGTTGAATTCAAGAAAAAGTAGCGACTTCTAGTAGTTTAATTAATATAAATGAATAAGTAGTTAAGGACTGTAACGTAGATTAAACACAAGTTTAATTTAACTAGAATTTATTTACAAAATTAGATCTCAGGGTGAGGGTAGTTACAATATTTGCGTCCGAACTACGTTGAACTTAAAATGTAGTAAGCCACTGGCCTTAGCTGTAGAAGAAGCAGGGAATCCGCCGTAGTCAGGAAGTAGGTACGGGTATCGGGTCTTCAGCTCCCGCAACGGTGTAGCCAGTGGAGCTTGCGCAACGGTGTAGGTAGATAGTGGAGCTCGCGCAACGGCGTAGTAGAGGAACTCCATAGCAGATAGGCTGGCCTCAGCCTATCTGCTGGAACCCTGGAATTCCCATCCAGTGGTTTAAAAAAATTACCATTTTCCATGTTTGACTGCGACATCCTCCCTTTTTTTCTAAGCGAAAGCGCAATGGCTACTAGCAAATGGTAGTGATCGATGATGTGGCAGTCAAACAATGGTAGGCTAATAATGGTAGGTATATGCACTTAAATTAGAACAGACAGTAGGTAGGTAGAAGGTTAATGAATCTAATGAGAGAATTTAAATGGTATCTGAATGGTAAGAATGGTATAGGTTAAATGAGATAGAAATGGTTATAAAAATTGATAGTGAACATGTATATTTGTGACGTGTAACGTCACAAAGTAACTTGCAAGCTTAGCATTGGCCTTACACTATAATAAGCACTACTAAATTAACGGTATAATGACAACGACAGACTACACATTGTCCGTCACTATTGAATGATTTAGAACAATATAACTATAGCTATATACACAAATAAGCAACACTCACCCAATTTGGGGTACACACGGCACTGATTTTAGGTTGTACTATAGGTTTATGTAAGGATTTTAAATGTAAAGGATTATGTAGCACAAGGTAGGTAAGTACCGAACAGGTATAAAATATTGTTCCGCGTACAGGCAGTTATTCTAGCTCGCCTCACACGACAATGGCTCGCTCGTCGCTCGTGTCACCTTCAGTGACCGCGTCCCCCCGTACTTCTTACTCCTGCGCCTTTCCACTTGGGGAGATTGCTAATTGTGGTTACGAAGCTAATTTATAATAGGTTCTATGTTTAAAACACTTAGGTAGGTTTTTCAGTAGCAGTTTCCTAATAAATTGGTAATTAGATTTAAATATGTTTAAAAAATACTAGATAGTTAATACAATTGTTAAATAGATTTTAAAGTGGTAGTTACGTAAATTTTAGACTGTTACAGGACATTTCACTGTTTGTCCTTCGCGGGCGGTATGTTCAGAAACTTAAAGTCAATTATTATAGTATGTAGTTCAAAAATCATAACTAGATGTCGCTGCTTAAAAGTGAAGCTTCCTGAATCGCGCTATCGAAGCGTTTTGCATTTTGGGTATGGTTGTTGTTACGATTTCAATAAAAGAGGTTCAATATTAATACAGTACGGTGGTTTCAATAACACCCTGCCCTCTAGCTAGTGTACGTTAAACATCGATAGTTTGGTAATCCGATAGTATCGATAGTTTTACTAAAAGCTATCGATAGTATCGATAGTCTATCGATAGTTAAAAAGATTATAGGACATCAATAAAATAACGAATGTTATACGAAACGAAGAGTTTTATTTTCAATTAAATTTGAAATAACAATAAAAAATCAGCATTCATTATTATTAAAGACACAAATCAAACATTAAAATATTGACTATTTTGTTTTATAAACAACAATTCGTTTAACCTTTTTTCTTTTAATCTGTTTCTCCGTTCGGTTAAGATTTGTCCGGCCTTCGAAAAAATCCGTTCCGAAGGCACAGAAGATGCTGGAATACACAGATAGAGCATCGCTAATTCCTTTAATTTATTGTTATTGTATCTCCAGTATGTTATAGGACACTCTTTCCTGTCAATTACTGGCTTCTCCAGATATTGCCTGACATCTACCAATGAGTTACTTAACGGGGTCGATACGTCCGGAACGTCCAGGAACCCCAACAGGTCATCAGGTGTTCCTGAAGACGTGGATGGTATTGGTTGTTGCGTTTCTTCAGCCAAGCGTTCTTTAGATAAATGGCTAGCATAGGCCTTTTCTAACCACTGAACAGCTCGCTTTTCTTCGTCACTTGTTTTGAACCCCTTCTTCTTAAATCGGGGGTCCAATATTGTAGCCAGTACAACAGGTGTCCTGTTTTCATACGGACTTAGTCTTTTGTCAACTGATCCCTTCACGCATAGTAATATTTTCTTTCCGCTTTCAGTAACAATTTGAGATTCAACTTCTGCCAATTTCGTTTTTATTCCACGAATCAATGGTATTACCAGTGACAATGTTATATAGCTTTCTCCGGAAATTTTTGTCGTAGCTAGATCGAAAGGTTCCAAAATCTGAATTGTTTCTTGAATAATTAGGTATTCGTCAGCATTGACTCCTGGTGGAGCCCGATTACATTCATTAAGTGCGAGAGTTAATTCTGTCTTCATTGTAACAAGTCTCTGCAGCATGTGATATGCACTGTTCCAGCGGGTAGGCACTTCCTGGATCACTCTCAGTTCTGCTTTATTTAATTCACGTTGAATAGCTCGTAATTTATCGCTAGCTAGAGTACTCATCTTGAAAAATGTCACAATGGATTTACATTTTTTCAGAATCTGGTCTAAGCAGGTCACAGCAAACGAATCAGTCACCGTCAGGTTTAGTGTGTGCGCAAAGCAGGGTATATGTCGTATGTGCAGTTTAACTGCGGCGTTAATCATGGTTTGAGCGTTATCAGTTGTTATTGCTTCACATTTTGACCTGACACCCCATTTTGAAAGAGTAGCATCCAACACCTGAAAACAATAATAACAGTTTATGTCCGATGATATAGAAACACTGAATTGGTAGGTATCAAGGCAATGAAAATTAAAAATACTTACACTGGCTATATTTTCTGACTTCCTTCCATCTTCACGACTTCCAATAATGGTGCAATTAATTTTTCGTTGTGAAAGAAATGACAAGTAACTGAAAGGATGCCTTCATTTGCAATTGATGTCCATAAATCAGTAGTCACACTAACATGTTCTGCTTTCGATAATGCTATGACCAGCTCCTGTTTCACGTTTTCATAATATTCCGGCAGCAATTTCTTCTTCAATGTTGTTGTATCAGGAATTTCATATCTACTATCGAGAGCATTTACAAAGTCCCGAAATCCTTCATGTTCTCCTTTTCGCAAAGGTTCCATATCAACAGCAATCATGCGCACGTATTTGTTATCCAAATTTTTCTTTGTTTTCCCATCTGGATATTTACTACTTCTATCATAATAATTTTTTACCGTATTTCTCTTTTTAGGGGTTGGGCCCATTTGCTCATTTTGCTCAGTGGTATCTACGTCTTGAGTAATAGAAACATTGGATGACCATACCTCATTATGTTTTCTCTTCATATGATCAATCAAGTTCGTAGTATTTCCACTTAGTTTAAACTCTCTTTTACACAAAGAACACTTTGCAAACTTTTCATTAGTCTTTTTGAAGTAATCCCACGCACGTGACTTGCTACTCATTTTTTATTGTTACTCCACTCCACTCAACTTCAAACATCCACAATAAAAATACTGACTGTCTTTTGTCTTGTAAATGAATGATATACGCACGGTAATTCTCCTACCATAGAGAATAATCTCAATGTCTACACCTTTGAATGAATGAAATACGCACGGTAATTCCCCTACCATAGAGAACAATCTTAATGTCTACGCCTTTGTCACTATGGCCGGGGAATAACCTACATACACGCATACTTAGACTCTAGGGATGTATAAGTAATACTTGAGTAAACAATCGATCGATTGTTTTAAAAACTATCGATAGTATCGATAGCCGTTTACTATCGATACTATCGATAGTCTATCGATGTTTAACGTACACTACCTCTAGCGCCATCTACCAAAGTACAATTTATACAAATATTTAAAAAAATTGTTTTACTCCGTCTCAAGTACATATTAATACAAAAATATGTCAGGAATCATCATATTTCAATAGTTGCAGGCTTCAATTGATTTCAAATTGTACACTTTACTTTCTTATTGAGAATATTAAATTCAATAGTGGCTCTGGTCATGTTTTTTACGTCTTATTTATGTGACGGCTTTGGCTTTTACGACCAATATTTGTTTAAACATAGGTTGATAATTGTAATTACGTCACAGAACACTTTTGATGAAATGGTGTAATCACCATTTCATCTGTTTTTTTGGGTAGTAAATCCTCCCTAACTTTTAACATGTAAGGTTAGCTCAAACTCGAAGTTAACGTCGTTATAACTCATTGAAATTCAATTATTTATCACTATTCCTGGTTAATATAAATCTACCGATAAAAAAGTTACAAGCAAAAACATTTATTTTTTTACGTTTTTTCCTTTTCCTGAACAGTTGCTACTTTGGCTTTTACGCCATTTCTACCCCGAAGTATCGATATAACATAAAAGCTCAACACGATAAACATCTTAAAGAAGCTAGACTTAGCTACAGCTTAAAAGGTTTTGACAAAATTGAAGTAATTGAAAGCCATGGTACCCAAAGAATGCTAATGGTAGACCCTTATTTGACTAATAGTCAGTTTCTATCTAAGGAAAGCTGGTGTTTTATGTGGTCGAGGCGGCAATGATGATTTGATTGCTTCGAGAATTGCCATGTTTTTTTAACAGCTTTATGATGATGTACTAGATAAAGTAACAGTATCGAGTGACAACTGTGCGAGGCAGAATAAAAATGTGTCCTTAATAATTGCTTACATGTGGATATTATCCCAAAAACAACATTACACCATAATATGTTTTTACTGAAAGGACATAAACATTTGGAAGTAGACGTAATCCACTCAATAATAGAACAACAAAAGAAAAAAATGCACGAATTTCCCATCGTTACTCAAAAATGTCAAAATTACGGTGATAAACATGGAGACAAACAATTTCAAAAAAATCAGTTTTTGTGAGGGATCATCAGCTCCTTTTGTACATAGAAAAAAGTCTAACGCGGGAGAAACTGTGCCCTATTCTGCTATAGTTTGGATAGTTTCGAAAAAATCAAATGGGTTCCATGTTCTACAAAACAGCTTTTGAACACCTCTGAAGAAGTGACTTTTATCAGAAACAAACTAAGAGAATTTTCAGTGCCTACACCGAAACACATTAGAAAAACTCCAAAGTCCATATCAAGGCTGAAATACAACAACTTAAAAAAATCATTATGGTGGATTCCATCCATGTTCCATGACTTTTACAGGAATATTCCTTGTGCTGATGTCTCTAACCTACCTGAGGCTTGCGAATAATCTTTTAAGCATTACTCAGTCTTTTTAGGATTCCGAACCCAAAGGGTAAAACGGGACCCTATTACTAAGACTCCGCTGTCTGTCTGTCCGTCTGTCACCAGGCTGTATCTCATGTGAACCGGGATAGTTAGACAGTTGAAATTTTCACAGATGATGTATTTCTGTTGCCTTTATAACAACAAATACTAAAAACAGAATAAAATAAATATTTACGGGGAGATCCCATACAACAAACGTGATTTTTTTTGCTCGTTTTAGCTCGATATTGATAACGGCAACAGGTAGACGCTTGAAATATTCACAGAATATTTAGTATGATATTCACTTTAAAAATTAATAATTCAATTAAAATAACACAAATGTTTAAGGGAGGCTCCCATACAACAAACGTGATTGTTTTGCTCGTTTTATAGATAATGGTACGGAACCCTTCGTGTGCGAGTCCGACTCGCACTTGGCCGGTTTTTTATATAAGTCACTTCCAATATTTCACACACTATAACGACAATGACAATGATCTGATGTTATATACATACCTCTAAATAAATCTATATTTTTAGGCCTTTTTGAGAGGTAAACGGTAGTAAGACATCTTAATGCTTTATTTGTTAAGTTCATTTCACTTATGAGGTACATAACCTCAAGTCCACAATTCAACACTAGTAATAACTTTATCATAATAAGGTTCTAGCCACGATAAAGATCTCTTTAAATAATAAAACGTACAATTTATATGATCTCAGTACCTTTAAAACGTTCGGCATAAATTGCATTCAAATTTTTTTCCGCACGTTTTGCCCTCTCCTGTAAAATTTATGTTTGGCACATAATGTCGTTTACCTCTAAGGTACAGAATGTAGGTACGTCCGGTTTTGAACAAGACTATTCAGTTTTCGGGCCCCACGTCTCCTCGACCTACCTACTTTTGAAGATATTCTCTATACAGTAGGGAGAGGCTCTGCACAGGCAGGTAGGTCGACATTGTGTTCAATATTTTATTGCGTTCATGCAAAGTGGATTGAAATATTAGGTACATGTCAGATCTTATTCACTAGTCAAGAGTCATTGAGGACCTAGGAAACTAACACGCGAGCCAAAAGAATGAAAAAAGAGTTAAGAATTTTTATAATTTATTTTATATTTTCTTAAAAACACATATTAAAAAGTATTAACAAAAAACTAAAACGATCATGTTCCATTCGATCTAGGATAACAGCCATAGATACCAGAAGTTCTCGCGTAGGAATAAATGAAAGTGAAAGAGATGACAATAATTTAACTATTTATTTTACACAAATTCCGCTATAATACATATTTACAAACTTAAAACGAATCGATAATGTAACGGTATAAAAAGCTTGAGCACTCACTCACTGGACGCCGCACTCACCCATTCACTGGCTTACTCACTCACTGGCGGCGGACCGAGACCAGCGCCCGTTGTGCTAGTGGTCTAGTCAAGTGGCGAGTTACTCAGTTTTTTTTTGTTCTCATTGTGATCCGCAATCAGTTGGAGGACTATAGGCGGATGTCTTGTTTTATTTTGGCGTTCGGGAACAAGACATATTAGTCCTTCTCCCCTTCTTTAGAAGCAGCAAGCAGGTTGTCCAAGACATTGACTCTTTTCAGTCGCTTTGTATCAGAGCGATTTTCCACCAGCGCTCTTGCCAGCAGATTATCATGGCTTTTTAGGTATCTTTTCCCTATGAAGCCCGTTTCTTGGTCAGTTGTGGGAACTTTTAGGTACTCATGAATCTCCTTGTTGGTGGTGAACCATGTGGCATTAGAAATGGAACGCAAGATTTGGTTCTGACAGCGTTGGATGATAGCACGATTGGATTTGCTGGTTGTACTCCAGATTTGTAGCCCATACGTTCACACTGGTTTAGGGATGCTGTTGTAAACCAGGCGCTTGTTTAGTAGAGACAGTCGGGATTGATAGATAGATAGATAGATAATTTCTTTATTGCACACTATTAAAAATAAAACAAACAAAAGAGAATACACAATAAATCAAAGGTACAATGGGCGGCCTTATCGCTAAAAGCGAGCTCTTCCAGGTAACTTCTGGATGGACAGGAACAAATGAGGAACTGTGTGAACAAATGAGGATTGTGGTTCGAGCAACCAGAACAGGCTCTTGAATCGAATGTCAAGTTCTGCTCTCTTAGCCTTGACGTGGTCCTTCCATGTCAAGCGTCTATCTAGTGTAAATCCGAGGTATTTAACCGAGTCCTTATGTGGAAGAACGTCCCCATCAAGGTAGACTAAGTAACAGTTTCCTCTACAAAGTGCGAAGATGATGTGGGAAGATTTGGCGGCACTTGTACGAATTCTCCATTTCCTGAGCCACTTTTTCGTTTGAATTAGTTGGTCTTGCAGGGTCTTAGATGCTTGGTCTGGTGACTTATCGCAGGACAAGATTGCGATGTCATCAACAAACGTGATAGTTACAGCACCTGAGGCTTGAGGTATGTCCGCCGTAAAGATACACCAGCCTTTATGTTGTAGAAAGAGGATTTCTATTCTCCGTGTCTTACTTGGATGATTCTGTCCGACAAGTAGGACTTAATCACAGGAAAGAAAGTGTGAGAGAGTTGCGTTTTAACCTTGTAGAACAATCCTTTATTCCACACCCTGTCGAATGCTTGCGGAATGTCGAGGAATCCAGCAGAACAATATTGTTTTTGTTCGAAGCACTCTCTGATCGTCGAGTATACCCGACGGACTTGCTCTATAGTAGAGTATCCTTCTCTGAATCCAAATTGGTGATCTGGTATGGTGGAAATTTCACGCTTCAAGCGCTTGACAAAGAGTTTTTCCCAGAGTTTGGAAAGTACCGGAAAAAGACTGATGGGTCTGTACGATGTAACATCTTTGTTAGGTTTTACTGGTTTGTGTACTGTAACGCCTTGCCAGATGCCAGCCCTTTCGATGTGGCAACCCAGCCAAGCCAGCCACGTCCGCCACGCCAGCCATGCCAGCCAATCCAGCCAGCTGATTCAAATTGACCGCCAAAGCACAAGCGCGGTGATTGGTAGTGACGTCACTGCCAGCTTATCGTAGGTTCTACCCCTGAAGTCGGTGGGGAATTTGATTTAAATACTCCGGGAGCTCATTTTGAGCTCTCATTCTGTACTGCACATGAGATTAGGCAAAACATTGTCAAAGTATATTTTTACGATTAAAAGAAAAACTGATCACCCTCTGCGTTTATCTTCACCACCGTTTCAATGAGAAGTGGGATGAAACGTAATCATCCTGAAGGATTCGGACAAGGAGTGCGGCCACCCGGATGGAGTTCTTCAAATCCAGAACAAAGCGACGATGATGGAGATAGCGATTCTTCATCTCCTGCTAGAAAACTACTCAAAAATTTGCTGGAAAATGAAGTCTACAGGCCGATACGTGACCGCGACCATGAATCGACATCGTTCGGCCGTACTAAAAATCATCGGGCCGCATCACTTATCCCTGATTTTGATCCTGATGGAGACGATTGCACAGTCATTGCGTGGCTGAAGAAAATTGATCAGCTAGGGGACATACATTATTGGAATGACAAAATAAAAGCGTTCCACCTGCAAGATTAATTACGCGGTCAAGCTCGCAAGTGGTATAATCGACTCGAAAAATACAATTATTCCTGGGACGAGTGGAAACAACTGTTGCTACGTGCTTTTCCAAAGCACCGTGATTATAGCGAATTACTGGACGAGATGATGCAGAGAAGAAAGGTACCCAACGAAACTATGACGAAATATTACCAGGATAAAGTCTCCATGTGTTTCCGCCTGTAAGTTGAGTGACAGCGCCAGTGTGTCGTGCATTATCAGAGGTCTACCTACTTCGCTTCAGCCAAACGCACGTTCATTCCAATGTGAGCGACCGGACGAACTTTACGAGGCCTTCCTTTGTGCTCTCGATGATTACCGAGGTTCAACACTAGATCTTCGGGCACCTTTTAAGGATTCAAGACAGCCACAGGTACCAGAAAAAAAATCAACCCAGAAACAGACCCTTGTCCTCGCTGTAAAAAAACTGGAAACATGCTACGTAATTGTACGATGCCCGACCAACGTGTTTGCTTTAAATGTGGTGCACAAGGACACATTGCTTTGACCCGATGCCAAAGTTCCAGCACAGATCAAAAAATTACAACATCTGTGGAAGCAAGTGGCAGCATCAAAAGCATCAAGTTATTGCAAAATTATAATGATATCTACAGAAAAGTGGCCAAGGTCAATGGAATTTTCATTAAGGCCTACATTGATACGGGGAGTCAAGTAAATGTAATGAACAGTCAAATTGCCCAACTTTTGTCACTTGGAGCCTTACCTACAAGCACAATTTTGAAAGAATTTTCCGGTGGATTAATTACAAGTCGAGGAGAAGTTATACTTGACCTAGAAGTTGATAACATTCAAGTCAAATGTAAGGCACACTTGACAGATATAGATATGGAAGGCATCCATTTGCTTATTGGTCAGCCTGTTGTAAATGATAACAATATGTCACTCATTGTGAGCAATGGAGCAGCTATACTGAGACGAGATCCTGATTTTATTGAAGAAATTGACGTCGCCGAGGTTCCTCAGAAATTTAAAGTCGCCACCTCATGCCAAGAAACCTTACCACCTGGTGTTTTGATCATTAGAGTCCACGTACTTGGCAACCGGCAGGACAATACGTTTGCACTACTCCGCGCCACCATGAACTTCAAGGAGTTTCCTATTCCTTGCCAGCTACATTACTTCGAGGCGGCGAGGGACATATCAACGTCATTAATACCAGTGACAAGGACGTCATGTGGGAGGCCGGCCAGGTGCTAACGCGAGCAGAAAGTTGCGAGGAGCCAGCAGTAACGAGCCAGGTCAGTTGCCAAGCCAAGCCATTATTAACTAATTTGCCTAATTTTGCAAGCCAAGCCCAAACCCGTGATGTTATCTGACACTCATATTAGTCCTAATACGCCTGCTGCTATTTTTGCCATGAGCCTAAGCACTACCCCTAGCATTGGTGGCGTTCCACTAGCCGAGATTAAAATAGGTAAATTAAATGAAAACGAGCGTAATAGTTTAATTAATTTATTATTGCAATATAAAATCAGTTTTGCAAGTAGTACAAAAGATCTTGGTTGTACAAATTTAGTTCAAATGAAGATCAAACTTACCACTGATGAGCCTATCTATCGCCAGCCCTATAGGTTATCGCACTGTGAACAAGAAATAGTCAATTCCAAAGTAGCTGATTTACTAGATGCTGGTATTATTAAAGAATCCGACTCGAATTATGCATCGCCTGTGATTTTAGTAAAGAAAAAGAACGGGGTTAGTAGGTTATGTGTAGATTATCGTGCGCTTAACGCCGTTACCATAAAAGATAGATATCCTCTACCAAATATTGAGGACCACATTTCTAAATTGGCCGGTAAAAAATATTTCACTTGTCTTGACATGGCTCAGAGTTATCATATCACCAATTACCATTATTACCTGAAGACGCCCATAAAAGTGCGTTTATCTGCCAGCTAGGACAGTTTGAGTACACTAAAGTACCTTTTGGTTTAGCCAACTCACCATCTGTATTCATGCGCCTCATTAATAAAATCGTTAACTCGATCCAGAATGCACAACCTAACAAAGAGACTCCAAATGAAATTCTTGCATTTTTAGATGATCTTTTACTACCTTCCGTAGATGTTATTTCTGGACTTAGCATTTTAGAAACAGTGCTGCAAAAATTTCAAATGGAAAATCTGAAATTAAATATGAAAAAGTGTTCATTTTTGCAAAATAAAGTGACGTATTTAGGACACAAAATTTCTCAAGATGGCATACAACCTGCAGAATCAAAATTGATCGCAGTTTCGCAGTTTCCCGCACCTAAAAATGTACATGAGGTACGACAGTTTATAGGTCGTTGCAGTTATTTTCGTAAATTCATTTACAAATTCGCACAAATAGCTCGACCACTAATAGACCTTACAAAAAAAAAATGTTTCATGGATTTGGGGTAGCCAACAAGCGACTAGTTTCAGTGAATTAAACAGTGTCTTTGCTACAAACCGGTGTTAGCGTTATATGACCCAGCCCTACAAACAGAAGTACATACAGATGCATGTAAGTCCGGTATTGCGGGTATATTATTACAAAAACAAGTTGATGAAACTTTACGACCTGTCATGTATGTTAGTCGTGTAACTAGTAAGGAAGAAAGCGTGTATCACAGCTACGAACTCGAAACGCTTGCGGTAGTAGAATCGTTACGTAAATTTCGTGTTTATATTGTAGGTAAGCATGTAACAATTAATTGAGGTAGTTGTATAAAAAAAAAATTAGTTTGAGTTTTAAATGTATATAATCAAGGAGCTTAGTCGGTAGAGCGAGTAGGTACTTATTTATTATTTCTTATACATGCGGCAAGATAAGTATAGGCTATATCAAAAATGACTTGGTTCAACGGTGTATCTATTTCTTAAATTAGGGCTTAAGGCTAGAGATTACAATAAAAAAAAGAAATTAGAATTAGAGATTTACAGAATTATTTGAGCAGTAGAATACCGCAGTAACGTTTAAGATCTAGAGATTACAATAAAAGAAAGGAATTAGAATTAGAAATTTACAGAATTATTTGAGCAGTAGAATACAGCAGAAACGTTTAAAATAGAGAATTGGGCGCCATCTGACGTTAGCGTCAGAAAGAAATAATAAAGTTGGAAAGGGCTCTGCCCGAAACGGATATTGGATGAGATGCACCTGTGGTATTTTTCGCCGAACGTCCGGAGTCCGCCTCGGAGTGGTGGAATGGGCTTCGAGTTGCGCAGGCGTGGTCTTGATGTCAACCGAGGCAAAATACAGGTTGTCTAGAGAAGAAGCCTCGCGGCGGTCGATTTGTGAAAGCGTTTCAGCTACGCGGCGACTCAAAAACACCACGCTTCTCGTCGGCTCCAATAAGTGTTTTACGGCGGGCGTCAGGTGTCAGGGTCCACAGTAAATTGGATAGCTCCTCACAGACTTCACGAACTAGTAAAATGCTTGATTTTATCACGATCAAACGGCAAGGAAGTATTTTCCAAACTAAGTAACTTTTGTATCTCGCAGATGAGAAGTTCTTCCGTAGAAATCAGGTGGGTCAAAGAGAGCGGGCACTGACGAAATTACCTTTTTATAGCACCAGTAAAACTACCTTCCCCATATAAATTAAAACGAAATATTAATATTTCCTTTACATCATACCATAGAGTAAAAACTTGACATCTATCTTCCAAGACAACTTTTGCTCTCCAGCATCCATCATTCATAGACAAACTGATTGAAATATTGATTTATTATTTGTGATCTTATTTATATTTTGTTTTTTTAAAATACGAGAAGGATTATTTGATTAGATAAATAAAGCTGGCATGAGCAATTAAAATTTGATTATCCATTATGAAGATACGTGTCAATATCTAGAACGAGTATGCAACGCCATCTGCGGCAGGCTTGGCGAACTACGTTGAAAGAGGCTTGTATATCGATGTTTGCAAATCGAGTGTTCGGTCAGTGAGTACGCTGCCCCACCGCTAGATGTCGTATAGAAGAATTGTGTGACTATCTGGTGAAATGAAGTCTGTAACGCGACATAAAGAATTGTCACGTTACAATACCTTCCTAGTTGAGAAAAAAAGAAGAGAAGAAAAAACAAAAGGAAGGGGAAAAAAATGTATAAGGTTCTAACCTTATACATTTTTCATCAGAAAATTTATTGAGGTGGCATTGCGCTGATTAAGGGAGTAGGCAGCCGCAATGCTCACCCCAACAGAGACAAGAAAAAAAAACATACAAAAAAAAACAAGTGAAGCTTGTAGAGACAATATAATATGAGAAGTTAAGAGTTTAGGTATTATGTATATAAAGGGAGGAAATTGAGCGTGAACTGGGAAGGGGTTATAAATATTTTTGATAAGTTACATATATTAAATGCCAAAGGTTTGGTCTACATAGATAGATATTATATAAACGGTTGTTTACATAAACATACATACTTTGTTATCGGTAGGTCTTACTTCCAGCCGGTACTGTGTGCCTTTCCGAAGGAAGAATAGTGTGCGTATACTAGATACTATATAATATACATAGATAAATATAAGTGCCAGGGCTTATTTAAAGAGTTGCAGCCGCTCTGTATATATACATAGTGGTATAATATTATAATATACTACAATAAGAAAAGAATCGTTTGTTTAGGCTTATTTTTACAGAGTAACGAATCCGCTCTGGGTGTTTTAGGCTTTTTCGTGAGAGTCACCACCCGCTCTTATGATGATAAATATTGTTATATATAAATATAGACATACATTGTTATAAATAAACATAGATATAAAATAAAGTACATAAAGTGATACTTATATGGGATGGGAATTTTGGGAAGTAGAATTAGGGGAAATGGGTGGGGGTAGTACGATAGGAAAAGGTATAAGGATGTAGAAATTGGATCTGTTAGTCGCCTTCTACGACACGCCAGGGGATAGCGATAGTCTTATTCTAAGCCCGAGAACTATACGGGGAGAGTAGAATTATGGGAAATGGGTGGGGGCAGTTGGGATAGGAAAGGAATAAGGATGGGTAAAGGATCTGTTAGTCGCCTTCTACGACACGCCAGGGGAGAGCGATAGTCTTATTCTAAGCCCGAGAACTATACGGGGAGAGTAGAATTATAAAAAAGAGAGAAAAATGTGTTGGTGTGTATTAGATTTAGATTGTAAGAGCTAAAGACTTCAGTATGTCTTTTATGTGCCAAGTGCCTAAGTCTTTGGAGGTGCGAAAGTCTTGAAGAATGTAGGTAAGAGGAGAGATTTTCCGTTTGATTATGCATTTTGTAAACTTTGGTGCTAGTTTTGTTGTGAAGAATTTTGCAGCGTCAGAAAGGGGATAATCTCTCTTACATACCGTTTGTCCTTCAGAGTATTCGACGTCACGCCTCTTCTTGTTGTAGTGCATCTTGTATTTTAAGTAAGCCTGTGCCATGTGCTTATGTACATTTTTGAATATGTCCTTGAGATGAGTGAGGTTAGATGCATATGAGGACCTGTCAGTGAACACAATGTCTTCCTCTTTTAAGGGAGTAGTAGGGTACCAATCGCCAGAGAGGATAGCTTCACGAACGTGATTTAGAAAATATGGTCTATATCCAGTGGCTTCACTAACGGATGTGTTTATAGTGAATTCGATTTTCGATAATTCCTCAGCCCACTTTCTGTGATCATTGCCAACATAGGAGGCAATGGCCGTGACGATTACACGATTTGTCCTTTCTGCAGGATTGTTTTGTGGCAGAAATCTACAGTTATAGAAGGAGTTAGAAACAGAGTATTTTTTTACCAGATCCTTCATAGCATTAGAAATGTATTGAGGACCGTTATCCATTACGATAGTGGCCGGCACTCCGTATTTTAGGAAGATGTTGTTCTCAATAAGTGATACAACAGTTCTTGCTAGAGAGTTTCTCATCGGAAATATACATGTGTATTTTGTGAACACATCTGTGACGACAAGGATGAATTTGTAGCCCTGGTAAGAGCGAGGTAGCGGTCCCAGGATATCAGTGGATATCATTTGAAAAGGACGTTGGACTCTCATGGGGTTTTTCATTAGCCCCGGAGGTCCTTCGTTAGTACTCTTGTGGGCTAAACAGATATGGCAGTTCTTTACATAATTTCTTACGTCTTTATGTAAAGATGGCCAGTAATAAGACTGAGTCAGACGTTTTAAGGTTTTGTACACACCAAGGTGTGCAGCGGTGGGATGATCATGACATCTAGAGAGTATGTCTTGTCGTCCCTCGATTGGGATGACCAGTTTTAGTTCACAGTTAGAGGAGAGCGGGTTAGAGTTTCTAACTCGTTTATAGAGACGGTCGGAGATCGTCGACCAGTCTGGAAACTTGAGAGGAGACGCCTTGACGTCTTGGAGTTTCTTTAAGTACCATGAATCCGTAGTAAGAGAGGGTACTTGAGATGTGACATCCGTAGAAGTGACGTTCACGGGGAAAGAGCGTGAGAGAGCGTCGGCCAGGGCATTATCAGATCCCTTACTGTACTCAATGTTTAGTTTATATTGAGATAACCGAACCGCCCATCTAGCAAGTCTATCAGTTGGTGACTTGAGGCTAACCTGCCATTTTAGACTACTATGATCAGTATAAACCGTAGTAGGGAAAGGGGAACCTTCAATATAGCCTCTGAATTTTTCAAGGGCGAAAATCAGGGCATTTAGTTCCTTTTCAGTGGTTGTGTGGTTCTTCTCAGGCTTACTGAGAAAACGGCTAGCAAAAGCAACAGGGTGCTCCTTTCCGTCTTCAGAAACCTGAGAAAGAACACAACCAAGTCCTGAGTCAGAGGCATCAGTGGAGATTATGAAAGATTTAGTGAAATCAGGGATAGAAAGAATAGGTGCTGAAACCAATAATTGTTTAATTTCATTAAAGGCACAGAGGGCAGCGTCAGAAAATTGGAAGCGTTGTCCTCTGGGCAGTTTCTTCACCAATGGGTTGATGGGAGAGACCACTTTAGCGAAGTTATTTATGAAACGCCTATACCAAGAGGCCATACCCAGGAAACGTCTCACCTCCTTTTGAGTTTTAGGGATAGGGTAGTCTAGAATCGCCTTGACTTTATCGCTATCAGTCCGCAGGCCAAACCTATCCAAAACAAAACCTAGGAATTTTAGTGATGGTTTACAAAAGACAGACTTCTCTAGGTTAATTGTGAGACCTACTTCCTCTAGCCTTTTGTGAACCCTTTTGAGAAGGTCTAGGTGGTCCTGGAATGTAGAGCTCATCAGAATTATGTCGTCCACGTACGTGCATAGACGTCCTTCAAATTCAGGGCCAAACACCTTGTCCATCAATCTCATCATCCTAGCGCTGGAGTTGACTAAACCGAATGGCATCCTGCAGAAATGAAACGCTCCTAGGCCCGGGATAGAGAAACTAGTTTTTTCTCGAGACGCTATGTTCAGATTTAGTTGGAAAAATGCATTTTTCAAATCAATAGTAGACAGGAATTTAGCGTTGTTAAGTGAGTCCAGTATGTCTTGTATTCGAGGCATCGGATAGGAATCAATTTTGGTTATGCTGTTCAGTTTTCTACTGTCTAGACATATCCTTAAGTCTCCGTTTGCCTTTGGTACTACTAATAGAGGGGAGTTCTAAGGTGAGTTACTCTTTTATATTATTCCCAGCTTTAGCATGTCATTTATCTGAGACTCTACTTGTTTTCTATAGTGTACTGGTATAGGGTAGTACTTTTGTCTGATAGGGGGGTGATCTCCCGTCTCAATGACATGTTCCTCCAGAGTGGAGAGACCTAGTTTTTCAGAATTGGCTGAAATCTCTTTAAAGTTCTTTATAACAGAGTCCAATTTTGCTTTCTCGCTATCGGACAGGTCCACATAAGAGTGTAGACGTGTAGTGTTATCTATGAGAGAGTGTATAGAGTGTGAGTCGATTGAAGTGTCCGTGTCTAGTACGTCTTGATACAAGTCAAAAGCCCTGAGGAAATCTACGCCTAACACCAGAGGGGTGTTTATGTCGGCGCAAACCCGTAGATCAAAGAGTTTTAGATTTCCCTTGAAAACAATGGGGACAGTGACCTTACCTAAGGTTTTTAATTTAGCGTCGTTGCCTACAGTTAAAGTATCCCTTGAAGGCAGAATAGGTGCCTTAAGACCTAACTCCCTAAGTTTGGACAATGCTTCCTTGCCTAATATAGAGACAGTCGCACCGGTGTCAGCCAACGCTCTGCATTGTATGTTCAAGATGTTAATGTTTATGAAAGCTCTGTTGACAGGCAAGTTTGTTTCAAAGAGCAGCGATGTTCTTAGTTTCATGGATGAGAGAAACTTTTTTAAAAATGTGAGATATTCATTCCATTCTCGGTCAGTGGTAAAACACTTCTTGTTAGCTTGTGGCTTAGAAGATGCCTTGTTTGAAGTGGCTACCACTGACCTCTTATTTAGTTTTTTGAACAAGTACAATTGCGAGTTAGAACGTTAGGCTTTTTACATTTGAAACACACCGGTGTGTTGTAAACAGTGCATTCAGAATAATGGTGAGATCCACCACATTTGAGGCAGGCAACGACATTTTGCTGTCGGTTATCAGAAGTAGCCAGGGTTGTAGAGTTTATATTCCCCGAGCTGCTTCTGTATTTAAAAGGCGCAGGGCCTGTATTAGGTTGAACAAGATTTGTGGCAAAACCGGGAACAAAAGAAGTTTTACCAGGGTTCAAACAACCTCTATTTTCACACCTATATTTAGCGACGTCCAGTTTTGCAGCGACTTTCTTTAGTTCGGCTACAGTTGGTATGTCATGGAGAGCAAGCTTAGAGATATAGAAGGTACTCATGTTAGATTGTATTATTTCTAATTTTTCGGACTCGACAAGGGGAGTGGCTAGTTTTGACATTTCATGAAGCATTAGGTTAATGAATGTTTTGATATCCTCGGTTTTATTTTGTAAACGTCTTTTTATCTGGATGAGCAACCGCTTGTCGTAGTCCGCAGTATTCTAATTTTGGTAGGATTATGATGGACGGAATTCTAATTTTATTGCATTAAATAAGTCTGAAAGCGATCTGAAGTCGTCTTTGTATATCCTGAACCAAATGAGTGCATCGCCTTTTAATAGGTGTGAAAAGTTATGTAGAACCTCAGTGTCTGAGGCTGAGCAGGAATAGGTGAGTTCCTGAACCCTGGTAATAAAGTCTAAGACACAAGAGTGTCCGTCGAAAGTGATTCCCCATTTTAGGATAGCCGAGTTTCTTGATAATTGATAAGAGTTATGGGAGGGTACATTTAGTGAGAGGTGAGGGTAAGAGTGTCTCTCAGAACCGGTACTCATTTGTACCCGCTCACACACATCATTTACCCGGAGGTGAGTGTGTGGTGAGGGTTGGTCATCATGTGAGACGGGTAATGCGGACGGAGAGGGGTCACGGCTAGCGAGAGGAAGTAGGCTATCCCTGAGGTTACGGGCCTCTTCTAAAAGAGCTCGTCTACTGTTTGTCTGTTCCTCGGTTTTGGTCACTAATCTGTTCAATCTCGATATTAAATGAGACAACCTTGTCTGACACTTATGTTTCCGGAAAGATGTTTTTGAGTAAATGGACTGTTTGAGGTCAGCTAACTTTGCGGTGCATACCTGTAAGTGCTTATCCGCATCGAGCGACATGTGGAATACGGCGTCGGTCTCCGCAGGTGGTGAGGCCGGATTCTCCGCGAGAAGCGTGGTGAGTTCTGCCGCCGATGCCATGTCGTCGAAGGATATGCCACGTCTCCGCAACTCAAACTCCACTTCATCTCTCCGAAGCATGGTCCAGAAGTCGGTTTTCAGAGACATGTTTTTGTCCTGGAATTAATACAATCACAATTTTAACTAGTTCTATAATAAGAAGTTGTTAGCGCGCTGTAATTAAATATAATGTTAGTTATAAGTATACTACCGTTAAACCAAGTGCCACAAGGTTATAAGAAATACCCGTTGGGCGCCAATTGTAACAATTAATTGAGGTAGTTGTATAAAATAATATTAGTTTTAGTTTTAAATGTATATAATCAAGGAGCTTAGTCGGTAGAGCGAGTAGGTACTTATTTATTATTTCTTATACATGCGGCAAGATAAGTATAGGCTATATCAAAAATGACTTGGTTCAACGGTGTATCTATTTCTTAAATTAGGGCTTAAGGCTAGAGATTACAATAAAAAAAGGAATTAGAATTAGAGATTTTTAGAATTATTTGAGCAGTAGAATACCGCAGTAACGTTTAAGATCTAGAGATTACAATAAAAGAAAGGAATTAGAATTAGAAATTTATAGAATTATTTGAGCAGTAGAATACAGCAGTAACGTTTAAAATAGAGAATTGGGCGCCATCTGACGTTAGCGTCAGAAAGAAAGAATAAAGTTGGAAAGGGCTTTGCCCGAAACGGATAATGGATGAAATGGAATGGGCTTCGAGTTGAGCAGGCGTGGTCTTGATGTCAACCGAGGCAGGAGACAGGTTGTCTAGAGAAGAAGCCTCGCAGCGGTCGATTTGTGAAAGCGTTTCAGCTACGCGGCGACTCAACGCTTCTCGTCGGCTCCAATAAGTGTTTTACGGCGGGCGTCAGGTGTCATGGTCCACAGTAAATTGGATAGCCCCTCACAGACTTTACGAACTAGTAAAATGCTTGATTTTATCACGATCAAACGGCAAGGAAGTGTTGTCCAAACTAAGTAACTTTTGTATCTCGCAGATGAGAAGTTCTTCCGTTGAAATCAGGTGGGTCAAAGAGAGCGAGCACTGACGAAATTCCCTTTTTATAGCACCAGTAAAACTACCTTCCCCATATAAATTAAAACGAAATATTTGTTTCCACTTGTTCTAGAAAATATGATGTAATTTCCTTTACATCATACCATAGAGTAAAAACTTGACATCTATCTTCCGTCAAACTAGGCAAAGACAACTTTTGCTCTCCAGCATCCATCATTCATAGACAAACTGATTGAAATATTGATTTATTATTTGTTATCTTATTTATATTTTGTTTTTTTAAAATACGAGAAGGATTATTTGATTAGATAAATAAAGCTGGCATGAGCAATTAAAATTTGATTATCCATTATGAAGATACGTGTCAATATCTAGAACGAGTATGCAACGCCATCTGCGGCAGGCTTGGCGAACTACGTTGAAAGAGGCTTGTATATCGATGTTTGCAAATCGAGTGTTCGGTCAGTGAGTACGCCGCCCCACCGCTAGATGTCGTATAGAAGAATTGTGTGACTATCTGGTGAAATGAAGTCTGTAACGCGACATAGAGAATTGTCACGTTACAAGCATGTAAAATTTGTCACTGATTTTACAGCTGTGCGGGCTACCTTTACAAAGCGTGATATTATTCCGCGTATTGCGAGATGGTGGCTTTTAATACAGGACTACGATATAAGTGAAGATTATAGGCCGGGTGAGCGCATGAGACACGTCGATGCGCTGAGTAGGACCCAGTTGACGCGGTCAACATAAAACGCCTTGAAGTTATCGATTGGTTATATACTGTTCAGTCTCAGGATGATAAACTCAAAAATATAATCGATCAGTTAAAAAGTGGCTCAACGGAACATGATCTTACGAACAATTATGTCCTCAAAGATGATAGGTTATATCGAAAGACCCTTAATGGAAATCGTCTCGTAGTTCCTGGGCCTGCTAGATGGAAAATTGTTCAGATGCATCATGATTAAATAGGGCATGTAGGGTTAAAACGGTGTAGGATGATAAACTCAAAATTATAATCGATCAGTTAAAAAGTGGTTCAACGGAACATGATCTTACGAACAATTATGTCCTCAAAGATGATAGGTTATATCGAAAGACCCATATAAAGAGCGATTTTTGGTTTTCGAAAATGACACGGTTTATTCGAAAAAATGTGACGGCGTGTTTACATTGCGCATACGGAAAAGCGGAGCATGGAAAAAAGAAGGCAAGTTGCATCTGATCCCTAAACCGACTGAACCTTTTAGAATGATTCATATGGATCATTTAGGTCCGTTTTGTAGAACAAAGAAAGATCATGAATATATGCTAGTTATGACGGACGCATTTTCTAAATTTGTTATTGCGGAGCCAACTCGGACAGTCAACTCCGTTGAGACAATAAGAGCCCTTAAATTTTTTTTTGTTTGTTTTGGTATCCTGATCGAGTAGTTACTGATCATGGAAAGGCTTTCACAAGTAGGTATTTTAAGAAATTTGGGACAGATAAACAGTTTAAACATACATTAAATGCCACAGCGTGCCCTCGAGCAAACGGCCAAGTTGAGCGCACCAATCGAACTATTCTCAATGCTTTACGTGCAACTGACCCTAGTGAAGCTGCTAATAACTGGGCTAACTGTCTACCAGACGTTGTTTGGGGTATAAATAATACTCTAAATGATACAACTTGTTTTAAACCTTACGATTTAGTGTTCTCGCGTAGTGGTAGGTCGGCTTGCGACATTTCCATTCCAGGGCGTAGTATTGAGCCAACTCAGTCCAAACGCACTATGGCTAGTGCGCGCATAGAAAAAGCTAGTGCCAAGATGAAACTTAACTTTGATAAACGTCGCAAAAACTGCACTATTTATAAAAAGGGCGATTTGGTGCTTTGGAGACAAGCTCCTACCAGTAGTGCTGCTAGGGTTAACACGAAATTAGACGACATCTATTCAGGTCCCTACATAGTATCCAAAGTTGTGGGTAATGATAGATACAAGATCAGGAGCATCAAGGGGTTAAGAGGATACAAAAGTTTCATGGTGTTAGTTTCAGCAAACTCTTTAAGACCTTATCGGAGTATAGCTCCTGTATCTGACAGTGCCAGCAGCTCTGATAAACAATTAGAGACTGAAGACTTAATCGATCCCCTTGAAAGCTAATCGCCTTGTTTGTTCCCATGGCGGGAGCAATTGTTACAGGATGACCAATTGTAACGCCTTGCCAGATGCCAGCCCTTTCGATGTGGCAACCCAGCCAAGCCAGCCACGTCCGCCACGCCAGCCATGCCAGCTAATCCAGCCAGCTGATTCAAATTGACCGCCAAAGCACAAGCGCGGTGATTGGTAGTGACGTCACTGCCAGCTTATCGTCGATTCTACCCCTGAAGTCGGTGGGGAATTTGATTTAAATACTCCGGGAGCTCATTTTGAGCTCTCATTCTGTACTGCACACGAGATTAGGCAAAACATTGTCAAAGTATATTTTTACGATTAAAAGAAAAACTGATCACCCACTGCGCTTATCTTCACCACCGTTTCAGTACCATCATTATTTGCGAAACTTTCCAAAGCAGAGGTAAGTATGAGAGTCTATAGGTTGCGTTAAATAACGACATTAACAAGACTACGGCTTTTATAGGCACTTCTTTTAAGATCTTAGGTGTGATGAGATCGAATCCCGGTGCTTTTTTAGAATCTAGCCTCCTTATTTCTGCCCATACTTCTGATGGGCTGACTGCCCTTAATGGTTTGTAAAGCTGAAAAGGTTGTTCAAGTATTTTGTCGAATTCCTGCTCATCAACGGCATCGCCATCGTTAGGCTGAAATATGCGAGACAAGTGGGTTGCAAATGTTTCGGCTTTTTATTCATCTGTTCGAGCCCATTTGTCGTTGTCCATTTTAATCGTAGGGTTAGCTTGTTGAGGTCTCATGAATTGTTTTGTGGCCTTCCAAAGGGAGTGATGACTCTTCGCAAGTGGTGAAAGTGATTCCATATGGTCATTAATCGTGATATTTTCGTGTTTATATATTCTTTGAGTTCCTTGCTTGCTTTGTTAAATCTTGTTTTGTCTGCTGTGAGACGACTATTGTGCCATTTGGCTTTGAGTCTCCGTTTTTCGGCAATCTTTTGTTGTTTGACATCTGGGATGTTGCCCACGTTGAATGGGAACTTTGATGATTCTTCAGGAGTGCTTTTCCAGACTGAAACTTGGATGAGGTTAGTTATGAACTTGCATACGTCATCCACCTTGTCTTCGGTTTTTAGTGAAATATTGTGGTCAATATGCTCCATGAGGTATTGTCTAAAGCGGCCCCAGTCTGTTTTGCTATTGTGTAAGCTTTCTGTCCTTTTTAAATTAATCACTTTAGTACTTACGGTAAGTATGACTGGAGTGTGGTCAGATGACCCGTCCAGGCTAGACTCCGCTTTCGTATAAAGGTGACTTATACCCTTTGTAACAAAAAAGTCCACAAGGTCAGGAATTTTAAAATGGTCTGTAGGCCAGTATGTCGGATCTCCTGCAGAGATTGTAAGGAGGTTATTTGAGTCTGCAGACTTTGTAAGTTTTCTTCCTCTTGGTAGCGTGAGCCTGGAGCCCCAGTAGGTGTTTTTTGCGTTCCAGTCACCGCCTGATATGAATCGGGGGCCAAGTGTAGAAAAATATTCATTGAACATTGTGTCTGTTATTTTGTGTCTTGGTGGTCAGTACACCGCTGATAGATCAAGCGAGCTAAACTTATCCTGAACAGTTACTGTTGTAGCCTGCAGATGGGGGTAGGAGTAGTTACTGTTGTAGCCTGCAGATGGGGGTAGGAGTAGTTTTCTTTCGCGATGTGTCTTATCTTTTTTATTTATTATCACGGCTGCACCACCTTAGCTTTTTCCGTTTGGGTGAGGTGTGACGTAAACAATATATCCCGGTATATTCAAGGGTTTTTCTCCGGTCATGTGGGGTTCTGACAGTAACACTAGGTACTTCTAGATTGTTTGTTCTGATAAGATATCTTATCTGATGGACGCTAGAAAAAGCTCCATTGACATTCCACGTCTCCAGCTTTATGGAATCAAACATTAAAATAACTTGCTGACGAGAGTAGTTATAAGACCCATAAGGGTGCTTACGTGTTGTAAGAGTAAGTAAGAGTTTGAAATCACTTGGGCATTCCATGAATGGACTTAGGCAGGGAGTAGGGCACAGTAAGTTAATGTACGTCCGGTTTTGAACAAGACTATTCAGTTTTCAGGTCTCCCGTCTCCTCGACCTACCTACCTTTGAAGATATTCTCGATACAGTAGGGAGAGGCTCTGCACAGGCAGGTAGGTCGACATTGTGTTCAATATTTTATTGCGTTCATACGAAGTGGATTAAAATATTAGGTACATGTCAGATATTATTCACTAGTCAAGAGTCATTGAGGACCTAGGAAACTAACACGCGAGCCAAAAGAATGAAAATAACCAGAGTTAAGAATTTTTATAATTTATTTTATATTTTCTTAAAATCACTTAGTAAAAAATATTAACAAAAAATAAAATAATCATGTTCCATTCGATCTAGGATAACAGCCATAGATACCAGAAGTTCTCGCGTAGGAATAAATGAAAGTGAAAGAGATGACAATAATTTAACTATTTATTTTACACAAATTCCGCTATAATACATATTTACAAACGTAAAACGAATCGAGAATGTCACGGTATAAAAAGCTTGAGCACTCACTCACTGGACGCCGCACTCGCCCATTCACTGGCTCACTTACTCACTGGCGGCGAGTGCGGCGGACCGAAACCAGCGCCCGTTGTGCTAGTGGTCTAGTCAAGTGGCGAGTTACATAGTTAGCTACTAAACGTGCGCGAACTGAACATTTGAGAGAGCTAGCACTGGCAATACTATTGCCTGCCTAGTGACTAATATACCTAGTTGAGACATGTGAGTCGTACAGGTAGCGTCTAGTAGCTCACTCGCCACGAGCCCAGCCAGCGGCGCAGCGGCACCGGCGGGCGCCGGCGACGGGCGACCCAGCCCGCCGCCGGCTCCCTCTACCCTACACTACCCTAAATATTTCCTAGAAGGCCACGCATTAAATGATGGAGGTGATGAGTCGCGCCTTGAAGTTGACTATCCTCTCTGAGGTTTGCGCGATGCGGAGGATGAGGTCCTGGATTAGGTTGGCGATGCCTCGGTTGGCGATGATGAAGAGGCGCGTGATGGGGCCGGGAACGCCTTCAGTCAGGTTGTCTCCCTTAGCGGCGCCGGCGTCGTCCCCGTCCGCGCCTGCGTCGGCCTGCGAGCCCGACGACGAGCCCGCTACCAGCTGGAACATACACCGCAACTATCTATTAGGCATCGGCATCACGCTCGCTGATGTGTTCTGATGAGGCGCGAGAGGACGGTGCTTTTGCACTTTCTACCTACTACTCTACTGAGCTATTCGGCTTGTAAGGGAATGTCAAGTTTTACAAAACTGGGAAACTGTTTTAAAAGTTATCGAATAGAGATCGCTATTTAGCGATAAGAACGTCAATTGTATCACATAAATTAACGTTTTGTTTCATAGTGTATATTGTAAGTAAATAAACCTAAATAAATATTGCTGGACATTTCACAAAGCGCTATCTAGCCCTAAACTAAGCAGAGCTTGTAACTACTATGGACCAGATAACTGATAAAATACTTATATCTTTTTTTTGTAAATACATACTTTTAATGTATACAAAAACATCCAGACCCAGAGCAAATATCTGTACCTAAATCATACAAACATTTGTTCCGCGGCGGGAATAGAACCGCTACCTCCTGGGTCTCAGCCGGCTATTCGCCCACTGCGCCACGGAGGTCGTCAAAAATGTATTATCATCTTTTTCCTGCCCTTTTCCCACATTACGTGGAGTCGGCAAAACGTGTATTTTCCTTCCATATCTCTGTATCAGCCGTCATCTCCGTTGTCACTTCTTTCCTACCCATATCACTATTCACACATTCCATCCATCTCCTTCACACAGTCCATCCATCTCCTTCACACAGTCCATCCATCTCCTTCACACATTCCATCCATCTCTTCTTCGGCCTTCCTCTACTTCTATATCCATCCACATTCATAATATCTAACTCTTTTAGTCACATGATTTTTCAAGAGTAATAACTATCTAACTATTACAGTAGGGTAAGTTCAAACATTATGTACAATTAGTTATAATAAAGTTAGAGAGACGACGTGACGTGCATTTCGGCAATACTCGTGCGACAATTAACGGTTAATACAGATCAAAGTTAGTAATATACTAAAACTAAGGAAGGTAGAAAAAAGATAAAAGAAAAAGGAAAGGAAAACTGTCAGTAAACTGATTGAAAGTCAACGCTACTCTACGAAACTACACTACTGTTACAAAACTAAACTACGATCGCTGTCTCAAGGCTCTCGCAAGGAATTTCATATCGAGGTCGATGGAAGCCAATCATTTTAACAAATTACCTAATATCAGCTCTAAAGTACCTTTAATTTACATATCGACACTCTAGAGCCGAACAGATACTTGACTAGACCAATATTGATAAAAAGTCGAGAGTTCCTTGACCTCGATAGAGATCTCCGAGGTTGCAGCGATGCGGTGACTTGACGACGGCGGCGGCTGGTCTTCAAGTCTTACAAGTAGGTACCTACGTGTGGTGTGTGCCTCTAGAACAAACCTCCCTAACTGTATTGAACAAAGCTCCCCCTGAGTAAATCAAATAAAAGGTAGTATTTTTCAAACTTTCGCGATCACTGTACATACTCGTAATTATCGGATATCATATGTAATTAACGTACATATGTAATTAACGTACATATGTAATTAACGTACATATGTAATTAACGTACATATGTAATTAACGTACATATGTAATTAACGTCGGGACAACAAATAAAAATTGTACATTCGCGATAAATACCCGTTTTAATCAGTAAATAAAAGATAGGTAGGTAAGTATTTCAATTGAAGTGGAAATCCCGAAAAACATTTTCATAAATTTAAAACAATTATTGTACTGATTTTTTTTGCGTTAAAGAAGTTCTTATTTACATAAATAAGTATTTTTATTAATCTTTTTATTGAGAAAACTCCTTGTCTACGCCCTACGTTCTGTTACGTGCTACGGAGTACTACGTTGGGCTACGTCGGGCTACGGTGTCGAAAAATAATATTTTTTTCTGTCTGTGATTGGAGTCCAGCTCGGGAGCGATCGTTCTAGGTATTGTTGGCGTGAATTGCCTGAGGTGTGTACTTGTGGGTCGTTGGGGTCCAGAGAGGCGGTGTGGGAAGCCGTCAGCCCCAAGTTCAGCGAGTCGGTGCCCGCGAACAGTCGAAACGCGGTGCCAGCTGCGCGAGCCATGGCTTCCGGGGCGCTCTGAAACATAACCCTTCTCACTCGCACCACTGCTGCTGTCGATCCTTTATCCCTTTTCTGTGATCCTGGATCTGGACGCCTTGTGGTAGAAATGTTCAGTTTCCAGTCGGGATGTTGCTTGTGCAGTTGGCAGAGTCGGAAAATTGTGGAAAAGTTGTCGCTAAGGCCACGCTTTGTTCAGGAAACATGTTAGATAGATAAAGATAACAGAAAGATTTGAAAGAATTGAGAAGTTGCGAGAGCTAGTTTGAATCGCAAGTAGTTATTTATGAATGAATGTAGAATTGTAGAGTTGTTTGAGGCAGAGCTGTAAGGGAATCAGGTGAAGGTAGAGCTGTAAGGGAATCAGGTGAAGGTTGTTCTCACCCTGACGATGTCGAACAAGAAGTTGCCTGAACCGCCGCCGGAAGCTCCACCCTGACCTCCGAAGCTCAGGAATCTGAAATATGTCAATAACTTTTTCATCACTTCTGTTTGTCTTAAAAGTAAATCTAGGGTAATTGACCGCCACTACTGGTGAGTGATCTGAAGCGGTCAGTTTCGCCATCGCGATACTAAATAATGTGTAAGTAAGTGGGTAACTGTAGAACTGTAGCCGGCGCTCGGCAGGCAGCGTCGCAGTTGTACCGCAATCGCATCGTAACAGTAATTTATTCCACGCAAGCTGCGTTACGTGATCCGCGCGTTTCTAACCGCCCGACTGATACTCTACGTACACACGGCTACACATCAAGCTATACATTTCCAGTATAAGCTGACCTCGCATTCTACGTAAAGGTAGCTTATACTGGTAATGTATAGCTTGATGTGTAGCCGTGTGTACGTTAGTTAGGTAGGTAGGTAAGGTACCATCTACTGACACCAAGTAGAAGCGAAATCTAAACGTGCGAAACGAAAAGTGAAACAAAAAGTAGTAGTATTGTTCGTGCGATATTGAACCGCGATACTTAGCGCAATAATATCCACGCTCGCTCGTACTCGTACGCCGCCGTGTTCTCAACATTGAGTAAATATACTACACCTAGTCACTTGAATAAGCGAGCTCGCGCGCCCATTGCGCCACTCAAGGACAAGTTCAGTGGACAATTCTGAAATAACTAAGTAACCTAATATAGCGAACGATAGCTATTTGTACAGATCCGGCTACAAACTTAGTCGTCTGAGAACAGAGTCTAGAAGTTGTTTTCCTGAACGTACAAAACGCGATGAAATTGTTTCGAGTTTGAACCTGCAAGGAATCACACAGAACATTGATGTCTTTGGTGTAAACGTAAAATGTTATTCCAAACTAAGGAAGGTACTCGTAAGATTCCTTTCCTTTCAGTGTTTTGGCAATTGATTAAAAGCACGGTTCGTTGCGGAAATAAATGGTATGAATGCTGCCTCGCAATCAATTTCAATGCTACCTTTGCAAATTATTTTGACATTGAAGAAATATTTCATTACCTCACGAAATGCTAACGATAAGTGCGTAGAATCGACTCAACTATAAGTTAAAAGGCAATTTCTTTATTTTACTTAGAAAACTTACGTGATTAATCGGAGCGGATCGCACTCACCCAGAATTGAAACGAAACATTGTCGGTCGAAACACACATAAAACGGTAGGTACGTGCTACATTCCGTATTTACAATAATTATTTATTTAATTTATGAATGACTTGCTTCCGCCTGCGGCTTCGCACGCGAGACTTACCAATTCAAAGTAGCCTGTGTATTAATCGAGGTTATAATCTACGTATATACCAAATTTCATCGAAATCGTTTCCACCGTTAAAATTGTCGTTTTAATTGAGTAACAATCAAACAAACAAATAAACAAACAAACAACCAAACTTTCGCATTTATAATATTACTATGATTAATGATTATTTATGGAATGATCTGTCATCATCATCATAATCTTGATAAGGCATAACGATAGGTGCCCGGTTCTTCTCAGTTTAATGATATCTAGCGAGGGTTGTACTGTAGGTAGGTAGGTAGGTACAGTGCGTGCCTATGCCTACCTCTTATTTCTGTTTTCTTCGCTGGCGTCCGCGTCATCGAGCGAGATCTCGTCGATGCCGGGGGTCTGCGCGGCGGCCTGCTGATCTTCGCTGGCGGCGACCGCCTGGTCTCCTTGCTGTGCAGCTGCGCCCTCTCCGAACGCCACGCGGACCTCCGCCTGCTGCGACTCTGCGCCAGACAGCAGCTGGTTCTCTTCGATCGCGTTCTGAAACGGGAAGAGCGGGTCAGAGCGGGGAATGATAAGGGGGTCATGACATGGGTCGACGGTGGGCGGTGATACGACGTGAGGTGACGTGACAATGAATGGCGATGGGCGTGCGGTCTGCGCGCGCACTGCCGTCCGTGGCAGGCTGGTGAGGGTGACGTGCGTGACGTCATACCGGCAGGAAGAACAGCGCGCGCTTGCGGCGCCGGCGTCGCTCCGGAGCCGCCGAGGACGCCACCTCCGCCTCGGTGACGTCCGCGCTGACGCCGACGGTGACGGTGGAAGAGGTCGGCGCTGACGTCAGCGGCTCATCCTCATCGTCGTCGTCGTCATCGTCGTCGTCGAGCTCGACGGTGCCGCCGCCGCCGCCGCCACCGCCCCCGTTGTTGCGGCCGCCGCCGAGGAAGGCGCGTAGCACTACCGGCCCGAGGGTCTGCAGGACCATGCTTGTGATCTGCTGTACCTTCTGTTCGATTATCTAGAACATATTCCGACCTAGTACAGACTACTTCGCGTGCAAACAATGTTTCCGATCTGTAAGCGAAGGCTGTTTTAATACCAATTTTCACATAGAGATTAAATAATTATTTTACCTGGTGCTTAGCCAAGCGCTGAGCGCTGGGGTTACGGTGGTGCGTACCACTTGCTGCTTAGCCAAGCGCTGGGGTTACGGTGGTGCGTACCACTTGCTGTTTAGCCAAGCGCTGGGGTTACGGTGGTGCGTACCACTTGCTGTTTAGCCAAGCGCTGGGGTTACGGTGGTGCGTACCACTTGCTGTTTAGCCAAGCGCTGGGGTTACGGTGGTGCGTACCACTTGCTGCTCAGCCAAGCGCTGGGGTTACGGTGGTGCTTAGCACTTGCTGCTGTTATGAACTCATGAACGTTCCATTTGTGAAAGGTGCGAGTAGACCGGTCTTTTTACGACAGAACCCCGTTTTTTCCATAATTATAACCGCCAAAGACTCAAAAATGACACAACTTATAACAAATCGATATGTAAATAAACAAGGTTCTGGCAATCACAGATAAACTAGTAGTGGGTACTAAAAGGCGCTGACGGACATTACTAATATCCAAAACAAAGAGATTTATGTCGTCTGCCGAGACCAGCAAAGAGGTCCTTCCTGTAAATGAAACAACTGGTTGAGCTTAACCTAAGGACAGGGCCGCTTGCGCAATGCGTTCGATCCGATCACGCGGTTTGCTAAAGTGGTCACATTAGTGGTTGAAGTGCAGTGATGTGTTACCTGCGTGAGCGTGGGGAAGAGCTGCCTCAGGATGCCGATGGTGCGCTTGTTGCGCTCGCTGAGCTCGGAGCCCGGCGCGCCCAGGTTCAGCGTGGCTAGCGTCTCCTGAAACCAACCGAGTATCGAGGTGAGAACATTACCTATTACTTGTCAGCCACGCAACTATGATAGAGTTACAATGGTTCCAGTATGTTTTTAGATACTAAAATGTAGGTTGTATGAAGGTGTTAAAGTTATTGAAGTGCCTTTGCATTGAATCTGGGTTGCGACACGGAATAACGACCTCCAGTTTTCCTTAATCTTAGACATTGCCGATTTCTCTTTGTGTTTTGAATGAAGGTCACATGAATGCCTCCAGGGGTCGCCGGGGTTCAGTCTAGGGGTCTTCTTTATCACAAAGTATACAAAGACGGTATAAACATCTCAACAAAGTCTTACAATTAGTCAGTTATTTACCTGGCTATTGTTTTTATGAGTTGCAAGTACCTAAGTAATGAATGTATCTACTTGAATGCAACGTGCACGCGATGCTGCCCGCCGCACCCCGCCGCGCCCCTCCACCCCCCCGGTGTCCATGCGTGCGTGATCTTACCGAAAATATCATCTACCTACCTACCTACGTATTAGTAGGTTCCTAAATCTTATTGCTTTAACTAGATTCTAATTTTGTACCGAACACCAATTTTACCGTGTTTAAAAAAGCACTGTATAAGTATTACTCGTGCGCGATAACTTGGGACCTGCTAAAAATGCGACTCCCCAACCGCTTCCCCTGCACTTCCCCGATGGCGCCCGTATTGTACCGTTCGCATCACTATTTTTTACTAGGGTTTTTAGTCTCGTACTGGCCTACGTCACGTAACGACGCGCTCTGGAAATCTTTTAGTTTTCGTTTGTGTTATTGTTTTGTTGTTGTAGTTTTTGTTGTTATAGTTTGTGTCATTGTTTTGTTGTTGTAGTTTTTGTTGTTATAGTTTGTGTCATTGTTTTGTTGTTGTAGTTTTTGTTGTTATAGTTCTTGTTAAGCGTTTTTGTTATCATTATGAAGCTTCGACAAAAGTATTGGGACGATGACCTGACGAATGAATCGCAATTAATTGTAAATTTATCGGATACCTCTTCGTCAAGTGATTATAGTGAGACTGAGGACGAAGAACAACCTCTAGAAGGCATAAATCCACTAAGTAGTGACGAAGATGAGATAATGTAAATAATAGATAAAATAAATGTATAAACTTAAACATTGTATTTTTATTTTATTCAAATAGTGTAAAAAAGATTAGATAAAAAGCAGCGTCCTCCCTGAGTAACATAATAAATTAGGTTAAAAAAACAAAGACGAAGCCGCGGGCGGCTGCTTGTTATGTTCGCTTTTTTGCGGGCGGTACAAACACGCCAATATGACGTCACCGCGCTCAGGTCCCAACTTATCGCGCACGGGTAATACTTATAAATTCAGAAGCTATGTATTATGACAACTATGAATAAGCCTGCAGATGGACTCGTAAAATAGTTTGATGAAATTTGAAAACAGGGATTATTCTCAATATTTTGTATTATTGTTTTAATGAGTGCCTAGACCGCACGGGTGGCTGCGCAAGGAGGACGCGACTCCATTCATATTTGTATTGGCTGCGCCCGCGCTGCTCATGGCGGTGCTATTAAAATTACAGCTTTACTGGTCTTTAAGATAATAAAATGTAATAGTTATTAATATATGGTTTTGAAGGTAGGAGTATAATGAATGAGGGAACATGTAGGTATTCACAGTGAAGTAGATAAGGTACCTGTGCACTGGCGGCTGGAGCGATGATTTCGATGATTTCTGGTGTCTGGTCGCTGTAGGCGGCGGGCAGCGGGTCGGGCTGCGGGGCGGGGGCGGGCGCCGCCAGCGCCGCCGCGAACATTAATATCGCTACTATGTATACTGACGTCTTCATTCTGATAGTCTTCTCTTCAATATTTCACTAATACTCGTAAATACCGATTGTTTCTCTCCGTTGCAAACTTTATTCGTCACCTGAAACAAAATGAAACCGAGGTTAATTATGAATTCAATGAGGGGTTTGTGTTATGAGCTCGTGGACGCTTAAAGTTTAGCATCGAACGAGACCTATAGGTAACCCCTCGGAACTATAGCTTCAAATGAACACCATTAGGTATAGTAAAGTACCGCACAGGTAGGTAATGTCTAAGTAAAGTGTACCAATGTTGTGTTTGAGAGTTTATTGGAAGTGAGTGCATGTTTGTTAGCGGCAACCGGCTCCCCCATTCCGCAAGTCAGTCGCTGAGTTTGAAGTGAATGTGATAGCTCGGTCCTGTGTTCTCGGTTATCAATGTAAATGCCTTGTTTTGTATGCAGGGCACGCGGTGTGTTGTGCAACAGGCGAGGTTGCACGCGGCAAGCGGTGTGTCGCGCGCGACCTTTACAATACTAGATTTGTGAATGACCTAACGTGATACCTATCAACTTTATATGATTATTGATTAAAACGGGTATTTATATAATATATATAGGTATAATAAACGGGCGGATGTCTGAGTCAGCCCGAGACCATGACTGTTGCAACACAGCCGAAACGTCGGGATAACAAATAAAAAAGGTACATACGCGATAAATACCCGTTTTAATCAATAATTATGTACAGTGATCGGGAAAGTTTGAAAAATAACTTTATATGATTAAGATATGTAGCGGTGGCATACCTACTGACAAAACTATTTAGTCAGGAACAAAATGGAACGTAGGTCGGTAGCGCACGTAGGTACTTTGTTGAGATTGGTATTCGGTGCGGCGCTCGCCCCCTCGCCCCCCTCGCCCCCCCTGACGCAACTACACCTGATCAGAGGTCGCTAATTTATAATTATAATTACCTACTGGTTATTTTCTATTATTTCGTGAGGTATTACTTATGTAGTTTCAGCAAAACTAGCAGTTGTGCGTCGTTTTCGTTGAACTAGAGCTATCCCTTCTGAAGGTAAAGCCCGTCACAGACTTAGCTATAATATATATTAATATTTTTAGGCATATTACTATACATTTTCTATACTAATTTTCGAGTGACCGCACACTCAGCTATAATATTTTCTGTGACGTCACCAAGCTATACCGTAATATAAGTTATTGTATAGCAAGATATATTCCGACATATTTTGAATGTACAGCGTGTTCCGATCCCCCCTCTTCAGAACTAATACTTTTGCGCAAAATCGTATTTTTCCTTTTTATATGATTTTTTATGAATTCACGCACTTAGCTCTAGAAATGACTTCTTTATTGAACTTCTATAATAATGGGCAACATTTTTTGAGGATAACTCGCGATACAAATTATATTCGCCACGAGTTTGTTTATTCCTTATATGTGATACGATCCATTTGGTTCTAGTTTTTGTACCTGACAGCGCAACTAACATATCGAAAGCAGCGGCAGAAGGAATCGTCTTCTGAAGAACTGTCTATTAAGTCCATTAACAATGTACTTGTTGAATTCATAATTACTGTTGATATTTTGAACTAAGAACACCCTTTATTACAAAATGCGTGCGAACAATAGGACGACCATCATAAAAATTAAGGCAAAATATATATTTCTCAGTGTGTGGTAACTTGCTATAATATATATTATAGTACGGTATATTAATATATATTATAGCTAAGTCTGTGACGGCCTTTATGTACAATCGATCGTCCTTTCAGTTAATAAGTTTTAAAATGAATAATTATTTGCGAATGATAACATTTCATTGTTATAGAAATTCTCTTTTAATTTGAGAGAATGTTACTTGTAATTTTTAGAGTTCCGTACCTAAAGGGTAAAACGGGACCGTACTACTAAGACTCCGCTGCCTGTCCGTTTGTCTGTCAGTCCGTCTGTCACCAGGCTGTATCTCATGAACCGTGTAGTTAAAAAATTAAAATGATGAATTTCACAGATGATGTATTTCTGTTGCCGCTATAACAAAGAATAACTAAAAACAGAATAAAATATATATTTAAGGGGGGCTCCCATACAACAAACGTGATTTTTTTGCTCGTTTTTGCTCGTTATTGATAACGGCAACAGGTAGACGTTTGAAATATTCACAGAATATTTAGTTATATATTCACTTTAAAAATAAATAATTAAATTATAATAAAATAAATATTTACGAGAGGGGAGGGGCTCCCATACGACGAACGTGATTTTTTGCCATTTTTTGGTAATGGTACGGAACCCTTCGTGCGCGAGACAGACTCGCGTTTTTTGGTAATGGTACGGAACCCTTCGTGCGCGAGACGGACTCGCGTTTTTTCTTACAATATGAGGTTGGCACAAGCCTCTGGCTCATCTGGTGTCAAGCGGCTGCATCACCTTTAACTAGGATTTGGCCTACACGGCACCCTGAGACATAGAGGTGTCTCATGCCACTCATGTGCCTTTAGAGTCCCCGGCGCCGGCGGCACCCTTCCAACCGGAACACACCAATACGATTGTTGGTACCTACTGCTGATACAATCAATCAATGTACTCTCTCGACCACTAAACGGTTTCTCGTTCAATTATAAACCGGTAAAAAAGTAATTGTTCAGTAATAGAATTAATAATGTGATGCACATAATGACGGCAATATTACTCTGTACCGAGCCGAGAGAAGGCATCTGCCGCACGTGCAAGAGCCGCGAGAAGGCATCTGCCGCGCGTTCAAGCGCCGCGACGCAAGAAGAGTGCGGAAATATCATTTCTATTGTTCTATTAAACGGACAAAGTTTATACCTAATGCACGCAATTCTTTGGATCGGTCAACGAAATCAGCTTTAGTAAGTTTCTCTTGAAATATGTTGTTCCTAAACTAAAATCGGGTCCCCTATCGATTCCCATAATAATTTACATCCTAGGAAATTAGATTCCCGTAATGTATTAGGTCATAAAAATATTCCTTACTCATGGCCTCATGACCAAGCTCAAGGTCGCTCAACGAGCTATGGAGAGGGCTATGCTCGGGGTTTTTTGCGTGACAAAATCCGGAATGAGGAAATCCGCAGAAAAACTAAAGTTGCCGACATAGCTCTCAAAATTAGCAATTTGAAGTGGCAATGGGCAGGCCACATCGCTAGTAGAACCGATAACCGTTGGGGAAGAAAGGTTCTCGAGTGGAGATCACGGACTGGAAGACGCAGCGTAGGCCGGCCCCCCACAAGGTGGACCGACGATCTAGTAAGAATCGCGGGGAGCCGTTGGGCGCAAACGGCTACCAACCGCTCGTTGTGGCGATCTAAGGGGAGGCCTATGTTTAGCAGTGGACGTCTTCCGGCTGATGATGATGATGATAAAAATATTGAATTAAAAAAACTATAAAAAATGAGTTGGATTGAGCAGAGCAGAGCATTCGGTTTCCTGCTTATTAATACACATTACACACAATTACATTAATACAATGGAATATTATTACTAAAAAAATTAAGGCTAAAACCTATTATGTGAATGTGTATGAATAGATAAATATGTGACTTTATTAATAAGACAACCAAATTTGTGGGAATAGTAACATGCCAATTTACATCGATAAGGGAATGAAAAGGACACTAACATTGACATCTTGTAATTTAAACTCAAGGTCACAGACGTAGGATTAGTACATCGCTCGAAGAACTGACGGCCGTTGGGATATAAAGGTTCTAAAGTTGAGACATTGCACTAGGAAGTGCAGCGCATGACTCCCCCCCCCCCCCCCCCCACTAGATGGAACGACGCGACGGCTGCTAACAGTTGCCCGGAGCTACATTATACATTAAAGCATAATGCATGCACTTATATTGCTTATTTGAATTAAACAACATAATTTATTTAGGTTAAATGCTAATTAACCTTGGTACCTTGCTCAGAAAAAAAAGTATTAAACCGGTTCGTTTGACTTTACAAATTGACGGTTACTTTTGGGCGACCTCGATAAATCGTGCATGTACTAAGTGGAGATTGCATGTAGGTACCTACCGATGACATGAGCTCTGACCCTTCAAGTCCTTTCTATGGCCTTGCCTACATGCGTAAAGCCTCCAATATCACACCTGTCCGTAGGTAGGTTTAGTAGGTGACATTCAGTCCTTTCTTTCCGTAGCCTCGGCGGCTGGTGGAGGAGGAACTGTGCATCGGCTAGTGGAGCCTCGTCACCGGACATCCTCCAAGGCAATCCACTGCCGGTCCGAATATCTAGATCGCTGAACTGGCTGTTCATTGATTTGAATATACTAATTAAGCTGATTCAATAATTAATTTTTGATTAAATATATTTCTCTAGTTAACACCGTAAGGTAAATCATCAGAATTTAGCGTATCGCTGAGATTTGCACTTCATCTATCTGCTGTTGTACACACAGTAGGTAAGATTTGCAAGAACAATAAAATTACGATTATTATATTAATTCTAGGTGAGTGACGCACGTGACTCGCGTGCGGTGCAGATATCATTCAGATATAAGCTGATAGGTAACAGAGGCAAATTAGCGAATCCTTATCTGCCGGATAAGTCGGAAGGCAACCGACCGAGTCGACATTTAGAGCAACCATCCATACATCCCTAGATCTAAGCGGAAGAACCATACACGCACATACATTGCCAATTTAACTAAACTAGTGGTTCGCCCCGAACTGAGATCTCGCGAGTCTCCTATAACACAAAAGAAAATATTCTTAGGGCGATTCGCGCAACGATGCCGAAACGTATTTAGTGGCTAAATATGATATATGGAGTTGTCAAATCAAACAAAAACGTAAAATTTAAACATGTTTAGTCGCTAAGTATGTTTAGGGATCATTGTGAAAGCCGGCTTTAATCTTTGACCAATAAAATAGTGCCACGAAATAAGTAACCAGCTTACTTGACCAACAGTTTCATTCAAATTACAGGTAACAGGAGTTCTTAAAATTTGGTAACACTTTTTTGGGGTACAAATTGCAGTTATTCAGGATTTCAGACTTTTGCATATATTTGTGTCACTGAAGCTACCCGCATACCAAATAACAGCACAGTGGGGACACTGGTGTACCCTGTGAATTTTGTTAAAGTTCTGTATTCATTATGGCTGATAACTCAAAAGCTATAAAAAGTTTGCTAAAAACAAAAACGGAATCTAAATGTACTAATGAAGACCTTTCATTTGATGTCCCACTTGACCTAATAGTCTCATTTTCATTTTTTTTACCCCACTTGAACCCCAATATCTCAACAACTCCCCTACATTTTTAGCTCATTCAGTCACATCAAAATTGTGCCATCACTAACTACCTACCTAGTCAGGTCATAAATTCTGTCACATGTTTAATATAAAATAATTGAAACAAGTTTATTCATTATGTAACCATTTATATACCAAAATGAACTTAACAAAACATAGATTCTTATGACACTAAAGTTTATTCAAAATGACCTCCGTGATTTTGAATACAGGCCTTCAATCTGCGCGGCCAGTCGTCTATCGCAGCACGAACGAGGTCCATGTCAATATCGGCGGCTGCCTTAATCAAGGATGTCTTGAGTGACTCCAAATTGGGATGAGGCTTTGAGCATGCCTTTTCCTCCAAGAGTTGCCATATCTTGTAATCTAACGGATTTAAATGTGGACTGGAGGAGGGCCAGTCTTCGTGCCGGATGAAGTTGATTTCACGCACCGCCAGCCAGTCTTGTGTGCTCTTCGCTCTATGAGCTGGCGCCGAATCTTGTTGGAATACCCAGTGCCTGTTATTGAACATGGTATGAGAAACAGGTTCCACAAAGTTCGTCAGGACTGTATTTTGATACACAACTGCATTCGTTTTTACACCTTTCTCACAAAAATGTACCTCTGTTAAGCCCCAATAAGAAACTCCCAACCATACCATGAGCGAGGATGGAAAATGACCTCGTTGGACACGTGGAATACGGTTGCTCGCTTCTTCACTACTGTGTGCGTACCCCTTATCATTTTGTTTGTTGTAGCTCTCTTCTACGGTAAAAATTTTTTCATCCGAAAAAAGAATTTCCCGATATTTTTTTCCCGCGTACCGCTTCAACAAAGCGCGGCATCTTTTCAGTCTCAGGTCCATTAGACGAGCATTCAAACGATGTCCTGTTTTTCTTCGATATGCCCGAAGCCCTAAGTCTTCATTTAACACCATTTTCACTGTGGTTCTGCTTAACCCCATCTGAAGGGCCAACAGTTTCTGCTTACGTTTGGGATTTCTTTGAATTCGCGCCTTCACAGCTTTTATCACTGCTGGAGTCCTAACAGACCGAGGGCGACCACTTCTTGACCTGTCATCTACACTAGAGTCTTCATTGTATCGTTTGATGGTGCGATAAACGAATCTTTTGGTTATATTCAAATTTTTCAATATGTCAAAAATTTGAATTGGCGCGTAACCGCAACGATGCAACGCAATAACTGCAACACGGTCTTCTTTAAGCGTCCACTCCATATTTAAAAATGTGTAAAATTCTAAAAAGTATACATTTTTACTTTCATGAACAATTCTAAATTCGAATTCTATAAACTTTTTTGTGGCCAGCATTCTAAAAGAAAAGTTTTTACTGTGTGACAATACTTATGACCTGACTAGGTATATATCAAATTTCACAATGACCGGATCAACGCTTTGAAAGTTATCCTCGGACAAACAAACATACATACATACAATGCCCATTTGCACACGTTGATTAAGAGATCTTGCTGCGCTCTATCAATTAAATTAATTACTGATAGTTAATACCTACACGTATGCGCGGTTTCTTGAAACCTTACCTGCCACTCAAATGATTCTGTTCTTGAAAGTAGGCGGGAGTAGAAAACTGATGGATGGGCATTATTGGAAAACAGAGGTTGTTCAATAAGTAGCTTGTATGCTATAATGTTGTGAGGTTAGTGGTGGCTGCGATGTGGCGAGATGTTTGCGACACGCGTCTCTCAGATACTAATAACGCAATGCACTGCGATATTTCTTAATGGACAGTTTTATGTATTGTGCGTGAATCTATGTGCTAACTAGCAAATCTGTCTTTGAAGAGAATGATTCATCAATTGATTCCACATTAAGTATAGCTCTAGCGGAGTACGTAACTATTTGCATTCACACTAAATTTAATATAATTTATTCAATTCTTTTCAACTTGCTATTATCTTACCAAACTAGACTAATCTAAATATTAATCTTTACTTAACAAAATGACAGATATCTCAGTTTCATAACCATTTAATGTTGATGTTTGATTCACCGTATAGGTAGGTAGGTACGTATCCCAGTTGCGGCGCTTTGTCTGATGTCTTTGCATCATTCGTTACAACAATGTTTCCTAAAACTATTTCTTAACATGCAAAGTTGGTCATTAAGTATCTGTCATCAGGCATCGATGTGCAAACAGATGAGTTCCTGATGGCACCGTAAGGCCTAGTTCACAGTGGCCGGGCCCATGCGCGCGAGTCCGTGACCTCGATACAAATTACGTAATTTCCCTTCTGAGATATCCGCTCATAACCAATCCGTTAAAAGACATCCGTAAAAATATCACCGTCATTTTGTAAAGGTATTTTTTTAAATCTTGTACTATAATAGTCTTCCTGAAATTTAAATTTTTTATTCCAAGATGCCATTACGTCTAATCACCACGCTCTTAACAATGATAATGCTTGGCATATTGTAGCGGCCATGTCTTGTAAATTATGCAATTTTTTATTCATTTATTATTACTAGGCATAGCTTCTTCCTTATTCAAAAACTATAATAAACTATTATAAAAACTTGTGTATTTATCTACCTACACGTAAACAATTTTAAGTTTAAGAATAACACTTGCTCATAAAGTTTATTTGGATACTAAAATTCCATTGTCAATGTATATGTCATAAAAACGAACTACAATCATTGGATTATACGTGGTTATAGTTAGGCAAAGGTGTTATAGCAATCATTAGTCAGTTACAAAGAGATCTTTGCTCTAGTTTGAGAGCTTTTGACCACAACTCGTTAAATAGCCCATTCGAATGGTCGCAAGCAGCCACTTAGCCTTCATGCGTTCAGTTCAATGGATCACTTACCATTCATCAGTTTGACCTAACTTTGTACCTACTTAAACCACAACCAAATCGATATCGACTTTGTCCTCAGTCATTTAAGTTTATTAAAATCCTTGTACTGAATGTTATAGTCTGCAACAGAAAGGTTAAAAGCCTAAACTAGTTGAATTATATTCAGTTTACTCAGCTTCGCATGCGTAGTTTTTCAATAAAAACATTACCCTCCATCTGCGCAGTTGGGTAAAAAGTAACCTATGTCACCCGGGGATAGTATAGCTTCCCAACAGTGAAACATTTTTTGAAATCGGTCCAGTAGTTTCGGAGCCTACTCAATGCAAACAAACAAACAAATCTTTCTTCTTTAAAATATTGGTTTTCTTTTTTCATGGAAAAATTTTCTAAAAAACAAACACCTCATTGTAACATGGTTACGATCAAAATTAATTGGTTACAGTATTCCATTGGCTAAGCGCATCGCAGCGCATGCGCTTTGTGTGTAAGATATATGTCGATAGGAGTCAGCTGTAACTAACCTACTTACAGCGTGACGAGCACGTAACTCACGCTTCCTGACACAATAGCCACCAGGAAGCCAGGCAGACGGAGAGTGGCAGGAAGCCAGGCCGACGGAGAGCGGCAGGAATGCCGGAAAAGCTCGGACACAATTACTTATTGCATTAAACAAGACGATATTTAACAACAATAGCGTTAGATAACTGATGCTTGTTACTCCTCGCCTCCCGCGCCTCCCGCACCTCCCGCGCCTGCGCGACACGAGTGCATGCTCGGGCAAGCGCATCTCGGGACAGAACAGGACAGATTAGCCTACTACAATGGAACTTGTTACCTAATACGATTTGCAAGAAAATGTCAGCTCACAGATACTGTAATTTTTCTGTACAACTTCCTAATGCACATAATTTTTTATATCCTCTTTCCACCATAATAAGGCATAATAGTGTCTATGTGATTAGTGGAGTGTACTATAGCTTAAAGAAATAAAATATAATTTCCCTGGCTTCCTAATAGCAAGTGCCGTGGATTTGTGTAAACACAGTGCGCCGGCGACGCCTGATACATAATCACCGTCTAGACTGCGCGGATTCTTGTAAGGATGCCACTCGCAACATTATTCAAAGCTGAAAAAGTCGTAAAATTACTGAATTTATTAAATGTTTTTAGAAAAATCCTTTTGAAATGAAATATTCAATCGAGTAAACAATGTTTGCTATAAAGTGACAACAGCGTGTTCTTGTCTAAGCGTGTATGTGTGAACCCGCAGGAGCCGCAGGTGGTCATTAGACATGCGCCAACACTTGCTCTAATGTGCGCTTGTTACTTTACGCAGCGGTATCTACTTATTACACTACTACTGGGAAAACAGTCTTCAGTTACGTCTTAATAATTTAGTTTGAATATTTGACAGCATTGCGCACTACCAGTATAAACATGTGATATTCAAACTTCACTAGCGGATTCAGCCAAAAACTGGAGAACAACAACTGCTTTTGTAAAAAACTCACTGATAACTGTTTCGTTTATGATTAAGTTTGTATATATGTATAGCCACGAAACTACTAACGAGCCAGCGGGACATGATCTCACGGAATCTCAATATATCTGGCAGATTCAGTAATGGTTGGAGCTGAGCTAAAACTGAGCTCAATTAACTTTTGTATTTTTGCACTTCAATATAATTCAAACGACAAGGGACCGAATACAATGGCGATGTTGTAGGTAATAAATAGGAGACTTAGGTATACCCGACTGTGAGTACTTTGCAATGGTTATTGCTCTTCGAAAGTAGAGGCTTTCTGTCTGATGAAATTAGGTATATTGATAGACTATGACCTGGATTGAAGCATAGGCTACTTTTTATTGAGAAACCACGCGTGCGAAACCGCGTGCGGATGCTGGTAAACTATATAATAGTGAGTAATGTAGGTTTAATGTTTGCATAATTTGCTGCAATCATTTTGACTGATTGATAGAATACTATTTTATGACGCAACTTCGTAATGGCAATCTAAGTATCCAAGACTCTTGCAATGTTCAGTTGATCCATTGAGCCGATACCTTTTCTCGTAAATATGGCTTGTAAGGCTCTACTCGGGTACGCGCAAGAAGCGGGCTAGTCAGCGCATGCGCGGCCGCGGCGGTATCCGCCTGTTTCTCAGAATAAGGTGGCGACGTAACTAGAAATATTCCATGCTTAAATGAATTTCTGCTGAAATTGGCATCCGTCTCTTTGAAGATTACTTACAGTCAGACTGTTCAAAAGTATCTATATATTATAAAGATTACAAATTAACAATCGATCTATTAAATTCAAAAATGGAATCGACGATACGAAGAAGGCCAAGAAAAACAAAGATTTTTGGCTTTGAGGGAAGTATTTCAAACGCGCAATAATTAAAGCTGGAGGATCTGTTCTAGTAATAACTAGTAATAAATGCAATGAATGAATGCAATGCAAATAGTGATGTCGACACGATGAGGAAAAGGGATGCTTTTTTTATTACGAGGGAGGTCAGGAAAGCGGGCTTTCCCTCGTGATGAAAGACATTTTAATGAACGAAAAGACCTATCAGTTTGGTACTTTCCATTTAAATAATTATTTATTTTTAACTTGTGTTGTCTCACTGCAGGGCAGTGGCCTCCCTCCCTTCTTTACTTTCCATTTGGAAAGGCTTCATTTAAGTGTTTCCTTCTTAATTTGTTTGCGGCTAGAAATTATACTTCGGTGAAATTACATAGACAGTGTAAAAACAAACTAGAATATTGGAAGTAAGAATGCCGACCTTAACCAATTTCATTAAAGCATAAAACATATAAGCTCTCGTAAAAATTGCATAAAACTTCTCAGAATTAATTTGCAAGAACGTGACTGTGATGCAGTAAAGCATGGAATCGTACATTATCTACGTCGTTTTGCGTCGCACTCGACGCACTGCCATGTCAAAATAGTTTACGGCATCGCTCAAATTAGGGGCCAAAGTTGAATGTTTTAGAAACATTAGGTATTACCCGTCACGTGCGGACCAATTGCTAGTTTCGTAAACAATGCGCGTGCGCTTGCGAGACATTTGCGCAAGCGACGTACTTCAGGTGACATGGACAACTTCTTTACATTGTTACTACTAAATCGTACACCGCTCATAATCACCTGTACCTATAACAAAACAACTGGGTACTACAATCATTGTAGCTCGGCTTCGGAACAGTCAAGTTTATAATTGCAGTCAAAATGGCCTGCAGTGGTTTAGCTATTTGCATACATGCAGCAGCTAAATTGTTGCAGTCAATTTTACTTGTAATATAGATAACTCTTTATTTTTACACCATATTACAATTACTCAACCTAGAACACTTAAAGACCAATACGTAGTGGTACAATGGGCATCCTTATCGCTTAAAGCGATCTCTTACAGGAAGATACTGTACTGCAATAATTAAAAATCTTACTTTTTTTTTATTATTCATTACAGAATCAACAGCACTTGTTAACAATGTAAACAATCCTTATAACTAATGCTTAATGCCAATAACAGATTCTCAATTTATAGACTTTTATGAAATTAGTCACCTAGAGAAAAAGATTAAAAAACATACTATATTAATTACATTTTCAAGGATTTTAGTAATTTAGTAGGTACGCATTTGAAGAACAAAAGAGAGGTAGGGGGATGCTGTGTAAATGTGTGTATTTGATGTTTTTTTGAGGGGGTAAGGGGGGGAGTGTAGTGTGTGTTGAGTGAATTTCTGAATATTTTATAGAACGCGCTATATATGACTAAGAACAAATATAATTTGTTTCTTAAAAGATGTTTTGCTATTAGAGAAGATGTCTATTGACGAAAAATCCTTGTTGTAGCTATCTAGCGTGCGACAAATAACAGAATTTTGGGCATAGTTGGTACGACTGAAAGGAATATGAAAGAGGGTTGTGTGTCTCGTACGTTTAAAAGGAGTATTGAATTGAAGAACGAGAGACGCCAATTCGGTGCTATCAATTCTATTACTGCAAACGTCGTGTAAAAACAACATCTGCAGCAAAGAGCGCCGATCCTTTAACGGTATGAGTTTATGAAACCTACACGATTCCTCGTAAGTCACGCTTCTATTACAATAGGTGCGATAGTTTAACGTTTTAATGAATTTGGATTGAATGCGCTCAATATCTTGCTCATATATTATGTATTGTGGGTTCCACATAGTGCAACAGTATTCCAAGACGGACATAGGAATAGTAAAGTACTTTAATACATTCAGCGTTGGAGAACTGACGACTAACACGTAGACTAACACAAACCCTAGATTTCTGTAAGCTTTTGCAACCCCTGCCGCGACTTGATCAGACATTAACATTTTTGAGTCAAAGATATTATATAGTATTATTTATTACAGATATAGTATTTTGATTATCTCAAAACCATGGTATAATCCTGCGCAGCCCGTGGCATGGCGCACTTCATATGAAATGGCTACCACTGTTTATAACAATTGCATTACCTCACAGGCTACGCCCAACTAAAACTTGGCCTACATGGCATTGCATTGCGCCCGACTCCCTGAGTAACATAACAGTTACATGAAAAGTCTCATGTGCCAGTAATTTCAACGTCACCCATACCCCTCAAACCAATTTTCAGTAATCATGAACTCAGCAATCCAAGCATGACTGCTTGGTGGCAGAAATATGTTTGGTGGTAGTACTTCCCCGGGCGAGCTCTTTGACGAAAAGCTCATCATCTGCTATATGTATGAACCTGTACGGGAAGTGTCATTAGTATAGCGGGTGGTTTTTAGTAAAAGCAAGGTTGTGAGTAATTCTAGACAAGCTACCAAATCTGAGGCTAATTATTATATCTAAACCTCACATTATAATCACGTAGAGTAGACACCGCAAGGTTTCTAAATGGTATGAACGAATGGTTGTTTTGAACCCGGAGCACTTGTGTAATATTTACAACTGAATTGGCGCTATTCGTATTGCATCACGCTGTAAATGTAACGCTCAGTGACTCAGTGACTCAGTGACTCAGTGACCACCACACACACACCTACTGTTTATATTTCGTGATGAAATAAAAGCATCGTAAAATATTCCATCGCGAAGTACCAACTAGTATTTGACTGTATGAATGTAAGCAACATGTAATTGTATATATGTGTAATCTTGTAACAAGAAGCGAGTTTACAAAATGCCCTTTCACCGTCGCACGCGCATGCGCGGCCGGCTCGCTGCTCACAGGAGCCTCCAATACCCAGAGCCTCGACGCACGCCCTACTAAACATAATTTAATTGCTATAAAATACTTACGTCATTTCAAATGAAATGATACAAACAAAAGTTGTAAATCACACATTTCCGAAAACAAATAGTTTAGGAATAATACATTATTTCATACATCAATACATCTGTCCAAACATAGCAATTTGTTCACACTTCACATACGAGCTAGTCAGAATTGAGGTAATAGATAATGCATGACTCAATGGTATCACAGCTCACGACCAGCTCATCTCCGAATCCCGAGCTCGCACTCCAACTCATCTCCGAATCCCGAGCTCGCACTCCAACGAATAGAATGAGAATATACAATAATACTAGATTCCTATCAGGTTATTATTGGTGAACTAACAATGGTGAATACGAATGACTAGGAATGTAAAATCATAAAATTTCTTAGTTCTTTTTCTTGTTACCAAAAATTCTTTTACAAGTCATTTTATATTTAGTCTTACCTTATGCTTTTTTTTGTTAAATACATGTTTATTTCATTTTTAAAATGATTTTTAGTAGCCTGAACTTGTGCATAAATCATCTGACTGATAACAAGGTTTATCGTATAGGTACACGAATAGGTTCCCACTTGGAAATTAAAAATAATTATTTACAAAAACAGAATGTAGGCAATTCACCAGCGGTCTCCACGACACCACTTTTGCCTCCACACACAATTTTTGAAAATAAATATTTTTCATTTTTAAATCCTATTAATATCCACGTATCTTCTATACTTATAGTTAAATAGTTGCTATGTGCTAAAATAAATAAATTACACTACTATGATCAAATTTCTTAAGTAATGTAAGATTTTTTTATAAAATTATCATACAAGAGAGTTCAACGTTCTATAAAACGAGCCTGTGAATGTCGAGAATAAAAAAATTCTCATCGTAAAATGATGTCATCTCAAGTTGAACCACGAACTCTATAGATTAGCTATATATTACTTGCTCTAAGCTGTATGTTTGTTATGTGTTGTTTGGTTGTGTACTAAAAAGATTATGGCGTTCCTTATTCGAAATCCTAACCGTGTGGGTTTGGTCGGTAACAGCAATATTACATTTCTAAATATGGAGAATCGTTTTGACAAAACAGATAATTAATTTATGAATCGTTAGAAGATATCATTGCACATTGTGGAATGGAATGGTGCCTTTCTCTCCGTAGTGCAGTGTGTTAGTGCAGGTCTGATGCTGCGTTATGCAAGTTATTGAGAGATGCATGTGTGTTATGTGCTCAAGTAGGTGACATTTATTGGATATACTCGTACCTACTCTACTAGAGGAACTATACTAGACGTCGTGTCATGCTGCTTTATAAAAGTGTTTTAACATTGATCAGTAATAATAATAAACCTAAGATTAGATTATATACCTATTTATACATATGTATGTACTACCTAGAACGAGTTTGCGTTCATTATGGTTTATGTAATGAATTAAATGTAGGTAAATAGTTTTGGTGAAGCAGCTTGCACAGAATACTTGCTACTTAACAGAGCCCAGGTGGCTATGTATGCACGTGGACTAACACGGTGGAATGAGCTGTAATAGAGGGTACTAAAGTGCCTTTTGCGATAAGTGAAGGACAATGAGACATTTTGAGCGATTGCTGACCGATTGTATCAGGTAAGTAGGTTGTATCCCGGCTGCAGAATAATTGCCGCCGATAATATACTTAAACCAAGAAGATGTTACAATTTTGGTTTAAAAATCAATTTTCTTAAAATCAAATTAAAAACAAATTAATGACTGTCACAAACAACTTTTAGACCTTGTTTTTCCATATATATTTACGTGTTCTTTTGTCACATAAATAATGTTTAAATTTAGACATCTAGTGAGAGGTTGGTTGGGCAAGGACAGAGCCGGTAAAAGTGGACCAGTTTGCATTGGCCAGGGTGGAGTCACCGCAACCGCGGCTGTTGCTCTCACAGCTCGGAACACGCTCCGAATCAACTAATATGAGTATTTCCAAAAAACAAAAACATTAAACGAGATCGCATTCATCCAAGATTTGTAGTTTTAAACTATTTACCAATATTTAATACAAGAGATGATTTCGTGAAACTATCGCAGCACCTTGAGTTCCTATTTACAATAACAGTGATACGTCACAGGAATAAAAGTTTGATATTGCCTATGTTTTGAGGGTTCCGTCCCTCACAAGGAAAAAAAGGAACCTTTATAACCTTTATTATTACCTAATTATTTTGTTGTCCTATTTGACTGTCTGTCTGTCCGTCTGTCAAGATCCTTTTTCTCAGGAACGCGTGTCGAGGTATCAAGTTGAAATTAATATCAAATACATAGGTTTACGATCCCTTGGAGCTATAAAAGAAAACAAGCTTCGTATTCAAAGCAATCAAAAAATACGGGCATTTTGCCGTAATTACGTTACATTGTAGTATATATAATAATACAATATTTGTACGGAACCCTAGGTGCGCGAGCCAGACTCGCACTTGTCCGCAGGGTTCTTGTAGACAGGTAGCCTCGGTTAGTTTTGCCAGTATCCAAAGTGCAAATCAACTTTTATGTTATTTCCAAACAGCGCAGAGTCGAGTGCGGGAAGCAGGTTACTTATTTGCATATTGTACGCTGAAATACTGTAATATTAAATTTGTATTTTATGTAATTTTAATGTAATTGTACTGAAATATTAAATTATAAGTAATCATAATTTACCGAAATCTAGTGAAGGCCGTCTCACATCTCCCAGAGAGTAATTGGACACGAGCAATTCTAGTTGTAAAGGTGGTTATTAGGCTTTGACTTGGCACTTCAACTCTTGTGAACTACCAATAATTATGATGACTTGAGATTAGTGGTTGTAAAAGAGTATTTGCAAATGATGACATTGCTATCTCAAAACACACACTTATCTTTTTGTTTTGTTTTGAGCCGAAACAAAGAGTACCCTACAATATGAACAAACTTATGCTATCAAACAATAAAAGATTTCTTATCATCCTCAATTATTATTGCTCGTCAGGTTTCCACACGAGGTTGCGCGAGCAAGCGGCAAGCGGTCAGCTGATCATCCCAAATGGCAAGACATTTCCACAGTGGTCATTGACCCCTCCACTATACTGTCAGATGTAGAGATAAGTGAGCAGGTTGAAGGCGCAACACTGTACAGTTTGTTTTTTTTCAACAAACGTCATTGGCCATCAAATGTACTTTCGAATTTGCCGATCTGTTTGAGTTTTTTTTGAGGCTAGTCTCTCCGTTATTGTCCGGAGGTCTCGTCACTGGCTATCTTTGCATTACACTGTTATTAGGTATAGTTGTAAATATCTTGAATAGGCTTGCATCACTCGCGCGCCGATGCGAATGCAAACAGCACGTTAGCACGTTACGTTTACTGCTAAAATACAATAAAATGTTGCAAACGATTCTAGTGCTCGGGAACCGTTAGTGTTTGGTGCGATATATCCGCAGACAATATTCTCATAAGCGATATTGCACCGCATATTGCGCCCGCAGTTGCGCATTGTCACAGCCTTTCTTGTGCGCATGCGCACACAATGCACGTTCCAACTATTGCTTCAATTAATTTCTCACCTAAACTCACGCTAATTCTCGCCTTCAATTATCTACATACTCTACTTTTTTCTTCATGAGTTAAGTACCCAGTTGTTTGTATTTCTTATGGCTTTGAAACGTTTGATTGATGGTATATTAAATTTCACACATATTAAGAATTGCAATAAAGTTCGTTTTCGTACTCCATACAAAAGACTTCAACGCGCTCACGTAGACTATTCGTAGCACCCCTCGTAGCACATCTCGTAGCACCACTACGTACATAATACAATTATTAAAATATAAATTTAGGACTAATATAAAAAGCTATAAAAAGATGTATATGTCTATGAATTTATAAAGATACAATTTTTTAAGCATTTCTAACACGTTCAAAAGATCCCATAAATATACTATCGCTATGTATTAATAATCGAATCTTTCGATTGGCAAATGTATTGACGCTTCAGTTTTATGCATAACTTTGACTAAAACAGGTGTTCTAACAATATTATACACCAGTGAATGACACGCTATTGGGAGTCGTTGGGAGCTGAACAAGATTGATCGCTCTTGAAATGTATGCGGTAACATACCCCATGTTCAGCAGTGGATTTGCTACTGTTGATATGATGGGGCTGGCTAACGAAACCCACACCTAGTTCGTCATGCAAAATCTCTCCCTATCTTTAAAAACATGGTCAGACAACACTTTCTGTCATCCATCGCTCACTAGGCCATTTATTTATTTATACATTTTTATAATTTATGTATGTAGGTATGACAATATATATATGCATATATATATATTTTATGTATCTTAATATTAATATTTATGTAATTTTATGATTATATTATTTAATATAATTAAGCATTTTTTTTATATTAACTATATTTTTTATAAATTGTAATATATGCTTGTTTTTTTAAAAAAAAAACTGATTCTAAAAAGTAAAAAAAATCTTATGCCGCCGTCCTTATTTGTTCATATAGATCCTGTCCATCCAAAGGTTGCCTGGAAGAGATCGCTTTTAGCGATAAGGCCGCCCATTGTACCTATGATTTAAAATTGTATTTTCTTTTATATGTTTGTATTTAATGGTGTGCAATAAAGAAATTATCTAATTTAATCTAATCTAGTTCAGGTTAGCAATTAGGATAATGTGTGGTTGCTCCAAATACGACCATATCAATTTCACAACTGTATTAATGAGTTTATGACGAAAGCTGCGCTTGCGCAACTCGCGGCGACGTTTAAGGTTTTGCATGTTCCAGCCAGTTTGCGCCACTTGGTACAAGGTGGGAAAAGTAGGCAAGGTCAGCGCATATTACAATTTAATGTTATGTTTTTAACCAGGTAAGTACACATAGTCTAGCTTGCTTAGTCGATCTTAACAGATCAGCTAAGTAAAGTTTGAACTGAGCGCTTCCGTGCTTCGGAGGGCCCGTTATGTCAATCTGTCTAAAAAAGTTGTCTAACCTTATCGTTGGTCTTCAGAAGTTCAGACTACTTTAAACCTCTGACAACAGGGCGCGAGAGTAAACAAATACCTTCATACTACACTACCTCCATACTTATTCATACGAGCTTACTTTTAAGGCAGTATATTTTTAAATCTTGTTTTTAATATTATTAGTTAGTTGTCAGCTAAAAACAGCAAAAAAACCGGAGTGGAACCTGGATTTCCAGAGCGCCTAATCTTTTGCGGCCTGTACCCAGTGGCTCCCTGCTACCTTTATTTGGTCGTCTTTCCATCATGAGTGGAGAAACCTTAGACCGTGGTCTCCACTCATTAACCTTACTGCCCCAACAGCTTGTTGTTCGACCTGCATATGTAGTGACACATAGCTCACTAATTTTGAGGGATTTGACTACATTTCAAAATGTCATAGAGTATTTGCTAATAATCAAATAAATATCTGCTTTGACCTTCGCGTGACGTTTTATTTAAATGATTATATGGAATTGACATGGAAGTGAAGTATAGACAATCGAATCGAAATATAATATTTTATTTGTATATAAAATGTAATTTTCAGATGAAAATGATATTCGTTTTATTACCGATATATTAAACTAGAAAAAATCTTTGTAGTAAATATAATATTACATTAACGATATTAATTACTGAGATAACACAAATGTTATGGGTTAGTACAAACCAACCAGAATCTCATGACAAAAGACCCGACTTTGTGATCAAACGCATACAATCACCATTATAGTTGGATGAGCCTGAGCGTGTTCACCGCGGCACGCGGAACGCGGCACGCGTCACAACAACGCCCCAACAACTCGAGCGGTTACTATTACATTGTAAAACTGCACAACTTGTCCACATTCATCAATATTCTAATTATTTTCAATCCGGCGCGTGACTCGTTCTTCGATTGCAATCTGTTTAGTGTTCAATGGAGACAAACTATTTAGGTACCTACTCCACTTTTTCATTAATTCATTTGTTGTTGTTACATCATCAACTTAGCTTAACTCTGACTTCTAAATTAGATTTAATAAAACAAAACTAACTAAATTATTTCTTAAAAACATTTTAGAATTGAAGGGGATTTACAACACGAGGAACACGTTTCTGATGTTTGAAATTTATTTCAAAGTATTGAGTTTATTTTAAACTCAAGACCTAAAACTAACTACAACTAAGTATTATTGTATTACAAAATTATGCAAAAAATAAAACCTACTTTAATCTTAGTTATGTAAGCTATATAAGATGTAAAGTAATGAATGTACGGTTATCACGAATTGTCGTGAAATTAGTTAATTCGCATTCCGTCATTATTTTATACAAACTTAAAACAAATTGTTGTTCCACCCTGTATACAACATTAATTGTAGGTGCGCAATTTGTTCCTCGTAATCATTTAAGGTTATACATACGAAATGAGACATCTGAATATGTTGTCAAAGTAGACAACCTGTCTCCGACAGTGCAATACCAACAGAACAATACACCTATTCTGTGACTATGAAATTAAAATTTGTGAAATAAACAATTTGTGAGCGATGACATTGACCAAGCGATGACATATGTCACGGATGTACCTGACATGTTCTGATGTCACTCCTCTCAGTATATGTGTATTACGGATAATATTCGCAATGTTTGTTTTCGCGTAACAGCAGAAAGCTCTACGAAAAGCTTATATATTTTAGTCGTGGCTTGCTTTAGGATTCAGATTATTAGGGTAGATGCTTGAATGTAGGCAATTATCATCATCATAAGCATATCAGAAGAAATATAACTATAGGCACCTCCCACAGACTTGTGCGGCGTTGAGCGGCTCCCAGCAACCTGTATTATATCGTCTTTCTATCTAGTGAGTGGGGCCATTTCCAGTGCGCAGTCTCCACTCGAGAGACTTTTTGCCCCAACGGCCATTCTGTAAGCTTTGTAATGTAGGTAGATACTCACAAAGCTTGAAGCTTTAATAACCACACAACCTGCAACCGGAGCTAAATTAGTTGCCTTACTCATTTGCATCAAGTAAAAACGTACTAAGAAACAAAGTGACCTCAAAATGACAGTTTTGTAAAGGTTTCTTTGTATTGACCTCAATATTCAGTAATGTAGATAATTTGGTCCCGAATCACAATCTGTCCGAGTTAAGAACGAGTGTGGCCGGTCTGCGCGCGCGTTACGTCACAGCGCGCGCGGCGTGCAGCGCTGCGCGCGCCGGTTCACACCACAGTCGATAGAAGGAATCGCTCGATCAATTTTAATTTTAGATCTATAAATTGTAAATCCGTTTTTGACTGTAGGATAGACACATAAGCATTGTAAACTTGTATTTTTAAGAGCTGTGGATTTTGTTGATAAATAAATATAATAAATAATTTGTAATACTCTGTGGAATCCTGACTGGAAGGGTTTTTTTTGTTTATTTAACACCAACTGTATACTTATTTCAGCAGTTTATAGCTAATTAGCTATTTTATGGCTACAGTCATAAATACATTTCTGATACGTGCACCAATTACAAATTAATTTTAATAAAATTTAAACTTTGTGACTTTAGTAAGTACTATTTTTAGCCCGAACTCCTAAAGATAAATCTATTTTACCTTCTTTAGTACATGTTTTAAACCAGCGGCCATACTGTGATGAAAACTAACAATAAGGTTTGCATGTGGTCATCTCTGGTGATGGAGTTTGGAGCCACCTGAAGGATTAATGACTTTGACAGGTGGACTAACATCTTAAAGTTCCCTCCTATGTAATTGTGTTAAAGTCATACATACATATAAAAAGATAAAGATGCATTTATTTGCGATAGATGGGTTACATTCGTAGGTAATAAAATAATCTAGGCGCAGCCATGATTTGCTTAAAAGCTTGCTAAACGAATGAACAAACTGTGACTGGTCAGTTTTATATCAATTTGATATTGATTCAGCTGGTTCTCCCTGTAGCTGTGAGCACGTGCACTGCACTGGTTGTGCCTGTGTGCGTTTCCCCTTTCGCTATCAGCGACCTCCTTCCGCCGGCGAAAGTGTTCCCTTCTCTCGCCACCCCGGCCCGCGCAGCGGCCCGCGTGACGTCAGCGCACGTCATCCTGCATAACCGTCTGCCAATGAGTAAATTCGCGAAAATAAATAATGGTAGCACTCCGTCCGTTCCGTAGGACGGCGACGGCGGCGGCGGTCGGCGTCGGTAACTAACCGCTTGCAATACAATTGAATAGCTACAATGAATTGGAGAAAGCTACTTGGACACGCCTTGCAAGACATTTTAATTAATTATTTTCAATAAAAAACACCTACAATAGGTTTACTTGAATATTAATAAAACCGTTGTAAAGACGGATAATAAAACCGTTGTAAAGACGGATAATAAAACGTTTGATAAGACGCATTTGATATTATTGCGTTTCGACAGGTTTAAAGGCCTCGAAAAATGTTTGCATATTCATAGTGATTAACCTTTTGTAAGCCGGTCAGTCGGGTAACGATTCAATCACACTTCAATCTAATATTGTAAATGCGAAAGTTTGGATGTTTATTCATTATTATAAAACCAGGATTTATCAAGTACCGTTTTATCAGTGTTTCGACCGACAATGTTTCTGTTCAAATCGTGAAACTTCACCAGGGGTTTTCACTGATAAAACTGTACGTGATACATCCCGTATTTATAATAATGACTGAAATCAATCACGAAAGTTTTCTAGTTAAAAAAGGTTGGATGTTTGTTTATTTATTTGTTTGTTTGTTACTCAATCATGTCGTAACGGTTAAACCGACTTGATGAAATTTGCTATGTACGTTCATTATAACCTGGATTAACACAGGCTACTTTGAATTGGCAAACCACGCGTGCGGAGCTGCAAGCGGAAGCTAGTAACAAATAAACGTGCTGATATGATGAAATTCATTTTGGGTGATATAACCACCAAATCGAAAACTACAAGAATGTAAAGTTCTATGAAATAATATGGTGTTATGAGCCGATAATTTTATAATATACCGATAATTTATGAGAGATAATTCATTTTGGGTGATATAACCACCAAATCGAAAACTACAAGAATGTAAAGTTCTATGAAATAATATGGTGTTATGAGCCGGTATCTCATCGTGCTCCATTGAACTACTCTCAGTCAAAGTTGTCGCTTTTATTCACTTTGCAAACTTTTACTACTTACTCATATTACCTGACGTATACCATATTATCTGACAATGTATTTGCATCTCGATCTTGTGAAGTTGGTTTTAATTAAGTTCAATTAATGGTATCCAGGTTCCTTATTCGAATATTTTAGAAAACCTGTCAAAATTATAGGTTCTGTGTTATCTTGATGTCATAAATAGTTAATAAGATGTGTGTTCGTAAGTAATGGAGCCTTGGAGTCGCCTTGAGGGTTCAAACAGATATGATTAACATAATTATAAACGTAATTAAAATATAAGTGATTAAGTTTAAGGTTATATTATTGCGCAAGCATAACCTTAGAATTCTACTCAAAGACAACTTATATTTATTAACAAAAATCTATGCATAAAATGATTAACTGCCAGTGTTCATATGTAGAACTATCTACGTACTACCTGTAACAACTTTGTCACCGTGTGATAGCAATAAATGTATTGAGTGTGCTTTGATATGAGTAAGAGCTACTTCAATAATTATTTGTCACTTTTTCGAGTATTTGTGCACATCGCAAGTGCAGATCGATTACGGCACTTGCTTCTTACAAGTGCCGTGACATGTGTCACTGTAAGCACTTGCCGACTGTACTCGATTTGTATACTGACGCTGACTGTACAGGCAAGGTCGGCTCAAGGGTTTTATTAATTCCGTGCGCAAGCGCAGGAAACAATCAAACATGCGGGCAATGTCATTCTTTTTAGAAAAAAATCTAATCTGTCCGGAAGATTTGTGACTAGCTGTAAGATGTGTGTCAGATGACGACAGATTAATTTCAAATGTGTTTGACCTCGATGAGTTATTTTGTAACTTGAACACCATAGTCTGATGCGCGCGCTGGTGTGGGTGAGGTGGCGTGCGTCAGAGAGGGGTAACGAGTGCAGTGACATAACGCGCGAGGCACCACCACTCTAGCACAGCTCAGCTGAGGGATTAGTCGGCTGACCCTAAGTATGTGCCCTGTTACGGAATGTAGGTGCTCCGAGATCTAAAATAACGGTAGTATTCTAACATGAATTGTATCGCAAGGACTACGGATGTCGGAAACGGAAGACTTGATGATTTCCAGGCCATATGATACCATATTCCTTTTTATTTTTTATTATGACATTTAACCTTTGAATTTTAAATTTTACTGAATTGTTATTATTTTTCTGAATTTGTTTGTTTTTGATCTGACATTAACCTAATTTGTATTTTTAATTTATCTGTTTAATTATTACTTTTATGTTTTGTATATCCTATGGACGTTGTTTGAATTAAATGATTCTATTCTAATAAACTCTATAACAATATCTTACATAATGTACCTACTCAGATAACATTTTATTGGTCAATAGTTAAAGACAGATTTTATTTCGAATTATATGTCCGTACAACTATATAGAATACAATTGAAGCGACTCTACGCTAATCGTTCGGTCGATTTAATCTGATTATAAAACGAAACAATGTAAGTACCATTGTGATTACTTTATATTCCTGCAAGAAATCTTTGTTAATTACTTGCATACTTTCAAATTGTACAGTTTAGATAACTGTCATCTTTTATTTGAGGATATTCCTTGCATTTAAGTTAGAATTTTCTAAACCAGCGATCGTTACGCGAACGGTCATAATTTAGCTCTATATGTGTAAGCTCAAATGAGCTAGCGCTCAAACTTGGTGTCGATGTTTTCAGGTCACCCGAAATCCTATGATGAGTTGTACAGCCGATACTGAACTGTTACCGTGGCTTCGGTAGCGCGGAAGCGCTCACTGGACTCACCGGACCACCGGCACCGGAGTAAACGTCTCATTAGCAAAGTGACGGTTGTCGCTTTTAGGAAGCACTGTTATATCCAGCCACTGTATATCTGATATGTATATACGCTAAGTTAGGCGCGAGCACACCCTCGCCGTGGCGTGCGCAAGGACGCGTTACATCACTCGCGCTTTCGACTCCGCAAACTTGTACCCCAATTTTCGTTACTATTATTTCAATCGACTTAGAGTCGCGTTACGATCTGTAGAGATAGCATCACGTTTCTATTACGTTGACCGTGCATTGACGGATATCGAGATTAGATTAAAACTTGAATTTGATCGATTAACACTCTTTTAGCTATATGCAAATCTGCAAGCTTCTAGCAAATATCGTATGAAGACAACTTGACATGAGAATCTTAGAATTTCTCTATTTTGTTGTAGTGTATTGTACATAACGCGTGCTAGAGCATTGATCACAGCTTGCGTAGTACATACATAAGCGAATGTAGAGCTCGATACCTGTGCATCAGTGTGAGAAGTAGGCTCCGCAGATGACCCTCGCTGTGACCCGTGCGGTGCTGACACCCTGCTGCGCTGCGCTGCGGTTCTGACGTAACGCCACGCAGCGCGGCATTACTCTAATGTGATAGGCAAAGTTACAGATAGTTGCTACTATAGAAGATCGATATCGGGTTCCTTATGCAACGACATCTGAGCTCGGTTACCTAACCTCGAGAAATATAACTCTAATATGGTTATTCAATAATATAAAACGTATTTACCAATTTATTAAAACTAGATGTGACATAATATAATGTAGTAAACGGCCGCGAAGGTCGCGAAGGAACTGGCCATAAAATTCAACGTTTCAAAGTGATCCTTGTGATTTTAATGAATAAAAGATTTTGACTTGACTTGACTGGTCATGCATGTAGCTATTTCAAAATAATTTTATTTCATTATTGTTTTCTCAAATAAATTGTGATTGTTATTATTACTGATCTATAAAAATGTCTGTTTAGAAAATGGTATGGCGACATAAAACATTTCACAATGTGTAGGCACTAAATCTATGAAAGACTAACATTTTGCGCATTACATAATTTGTATAACTCTACACAAAAGATTACAAATGAGCGAATAGTTATGTTGTTTCACCAGTAATCGCGTGCGGGGCGCGGATCTTGCGTCGCATTGTTATGGGCACGTTCGTTACCGGGTCGCCGCGACCGCCGGCCCTTGACCTCGCGACCTCATCTCCGTTATAAAATACAGTGGTACAACACAATAGCTATATCTTGAATGCGATAATCGCACATCTACTGCTTGTAGTCGTAGAGTCGTCGTAGAGTCGTACAACCTTCAACTTGACCGATATATATATAGTTATATTATTGTATTGTTGCAATTCAATTTATTGGTCTACTGGTATACTTTAGTATAATTTAATATTATGCGACTTTTAAAACGATCACTTTAATCACCAGTTCATGTAGTTCAGACAAAGGTCTTGAAATAGGTAAATCAATATTCCTAATCATCACTTTAATCTAATCTGCTGTAATTCATCTGCGTTTAATCAATCTTGGTCAATGAGTATTAATAACAGAGTTCGGGCCGAAGCCGAAACCGAAGTACGACTCTTCCTTACTGTATGAGGTGTCTGATGAGAATAAATGCGACTGCTCTATAATAATAAAGATGAGTGTTTTGAAGTTGCTTTAGGATCTGTATTGAACCTGCAGAGGCAGGATCTTAAGTCCTCTTCAAACGTTGGCTAGTTTTGATTATAGGATTTGGATTTAGTCTTTAATTTAGGTGTTACACAAGTAACGTGCCAAGCTTGTAGTCACAGCTTCGAGTGCAACCTCCTTGTGAAAATAAAGGTCACAAAATACGACCAATAATAATCTTTCGAGGTCGTTGACCTTGAGCTGGTTCTCTGATTTCGCAGATTTTTTTAATTTGTTGAACTTTGCAAAGCCTTCTGTAAGTCGGTTGCATTTCAGGTCACCGAATATGGTTCGATGACATTTTATGTCATCATACGTGGACTGTGATAATGTATGGGTTCACGGCGGAACGACCTCAAAGACTAACAAATTTGAATTCGTGTTTTTTTATCACATTTTTCTACATTTATAGTTTGGGTACCACCAACATTGCGTTGAGTTGTAAAGAGGTATATCACTATGATCACACTAACCAGATACGATTGAATTCACAAACATGGTTAGAGATTAAAAGTCTTGCTCAGTGTGTTGAGTGTTCATTGCATGGATGATGCGATCGAGTCGAGCGCGTACTTTACACAAATCTACCGATATTTACTCTGCATTTAGCGATACAGCTTGCGCACGCGCATGCGTCATTATTATAAATATAAAAACTTTTGTTTGCTATAACCACGTACATATCGATTATATGTTTGCACCGAATCACAATACTAATAAACACATAACAATGTCTTTGATATCGTACAGATTCACATGACATGATTGTTTGATCTCTTTGTAGTGCTACTAAATTAAGGCTGAGTCGTCTCGATAAAAAGTTGACGTACTTATAATATCTTGATGGTTTGTTACTCAAAACTAAAATTAAAAATAATATTGTGTTTATACGAGGGAGTGCGAGCGCTTTCATGTCTATAGTATTGCGCTACTCAGCGAACAGTTCACTTACAACTTTACTACCAGCGGCAGGCATATTACGTATTACAAATACTTTTATTCTTCTTTTGTTACCTATATCGCATGACAAGACTGTAACATGGCTCAGAAGCACTTCCTTCTCTGGTAAAACAGGATAATTTCTGTTTAACCTCAATAATCAAGGGCTACGAAAGTAAAAGTTCAGTGTTACTCATTTTCAGAGTGACGTCGCGCAGGTACCACTAAACACTTTACAAGTAAATGTGTATAATGTTGTGAGCGGGTGTCGTGTGTCAGGTTGTAGGACAGAGCTACGTAATTAGTGCACTATCCACTACGAGTATGTACTGAGAATTCGATCGACTCGCTTTTAACATTTAATATTAATTGTCAAGGTCCCGTACAGCTGATATATCCGGACCGCGAGCAAATTTATAAACGAGTTTTAGCAACAATATTTTTAAGGATACAAGCTAATTCCAAATCGATAGATGATCATATAAACAGAGGACGATGTGGATATAAGGTTAACTAGCTTATATTGCTAACAGCTTTTTGACTACAAAAATCATATAAATGTTAATGTTGTGTCTGTGTATTTAAATCCAACTAATCCACTAAGGAATAAACCATATTATAGAACATACATACAGACGGAGCGTACAGAGCATGCAGTTCACTCCTAAAGAGCAAGTACCTAATTAGAGGCGTTTAAGTAAAGTGTTGTAAGCTGAATTTAATAAGAGGTGTTGAAACTGAACGTTTTGAAACAAGTTGAAATAGCCTCTTCCTTCCACCAGTTAAACTAACTAATTACTTAAGACAAGTTGAACCTTGGCGGGAAGAACTGCATGAGACATGACGCGTTTTCTACAATTTAATTTTAATTGTACACGTAGATACACCACGAGATATAAAGTGATAAGAGAACGACATAACAATAATGGGATTCCCGGAAACTATACACGCAGGTATGAACGAACAGTAAGTAATCGTGTTTATTTACATGTGTTCACATGACGACGCGCGTCGCGCGGGTTATGAGTGTGACATAAGAGCGGCGACGGCATGATGTCGCGTCTGGTCGCATTGGCACGTCGCGCGCAGAGGACGCACGCGAGCCGCCGGTAGAGCCCGATGGGGAGCGACACTCGTAAGTGAAATTAGAGAATGTGTGTCGAATACGTAACGCATTCACGCCGAGGCATTGATAACAACCCGCCCGCGCCTGCTGCGCCTGCGCCTGCGCAACCCGCCGCGTCGAGTGCTGCAACCGACACCACTTTCCATTACCAACATCGAACGAATGATATACTTAATTAATTTTATGGCAATGAATTCATTACGGTTTCGGTTGCATGTTGTTGTCACCCCCCACCCTTCTCCCACCCTCCAAGAAGAGAGGGGTTTAAGGCGAGACCTTGACCCCGCCGCAGATTGCATTCGAGCCGGAATTAACTTGACAAACCAATGACGGAATCAATCGAACTCTCCCAGTATCCAGTAACCAATATAAATACTATAAGTAGGTACATGATCACAATGCCAATGTAAAAAACAAACATCCAACTTATAAAATAAACGTTGTTGGTCGCGCATCTACAAATGAATTTGCACTTGTGATGGACGAGCAAGGAAAGGTTAAAGGTACACTAAGGTTAGTCATCGGTTTTTGTGAACCGTTTTGTTTACAGCGCGAGTTACGTAACTGGTATCTGACGCAAGGAGTCAGAGCACAGGACATTGTTTACAAGCGGCACCGGTGGGGGTGCTGGCGGTGCGGGCGGCGCGGGCGCACGCAATCTAACGCTATCATATCGGGAAATTAATTATGTGTAGTGTGTAACAGCTCTGAATGTTATCGAAATCGCTGCGCCTGCGCCTGCCGGTGGCGAAACTGAGGCGAGGTTGTATGAGGCAACCACGAAGCAGTACTGCAAGCGAGCCGCCACCACCGGCCGCTGCGACGCGGAAACCGATGCCTTCGTAACTGTTGCTGGTGTGTGCTGTGTAGCGCACCCTCCACACTGACTGAACCTTCCGATCTCGAGTCAATATTCACGAAGAATCGATATGGGCCACGGTATCAATAACAGTTGTTCGGTTAAATCAGTGTGTGGGCGCGCTGGTGTGTATGCGGTACGTTACCAGCCGGCGAGTGCTGCACTGGGAGTACTGACGGGAGCGAGGTGCGCGGCGGAGGGATCGGACACAGACGAGCGTGCGAGGCGGGCGCGCGCGACACAATGCGGCTGGTCGCGCGGCGCCGCCTCTAGCCGCGGCCCCCACCGTCCCCGCCGCCCGCACACCAACACACCCCCACTTCACTTTTCCGACAGGATTTTCCAAAGCGCAGGAGCTTTTACTGCATCGATTGGATGAGCTTGCGCGGATGCTTGATTGAAACATCGTGCAGTACTCGAGTGACTTACATCTTTGCGTTGATGCGTTTTAATTTAAAATTTTACGGCTCAAATGATCCTTGCAATTTTTATTAAACTATGAGTTACGTAGTCGAATTAAAAAAAATGTTTTATAGCTCGAACTTGGTTACGATATCATCATCATAATTGACATATCAGCCATAAAACGTCCACTGCTGGCCTCGATATGCGATCATATTATTTTCCATTATACGAAAGACAAAGTAAATGATGAATATATATTTATTATTTAGAACATGCGTATAGTTGTATGATAATGATGTCACATGTTATGTTATGCCATTCTTACACTTGCCATGAAATTCTCGAGTAAGTTGACTATTATCATCAGTTTCCAATGCTTACTTGAAAGTGATAGATTTGAGCGATAAAACCCTTTGCACCTATGGTTAATACGTTTTTTATTCATTTTATTAAATTATTTTTAATATTTTGCAATCAAGACAGTATTTATTTATATCACTATCATAAAATAAACAGATTTTGACATTGTCAATTTTTACAAAAATATTTGTTCGTGATTACAAAATTGTTAAACAGTAAGGTTTGGCGCGAAGTATCGAGGCATCAATTAGCATCGAAAACAATAGTGATGGCTCAGGTAAGTGCTAGAAGTGCGGGGGTCGTGACCTTTATGTGGTAATTAAAGGGTTGGGGGTCGACCCTCGATCCGGGGGTCACCGGCCGGGGGTCGTGTGAAGAAACATCTCGTCTGTGTTAAATACATAACTTCTCAAATGGAATACATTTAACACCTCTTGTATTACTTACTGTAGTGTATGTCCACAGAAAATGTCACGTGTACAAATGTCACGTGTACAAATGTCACGTGTACAAATGAGGAATGTAACGCATTCTACTAAAAGTAAAATCGGTTGTAAATAAACTTCGTTTTAAATGCCTCGGGCTATAACAATCAATAAAAAGAATCGTCCTTGTTTCGTTTCTAAAAAGATGCTACGCACTATGCGCTTGCGCATGATCATTAAAAATTTACGATTTTAGGTAGAAGCATCAGTACCTAATGAGCTGGCATCTTCCGTTTAATAACATATTGTGGGAATTATAATTGTGTAAATCTGAGAATTTATCATTTAGACAAATGCGCGCGCCATTGTATTCCTCATTTTGAGTTCAAAGTCAAGGTACTCGTATTACCTGCGACGTGGTACCTACGAGCAGGTGGTGTCGTGTCGCGCTCAATTTACCCATACAAGTGTTTAAATGAAATTAATATCTATCGACTGAAGGTACTGCTTGTTGCCTGTACTAATAATAAATATTTTTAAAAGGTCGCGCAGTGCAGAGTTCCGCAGCCAGTAGGTGCGACTGATTCTGCAGAGTTCCGCAGCCAGTAGGTGCGGCTGATTCTGCAGAGTTCCGCAGCCAGTAGGTGCGGCTGATTCATACTCATATACATATACGAAGTTAATTTTGCAGTTGATTTTGGTCAGGTTGTATGTACATTAAATAAACTGATTACCTCCAACTACATACTTATATTGGTCGACTACTGCTCCTTAAGCTGACTAGTAAACTCTACTCAGCTTTCATAACTATTCTTACAACTACAGTAATGTGTTACTATTCTGAATACTTTTTAGGCATACGAGAACAACATGTTGGCTGAAAGGGGGGGAGGGGGGGGGGGAGAGGGGGGGAGAGGGAAACATTGAGCCTCTATATTTGTTTATTTATTATATACCTATACTGCGTGTCACAGCATTAGGGGTTACCAACAACCCTACCCATAGCACGGGTAGGGTTGATGGCTAGTATTGTTGTAAAATAGTTTTTTTTTTTCAAATTTATTGTCATGATTTTATTTTAATTTTCAATCTACCTTAATTTCAAGAACAAAAATATCAATGAAACAGCCTGTATAAAATAGGTAAACAAATCATATTCATTCATAATGTAAGTAGGTACCGGTTAAACTGACTAAGCGACATCGGCGCAAAGCCTCTGCTGATTTACGTTAAAAATTGTTTATTAGAAATATATTGATTACTGGATAAATATTCAAGCTACCAGTAGTAAACCAATATTTAAAATTAGTTAATACAATTCTGCATATGTGTTTTGAATTTATGTCGTGAATGCGGTGACAAGCTGTATAATAATAGGAGTTATCAACATAGCATAGGAGCAGGTACTCTGACAATGTTTAGCGGTCATAATATGTTCAAATGGTAAATCTTAGTGCTACTATAATCAGAGATGCACAAGAGATGCACAAGAGATGCACAAGAGATGCACAAGAGATGCACAAGAGATGCACAAGAGATGCACAAGAGATGCAACCGCATGCAAGTCACTCATTCATTTAATAATAATAGTAAAAAAAAAATCATAATAAATATTTGGTAAGCTCTTCTATCAAAAATGTGTTGAGCAAACGTTATGTAAAAAAAAAAACATTATGACGATAATTAAAATGAGTAAATGTTTTCATTTTCGTTATAAGATAAGATAAGATCTCTTTATTGTACACCAAAGTAAAATACAGAACATAATTCTTACAAATAGATTTAGTAGAATGGGCGGTCTAACAATGGGTTATAATGTTTTTTAAAGACCTGTTCAAAGAAAAATCATTTTTAAATCACCCGCAACTTCCATAGAGGGAAGGAATTTTTTGCGTCATATTATCTATTTTCAGATATTTTCCTTTACTTGTGTTGTGAGACCTTGCTTCTGGTCAAATTTCATACTTCTAGGTCAACGGGAAGTACCCTATAGTTTTCAATTTATTTGCAAGCAAAATGTGCGGCATAAATGGCCGTATTTTTTACGTAGCGTTGACTTAGAAGCTTGATTTTTTTACTGCTCCAAGGGTGTTGATCATTAATTTCAACTTGATAAGAATACGTGACAACTACCATGCTAGACACAGATCCCTTCGAACAGAAGTACTTAAAACCTCTTATAAGGAAATGAAGCATCTTGTGATTGCCGCTATAATTAGTGAGAAAAAGGACTACTTTACAGAGCATATAAATAATAACCTAAACAATTCTAATAAATTATGGAAAAACTTAAAAAATACAATCTTACCTAATAAAAAACAGGCAGCTGAGCTTCCAACGCAGTTCAACAATCCGGATCTAATAAATTCTCACTTCCTCAATGTGCCTGGGGAAGATTATATCACCATCTCACAGCTCACCTTCTACGAACACCACAGGTATAGCTCTGAGATCTTTTCGCTAAGTCAGGTGTAAGTGAAGACATAGTACTGGCTATAATAGGCAATCTCAAATCAAATGCACAGGGAGTGGATGGCATCTCACTAGAGATGCTTCGTTTGACCTTGCCTGAGTCTTTGAAAGCAATCACTGCAATAGTAAATAGTTCACTGATGAGCGGGGTTTTTCCTGAGTGCTGGAAGGTGGCGATAGTAAGGCCAATCCCGAAAAAATCTAATCCCTCAACCTGCCAAGACCTTAGGCCTATCAGTCTGCTGCCCTGCTTGTCGAAGATTCTTGAAAAGGCAGTGAGCATGCACCTTACTAAATACTTAGAAGACAACGATATTCTTCCTCAGGCTCAATTTGGTTTTCGCAAAGGCCACAGCACCTCAACTGCTCTTCTTGATGTTGTTGACAATCTACTTGAGGCTCAAGACCAGGGTCTAATCAACATTCTGGTGCTTCTTGATTTTTCTCGTGCGTTTGATTCTATAAATGTCTCTCTCCTACTTTCCAAACTTTCTTTCGATGGATTTGATGCACTGGCTGTGAACTGGTTTTATAGCTATTTAAATCGTAGACAACAGTTGGTGGAACTTGCAATGCCAGATGGTAGTAGGTTTCAGTCCTCTTTACAGCTAGTGCCCAGGGGTGTACCACAAGGATCTATCTTGGGACCAATTTTATTTGTATTATATAGCGCAGATATTATAAAGGCCATAACTCACTGTAAGTATCATCTCTATGCCGATGACCTGCAACTGTACCTCGCATTCCCACCTTCTGATCTTGATATTGCTGTAAACAAAATCAATTCAGATTTAGCCCAGATTTAAAGTTGGTCTAGATATAATTCCCTAGTCATCAACCCGAAAAAATCAAAATTTATGCTTGTTGGTACCAGGCAAAAAGTGCAAAGAGTTCCATGCAGTTCTTGTAATGTATTGGTTGACGGAGAATTGGTGGAGGGTGTCTCGGAAACCAAAAATCTTGGGCTGATAATGGACAGCAACTTACAATTCGAGAAACACGTTGCTGAGAGTCTACGCAATTGTTTCTATAAGCTGAAGCTTCTCTATAAGATACGACCATTCCTAAGTGAGGCAGTGAGGATCAACCTATGTGAGTCTCTCATACTTTCCAAACTAAACTACTGCGATGTGGTCTATGGACCATGTCTGTTGAATAGGACTGAGAAACTCATCCAACGTGTTCAAAACGCCTGTGGCCGCTTTTGTTTTCACGTACCACCACGTGCTCATATCACACCTTTTATAAACTCGTCCAATTTACTAAAAAAGAAAACAGCGCGTAGAAAGCTTCATCTAGCGGTCTTACTCTTTGGAGTTATCAACTTGCAATATCCTAAGTATCTCTTTGATAAGTTTGTGTGGGCACATGCCCATTCCAGATACCCAAGCCGGGCATGTACCTTTATCTATGCCACGCCGAAGCACAAATGCGTGGCATTCCGTGGATCCTTCAAATTTGCCGCTACTCGGTGTTGGAATGATTTGCCTCCGCCACTACGTGCTCTGAAAACAGTTAATGTCTTCAGGAAAGCGCTCAGAACACATTTGTTTAAAGAGCAATCATGCCAATGTAAATAATATACTCGCACAAACACCTTTTTATTTCTACTCACCTTCTGTGTATGCACGACGAGCCGGAAGAACTCCCCCCTGGCTTTTACTCACCTATCAACAATCCTCGATAATTCATGTCACACAATTTCCAGCAGCCTCAACACAAATAGAGTAATCATTCTTAACACTTATCCCATGTTTAAAATGCTTTTTTCGTATGTATTATGATGGTATGTAGTTTATTGCTGTGTATGTTTATGTTGTTATATTATTACTATTTTTAAATCCGAACATGTATTGTTATCTTATTAGGCACCGTCATAGATAACTCAGTTTAATTTATATAATGGTGACTGGCAATATTTATTTAGTTTTATATAGGTACTCGTTTACCAGTGTTCGTGTCCTCACTTAGGCCCTGTCAGAAAACCAGCGCTGCATCGTACCCAACAAGGTTTGAAGCAGCCCATGCTGAGACAGGGACCATTTTGTCCCCACGCAACACCACCATTGTCTGTGTTATTGTATTATTGAACACTGTCTGTGGGAGCAAATAAATGTATTTTCTTTCTTTCTTTCTTTCTTATATCTCCACGCGTTCCTGAGAAAAAGGGGCTTGACAAACGGATAGATAGGCAAACAGACAGACAGATAGACGGACCATAAAGTGATATTAATTTAAACAATAATAAGGGTTCTTTTTTTCTTTTGAGGTCTTGAATTTGAAAAATCACCGATAAAAACAAACATACAGAACATAGAGATTGAAATGTATGACGTGAGTTGCAACAGAGAAAACAGTTCGCTGGATATCAGGGAAGTCACGCTCAGGAGCTGATGCGGCGATCTGCTTATTTTACGCGCTCGTCCTAGCCTCATGTCTGTGTATACTCGTTGTCTCGTCGCAGTACGACCCACTAATGTTGAAGCCGTTGGGCGAACGTCGCACATAACTTACCAGAACGACCGATCCGCTCTACATATATGAGGGAGGGCTATGTTCAGCAGTGGAACTCATGGCTGGTATGTTGACGGTGATGATGATGAGGTAATAATGTTAACGACGTAGAATATACACGCTAATACTCCTAGTTGCAGTTCTCTTGAATGAATACCTTGACTTATGGAAGCGCAACAACAAAAGGAAAAATTCATAAAATAAATAAAAAATTAAAAGTACTTGTGGTTGGTCACTTCTAACTATACTTTAATAGATTGAAATAGCATAGGTACCTACGCGGTGAATCATTCTGCTACTTTGTCGGGAAGGGTTTCTGAGGCCTGTATTACAGAACTAAACCTAAATGATAGATACTTAGATAGTAGAGAGATAGAAGCTGTCAAAAGTCTGCGCTCTTGAGTTTCGATTCACGATTGAAAGTTCTAGAAAAGGGCATCCAAACGAGGCAGGTTGCGTATCTCATCTGTCACAAATGACAAAATGAATAGTATAGGCAGTTAGTTGGGATTAGGAAATTATATTTCCAAAGAAATGTTGGTTTTCACTGTGAGTAGTGGTCGTGGCCTCCGCGGAGGTCGCCGGGTGAAGGCCTACCCCACCCCTCACCGCTCCCCTTTATCACTGCGCGGTTTCGCGTGCTAATTGACATTTTATAGTTTTCACAGCGTTTATAGAACTGAGAACTGTAGAGCCTTGACCTGAATTATTGATTAACTTTCTTACAGCGCTTGCGCTCGCAAATGTCAGGTCGCACGTGCTCCCGGAAGAACCCACCACTGACAGCAAGTGGCATATTCCATCACACGCTGTCGATGGATGACTTGTTATTCAATAGTCTGTCTGTTCGTGAATCGTATGCAATGCTTTACTTATTGTTATAAAACTAGATACCTACGAATGATACAAGTACGAAATAAATACAAAACTTATTAGAACTATTCCTTATCTCTGCGTATTAGGTTAGTGGGAAACAGGAAAATATATTTTAGGGTAATTCATATTTTCATAACATAATTTCACAAATTTTCTATTGAGGCGACACCAAGAGTAAGAAATGATAATTGTCGAACCTACCACAAAATTTAGAAATATGAGTGTCGCACTCCATCAAGAAGATAGTGGAAGGTGGAGGAGGACTAATGAGGGAGTAGCCACGATCCTAAGCAGCGAGGGACTAACTGGGGGAGAGCAGACTTTAATAGCCGACTGTTAAGTATAAACTTGAATCTATTGGCAATCGGTTAACTTTTTCGCTCGGATTCTAGAACGTGCTCTATCGTGAATCGTGATTCAAGCGTAGCTTTCATGACAAATTTCAATAAAAGAACTGTCAATCAAACGTCGTAGTATCGCAGAATTGATGTATACAATGTAATCGCATTTAGCAGCTTATCTTTATATACAATAATATTAATATATATTATGATTTATATTTTATATATATATTTATATATAACATTGATGAATGAATGAAAATACTTTATTGTACACAATATAAACCAAACAAAATACAAACAGAATAGAAAACACAAAGCAATTAGTAAAAAGGGCGGTCCTATCGCTTATTATATATATATATATATATTAAAATATATATATATTTAATGGTTATGTTCTATTTGTATTCATATTTATTTATAAATTTTAGTATTTAGTAATATTTTTATTTTGGTCTCTCTTCAGAAATAGTTTGGCTATAAATGTACACTGCCTGACCATTATCTTTGTTATAAGAAAATCCTCTCCATCCAAAGGTTGTCTGGTACTAATTGCTTTGTGTTTTCTATTCTGTTAGTATTTTTTTTTGTTTATATTGTGTACAATAAAGTGTTTTCATTCATTCATCAATGTTTGCTAGAATCTAATGCGCATACTGGTTCCAGAATATCCTTAGTTGCTTCCCCTACCTTATTCTCATGTTTAGCTTTACATAATAGGTAACCTTTAGTTTAAAGAACTACACATAAGTCTGCACCCGGCTTCAGTCGCGGGTGGCTGTCTCGTGTTTACGTAATTAGTATTATAATCTGTTGCGACGGACTTTCGAAACGAACGCTTTGAGACACCGTGTATTACGTTAATGGTAAGGCAACTCAGGTGCATTGTTTTAGAAAGGTTATGCAAAGATAGAACCTTGTCATTCGTTTTTTAAAAGCTTTGAAGGTATTCTTAGGTCATCAATGGTTAACGAGAAGGCAATTTTCGAAACTACTAGCCCTAAATTTAAGTATTTTTTACACACATGTCGCATACACATAAGATATCGACGCAAAAAAGCATAACTGCTGTAACCCCCAAATAGGAAAATGTTCAGGAGAGCCAAAAACTTTTGAGAATTCAGAAAAAAATCAATAATGTTTTATTTATTCAATCCCCAGACGTCATTTTTTTAGAACCTAAAATTAATTTGGATTATATATCAAGACAAATACCTAAAATTTACTAAAAGTGCCTTTTGATCTATAATTTTGTAGGTTACAGCAATTTCACTTATATTTTTGAAACGATAAAACGCTATAAATGAAACATAAAAATGTATCGACGAATCCCAATCAAATGTTTTCCTGTAAAGAGAAATTGATGCAACTACTTGTAAGATTAAATTTATATGCAATATATTGGCATAAACACAAAACATCCATGTGTACAAGAGCATTGAGTTGACTTTACTGACAAAAGATTAGATGGTATATAAAAGTACAACGATGTACTTATAGAATTACATTTATTTGGAAATAATTAATTAGGTTCAGTTCACAATTTCGCCATCATCTTGCTCTTCAATCACATCCTCTTCATCTGTGTCTATTAAAGAATCTTTTCATTTGTTGTTTATTTTTATAATTGTTCAGCAAATCTTTAAGGTTTTTTTTCAGAAATGCCGAGTTGTGTCAGATATAAGATAAGTTGCCTTAAGGCAACCATTTTTTTAATAGGTAGCAAATTGATTTCTAAAGTTTCTGCATCTGGCAGCATCGAGTTTTTTATATAGATCTTATTAACATCTTATTTTCTAAACATTACAATACATAATTTTGAAATGGAAATTATTATTTTTTTTTAAATGTGTTGTTGACAACATCAGTGAATCCCAAGAAATTGTTGCCATTTAGCACTGTAACGATGTAGCTCCAGCCAACAGCTTTTTGTGAAAATATTCAGTGTTATTTGCATAATAAATGTTAGTGAAAATGCTATTAATAAGGATAGATGTATATAATCCTCCTAACAGGGTAGTTTCTAATAGTTAGGATGCCTTATTTTAAACGCATAGATGACGCGCGTTATGCGATCGTGCATTTACAGCACCGCCACCGCATTCACAAAAATCATACGTAATAACTAATAAGTTAAGAATCACGTTTGTAGCGCATTATTGCGCGTTCTCTGCGCGTCATCTACGCGTTCAAAATATGCTGTGTACATAGGCCCTAATAGTGGATATAAGGGGTCCCTCACAACGCCACAGTAAACTCCTCAGTAAAGAAATTATCTGGATCCTTCCTCTTGGCTTGGTTAAACTTTCTAATTTGTTGGTCCAACAAGGAAAACTATTCCTGTTGGGTCAATCAGTTAGATTAGACTTTGCAATTAAAGCACGCGGAGGAAGCTGGAATACACAACAGGCAAACGTTGCTAACTGTATGTTGGTTTAGTTGGTCTCGCTGCGTCATGGCGTCGTTTGTTCCGCAGTGTGTGCAGGCGCGCTGTCCCTTTACTAGCTGTAGCCCAGATAATAAAGCTCTTCTCGAGAACGCACTTCGATCTAAAACTATACCAAATGTATTTAACAATTGACTGTACATAGCTTATTGCCCGCACTTTTCGATTGTCTCGTACTATTTTTGTTCAATGGTTGAGTTTTTGCAATCGTATTTTTTTACTTTTACTATACATAAGTACTCATTTAAATCGGTGTAATTATATATTGCGATCGATTTTCATGAATGCGATAAAAGATGTAGGTATATCAAAGTTTAATCTGTAGAGTTTAGGCGCTACTGTAGATGTAGTACAACAACTTCAAAGCGATCCAAGTTTAAAGGTCGGTGCGAGGCAATGCAGTCGTACCTATTTATATATTCGTTGATCATTGCTAACTGCTAATGAGTAAGAAGCATCTATTTAAATAGCTGAATCTGCGAGTGTCGCGGCGCGGCGGCGTGGCGATGGCGTGCGGTTGATTGACGCGACATACATTAAGCTAATCTTTCAACAGTGCTGCAACTAATGCCTTTACATAATTACATGCTTTATTTATATCATTCCTGGGAGTAAACTGAACTGGAATCAGGACATATTGAATGTATCATTTATAAATACACTTTCAACATCCCAAGGGCGAATCCAGCCAGGGGGGGTGTCACATGATCGTGGTTAAGTCACAAGAAGTTATAATTTAATTTTTATAATCATAGATACAAGTATAAAGTAGGTATTTTGTTAATGTACTTACATACTGTGCTTAAAAATACCTATATTTAAATAACAAAATCAACACTTCAAATCAAATTAAAAAAAAAATATTATTAAATTAAATTAATATTGAAAGTACTTACATAAAATCTATATTGTGACAAAAATATCTAAAAACATTATGTTTAACAATTTTAATTAGTGGTAGATACAGCCACTTTGACCGACCACGCAACCCTGCACTGTGTCTAGATACAGCCACACTGACCGACCACGCAACCCTGCACTGTGTCTAGATACAGCCACACTGACCGACCACGCAACCCTGCACTGTGTCTAGATACAACCACACTGACCGACCACGCAACCCTGCACTGTGTCTAGATACAGCCACACTGACGGACCACGCAACCCTGCACTGTGTCTAGATACAGCCACACTGACCGACCACGCAACCCTGCACTGTGTCTAGATACAGCCACACTGACCGACCACGCAACCCTGCACTGTGTCTAGATACAGCCACACTGACCGACCACGCAACCCTGCACTGTGTCTAGATACAGCCACACTGACCGACCACGCAACCCTGCACTGTGTCTAGATACAGCCACACTTCAATTCCAATTATAATTCAATTAATTATATGCCAATCCAATTATTATTTTTATAGTGTACAATAAAATGTTTTCATTCATTCAATTACTCAATTCTCCAAAACAGCATGTCAGGTTAGTCAATCAAAGTTTATTTCAAAAATGTATTAAGTAATCTGTCTAACCAAAATATGTGAATAAACAAAATATTTTTTTATTACCTCGCATTCGTGTTAAAAAGCTATGTGCTATAGGATAAGTTGTTACATTCCCAATTGTAATAAATATGTTAATGTGTTATTCGATTAGATATTTTGTTATATTATAGAATATATAGACATTCTATCTGTTTCTACTTAACGTCTGCTTGATTTGTAAGTTATTTAAGCTGTACGCGCATGTGTTTGTTACAATCCAGATCAAAACAACATTTTTGTAATGTTTAATTGTAAGTGATTATAATGTGTTTTGTGCGTTTAATAATATATAAATAAATAAGAAACGGTTCCGTATACTTTATCAGATATAACATCGATCTCACTAAGTATACTTTATCAGATATAACATCGATCTCACTAAGTATACTTTATCAGATATAACATAGATCTCACTAAGTATACTTTATCAGATATAACATCGATCTCACTAAGTATACTTTATCAGATATAACATAGATCTCACTAAGTATACTTTATCAGATATAACATCGATCTCACTAAGTATACTTTATCAGATATAACATAGATCTCACTAAGTATACTTTATCAGATATAATATCGATCTCACTAAGTATACTTTATCAGATATAACATAGATCTCACTAAGTATACTTTATCAGATATAACATCGATCTCACTAAGTATACTTTATCAGATATAACATCGATCTCACTAAGTATACTTTATCAGATATAACATCGATCTCACTAAGTATACTTTATCAGATATAATATCGATCTCGCTAAGTATACTTTATCAGATATAATATCGATCTCACTAAGTATACTTTATCAGATATAACATCGATCTCACTAAGTATACTTTATCAGATATAACATCGATCTCACTAAGTATACTTTATTAGATATAACATCGATCTCACTAAGTATACTTTATCAGATATAACATCGATCTCACTAAGTATACTTTATCAGATATAATATCGATCTCACTAAGTATACTTTATCAGATATAACATCGATCTCACTAAGTATACTTTATCAGATATAATATCGATCTCGCTAAGTATACTTTATCAGATATAATATCGATCTCACTAAGTATACTTTATCAGATATAACATCGATCTCACTAAGTATACTTTATCAGATATAACATCGATCTCACTAAGTATACTTTATTAGATATAACATCGATCTCACTAAGTATACTTTATCAGATATAACATCGATCTCACTAAGTATACTTTATCAGATATAATATCGATCTCACTAAGTATACTTTATCAGATATAACATCGATCTCACTAAGTATACTTTATCAGATATAACATTGATCTCACTAAGTATACTTTATCAGATATAACATCGATCTCACTAAGTATACTTTATCAGATATAACATCGATCTCACTAAGTATACTTTATTAGATATAACATCGATCTCACTAAGTATACTTTATCAGATATAACATCGATCTCACTAAGTATACTTTATCAGATATAACATCGATCTCACTAAGTATACTTTATCAGATATAACATCGATCTCACTATGTATACTTTATCAGATATAACATCGATCTCACTAAGTATACTTTATCAGATATAACATCGATCTCACTAAGTATACTTTATCAGATATAACATCGATCTCACTAAGTATACTTTATCAGATATAACATCGATCTCACTAAGTATACACTAATTTAGCCATTAAAGTAGCGGGTTCAATTTCCGACGCGGAACAAATGTTTGCATGATTTACAGATATTTGTTCAGTGGCTGGGTGTTTTCTATATATAATAAGTATGTATTAAAAAAAAGTATATAAGTATTCTATCAGTTATCTGGTTCCCATACTACAAGCTCTGCTTAGTTTGGGGCTAGATAGCGCTGTGTGAAATGTCCAGCAATATTTATTTATTTATGTATGGGGACACTTCCGCCTGGTCTGTCTGTCTGGAGCATTTGAGCTATAAGTAGATCATTTTCAAGGGTCTTCAGACCATTGACGACCTCCGTGGTGCAGTGGGCGAATAGCTGGCTGAGACGCAGGAGGTAGCGGGTTCGATTCCCGCCGCGGAACAAATGTTTGCATGATTTACAGATATTTGTTCCGGGTCTGGATGTTTCTCTATATATTATAAGTATGTATTTACAAATAAAAGATGTATCTAAGTATTCTATCAGTTATCTGGTTCCCATAGTACAAGCTCTGCTTAGTCTAGGGGCTAGATAGCGCTGCGTGAAATGTCCAGCAATATTTATTTCTATTTTTTTATTCAACTGTTTCTTTTGTACTTTTGTAAGAGATATGTAAATAACTGAAGGAATGATGGGAATCTGCCAAGGATCGCTATAGGTGGAAGGAGTTGGGGGAGGCCTTTGCCCAGCTGTGGGAAAATGTAGGCTAGCTAAAAATGTAAATAACTAGTGGTTCGCCCCGAACTGAGATCTCGCGAGTCACCCTTAAACACTAAAAAAATATTATATGTAATTTTTGACTTTCAAAATAGTGCCATTAAATGATTAACCAAAATACTTGGCCTATAGTTTCATTCAAATTACAGGTTACGGGAGTTCATGTTCATTGGTGTACCCTGTGAATTTCGCCAAAGTTCAGTTTTTATTCTGGTTTTTATGATATCTTAAAAACTACAAAATTGAGACTAAAAATAACTTGTGGTTCGCCCCGAACTGAGATCTCGCGAGTCTCTCAAGACACAATTGAAAATATTCTTAGGGCGACTCGCGCAACGATGCCTAAACGTATTTAGTAGGTAAATATGATTCAAGGAATTGACAAATCAAACAAATACGTAAAATTTAAATACGTTTAGTCGCTAAATACGTTTAGGGATCTTTGTGCAAGCTGGCCATAATCTTTGATCAATAAAATAGTGCCACGAAATGTATAACCAAAATACCTACAGTTTCATTCAAATTAAGGTAATGGGAGTTCATGTATTGTGGTTTTTTTTTGGGTACAAATTGCAGTTATTCTGGATTTCAGACTTTTGCCTATATTTGTGTCACTTAAGCTATACGCATACCAAACTACAGCACTGTGGGGTCAATAGTGTACCATGTGAATTTTGTCAAAGTTCAGTAAAAATTATGGCTAACAACTGAAAGACTATAAGAAATTTAATAAAAACAAAAACTGAGTCTAATTGTACTAATGAAGACCTTTCATTTGACATCCCACTTGGCCTAATAATCTCATTTGTTTACCCCTTTTGAACCCCAATATCTCAACAACCCCCGGACATTTTTAGTTCATTTAGTCACACCAAAATTGTGCCATCACTTTCTACCTATATATCAAATTTCACGATGTTTGAATCAACGCTTCGAAAGTTATTCTCGGACAAACAAACATATATATATATATACATACAATGCCGATTTGCCTAAGTTGATTTAGTGATCTCGCTTCGCTTGATCAAAAACGGGGTCAAAATGTACTCATAAGGGCCTTTCATTAAACGTGCCACTTGATCGGATAATCTCATTTTGTTATTTTACCCTTCTTGAACCCCTGTATCTCAACATCCCCCCTATAATTTTAGCCCATTTAGTCACACCAAAATTGTGCTATCACTACCTACCTATGTATCAAATTTCACGATGATCGAATCAGCGCTTCGAAAGTTATCCTCGGACAAACAAACATACATACATACATACTTACATACATATGTACAATGTCGATTTTCCTAAGTTAGTTTGGAGATTTCGCTTCACTCGATCAAATATATAAATGTAGCTATATATGGTTATGTAACTCAAATATATTCATAATAATTGTGGTATAATATTATAGAATAATAGTGGGAGCTCTGGGTACCTACGAGACGAGTATACCGTATCGCATCGTATCATATGCGCGGTGTTCGCGGTCTGTTCATACAAAACATTAGAACGCGCTCCGTTGCCGAACAATACAATACAATAGAATACTCGTTATTGCACACCACCAAAATTAAAAATACAAAAAAATACACAAAAATAGAGGTAAGTACAATGGGCGGTCTTACCGCTAAAAGCGATCTCTTCCAGACAACCTTTGTATGGACAGGACAAAACAAAGTAAAAATGACGGCGGTGTATCTACGTTCATAAATCTACCTAAAATACCTATACCTACTTACTAATAAACTAAAAATATATATAAATATAATAATATTTATATATATATATAAACTACAACAAAGGAGATAAACATAACGATAAACTAGCAGTTAACTAAGTTGTGTCGTTCCTTGGTATTTCCCGTGATGTTTTACAATTAATCAATAACTGTGAATCCGTCACAAGTGAATAAAGGATCCATTAAGTTGTAGCGAGACTCGGTTCAGCAGCCAGGCTCAGCCTCGATCGTGCACACACCTGACTAATCTTCAGTGTCGTCATCTACCATATTGTGCATAATCGTATTGTGTGCGCCTGCGTACATCTACTAATGATGGTGATTAGGCTCGTTGTAAGAACACAATACCCTCATTACCGGCAGTTGGCTAACTGGTCGCCTTCCGCAGCCGCGCCGCGTCGGAGAGACGGGAGATCATGTGATTATTCGCTGCGGAAGCCGATGTCTATCCTACATTTTGTTTGATATTGTAATGCGGCAACGAGCTTCCGTGCTTGTACCAACTAATATATCATTATGTTGCAGCAATGCTTTGTCGATCTCCGGGTCACATCACATTCGCAGAAGTTTCATTGATAAGAATCACGCGTCGATTACAAAATGACCGAGCATATTCACTGTAACATAATACTTTTTCATAACTTGTCTATACATGTTAAATTAAATACTAATTAGTGAATTATCGGCGTTAGTTGTGCAACGGTTGCGAAACGTTTGGCGTAGGCGCAAAAAGTAACCGTTTACGTCCTAGACCCCTAGATCTAGCGAGAGCCGCGACGAATGGATTCATGAGCGGTTGTGCAACTGATGTCAGTTATCGGGACAACTGCCCATAACCTAGACAACTTATTCGAAGCCTATAAATGTACTCTACCGTCTATCCAGCAAGTAAAATGGGCGCTGGCTTACCACAAAATATCATACAAGTAGAGTTATACAACAAAGTTGTTAAAACTCAAATGTTATACATACCTATTTATTTGTTTCTATTTCATATTATATAGCCTTTCCACAACTCGGGCAAGATCACGCGACATGAGGGGAGGTAATAGGAGCGGGGAGGATGTCGAGATCATGAGGAGGCCTGCACCCAGCGGGGGAAAATTTGGTTTGAGATAGATACATAGATAGGCCATGATAAGGGCTTATGCACCATTGTATATGAAAGTTCCCAAATAAATTAGAATCCACAAAAAAAGTTCATTAGATTCCACTTATTTTCATCGTATCATTGTTTCGCTTCTAAAAACACACACATAGGGACCGGAGAATATGACTCCACCTAATCTAGGTAATTATGTAATCAAATCAATCGGGTTGGTACATTTGTTTGGATAAAATAACTAAAAATAACTAGTTATCCTACAAATTAGGTAAATAAATGCCTATTGGTGTTTATGACAAGTAGCGTAGGTTGCAGGTTGCGGGTCGCGGGTCGGGGGTCGAGGTCGCGGGTGAAGGACCGCTTGCGCAAGCGCAACGAGACGAGATCTAATATAAATGAAACTGTTACAGCAGTGAGTTTTCATTCACAGCCCGGCTCCAGCGTAGATTCATTTCAGAATACTTGCATCTGGTAAACCCGTGACTAGACCTACCTATATACTGCACAAATTATTTATTTACTTATACAAAAACTTAAATGTACCTACTAAAGATGATTTATAGGTCGCGGTTCGTGGTTGCTGCTCCAGCTGGGAGCAGCCCGCGGCCTCGGCCGCTGCTGCACCACACAGCAGCAGAGTTTAGATTAGGTACCTATAAGTATACCACCCTCTTGGCACAGTATGGGTACAACAAGCAATAACAGGCTCATGCACTCCTAGACACGCGCGTACGAGGATCTCGGATCGAGTCGGTCGAACGCCAGCCGTGAGTACCGCGCTTTGGCGAGACGGAAATAATGTTTTGTGTGACGTAATTTGTAAGCTGGTTGTGATAAAACTTGTGATAATTTACGTTAAAATGTGAACGTGACAATGAACAAACGTTCTTATCAAAATTGTTGCGTAAGTGGTTGTAGAGTACTGTGGGTGCCACAAAATCAGCCAGAACTGTACTTGTGTACCAATCCAGTTTGTGCTCTGAGCTTACTCGTTATCCAACTAATCCACAAGGAAGTTGTGTACAATACGCAGCAAACGAAATGATAATGATGATTGATCTAATAGTCTACGCTACGAACATACTTCACTATTCACGCTTATTCAATCAAATCGAACCTGTTTAATATATTCTGTGCATTTTATGAACAAATATATAAATGGATAGATGTTTGACAGGACATCGGTATTTATTTACAAGCTTATTTTAACTAATAGTATTAGTCGATGTTCGATTGCGAAAGAATCGCAAATTTGATTAATTGAATTTGAATGAATTGGTTATTCGTGTATTCGTGCATGACACAACAACTTAACTAAGTATTACTTATTCATACATTACGTACACAATACATACTAATATATGATTTTTGGCAAAATGGCGACTCTTTCGAATTTGGGCCATCATCATTATGATCATCAATCAGGCATAGGACGTCCTCTATTTACAGAGCGACCGATCTTGTGCAGCTTGCACCAACGGCTCCCATTATCAGAGATGATGTAAACACTGATTATTGTTCTACATTTCATAGGTCATCCAAACATGCATTCCAAATCTTATCATTTTAAGAGAAAAGCCGCCCACCGCTGAACCACGCCTAGCTTTAAGCGGAAAGCCGCCTACCGCTGAACCACGCCTAGCTTTAAGAGGAAAGCCGCCCACCGCTGAACCACGCCTAGCTTTAAATGGAAAGCCGCCCACCGCTGAACCACGCCTAGCTTTAAGAGGAAAGCCGCCCACCGCTGAACCACGCCTAGCTTTAAGAGGAAAGCCGCCCACCGCTGAACCACGCCTAGCTTTAAGAGGAAAGCCGCCCACCGCTGAACCACGCCTAGCTTTAAGAGGAAAGCCGCCCACCGCTGAACTACGCCTAGCTTTAAGAGGAAAGCCGTCCATCGCTGAACCACGCCTAGCTTTAAGAGGAAAGCCGCCCACCGCTGAACCACGCCTAGCTTTAAGAGGAAAGCCGTCCATCGGCTGAACCACGCCTAGCTTTAAGAGGAAAGCCGCCCACCGCTGAACCACACCTAGCTTTAAGAGGAAAGCCGTCCATCGCTGAACCACGCATAGCTTTAAGAGGAAAGCCGGGCACCGCTGAACCACGCCTAGCTTTAAGAAGAAAGCCGTCCATCGGCTGAATCACGCATAGCTTTAAGAGTAAAGCCGGCCGACGCTGAACCACGCCTAGCTTTAAGAGGAAAGCCGTCCACCGCTGAACCACGCCTAGCTTTAAGAGGAAAGCCGCCCACCGCTGAACTACGCCTAGCTTTAAGAGGAAATCCGTCCATCGCTGAACCACGCCTAGCTTTAAGAGGAAAGCCGCCCACCGCTGAACCACGCCTAGCTTTAAGAGGAAAGCCGCCCACCGCTGAACTACGCCTAGCTTTAAGAGGAAAGCCGTCCATCGCTGAACCACGCCTAGCTTTAAGAGGAAAGCCGCCCACCGCTGAACCACGCCTAGCTTTAAGAGGAAAGCCGTCCACCGCTGAACCACGCCTAGCTTTAAGAAGAAAGCCGTCCATCGGCTGAATCACGCATAGCTTTAAGAAGAAAGCCGGCCACCGCTGAACCACGCCTAGCTTTAAGAGGAAAGCCGTCCATCGGCTGAATCACGCATAGCTTTAAGAGGAAAGCCGGGCACCGCTGAACCACGCCTAGCTTTAAGAGGAAAGCCGTCCATCGGCTGAATCACGCATAGCTTTAAGAGGAAAGCTGACCACCGCTGAACCACGCCTAGCTTTAAGAGGAAAGCCGTCCATCGGCTGAATCACGCATAGCTTTAAGAGGAAAGCCGGCCACCGCTGAACCACGCCTAGCTTTAAGAGGAAAGCCGTCCATCGGCTGAATCACGCATAGCTTTAAGAGGAAAGCCGGCCACCGCTGAACCACGCCTAGCTTTAATCATCATTTATTCTCAAAAAGATAATAGTATTCATTCATATGAAAATCAGTTGACATAGGAAAAATATTGTAGTTCGTTCCAGTTAAAGTAGGTACTCTCAATTAGGCAAACCATTCAGGTAGATCATTGATTACATAATTATTTTATTTATTAGTAAAAATAAATAAATATTGCTGGACATTTCACACAGCGCTATCTAGCCCCAAACTAAGCAGAGCTTGTACTATGGGAACCAGATAACTGATAGAATACTTATTTACTTTTTTTTGTAAATACATACTTATAATATATAGAAAAACAACCAGACCCGGAACAAATATCTGTAGATCATGCAAACATTTGTTCCGCGGCGGGAATCCAACCCGTTACCTCCTGCGTCTCAGCCGACTATTCGCCCACTATGCCACGGAGGTAAATGTGTTATTTGTTGAGCAAGTTTCGTTTTAAATGCGTTAGATGAGTTATTTTCTTTATTTTTGAGTGTAATTTATTAGAAAGCGTTCGTAAACCAAATTTATTTTGGCGCAGTTCGTACGACTTCCAGGTAAGACAAGAAAGTTAGCGCAACGCGTACTTCGCTTTGTCTAATCCTTTGGTATCGCTTACATACTCGTATAAGCAACTAAATCTAATATGATCATGAATAATATTTGGTAAGTAGCGGTCGTTGCTCACGAGACAGTGGTGCAAAGTGGGTTGTGATGAAACTGCCTCTAATTCAGACTTGCCCTTACTCGGCGAAGGATAACCGCTCGTTTGTCAATATTCCGATCATAAATCGTTATACAAGTGTGTGTAACAAGCTTGAATAGGTTTTTATTGAAGTGTCACAGAATGTCGCCATCTGATGAGTTGTGGCGCCGTTTCTGAAGGCTCTTTCTCCTGCGTGGCTCCGTCCGCCTTAGCCTTATCTACAAGTTGATTAGAATGCTCTAATGAAACATCTGTCCTGATGAGGTGAGTTTTCAAAATGATTCCTATATGAAATGTATTGCTTCTAATTTATCCTAAATTAGTGAATACTGTACGAATATTAGAGGAAAACGATATGATTCGCTTATAAAGGTGCTAATGACACATCCGATGATTCACCTCGATAATCCATCCAAATCCCCCATGAACCTGCTATACGGATTTGTACGATACGAAATAGTTCTTTAAATTAGATTAGTTAAATTATCCCTATAGATAATCTTTTTTATGTTATTTGTGGGGACACAGGCTTACGGCCCACCTGATGGTAAGCGGTCACCGTCGCCTTTTGACACCGGCAGCTCCCGGGGTATTGTCGATGCGTTCCCTACACTGTAGAAATCTCTTTACATTTCTCTTGAAGCGTGCCATGTCGTAGCCTAATGGGAAAACCTCAAATGGTAGCTCATTCCACATCTTGCAAGTATGGGGTAGAAATGATCGCATGAAGCGTGTGATGCGCGATACCCAAGTGTCGATGATATGTGGATGAGCTTTATTACGTTGTCGAGAAGTGCGGCGGTAAAATCTCGATGACGGGATGAGATCAAATAGCTCCTCAGAACATTCCCCATTATACAGGCGGTAGAATACACTGAGCGATCCGATGTCACGGCGTTGATTCAGCGGTTCCAGCCAATCGGCGAGTTTGGGATCACCTATGATTCTAATGGCTCTTCTCTGAAGGGAGTCAAAACGAAGCAATTGGTACTATGGAGCTCCGTGCCAAAGATGGGAACAGTATTACGTAACAGTACTACGTGCGGCCGAACTTGCGCTTTGTACAGCAATAGCCGTTGTTGTGCCGTAAAATACTGTTTGGCATGGTTAAGGACTCCAAGTTTTTTGGAGGTGAGCACGGCTTTTGCTTCTAAGTGACTCTCATACTGGACCTCATTAGAAATTTCGACTCCCAGAATGCCAATACTCGCTGAGACGGGAAGAGGAATGCCCTGGAATCTAATCTAATGGAAAATGGATTATAGGAGTGATATTTGATAAGGCACAGGGAGTGATATATACAGATATCGTGAGAACACTGAAACCGAGTTCGTAATAGCTTCGATCTAGTTATTACACCAATAATGTGTAGAGTTGTATCTCTCTTCACTAGAAGCAGATGCACTAGATAACGAGTAGTTGCATTTATTTTGTAGGTATTTATGTTAAAATCGGAATGAGTCGTTACATTAAAGAACACACAGATCTCGTAAATAAATAATTACTTACGTAATATCAATATTCCGAGTAAGTAAACTTGCATAAGTACATAATCACACTTAATATTATCAAAACGAAAGTATGGATGTTTGTTTGTTACTCAACCACGTCGTACATGAAAAAAGTATTTAATGCTACATAAACAAATTAATAATCATTACATGCAGATATGGTTATTAGATTTGCTCTAACGATTCCTGCACTAGCCAAAGCCTGCATCGCGGGGATCTGAGCACGGTTATCAAATTAAAGATAAACACAAATTTATTTGATTGAACATAATTTGTAAAGATCTTTATTAAGTAGGTATGTTTCAATTATATTCTGCCTTATCTAGCATGCAAATTACAAAGATACAATTGAAAATCTCAAATTTAAATTTAATAATTTAAAATACAATCTTCATAAATATGTAATGAAATAATGAATAAATGCAATTAAATATAAATTAGGTATATAAAAATTGAATTTCAAAAATTAAAATTATAATAATACTAGTGGTCTCGCCGAACTTCGTATCGGCTTGACATGCATAGGTATAACGCGGGCTGTCAATATAAGTCACCCTGGTAGAATTGTAGTCCCCGGCCATCACTATGTATGAGAAAATGAATGACTTCCACAAATAATTCAATATCAAAATTAGCCAATCGCTCCACCCGTTCTCAAGTTTTAGCGAGACTAACGAACAGCAATTAATTTTTATATATAATAGACAATATATCCCGGGATAACTCCTACCGAAGCATCTGTTTCAAACGATATTCATTTTTTACATCCTCTTAAACGATATTTGCAGCACGCATTCTGTCAATTCTATGTCAAACGTCATAAGGTTACATTATAAAAGCGCTAAGGTTAGATTATAAATAATGTTATATGGTGGTTAAGTATTCTTAAATTTTCTAATTTTGCGAACAATTTTCTTATTTTTTTCTTTCATAAGAACCTTCTCCTGACAATAAGAAATACAACAAAAAAGAATTGGTCAAATTGGTCCAGACGTTGTTGAGTTATGCGCTTACCAACACATTTTGCGATTCATTTTTATATTAAAGATGTCCTTTAAAAATTCCTGAATATTATAATAACATTTCATAACTAATAGTTACTTAAATTTAGATTTAAATAAATTATCACGAGGCATTTTATATGCATCTGGTATTTTATTGTAAATACTTGTTGCTATAAAATGTATGTAAACCTCAGTCGACTGATAATAAAATATATAATTGAAAACTACAATTATTAATACAATATATAACAAAAATCCAAAAGTGTAGCAATGTGTAAACATTGCTACACTTTTGGATTTTTGTTGATCTCCAGTAATAACCACTCGGCCTCACCACTGTGTGTGTGAGCGTCAATAGCCATTTTCCGACAAAAATTTGACTTAGTAAGCCGCCGTACTTTGTTGAAATTTGCTGAAATAGATTAGGATACAAGCTTAAGCTACTTTTTACCGAAAAACCATACGTGCGTAGCTGCGGGAGGAAGCTAGTACTATTATCCACTAGTTCCACTGCGGGGGAGTGGATCTCAGGACTATGTTTGTAAGATCTTTACAAATACTTCCTTGTATAGGCTTTAGTAGACACCAGTTTCCACATTGTGGTTGGGTCCGCCACAGTCGGTGCGAGCATTGCTCTACTTACAGATCGACTGTAATCGCCACAATAACTGCGAGATGGAAAGCCCGCATCGGTGTCATCGGAGAAGGCGCTGCGTCCGGCTTCTACACTCTTCGTGTTACGCCACTCACTACTCCACTGATCCACTTGTTTCTTACAAATATTATATCGATTATCTACATATTGGCGAGTTTCATAACAAGTGGCCTTATAATTACATGAAAAAGATGTTACAACATTTGTAGGGTTCCGTAGTTGAACTCGGAACCCTTATAATTTCACCCTTATAGTCCGTCCGTCCGTCTGTCGGTCCGACCAGTTACAGCTGTTTGTTACTTGCAGGCTGTTAGAAGAAGGACTGTGAAACTGAAATGTCGATAGGTTTGAGTGACGTTTAGTCAATTATGAAATACAAATTAAAAGAACTAGGTTTTCAGTGTACCTCCTCTATAAGAAAGTAGAGCATGCTTTTTTTACTAACGCACCCCTTATTCTGATGTATCGTTGAATAGGTCTTCTAAAAACTCTATAAGGTTACATTTTTTTATACAAATCTTACAAAATTTTTTTATCTGAACAAGAGTGTTATACAGTTTTATACAGATCTTACAAAGTTAAATAGTTTCAACATATTCAGCGAAGTGGCGTACAAATTACATGTCATATAAAATTTAATTATGTATGGATAACTAACAAATAATTATATAATGTCAGCACATACTCGTATCTAATAAAATATTTAGAATAAAATTCGTTTACGAAATATAAAGCTACAAAGTGGGCATTTTTGTCGTTGTGAAATAATAATAATAATCCTCCTAGCCGATTTCGGCTACAGAGACTTGACTTTGTGATTATTGGCCTAGGTGTTTAGCCTGTATGTGGCTGATGTACCCTATTTTTGCGCTAAAAGTCCGGTTACAATGAACACAAGTTAAGGCGCCATTAATGTAGTTGTAATTGATATTAGCCGGCGGTCGACTTTTAAGCTGATCTCGTTTTAAGTCTAGTTCTTGCCTCCTTTCTTCTTCAAACTCGTACACTTTGTCCTGAACATGACGCCTCCATTCAGGTCGTTTTTCAGCGAGAGCCTCCCAGCGCGACGGATCGATACAACACCTCTTCATGTGCCTCTTCTGTACGTCTTTGAAACGTAGGAACTGACCTCCGCGTTTCCGCTTACCATGTTCTAGTTCACAGAAGAAAATGCGTTTCGCCCTTCGCTCATCAGACATCCGAGACAGGTGCCCGCACCAACGCAGCTGACGCCGCATCAAATATGCCTCTATGCCACAGACATTAGCCCGTCGTAGAACATCGGTATTACGGACCCGATCCGACCACTTGATGTTAAGAATGTCGCGGAGGCATTTCAGATGGAATCTGTCTAACGTGCGTATGTGTCTGCGATACAGGCACCATGTCTCTGACGAGTACAAGATGTTAGGAAGTACAATAGCCATATACACCTTAATCTTGGTACTCAATTTGATGTTATGGGAGCGAAATACCTGGACTCGTAGTTTACCAAAAGCAGCCATAGCGGAGCCAAGTCTGCTGTTGATCTCCGAGTCTAGGTCGCATTTTGTTGTTATGCTGCTTCCCAGATATCTGAATGTATCGACCTGTTTTATGGGCTTTCCATCGATTTGCAGATTCAGTGGAGCTTGGTTAACAGTGTCCATGGCCATCACCTCTGTCTTTGTAATATTAATTTTGAGGCCAAATCTACAGCACGCAGCGTCAAGCCGAGTCATCAAGTCCTGGAGTCCCTCAGAAGATTCCGCAACGAAACATAGGTCATCAGCATACATCAATTCGGTAATGAGGTCATACGATACCTTTGTGTGCGCTTTTAACCTAGCCAGGTTAAAGATACTGCCATCTGTGCGAAAACGTATGCGGATCCCTTCGGTGTTGGCTTGTAAAGTCTCCCTCACGACAACGGAAAAGTACAGAGCAAAAAGAGTGGGTGCTAATACACAGCCTTGTTTTACACCACAAGTGACAGGGAATTGCTCTGTCTGCTCACCATTGACGGTTACGCAACAAGTCATGTTGTCGTGAAGAAGTCTTATCAAGCGTATAAATTTGTCGGTGCAACCAAGTTTCGAAAGCACAATCCACAAAGCTTCGCGAGGTACACTGTCAAAAGCTTTCTCCAGATCAACAAAACAGAGAAACAGAGGTTGACACTGTTCCCTGCTTTTCTCTTGCAGTTGTCTAAGAGAGAATATGGCCTCGCATGTGCCGCGATTGGGTCTAAACCCAAATTGCGTTTCAGGCAATATACTTTCAGAGAGCTCCATAAGACGATTTAAGAGTACTCTGGCAAAAGTTTTTCCTGGAGTAGACAGAAGTGATATACCCCTATAAGAGTTGCAAACAGATCGATCACCTTTATTTTTATACAAAGAGCAAATTAGTGATACGCCAAAACTAGGAGGAACGAACTCCATTTCCCACATGCGCTGGAAAAATTGCCAAATCTTGTAGTGCAACTCATCTCCGCCATATTTTAATAGTTCTCCTGGTATGTTATCGATGCCGACAGCCTTATTGTTTTTCTGCGCTTTGATGGCGATGATAACTTCCTCAAGAGAAGGAGGCTGATCCAGATCTACGGCTTGTGGTAAGGCAGGAAGTGATGCTAAATAGTTTATGTCAGCAGAACGATCCACATTGAGTAAGCTGTTATAGTGTTCTGCCCAGCGAGTAAGAACTTCTCCTTTGCTTACCAGGAGGGTACCTGAAAGTGATTTCAGTGGTACGTTTACTCGATGTGGACTTCCTACTAACTTTTTAATCTCGTTAAAGAAATCGCCGAGTCTATTCGAATCAGCAAGCCACTGAATATAGCGAACCTTGTTCAGCCACCACTCATCTTTTGCGTTTCGAGTTAGTCTCCTTATTTGGCTCGTACTCTCCTTTATTTTTTCAGAAGCAGTTGTCTGATTTCCCTTTCGAAGGAGCTGGCGGTGTTTTTCTAGGGCGACTGTCAATGTATTATCATTTTCGTCAAACCAGTCTTCACAGACACGAGGTTTTTGGCCTAAGATCTCAGTAGCCGCATTGATGGTATTTGTAGTTAACAGTTTCCAGCCCTCGTCCAACTGTTCATCTTCGGGGTGTATGCCTGCTGTAAAGGTATTGACAGCTTCCCTGTAATTTGCCAATATTTCAGCAGACTCTAGCTTTTTCAGATGAAGACAGTTAGGCTTAGCCCTGCGAGGTCTACGGCAAGGGCTAAGACGCAAAAATAGTTTTGTAACAACAAGTCGGTGATCCGACCAACAGTTTGCGCCCCTCATTACTCTCGTTACTTTGACATCCGCTATATCCCGTTGACGGACTATAGCATAATCAATAAGATGCCAATGCTTGGACCTTGGGTGCATCCAGGTAGTTTTGTATTTATTTGGGAGTCTAAACATGGTATTGGTAATACCCAGATGAAATTGGGAACAGAGGCTTAGTAACAGTTGCCCATTACTGTTCATGTTACCAATGCCATGTCGCCCTATCACCCGAGGCCAAGCTTCAAAATCACGTCCGACGCGAGCATTAAAGTCGCCAAGAAGCAAAACTTTCTCACAGCGCCGGATTTTAGTCAGCACTTCTGACACTTCCTCATAAAATTTGTCCTTGACGTCATCACTTTTGTCGAGTGTTGGCGAATATACGCTGATAACATTTAAGTATTTATTGTTTCGAAGATGGAAACGTAAGGACATGACACGATCAGAGATAGCAACTGGATGTTCTTCCAACTTAGAGGCTAAAGTAGTTTTAATAGCAAAGCCTACTCCTGACCGTCTAGGCTCAGAAGCTGGTGTGCCTTTCCAGAAGAAAGTGTACCCACCACCACGTTCAACAAGCTCACCTTCGTCAGCTAGATGTGTTTCGCTGAGAGCGGCTATGTCGACGTCATAGCGTTTGAGCTCGCGAGCCACAATGGCGGTTTTACGTTCTGGGCAGAGGTTGTTGGGTCGGTCTAAAAGAGTACGTACATTCCACGCACCAAAAGTCATATTCATCTGCATGTTTTTAGATTTATTCTTATTGCGAGGAATGAGCGTTTGTTTGGGGCACCTTTTCTAGCCCCCTCCCCGGCTGAGCGAGGAAAGCAGTGCCTCTCTAAATAAAGCTGCTTTGTCTCAAAGAGTGCTGCCGAACCACACTGTCACCCCGATGCAGTGCTAGAGCGACCACTCTCCTCTCCTTAGGCCACCCGTGTCCAGGTATTAGACCAAGCCCAGGACTTTTTTAAACTCGGAATGACAAAGCCAAGTCAGATGCGCAGGATATATTAAGTTGCATAAGTGTGCGCGCCGTACACAGATGCACCCTCTCCTCCTTACTCCCCTTGACCCAGTGGAACGGAGAACCGCTACGACTGGAAGGGAACAGGACGCAGTATCTGGCAACGATAAAAACTCCTATCGCTACCTTCAGGCCTTCTACAGTTGCCTGGTTGCCTCGCCACTTGAGGTGGATTGCGTTGACGCCGAAGCAACGAGCACTAGCACGGGGAGTGACCGTGCCGACTCGAGGGCCGAAACACGCCGTTGCTACAACAAAGTGTTTCGGCACTCGAGCCCCCCTCTACCAGCCTAGGTTCCTAAGGTGTGGCCGCTGCATGCTATAGCGGCGACCACTAACGACGACCGAATGCGCGCCGCGCGATCTGAGGAGCCTTTTATAGGCGATGTTGCCTCGACCACTAACGACGATCGAATCTTCGTATATTCAACGGGCAGCGTAACGACGCCCCAGAGACGTCCGCACTGTACGACGGCTCGAGCACGTTGTGAAATAGCGATGCTCTCGGAATTACAATGTAATATGGAGCATCCAAAGTAACTACTTTAGAGTGCGTTTCCATCAGAGATGTGTGAGGTAGGTAATCGCCGCCGCTTATAGGATTGCTTGGTTTGCCTCACACATATATCCTATTGGTGGCTCACCGCAGCATCCTCGCCCATCTCTGGTGGAAACGCACTCTTATAGCCGTAGGACTGATGACAGCAATCTGTCAACGAGACAATCAGTAGATCAGAGTCAGCAACATCTGAAGCGATCGTCCGCTAACGTGTGTTGAAACGAACCGGATAATCGCAATATTTAAGGTTGCAAGTAAGGATGTGAACACATTCTAATGGATACCTACGAGTACCAAACTAACAACATAGTTATCGTTATAGGTACTTTACTGAGTATTCTAATTTACTAATTAAAATTTAATAATTAAAAGATAAAGATTTCGTCATGCTTGATGGGAATTTCCCATTTCACAACGTTCTTCCAAATATTAGCAAACTACCGAACTAGTACAGAAGCACAATGGATTCTAGCGCGTACAGCACGGTACGAGTACAAGCAGCGTCGCCTAACTACCAACACCCACCATTTTTAACAATTGAAATAAAAACTTGTAATATAATGATTCCTAAAAGTAATTATTACATGGAACGAATGAGGAAAAATGGAAGGAGTTCCATGAGGTATAATTTGTCGGGCGTTACACTATTGTGCTAAACGTGGATGTATTATCCGGTCAGTTGGTAGGTAGTAAAGTGTTCCAGTTAGGTTGTGAGGCGGCGGTGGGCGGGTTAACCCGGCCGCGGCAATTATAACAGATTTCAATAATATGTCGTGGGCAGCGAGACCGGCACCAGCCTTCGGGTTATTTTGAGGTGAATGTTGCCCTCACACACACGCGCACACGTGTGCGTCAGTGTGCGTCACTGCACCGTATGCTCCTTAATGTTACGGAGTTTGGATCGCTTCCGTGTGAAGCTATTTTGAAACACACAGTCATGCTGCACCCGTCTTCATTAAAACAATTGATGAACTAGCAAGGAGATAAGTTAGTATCTGGTAGTGGCCAACCCTGGTGTCGAAGGGATTAGGTGACTGTAATATGCAAAAGAGGAGAATTTGTCCTTCAAGTTGACTGAATAAATATTATAAAATGTGTAGCTATTCCTTTTAAATTCATTTATTTGTTTTAAAATTTGTAAGTTTTCCAAAAAGTTTGTGTGCGAAGTGTGATCTGAGAGCAGGTGCTTTACTGGGCCCATGCATAGGCATTGCAATTCAGCGGGGCAATGTAGCCAGTGTCTTAGGGACACTCTGCCTAGTAGTTATCGGGAACAGTTGATCTATCTATAGATCGTTTGCAATGTTATTTAGAGGCTTAACCATGTGCTGGGTTTGAGTGTACTCCGCTCCGTCAAACACCGCTCCAATCGACGATGTGTAAGTTGATAAATTTTAGTATATTGTGTATAATGGGATGTGCCAATAAGAGGTTCCCAGAACAGGCGGAATATTCTCTTAATTCAACATCCGCAGATATTTGCGTCATTTCCACTCTCGGCACTATTCCATACGAATGAGCGGGCCGGCGCGGGCGACCGTACAAATGTAAACTATATGTAAATATGGAAAATGTTGTGTGCGTTATTGTGTCATAGAGTAGAGTAGGTTGCACAACCTCCCCTCCCCGCGCATGCGCGTTCCGGTGATCCGTTCACTTTAAAACAATTTTATTTTTTTGTTAATTTTTCTAAGCACCTATCTTATTACCTAAGTACCTATCGGACAGCTTTTTACATTTTATTCTGCTGCGTGAAAATGTTGAACTGACTTTTGTTTGGTTTCTTCTTGTTCCTGTTCTTTTCCCTGATTAAGTGGTGTCACCACAACGTGTATTTAGTGTCTATCAGCCGCTATCTCAGTTGTCACTAGTTTCTTCCATTAACCTCTCCTTCTGAAGACTGTTTAGATTATAATGTTTGATTACAATTTTATTATATTCGGTACTTTTTTAATTATAACCACATTTTAGCCACCTTTATGATGAACTAGCTTCCGCCAGTGGCTTCGCACGCGTTGTTTGTCAACAAAAAGCCTTTGTTTGAAATCAGGTCATAATCTATCAACACACCAAATTTCATCGAAATCGGTTCAGCCATTACGACGTGATTGAGTAACAAACAAACATTCACATTTATAATATTAGTGTGATAGAAACTTTAACAACTAATTCTTATATCTTAAATGAGATAAAAAGTAGCCTCTATGTTATTCTTGGTCTAGAACTAAAGTTTTGCAAAGTTTGAGCCCAAACCGTTTAGTAGTTTTGCTGTGAAGGGACAACGACAAATATTTTTTCTATAGAAACTTTGACACCATTTGATACCCATTGTATCCCATGCGAACCGATTTATAGGATAAAAGGTAGCCTATGTGGTTATCCAGGTTATAATCTACTAATATACCAAATTCATCGAAATCGGTTCAGCCGTTACGACGTGATTGAGTAACAAACAAATAAACAAACAGCCAAAATTTAGCATTTATAATATTAGTGTGATAACTAAGCAGCTTCGTTGCTTACCTAGCAGAGTACGCGGGAGTACCAACACATGCTGAAGACAATAGCGGACAATGACTCTCTACAAACAGTTAAACACTGCATAGAGGTGCTGTTATGGCAACACTTTACAATTCCATTTTAACTACTTTAAATTAATTTAGTTTTAAAAACCTTTGCATTATTACAGATGTTGTGACATCTCCTTACCTCAGCTCGGAACCACCCCAGCCAAGTAACTCGGTTCAGTGGTGAGCTCTGTTCAAAGCTAGTACGAAATTGCCGTTGCCATAAAGTCAGTGCAGCTTTATTTAAAACTAACCATTTCGTCATTTCATGAGTCAGACTTTTTAATATTAGCCAACATTGAATAGGTATACCATTTTCTAAGTAGAATCGAGTAATATTCTGCGCAGGTCAGATGAAGCGCTATCAGTAATAGTAGGTACCTACTTAAAGTTTAACGTTGCATATACAACCTGTTTTGTTATGCACGACATTAATTTAAAACACACATCCAGATTCGTAATAACTGATTTTAGAGGTGGGTTTAATACCGGTAGCTTGAATATTTGTCCAGTAATCAATACATTTCCAATAAACAATATTTATAGTAATACAATTTAAAATTTTCAAACAACATTAAAATTGAAAAGAAAAATGTTCTTTTCAATTTCACAACAATACTAGCCATTAGTCCTACCCGTATTATCATATAATGTCATCCGTAACAAAACACGTACTATATAAATATTGAATGAAGCCGTCGAAAGATCTCGGGCATTGTCCAATTTATAATAATAATAACGTTTATTTCAGATCATACTGGATTTTTGCTAGTAACACAGAAAAATCTTACGTAAAAATATTGTTAGTAGGTAGACAAAAAGACAAGATAAAAAATAAATGCGGCAATATTGGAACATGAGCGCATCTACTGAGACACCAGCCAGAATTTGCCGATCTATGTAAGAAACTTGAAATGTATATTTGTTCGTTTTTGGTTAGTTATTTCTTGTGCTGTGCGCATGCGCAGACGGCCGGTGGGCGATAGGGCGAGGGTTGCGCAAGAAGCAGGAAGCGCCAGTCGCGGTGGGCGGCTTGGAGTCTCAGGAACTAGTTTCATTGTGCTGCCCGAGACCCGAACAGAGACCCGGCACTTGCAACTCTTGCAACGCCGGCGCCGGAGTGCAGCGGAGCCCGCCCGGTGCCCGGTGCGAACCTGTTTGCTCACGCCGAAAGTTGTTCCTTCCATATCTCAAGTGTTGCAACAACCAGTTCAGTACTAAGTATACTGAGGCTGTAGGTTAGTAGTGTTTACAATTATAATATCCTCGGCATACACTTCTCAAAGTTCTACATATTTTATTTGTATATGACATACGATAGTCTATTCTCAAAGCCATTTAGCTGATATGACAAGTAAAACCTACTAAGTAAGATAGATCCCATCAAAAACATGAATGTTAAATGAGATCCAAGTTCAATATTATGATATATGCCTTAGTTGTTGGCTTCAACGACAAAAGAGAAGTGAGATCTAAATGGGTGCCAAGTTCAATGATCAGTCCTGAAATGTATTTACTCGTAAAAGAATATAATATATTAATATAACAACTTAAAACATCATTTCTTGTTATAACTTAGGATTATATATTGAAGCCTCAAGTCTGACTTGGCTCCACTATCAAATAATATAAAAATAATTATACAATAAATAATGATACAATGGTCAAAGCGATCTCTTCCAGATAATCTTTGAATGGACAGGATAACAAAAACCAAAGGACGGCGTTGTACGATTACACTAACCATAAACAATCTATAAAATACAATATAATAGGTTGGGGAAAAAGTCTTTTCGCATTATAGTATGTATGAACTTGTAATAAAATCTCTTTGGCTATACTATTTGTATCTGGCTGGTTTTGATATCATTCAAAGTTTAAATTTTAAAGAAGATAATTCCAAATTCAAATTAGGAAAATGTGTGACTTTTATTTGATTTTCGTACTGTAAAGATGAATCAATCTAATGAAGAAATTCGATACTTTTTAAAATTTTACTACAAAAAAGGTAAAAATGCAACGCAAGCCGCGAAAAAAATTTGCGATATTTATGGACCTAGTGCAGTGTCTGTGAGAGTAGCTCAAATTTGGTTTAAGCGTTTTCAATTCGGAAATTTTGATGTCAAAGACACTCTGGTCGCCCTATTACGGATAAAATTTATGCCATTTTTGAATAAGTGGAGCAAGATCGGCATATCAGTAGTTACGACGTAGCTGAAGAACTGGAAATTGACCACAAAACAGTTTTGGCGCATTTGAAAAAAACTGGGTACACAAAAAAGATCGATATTTGGGTATCCCACGAGCTCACTGAAAGAAACCTAATGAACCGTGTACTCATTTGTGATTATTTATTACGACGTAATGAAACCGAACCATTTTTGAAGAAGCTGATAACTGGTGATAAAAAGTGGATCACCTACGACAAGAACGTGCGAAAAAGGTCGTGGTCAAAGGCCGGTCAGGCTTCACAGACTGTGGCAAAACCCGGGTTAACTCGCAATAAGGTGATGCTGTGTGTGTGGTGGGATTGGAAGGGCATTATTCATTATGAGCTGTTATCACCAGGCAGGACCATAGATTCTGAACCCTACTGCGAACAACTGATGTGATTAAAGCAAGAAGTTGAGAGAAAGCGGCCGGAATTAATCAACAGAAGATAACGCTAGACCTCACACTTCTTTAGCCACTCATCAAAAATTAAGAGAGTTTGGCTGGGAGGTGTTAATGCATCTTGCATCTTCAGATTTATAACTGTTTCGGTCTCTTCAGAATTCTTTAGGCAGTGTCAGGTTAACATCACGAGAGGACTGCCAAAACTACTTGTCGCGGTATTTTGATCAGAAGCCCCAAAATTTCTATAGCAATGGGATCATGTCCCTACCTACAAGATCACAAAAAGTTATCGAACAAAATAGTGCCTACATACTTTAGTTAAATGTAAATAAACTATATTAAAAAAAGGTTTTGAATTTTCTTAAAAAATGTTAAGAAACTTTTTCTCCAACCTAATACTTATTGATTATACCTTATCAATATAAATTTAAATATATACCAATAATATATAAATAAACTACACTACATATGGAAAATTATTAACATAAACTAACTAGCAATTTAGAAACAAAGAAAAGAAATGGCCTTGGCTTTGAGAATAGGAAGAGATTTGGACTATACTCGTTTATCAGTCGTTATAATCTACGACTAAAGTGTTCTTAGTGTCGTAAACAATGGCAGATGTAAAGTTTGTGATAGAACGTTATCTGTTGCAAATCTAATGTAACATTCAAATAATTACAGAGCAAGTAAATGAATAGTGAAGTTAGGATATATTGTGAGAGGATGCAATGTCTGCCAGCTTTGTGAACAGATGGTATCGAGTGATCTGCGCGTCGGTAGCTAATTGTATGAATTAACAGTCTCTGCTTTAGGTACTGTTACGTATTGGCAATTCGGGTATTGCAAAGTTATAATGTTTGTGTGATGACATAACCAAATATTCTGGGAATTTGTTAAGTTTTGAAATCTTTTATGTGAAAAAACACTATTTTCCCTTAAGTTTTAGTGTTTATACCAGTCTATATACCACCCATTGTACCTTTGATTTAATTATATATTCTCTTTTGTTTGTTTTATTTTTAATGATGTGCAATAAAAAAATTATCTATCTATCTATCTATATACACAATACAAGTGCCGAAAAACAGCGGATTAATAAAGCAATTGGTTAAGCAATGACTTGTTGTTCACCATCCTGCTCTGAACTTTCATTCTCTACAGGAAATAACATGCAATCATCAATTACATAAGGATTGATACATTTAGTAATAATGTTTATGAGTTTGAGCGCAGGGAAAGAGCAGTGGGTCGCGCCGCGGCCGAGTCCGCTCATACATCCGATGTATTGCACGCGGAGCTGTTCCATTCACCACACGTCGATCCAGCTTTCAGCTCTATCCGATAACCTACCTATTATTTATAAACGTAGCATTTTATAATAATAATGAATCAAACTGGTATAATGTGGACGCAGGGCAGTTCATCGTGGCAATACTTCTTTATAGGCGATGGTTACCACTTAACAACAGTTGGCTAATATCCTAGTTCCAACTCTGAGTAGAATAAAAAAATGATTTTATGAAACTAGCAATAACATTATCTAGCAAAGTTTTTGTTTTTGTTTTTAGTTTCTACTAGTTCATTGGGTCTTTTACTGTCTTTACTATGTTTTAATATGTAACTATATTGTGTGCTAATGTAGAGAATAAACACGATTGTCTATGCCGTGTCTAAAGATGGATGAGTAGTAATCGAATGGAGTGTGAATACGGAGCAAATCGGCGTGCCATTGTTGGGGCCTTCATTAACTGCACTGTAATCGTAAACAAATGTGAATTGTCACTTCCATTCAATTAACTGAAAGTTTAGGTTGTACCACAACACAATGTTGTGGCAAATTAAGGAAGTTGTGATGAAGATCGCTAGTAATGTCCCAATTATTAAACTGTGTGATGCGAGTGTGCGAGTCCGGAGACAGTGCAATAAATAAAACTATGTATATATTAAAATGCATGCTATTTTTTAATATTTTATAAACAGTCACTTTAAAAAATTCAATATATTTCGCACTGTTCAATAAGTAACTATACCACAAATCTTAATATATGTATAAAACAAAATAGGGTTTGTTCTAATACTTATAACTCGAGAACGGCTGGACCGATTTTGATGATTTTTATGATTTTTATGATTTGTTTTATTTGTCTCCGTCCCGAATACCAGAATAACTATTAATATATCAGAAAAAAAATCACGCAAGAAGATATTATGAACATAAATAATTTTCTCATACATTGATACAAATAATGATGGCAAGTGAATCTTGACAGCCCGCGTCATTTGCATATCAAGTTCGCCGTCAACTAGTGAATGATAAATGAAAAATATTATCTAAAATTATAACAATTCGTAAATATTTTTTTTAATTTCTTATTTAAATGGTTTTGTTTAATGTTACTAATGAGTTTTGTTTAGGTGCTATTATTATTTAGTATTATGTACTTTGTACATTTGATGGATTGAAAGGCATGCCAAATATTGATTATATTATTTACTAGTGACATCTGTGTAACATGACGTATATTTTAAGCAATAAATTCATTTCATTTGAATAATGATATTGCATTTTTTTGTAACAATTACATTGCTGAACATTCGCCTCCCCGATATATTTCCAGAGCACCCGCACATAAGTGCAGCTTACACCCAACGGCTCCCAGCATCCTGCATTTGGCAACATTTTAATGAACATAGTATACCTATACATGCAACTATTTGTAACATCTGTGTTACTTTTATTTCACAATAAATGATATTTGATTTGAGTGCTGATTGATGGATCCACGGATTCTGAACTCATTCAATTGACATCTTGTAATTCAAACATATTTGATGCAATACATATTATTTCATTTTATTTTCATTTCATTAATGAATAATATTTAAATGAGCGTCTGGATCACATCCTAATACTATCTACCGTAATAAAAGCAAAGTTACAATACTACATCACTAGCTTATGCCCTCGGCTTCGCACTCGTCTTCAATACAGCTCATTATCTATATATTTTCCAAATCTATTTATTGACGACCTCCGTGGTGCAGTGGGTGAATAGCCGGCTGAGACGCAGGAGGTAGCGGGTTCGATTCCTGCCGCGGAACAAATGTTTGCATGATATACATATATTTGTTGCGGGTCTGGTTGTTTCTCTATTATAAGTATGTACATATTTACAAAAAAAATTATATTAGTATTCTATCAGTTATCTGGTTCCCATAGTACAAGCTCTGCTTAGTTTGGGGCTAGATAGCGCTGTGTGAAATGTCCAGCAATATTTATTTATTTATTTTCCAAATATTATCGAAATCAGTTCAATCGTTTGGTCGTAAAAAGTAGCAAACTGATAGACAGACAGAAAGACAAAGTTACTTATGAATGTATAATATTAGTAGATACCTATAGATTATGCGATTATTAGTTGGTTGCACTCGGTTTGACCTAAAAAACATCCAAACTTTGTTGGACATTTCACACAATGCTATCTAGCCCAAAACTAAGCAGAGCTAAATACTTTTTTTTGTAAATGCATGCATGCATGGATATAAAACGTTGCCTGGAAGAAATCGCAATAAAGCTATTCATTTTATTCTATTAACTAATATGCATTTAGAAAAAAATATATCAAATATCTGTAGATCATGCAAACATTTTTTCCGCGGTGGGAATCGCACCCGCTACCTCCTGCGTCTCAGCCGGCTATTTGCCCACTGCGCCACGAAGCTACATGAATATTTGTAAAAAAAAATGAGAACATACTTTATTTAATTACTTTTATTTAAGCTCCCTTACAATTAACTAGCATCCACACGCGACTTCTCACGCTTGGTTTGTACAAAACAACCTGTTTCAATCTAGATCAAAATCTATCTACAGATTATATCCAATTTCAAATTTCATCGAAATCAGTTCAGCCGTGATGACGTAATTGAGTAACAAATAAACAAACATCCAAACTTTTGCATTTATAATATTAGCATGAAATGTGATTAGTGAAGGATTAGTGAAGGATGGGATGGCTTCGCTTCCGTAGATAATGGCATATGTACGAGTGCTAATCTAAGCACACAGTTTGATTAGTTGAGAGGCGATGTGTGATGTACTAGGTACATCGAGTACCGCTCACTACGGGCGAGGTAACATATCATCATCTACTTCTTATTTAGAATAACATTCTGATGAGGTTTAGTGTATGCGGTTGGGATCAGCGATCGTTTTGTAAGAGCTTAGCAACGGTACCTAATGCAATCTAACGATGTGATCGGTCAAACTACCTGCATCCAGACTAATATTATACATTCGAAAGTAACTTTATCTCTCATCCATCATGTAGAAGGACATCAAATGCTAAATCATTAACGGTGATGGCGGATGGCGGATGGCGGATGGCGGATGGCGGATGGCGGATGGCGGATGGCGGATGGCGGATGGCGGATGGCGGATGGCGGATGGCGGATGGCGGATGGCGGATGGCGGATGGCGGACCGCAGTGATTAGCCCTCACATAATTATACCAATTGGTGCTGCGCTGCGCTGCGCTCTACCAGCTACTTGACGTCATGCTAGTGTAGCTCGTGTACCTAGCTAGTGTGAGCGCTTCCATGCTTTGAAATTTCTAGATGAGAGGTTAATAAATGGCGCGGCTCTTCGGTCAATCTAAAATTTATGGCAGTAATGTTGTCCATTCATAAGAACTTATTTGTGTTGACTGGCATCATAGACATATACAGACATTTATTTGCTACCATAGCACACACAAGTTCACACAATACAATTAAAAGGTCAAAGAGAAAGCACAAGTAAGAACTTATTCAATTACTTATATTTAGTTGGACAGACTGTCAGTCTCTGAGTCAATTACTTATATTTAGTTGGACAGACTGTCAGTCTATGAGTCAATTACTTATATTTAGTTGGACAGACTGTCAGTCTCTGAGTCAATTACTTATATTTAGTTGGACAGACTGTCAGTCTCTGAGTCAATTACTTATATTTAGTTGGACAGACTGTCAGTCTCTGAGTCAATTACTTATATTTAGTTGGACAGACTGTCAGTCTATGAGTCAATTACTTAAATTTAGTTGGACAGACTGTCAGTCTCTGAGTCAATTACTTATATTTAGTTGGACAGACTGTCAGTCTATGAGTCAATTACTTATATTTAGTTGGACAGACTGTCAGTCTCTGAGTCAATTACTTATATTTAGTTGGACAGACTGTCAGTCTATGAGTCAATTACTTATATTTAGTTGGACAGACTGTCAGTCTATGAGTCAATTACTTATATTTAGTTGGACAGACTGTCAGTCTATGAGTCAATTACTTATATTTAGTTGGACAGACTGTCAGTCTATGAGTCAATTAATTAATACTAGCTATTTGTATAAGCTTATACGCATTTTTACAACGAAAATGGCATCTTTATACAAAAGTGAATATTATATAACTTTCAATAGTGTGTAACACATTAGCAATTTAAGAGTTCGTCTACATATAAATAACTAGCTGTTGCCCGCGACTTCGTACGCGTTACACTATAAAACATGTGGGTAACCTAGAATTAAAGCTAAACTCGCTGTTGCAACTGGATTTGACACCCCATTTTTATCCCATGGGAACTAATTTATGAGATAAACGGTGATGCCTATATGGTGATCAGGTTATAATCTACGTACATACCAAACTTCATCGGAATAGGTTCAGCTGTTACGGCGTGATTGAGTAACAAACAAACAAACGTCGAAACTTTAGAATTTATAATATTAGTTTGACTAGCTGATCCGGCCTGGCTTTGGACGGATTTTTATCAAAACAAATATAGCGTATTCAACTCAGGGGAAGTGCTGTAGCATTCTGTCAATGAAAGTGTTTTCAGATTTGGTTTAGTAGTTTGTGTGCTAAACACACGTACATACACGTACATATACGTACAGACAACATACTTACTGTTTACCTGCTTATTATATTAATATAGATTTGTCCTAGCAGTTAGATATGCTATAACATTCTGTTGAGAATGTATTTAAACACCTATAAGTACCTGTCCATCAGCATTCACAAGTTAAAATACATGAATAGCTCTAGTTCCCGCGCTCATGCGCATGCGCTGTGGAAACTGGGCTCTTCCTTGCGCTGCTGCGCTGAGACATCAATTACACAACTCGCTTGATCAACAATGAGTCGTTACTCATTCATTCATTACATTATCAATAGCGCACTATAACTACCTAACTATATACCTATATTTTAACAGAATGTTTTACCGATACCTATGAATTGTACGTATGTAGGTACGCAATAGTACGCGTACTTAGATAATGTTACTGGAATGGCTATAGACGAGCGGTATGTTCTAATACGAGCATATCTTTTGTTTTTAAGGATATATATTAGGTACCTAACCCTGTGTTAACTATTTATAACTTACCGAAATCAACAATTTAATTTATTTTATTTTATCTATTTATTTATTATACTAACCATGTATACGCTTTTTGATCAAGCGAAGCGAGATCTCCAAATCAACTTGGGCAAATCGGCGTTGTATGTATGTATGGAACGTATGAAACAAATGGGACGTCTAATGAAAGGTCTTCATAATTACATTTGTCTTCATAAACTTTGTTGTTTTTGAGTTATTAGCCGTATTAAAAACTAAAATTTGCCGAAATTTACTGGGTACACCAGCGACTCAGCAGTGCTGGAATTTGGTATTCGTGTAGATTTAGTAACACAATTATAGGTAAAAGTCTAAAATCCAGAATAACTGCAATTTCTACCCAAAAAAAAACAATTTATATGAACTCTGAGTCTGTAGGTCAAGTAGGTTGGTTATGCATTTCGTGGTATTATTTTACTAGTCAAAATTTATGAATTTTTGGGAGACGCACGAGATCCCAGTTCGGAGCGAACCACTAGTTACAGATCCCAGGCACTCCCTTTCATGTGCTTATATCAATAAAAAACAATAGAACAGAATAAAAGAAGAGAAAACAACAAAATAATAGATAATCATTATTTGGTTCAATTCAGGAGGTGTCAGGAAGGTAGCATTAGTTAATCATTATATGATTGATCAGCAGCTTCGCTGGTAGATCTATTGTATTCCTCTGTTTCGTAAAGTGGGTATACATTATATGATTGATCAGCAGCTTCGCTGGTAGATGTATTGTGTTCCTCTGTTTCGTAAAGTGGGTATACATTTTGATGAAATTAAATTGAAGCATAGCATTATATATCTCAGGCATCCAAAGGTTGTATGAAAGAGATCGCTTTGTTTAGCGATAAGACCGTCCATTACGCTTATTGTTTAAAATTATACTTCTTTTTGCGCGTTTGTAAAAAAAATATGAGGGAAAAAATATACGATGCGCGCGCACACCGACAGCCAAAAAGCGACATGATGAAGTTAGCTAATAACTGTCTCTCAAGTTTCTGTGAAAACTCATAACTATGTTTATTAATTTATCATTCCTATTACAAACAAAGAGTTGTGGCTTACGGGATCAAATCTTGGGCTATTTTTGTTCTGTTACGCCAAAGTAGTATAACTTCTTACGTGCGTACATAAGTACACACACACGTCACATCTTAAAATTTTTATACTATTGTTGTGTCTGACTTGTAAGTATAATAAAGAATGTTAATTCATTCATTCAAATCGAAACCTGAATAATTTTAAAATACTTTTCATGCCCTGTAAAATAAAAATACAGATAGTGTAAAATACATTTGAGTCTATCAGATATGAAATGTAATATGTAACAGCCAGTTGTACACTCTCCAGCCAGTTCAGTTCAGTCTATAACAACAACTTGTTGTACAAATTTGGCTGTTCTAGATTTGAAAAGGTTTACAACTTTTGGGATACATTATTGATCAAGTGAAGCGAGATCTCCAAATCAACTTGGGCAAACCAGCATTGTATGTATGTATGTAATATGTATTTATGTATGTTTGTTTGTCCAAAGATAACTTTCGAAGCGTTTATCCTATCATCGTGAAATTTGATACATAAGTAGGTAGTGATGGTACAATCTTGGTGTGACTAAATAAGCTAAAACTGTAGGGGGGTTGTTGAGATATTCAGGTTCAAGTGGGGTAAAAAAAATTAAAATGAGAATATTAGGTCAAGTGGGACGTCAAATTAAAGGTCTTTTTTAGCGAAATTCAACCCTGTTTTTATGTTTAGTTAGATCCCTGTGGTTTTGAGTTATTAGCCATAATAAAAACAAAACTTCGACAAAATTTACTGGACACACCAGTGACACTACAACGCTGAAATATGGTATTCGTGTAGCTTTAGTGACACAAATATAGGCAAAAGTCTGAAAACTAGAATAAACGTATTTTGTACCCCCAAAAAGAAGTAACCATTAACATGAACTTCCGATACCTGTAAACTGAATGTAACTGTAGGCCAAGTGAGATGGTGGTTATTTCTTGGCACTATGTTGATAGTCAAAGATTACGAATAATAATATTTTTGTTTTTATGGGAGACTCGTTGTGGACACTAGTTATTATAAAATAAATAACAGTTCAATGTTATTTGATATGCAAATGCGCACTATATCTATGTTACGCTACGTGATTGCAGTTTATTGGTTTTAGAAAGGGTTTCCTAGCTTCACACGCAGCCTTGCCACTAATGCATGCTATATTTGTACATAATGTACATTAACCTATGTAATGCATGGTTAGGGGCTCAAGGATCACGCCTCCTCCCTCCCCCGCCCGCCCCACGGCCCCCTACTGCCCTGCGACCCGCGCGGTCGGACGGGCACTGTGTAAAGGCCGTTTTCAGTCACTGCGTCTAATTATATTCATGTCGTGTTTGCATAATAACTGTTTACATAATCGTGTAAGTAATATTTTAAATAATGGTTTGTGGATATAAATCGCTATAAATCTTTTCTTATTTCGACTTTTGTTTTTATTACTTTTAACTTTGAAATTTGTTATTACTTTGTTAGCTGAAGGATTAATACTTATTGTTAATTGTTGCTCTTTATTAATTCATAGTTATTTTTTTTAAATTTATTTACTACAATTTAAGTACATTCATCCTTAATATTATACCCTAAAAACCGTGCAAGGTTTGTCTGGGTCTGGGTCTGGGTCTGGTCTCAATTTCGTCGATATTATACGTATACATTTTACACATTACGCAAGACACACAACCAATTCGGGGTCACTGTCGTCTCTAGCGAACTTTATTACTAAGATATAGAAATATAGTTATATATAAGTTTTATAAAGTATCGGTAGATGCGTATTGTCAGCGCGGACTCCGCACTGCGCCGGGCCCGGGCCGCACTCGGGCTGCATGCGACGCGACGCCGCGGTACAATAGACTTCAACGCGCTCCTCGCTCTTCTAACATACACGTATTCAGAGGTTGTTTTGTTTCCATGTTTAATAATATTAAAATAACATTATATAAACAAGTAAACTCAGTATAGTTTTAAGATTTTCTTGAACTAGTTTCAAACACACTTCAAATTAATCTCTATCGGACAGAGCGACCAGAAAATGGTCAATAAAGTGTTAGCAGATCGCTAACAGCCTCTTGACACGTTGCCTAAACATTTCGCTAGGAGCTTTGACGTTCCCGCACGCGCTCAACATACACCATTACTGTTTATTTGCTCTTCATACAAACTAGCTGTTTATCAATATAACAATATTAAGCGCCGTCTCTACTCTACGACTGAATGGGCGCGTAGTGCAGAGGCTTGCTGTCAACTATTTGTGTGTGTGTGTGTGTGTCGGTCGGGACCAAACTGTACAAACAACTGTGATCATTTAATACCATAGAGAAGCGTATCTGATACATATACTCGTCATACAATAAAACACCTTAATAAAGGGCTTACTTTACTCATCTTTGATCATCGTAGACAAGTGTTATGTAAAGCGCCTTGACTGTCCCAGTCTGCTCTGGTCACTTTAATGTAGTTGATAGTGCCTGAGTGTTTTAAAAGTCCTAAAGGGTAGCGGTCGCGCGCGCGGTTCCAGTGGTTTGTCTCTGAGCAATAGATCGCGTCCATGTGCGAAGCTGAAGGGAGGTTTAGCCACCGGAAGCCATGACCTTTTGATGCGAAGGTCCTCATCCACCTCTCGAAATCCTTGCAAGCAGTGTGTGGCGGTGCGGGCGCCTGCCGCGCGCGTTCCCCCACCCAGTGGCGGCTCGGGCCGGCGGCAGCGGCGGGCGCGGTGGAGCGGCAGTCCTCTCTCCCGCACGATGGTGTTCGCACGCAGCAGTCCCCGCTCGCCCGCGCTCGCCGCGCTGCTCGCCGCGTTGCTGGTCGCGCCGCTCGTGGCACCGGCGCTGCTGCCCGCCGCCGCCGCGCATGCGCGCAACAAGCGACAGCTCGCAGACGACGACACGCTACAACCCCTCGAGGTATGAACCTGCACACGCCTGCAACACTTTTACAAGCACGCCGCCGCGGCTTCGCTCTACTCGGGCGGAATCCGAGTTCAGACTTGCCGGTGTGCACACTAATGACTCTATCATTTGAGTCCATGATTTCAAATAATACATTTTGTTAATAATCACGATTCTAAGTCGAATGCTTAATGACTATAAATAGTTCTTTACTCGAAAATTTCAAATATTTAAATTGTGATTGTGATTTGAATAAATAGATCTTAGCAACTTTGTTAAACCGAGATTAGTTAAAGATTATTGTAGTAAAATGACATTATCACATAGTTGCAATACTACCCCCCCCCCCCCCCCCACCCCCCCCATCCGGTCCCGGCAGCTATGAGCCGCCAAATGTCAGCTAAATAGGGCCATCTCACCCGATTACCACATTACTAGTTAAGGAGCCGTCTGCATGCGCGTAACATTGTTTGTTTGTTATAAACTCGACGTAGATCTGCGTCCGGCACGTTACGACATGCACTTAACCCATGATACTTAATCAAAGATCTTCTCGACATTCTTTTTTTCATAAATAAACAGGTTGTGATTGCTCACAAGTTGCCAAATTACAAGAACATTGCGAAAACTGGTCAAAGTTCAATGCCGCAGCATGCGGGTCACTTGCTACCAGCCGACTGGCGAGACACTCAGCCACGCACCTCCTTCAATATACTAAACTGTTAAGTCATTAGAGCTCTTTCAATCCCAGCAGTCAGCAGTCAGCAGTCAGCAGTGTGCATGATCAACCTTTTCAACTAGATTTAACATTATAATAGTTATGTAGCTGAGTGTAGAGAGGCTCGGAGATGCATCTGTTGCGTAACTCGACAAGATAACCGCAACCCGATATCTCTACAACCAGTACTGTAGGTTCCTACTTGCACACTGTGTACCTACAGTACTGCTTCTGGTGAATACCGGCGCGAAATCATTGAGACACTGACAACACCGGTAGCACCAGGAGGCTAGTACGTGAATGGGATAGTCTAGTTACCTGGAATGTTTATTGATTACTGTTGATATCATGAGTATTCATTATTAGGTTTTTTATACTTTGAACTCCTTCAATTTCTTCATCGTTTGGGTAAAGATTGCCCATTTCTGTATTAGCGATGTCACAACCGACTATCGAATCTAATATTAAATTAGCATTATTAGTTAAATGCATAGCATTAGTGGCGCGGTGTGTCATCATTAAAATCATTATCAATAATCACGTACAATTATTTCCAAACGAATGAAGTCGCGTGCGTAACTAAAGTCAAAACGTGTCATAATTATTTTTATTTTATTTATTAGGTCTACCAACGATTCTAACAATATTTCATGCTTAACTATAGAATAATTTAAGTAGGTACTAATTGCACAACCAATTCTAGGTAAACACCGCATGCACTAAAAATTATGTAGTAACAATAACAAAGTAACACTAGTACATTATGACAAACAATGGAGTTAGTGAAGTAAAGAAAGAAAAAAACACAAATTTATAAAAATATACAATACTGATAGCAATAAATCTATTAGTTTGGCAAGTTCTTAGAGAGGAACTGCCGGAATTTGAAAATGTTTATATTGAAAATATCAATCTGAGTACAGTGATTATTAAAGCCGTTGCTAATCCTGGGAATGGGCGAGTTGGAGCCGAGAACAGTGGTACGGAGTGGTGGTGCAAGGGGTAGGATTGGTGTACGAGGGATTCTGCGAGGGACTCGAAAACATATTTTTTCCAACAACTGAGGACAATTAAATTTATTATTTAAAATTTTATACAAAAAAATGTGTTCCAATTGTGTTCTTCGTTTATCAAGGGACGAAATTTTGACATAGTCGAGCCTAACCGAATGTGATTGCAGTGTGTTGGCCTTCCTAGCTGCATGTGCATGTTACCATACTCTATCATGTGAATTATAGTAATGACTATGATACCTTTAAGAGTTTGAAGCCTTTTTTTGAGGTCTGCAACTCGTTCTGCCTACTCTCATGCAATACTAATAAGCTATCATCCTCCATCACATTGTATCTACTAATAACTAAACTGATCTGTGCTCCACATTCAGCTCTTACCAAACCTACATCAAACTGCTGTAATTTTGCACTGGGAGGGCTTGAGTGGGCACTTTACGTGAATCATCTGCTTTGTCAGCAGGTCTTTAGCTCGTTACATTTTGAATTGAATATCTGAAGCATTTTGAGATGTTTTATAGCCAAGACAAAATTAATAGAACTAAAATGAAAGACACTCAAAGTGGGCACTTCATACCCCAAGTCTCCGTCCCCTCTGCTGACAGTCCGGCGATCAACAATCTGTCTGGCTGCAGGACTGCATGACTGCGCCGCTCCTTCCTGATACCAAATAGTATTAGCTAAACAGTTGCTTTTACAAACTAGTAAAGCGAACAATATTTCCTATACTTATTCATTAACATTACCTACTTCTTCTTTTTATTTATTTTTTAAATAAATAAATAAATATTGCTGGAAATTTCACACAGCGCTATCTAGCCACAAACTAAGCAGAGCTTGTACTATGGGAACCAAATAACTGATAGAATACTTATATATTTTTTTTTGTAAATACATACTTATTTTATATAGAGAAACAACCAGATCCGGAACAAATATCTGTAGATCATGCAAACATTTGTTCCGCGGCGGGAATCGAACCCGCTACCTCCTGCGTCTCAGCCGGCTATTCGCCCACTGCGCCACGGAGGTCGCCATGATATTTTATGTATCTTTGGTGTTTTATTGTAAATTGTTATCAAGTAGTTAGTTAGTTAGTTAGTTTTCAAAGTGATATTACATTTGAAAATATTTCTAGTTCAAGGCCAAGATCACCATAATTAGATATGCATTCGTAGACACTGCTAATAACATAGTTAGGCAATGCTCTGCGGCTTCGCTTCACTCGCGCGAACTCGAACTGTAACTGCAAAACTTTATGAATAATCGAAAACAAAAGCAATCAAATAATAACATCCTTGTAAGGTACTCGTACGTTTCCGGCGTAAAAGCGCAAGGCTAAAGCAATTCCTATAAATGCAAACTTCTATTTCGGCTCCTTCGTGTGCTCGTTGTGTTTTAGTTATTATAGCTGATGGGTCGAGGTCAGCCGGTCGGTATGTAACGCGATATCTACTGCGCCGGCGGCGTCGGCGGCAGAGGGGGGGGGGATTGCACAACCAAGCGATGTTAGGTAAAATGCATTCGCGCTCGGGTTTATGTAGGTACCGCCAATAAACTAATAATGACCTACCTGTTGTTGTAAAATGCTGATCTGTGATCTCTTGGCAGCTGTCTTATACCTCTGTACTGCGCATGCGTGATCGCACACATCGAACCAATCAGCAATATTCAAGCCAAATATACTTTTAATTGCGTAAAGTAGGTGCTATGCATTTGGTATGAGAATTGTTGTCGTAATGTGGAACAGAGTGCGTCATTTTCCGGTACCGAGCTGGGCCGGTGTCGGAGCCGGCTCGGCGACGGCACTGGCGCGGGCGCGGTGACACAGATATTGGTTGCATAATGCACTGATCGAGATGTTCCACGTTTGCTTACTCGTAACATTATACCCTACATTCTCTACCGCATTATCAGCATCGCTTATTAACATTGATTGGAACCTTACATCACCTTAACAGTAAACACTTGTGGAAATTGTCATATTACTACTGCTGTGCTGAGCTGAACCACCATCGATATATTAATGTAATTAATGTTGATTTGCGAACACCATCCTCCAAATATTGTGATGACGATGTGATACATTATAGTTGTTGTATCATTATTATATTTAATTTAGACCATTTTAATGAATTGTTTTTTTCGCAGAGTCCAATTATAAGCGAATATTTATCACCAGTTTGTGATAAAGATGATTTTTCCGGAAATACTTTTGTACTTAATGTTACAAGAATTCGTTAAAATAATAGTTTGACTCTGCTTTATGTATGTGTACCCTTACAGCGCCTTGCAACCCTCGCCTCAATAAACTTCAAGTAAGCAAATGTACAAACTCTATGAAATTAGTTAATAACATCATATTGATGACATACAGTTAGGTAGGATTTGTGAGCTGGGAACACCATCGGTATTCTGCTTCCAACACTTGTAACAAGCTTAATGGCATCATTAACATTCAATGATTGACCCCGATGTCCTCCCGGCCGCGCGCGTCGCGTCTCCTCGATCGGGCGCTCACCACGGGAGTTCTTAGTGCCTGCTCTCGTGCGTCTGGACTAGGATGGTCGGTGTGCCTATTACGTAAACTCGACGCTCAAATTAGGGACATTTACATGCGACGCGGTGCGGCCGAGTTTCCCGCTCCCACGTGCGGCGCCTCCTCAATATTATTATACTTTGATCAAGGACGTACTTAACGTATTCTCAATTCTCAGTAAAGCCAATAACTGAGTGAATCGAAATAAAGGTAAAAGTGCACGATGCGTTGATACACTACATAACAATGCTGCAAATAATTGCAAGCATTACGCACTAACAAGTGCATGAAGCTGATCCATAAATTGTCCGTACATTAAAAGTATCCGTCACACGTCCGACACTTTATCAGATAAATGAACGCGGATATAAGATGTGCAGCTGAAATGAGTGGTGGTCGCGGTACGAGTAGGTATGTAGCGCACGATACCATCCGAGTCAAGTTCAGTTAGTAGTGCATGGCGTCGCGTGGCGTCACGCGTTATGCAAGCCTATGCAAGCCAGTGCAAGGGCGACCGGGCGGGCCCTTCGCCCGGCGTAACTCGATCGCTAAGCAAGGACTCAGCGACCTACGCTGCCTTTCTATTCCATTTAAATACTTAACCCCAGTTGAGTTGTAATCTTGATAGCTCTACCTAAATTCACTCTTTTTTATAAAAAAAACTAGCTTCCGTCAGCTCCTTCGCACGTGTTGTTTGTCAACAAAGAGTAGACTATGTTTGAATCCAGGTCATAATCTATCAACACATCAAATTTTATCAAATTCGGTTCAGCTATTACGACGTGATTGAGTAACAAACAAACATCCAAACTTTCACATTTATTGATCGAGCGAAGCGATATCTACAAATCAACTTGGACTAATCGGCGTAGTGTGAATGTATGTAAGTACGTATGTATGTATATGAATGTTTGTTTGTCCGTGGATAACTTTCGAAGCATTGATCCGATCATCGTGAATTTTGATTCATAGGTGGTTAGTAATGGCACAATTTTGGTGTGACTAAATGAGCTACAAATGTCGGGGTTGAGATATTGGGGTTCAAGAGGGGTAAAAAATGAAAATGTAACTATTAGGTGAAGTGGGACGTCAAATAAAAGGTCTTTATTAGTACATTTCACCCTCATTTTTATTTTTAGTTTAATCCTTGTGGTTTTTGAGTTGTTAGCCATAATATTAACAAAACTTATACAAAATTCCAAAAAGAAGTGACCCCCCCACAGTGACGCTCAAATTTGGTATTTGTGTAGCTTTAGTGACACAAATATAGGGACATATCTGAAATCCAGAATAACTGCAATTTCTACTCCTAAAAAGAGTTCCCAATATACATGAACCTCCATTACCTCTAATTTAAATAAAACTGTAGGTCATGTAATTGGTCTTATTTCGTGGCACTAATTTATTAGTCAAAGGGCCGGCTTGCACAAAGATCACTAAACGTATTTAGCGACTAAACATGTTTAAATTTGACGTATTTGTACGATTTAACAACTCCTTAAATCATATTTAGTCACTAAATACGTTTAGGCATGGTTGTGCTAGTCGCCCTGAGAATAATATTTATTTTGTGTTTTGGGAGATTCGCGAGATCTCGGTTCGGGGCAAACCACTAGTAGGTAATATTAGTGTGATAACTCTTTTTTTGTGAAGATACTACGTTGGTGTATTGAATTCGACAAATCACTGCGGAATTAAGCAAATTGATTAGGTATATCGTATGCGTAATGGATATCCAATGCATTTCATCTAGATAATGTTTTTAGATTCAATCTTTTATTTTTATTGTTCATTGGCTTGAATCGGATCATTAATAACGGAAAGGTTATGTGTGAGCGGCACCTGCTACCTAGCGGCACCTCTCGGGGCTTCATCTTCCCGCGTGTTTGACAATGCGCGTTCAGCGCGAACAAACAATGTTGCACAACAGTCGGCCTCCTCGCGAACGTCGACCGGCTCGCGCGCACGTCACTGCCTCCGAACAAACACAATGCTCAAACTAATACCGTGCCATGTATGTATGAAAGGAACACGGTTTCCCACTGCATCCAGCCGCGAGCCAGCGCGGCAGCAGCGCCGACCGAGTGGCGCAAACGTAGCATGTGAACTAGCATCTAGAAAAAAAAGATTTGTCCAGATCTATTTTGTGTTCACAAGCGATCTAGATAATGCACACTTTTTGTGGTGTTTGGAAGTGTGCAATTTTCTCTAAAACTGCGGTGGAAATGGTAAAGAATTGCGCAGTTGTTCCCAGCACCTGCTCAAGTCGACGCGACGGCGACGGCGACGTGCGTTGCGCGCTGCTGCTGCATTGTACGCTGAATGCAGATGTGCTGATGCGATCTGAGTTTTCGTGATGCCAATTGATCATCGCTCAACTAATAGAAACATGTTATTTGAATACAAAGATAATTTTATTTCTTTGTTGGATATATTTGGCCTCGTTTTTGTGAATTAATTAATTTTCACAGTATTTTAAAAACAAGACTAACTTCTCCTATATGCTTTACAACTTTGAAAATGGCATATTTGATAAATCATAACTCGTTAGGTATGAACTCGTAGATGCAGTTATAGTCTTATAACTAGCGGTTCGCTTCGAGCTGAGATCTCGCGAGTCTCCGATTAAAACAAAAAAATATTATTTGTAATCTTTGACTATCATAATAGTGTCACGAAATATAAACCAAATAACTTGACGTACAGTTTCATTCAAATTACAGGTAAAGGGAGTTCATGTAATGTGGTTACACATTTTTGGGGTACAATTTGAAGTAATTCTGGATTTCAGACTTTTGCCTAAATTTGTGTCACTTAAGCTACACGCATACTAAATAACAGCACTGTGGGGTCACTGGTGTACCCTGTGAATTTTGTGAAAGTTAATTTTTATTATGGCTAATAACTCAAACACTATAAAAAAATTACGAAAAATAAAACCAGAGTCTAAATGTAATAATATTCAATATATAATTTAAAATGTAATAATTTCACGATGATAGGATCAACGCTTCGAAAGTTATCCTCGGACAAACATACATACATACAACGCCGATTTGCCCAAGTTGATTTAGAGATCTCGTTTCGCTCGATCAAATATAGCGTGTTTCTCATGTTGATTGGTAATAATTATTGTCAATTAGTCGGAATGTTCCCACGAGCCGATGGAAATGTACGGAGTAGGCCCCATTGTGATCGAACATCTCACTACGTTTATTAAGCAATCTATGTATTTGCGCTAACGAACATTTAGTGCAAGAAAAGTGAATGCTCATACTTACTCGATAGGTACTTGATAAACGATTCTAAATGTGTTGGTGCAAGGTTTCGATTTTTTTAGTGAGTATCTCTCGAGCTGCAGTATGCTCCTATAGACTCCTGCATTTCAGTCTCGGCGAACCATCACCTAGGACCAGCGTTAGAGTTGTGAAATGAGCTCCGAGAGCTAACCTGCGAGCTCGCCTTCTCGATGTGAATGTTAATGTTGCAATTCGGCCGTCCATCTGTCGGATATTAGATTCCTTCGACGTTACCTTCAAGCTCTTATTTGATGAGTTCTTGCAAAATGATTTGAATATGAATGTAGTTTTTGTCAGTATCGTGATTATTTGTGAAACATAGAATATCTCCGGCTGCGGTGTGTTCTTATGTTGTTGTAGCTGGGGGGTGGCGTGTCGCGTGCGTCTCGTCGCGCGTTGTGCAAGAGAGGTCGCACGGAGGCCGCCTCGCTTGCGACACCGCTACACCAAGGAAGACGCTCAAACGGCCGAATGTACGATCGCTCGTACGTCTCTAATGCTAATGAGAACATTTCATCTTATTGAATGATGGAACGATCAATGATTCCTATCCTGTCTTATTGAATGATGGAACGATCAATGATTCCTATCCTGTCTTATTGTTTTGTGTTTTTGTAGATTTTCAGTAAGTTGTTGTAAAATGTCGTGATTGATCTTCAGTAATGAATATGAAAGTAGATAAGACGACGTCGAGTAGGTACTCGTACGGTACAGGTTGCCGGTTAGTTGTAATGTACGAGGTAATCACGACCGACCGCATCCTAAGCTCAGCTCAGGGAGGACATTACGCACTTCATATACTTGATCTATGACTTTAGAGTGAACGCAGCAGGATTCCGCGGCGACACCTCAATGCCATATTTTTAACCCAGATTCGGTTAAGATCGAGTTATTTACAATATTACGGTTTTAAAGCAATCGAGTGTAGATATAAAACGAGCATGAGAGGAGATGTGAGCGAGTCCGCGGCCTTCAGGCTCGCGCCGTGAATTGAGCGCGACGCGGCGGCCATTGCTAATCCAAGAATGACTCCACATCGAGAACATATGACCGTGTAAAAGTAACTTGTGAATGCGTGAACGTGGACTCCTCCCTTGTCGACTATCCTATACTCATCCCAGTTTAAGCTTCTGCATGGTGGTGGCGCGCTTCTAGAGCAGCGGTTCGGGGCAGGAGCGGGCGAGTCGCGTGCTGACGTGCGTGTGTTGTGTGCAGGAGGCGGCAGCGAGCGACGCGGGCGCGGAGCAGGCGCGCGAGAAGCGCAAGCTGGAGGGAGTCACGCAGGCCAAGTTCGGCATCAAGAACGCCGTGCTCGGCTTCGTGTTCGGGGTGAGTCTCTACTGCGGTAGTCGCCGGTTGCAGTAGGTCGCTGACCCCGCTCGCTCTGACCGCCCTCTCTTCCGTAGAAAATCAACTCGCTGATCGACGCGAAGACGCGTTTCGTGGACACGCTGGACCGGCAGAACATTGAGATCAACAAGCAGTACGGCATCGAGGCGCCGTCGCAGGGCGGGCTCGCCTCGCTCACCGGGGTCATCGGCCAGGTGATCGGGCCCAAGCTGCAGCTGCTCGGCCCCAAGATCCAGGCGGTGACGGGGCTGCTGGGCGGCGCGTCGGGTGGCGGCTCCTCAGGTGGGGGCGGCGGCGGGCTCGGCTCCATCATCTCGCTGGTCACGTCGCTGTCGGGCTCCTCGTCTGGCGGCGGCGGCGGTGCCAGTGGCACCGTTGAGACCATCGACTCCTCCGAGGAGGACGACTCGTAATCCTCTTGCTCCCCACGAGTCCCGCGCCCCGTTGCTCCCCGCCCGACCCCGCGCCGGGTGGTCTGAGGCGGCGCGACGCGGGTACTCCCCTCTTCCCCTGTAACCCCCTTCCCTGGGTCGACTGTACAGTCCGCGACCCTCCCCAGTGATCCCGGCCCGAGTGCCGCTCTCCCTACTTCTGTAATTTATATTGTAAATAGTTTTAGGTGTGCGAGATAGTGATATTAAATATTTTTCTGTAAATGAGTGTTTTACTGCACTGCACCTCGCTGCACCCCTCCCTCCACTTCTAGCGGAGAGTAGATAGAGTCGCTTGTTGGTCAATTGCTTCATTACGAGCAAGTAGTGTTGTTTTCAGCGGAGTCTGCAGAATGGAGTTCGTCAGCCTAGAGCCTAGTTGCACTCGACGTCGATGAAAGCGCCGTTTCCTCTGTATTTGTTCCTGTTCCTTCTAGTCGCGCCTAGTCCTTAGCTTAGTCTTGTTGTAAAATAGTCGCTCTCGTTTGTAGGTTATATAATGTACATTATTATTTACGCGCTGCCGTTGAGTTTAAGCGTTTGTAAAAACTTTCCGAATATTTCGGACATATGTTAATACCCAAGCTCTGTGAATAGGACCTGAGGCCGGTCGAGTAATTTATACACCAGAATGTAAAAGATTGCGCATGTTTTTAGCAGGAAAAACACTACACTGTATAAATTTTCAATAGCTTAAAAATGGTTAGTTTTATCTTCGGCTGTAAAAAGAGTTGTCGGATATTACTTAGTGTGTGTATTATTAACTGTATGCAAGTTGGCAGCGCACAGCTCGAAGTTACACCGTAATTCATAAAAATAAAACCTTCTCTATTAGAATCTTTACTATGCCAAATCTTACACTCGTCCGTGTGCAATATAGGGGGTACAAAGTCTTCTTTTCACGTATTTATACAAAGGTAGATGTAGAGGCTGTGCCTGAGGCGGCGTGGCGGAGTATTTCTATTTAATGTAACGCTATATTTCGTGAAACGTTCGAGTTGCGGTGAAGGTGAGCTCCTTTCGGCCACGCATTGGGCAACAACCGCGCCCGCGCCCGCAGAGGTCACTCACTACATAGCTGTACATTACATGGCTTCTTCGCTTTCAATTCATTACGGTTTTTTTGTTGAAATTTTATTGATACGTTTTGTTTGGATTGTTCCGAAACCGTGAGCTCGCTGCTCGCCTCGGTGCGAGCGGCAAGCGGCGAGTTGCCGAGTGCACTTACTTCTGACATTTGCATGATCGATTCCAAAGTTCTGTACATTACTATCGGTATACTATTAATTGATAAATAATTGTTAGCGCTTTTGTTCCCCTCTAATGAAATAGTCCGCGAGACTTGCGCCGTCGAATGAACATATATATTTTAGTGCATTCGATGTTCAAGAGCGCGTGCCCTAAAGCGTATTTAGTATGTACACTTTGTATTGTATTGAGGTCAGCGCTGTTCTACGGCGTAGAGCTCGTAGCCTGAAACTCTACGCCGTAGCACCATCGTAGCTCCTCGTAGCGCGCGCACCCTCACCCTCACCCCTTGCCCATTACTCTCCACAGTAGATGTAGCGTTTTGTAAACTCAAACACAGAGTAAAACTGTAAACGGTCAACAAATGTGGAAGGAAATTTTACCCGCGACCTAAATTGTTAGTATTCTGTGTTTACAAAATCTTTGTGATCGTGATGCTTTTATAGAGCGATAGATTTTTAACTGCAATGGTATATTAAATTAAAAGCAAACAATTATCCTGTATTACGCGAACGAAGCCGTTCCTCATTTTGTCGACGATTTACAAATTCGCTTTGCATAACTAGAACACCTCATTCGAACGTAAGGAGGCACACACTACACGTAGTTAGCACATTTCCTGCGGAATCAGTATTTACCAAACATATGGCACGTCCGTTAGTAGATATAGTAGGTAGTCAGTATATAAAAAGAGACAAATGGTTTAGATGGTAGATCTGTCTGTAGTGTACCGGCCGATGGTGTTTCAGTATTTAGAAGCTTACTCCACCACAAATAGTTTCTCTGCCGGTAGTAGTAGAAGTACGAAGTGTATTTTTAGCTTACCCTGAATGATCCTCAACCCACCAAATCCTTTTCCACTTTTGAATGAACAAAGTGCGATGTGAATACAGTGATTAAAATCCTGATTTGGAAATTAAACAAAGATTATGTACGAGGAGATGTTTATTCATTTTGTTTCTTTACTATAGTTCTGTTAGTTTCCATGATTCAGATCTTCGCTTGTCGAATCGATGTCGTTGCTCAAGGAGGCACGAGTAGGTACAATCTAAATAATAAAACTAAGTAAGCCGGCTGATAGTATTTATTCATCAACAAACATTTTGCTAAATTGAATGGGATGCGGGTTCGGTCGGTCGGTTCGTGCCAACGTAACAACGTACAGTTAGCAGCCGCCTCGCTGCGGCGCGACCTTCAACTCGATACCAAATTGCTAAAACTAATTACATTTACGTGACCAGCTTCATAATCTCTTTAAACGATCTAGATAATTTGCAGCTGATAAAAGGTCATAATTGTAATCCATTGCGCTCCTGATTATAGTCAAGTACTCGCGTTAGAACTACTCCTAGGAAAACTAATTGGCCGTACTTGCCAACCAAATATGTTTAGGTACTCAATCGTAGGCGCGATCGAAGTTTCTAAATGAAATTGTAGATATCACATATAGATTGCAGCTATCTGTATAAGACCTAGATCTTAATATTTTGGTAGATTAGGGTGTGTAAAAAATTAATAAGAGTATTTAATAATTTGATGAACTCGGAAAAGAATGGATAAAGCCTATTTACACGAGTGTGTTTACCTTATTGCTTATCTAACACTTTACGTCAAACACAATAGCCCTATGCATTCTTAAACATTACACATCTAACTCGAAAGGAGTTGTAATACACACACACGGAACACGAGGTGAGGGTAGACGGGCGCTGCGCCGGCGCGTGCGACGCGAGTGACGCGACGCGCCGGTGTGCGGCATGCGGCAGGTCCGGCCGAGCAGAGCTGGCACTACGTCCCCGCGCCAGACGAGCTCCGCGAGCCCTACGCGCCACCCGCGCCCGCGGGGCCCGCGCCAGGCAACCGCTTCGCCGGCCCAGGACGACATACCCAACTTCGACCGCAACAAGGTCAGCCTGGACTTCCCGGGGAACCTGTTTGGGCCGTCCGTGTCTCTCCTCATCCGTACCACTAAGGTCATCGGCGATGTTATACAGGTAATATCAATTATAATTAAACATGCTTGTCGAAATAATTCTTTGTGTAATTTGGTTATTAAATGTTCGGAGGGTGTGTGTGACACGGTAAAGCCACACGGTACCTCAGCCAAGCATCTGGCCCTCATAACTCTTAGCCTCCATTTCATGCGAACTTACTTCATCATTTATATACAACATTTAACAATAATATTAGAGCAAAATCAGAATATTGCAAATATTTACGAATATGATTACTTCATTAAAAACATGTTTCTGCAACAGAACTATATATATTAAAACGGGCAAGTTGTATGTTTCAGAACTCGGCGGTGCGCTACCAGAGCTTCCTGCGACTGTTCCGGCCGCTCTTCAGGGGCCAGTTCGAGATCAAAGGCCTCGACCCCCCCACCACCACCACCACTACCACGAGCACGACCCCCCGCCCTCCGCCCCCCACCAGCACAGCTGCGGGCTCGGCCGAGGACAACGAAGTCCGCCGCAGAAGACATCTGCCGCTCTACTCGTAGCGAACTTAAAAACAAATTCAAAGCGTTTATGTTGCAAACGCAGTAGTTTTTAGTATAATAGCCATGGACGATATACTCAGAGCACTGACAGTTCGTCACAGCTGCAGTCTAGGCACAGCTTTTAGTATAATAGCCATGGAGATATACTCAGAGCACTGACAGTTCGTCACAGCTGCAGTCTAGGCACAGCTGTGGCCAACTGACGTTACACGTTCCCGTACTTTCCCGTACCTAGACGATATTAGTTTAGTTAGGGACGTTATTCTAAGATGCATCTCACTGACCCTTCGAGTCACAAGATAGCTTTAACTTTCATTTTATATAAGGGATAATAGATCATAAATATAGTTAACGTTCTCTATTTTGTATTAAAGAGCTTTAATTTAGTATTTTGATTGATTCATCAGAGATTCGACTGTAGGACACCATTGTAGATACATAATTAAACATTATTCTAAGATCTGTATTCAAGAACTGAACTTAAGGATGAATCTACATATTAAACTATATCAACCTTTTAATGCCCCGCAAATAAAATTATACCTCATTGTGGGAAGCTACCTTTTCTTTTGTTAGAAGCTTTTGTTTTTAGGAAACAATAGGTTTATTTGGATGAAAAGGTACTGCATTTGCAGATTCTTTTATAAAATGTACCAGTAGCCTAGATATTTATCAAGGTCAAAAAAAACAAGTAGGTCTCAATCGACTCTATTTCCCGCCAGGAATACTTTCCCAAACTACCAAATCAAATCGTAAAATTTCGCAAAATATAAATAAAAGTTTTCCACACACTAGTTACTATGAAATGTAAAGAGAAATCATTCGTATGATTATGAATCAGTACAGTGCAACTGTATCCATGTATGATGGTTCTAATTTTAAATTTGTTCCTACTTCGTTATGCTGAGAAGCTACCCTAACTGTTTATGTGGCTGCGTGCGATCCCACTTACTATGTCATAATTGACAAAATTAATGTTTATTTATTTCCCGCCTATACATAAAGTGACCGCCTACTCGGACATAAAGTGGCGATCGGTGGTATAATCATTCTGCCAAGACATTATAAAAATCAATTTGAAATAACTACTGGTTCGCTCCGAACTGAGATCTCGCGAGTCTCCGATTAAAACAAAAAATATTATTTGTAATCTTTGACTATCAAAATAGTACCACAAAATAAAAAACCAAATACAATGACCTACAATTTCATTCAAATTACAGGTAATGACAGTTCATGTTATTTAGTAAACTTTTTTGGGGTAGAAGTTGCAGTTATTCTGTATACCAGACATTTTCCTATATTTGTGTCACTAAAGCTACACGCATAGCAAATTTCAGCACGGTGGGGTTACTGGTGTATACTCTGTGCATTTCGTCAAAGTTCTGTTTTATCATAAAAATAAAAACGGGATCGAAATGTACTAATGAACACCTTTCATTAGACGTCTCCTAATAGTCTCATTTTCATTTTTTTACCCCTCTTGAACCCTAATATCTCAACAACTCCCCCACATTTTTGCTCATTTAGTCACACCAGAATTGTGTAATCACTATGTATGAAATTTCACGATGATCGGGTCAACGCTTCGAAAGTTATCCTCGGAAGAAAAAACATTTGGATGGATGGATTTGCCCAAGTTGATTTGTTATAACAAAGTACTTCCCTGCAAGTGTTCAAATGGAATGCATGGATTCAATGTTGTGGCGAATGGCGCTTCATAGAAATTGTATGGAAAACTATTTTTAAATTAGAAAAGTTACTTTTAGAAAATTGTTCCTGATGAGAAAAAGAGTCGATTGAGATCAACTTACTTCTTTTGACAATTTTCTAGACTAACTGTACACATTTTCAAAGACCGAAATTGAGGTTATTTTTCTTCAAAATCACACTAATATTATAAATGCGAAAGTTTGGATGTTTGTTTATTTATTTGTTTGTTACTCAATCACGTCGTAACGGCTGAAACGATTTCGATGAAATTTCGTATGTATGTAGATTATAACCTGGACTAACACATAGGCTGCTTTTTATCTCATAAACCAGGTTCCATGGAATGAAAATGGGGCGTCAAGTCAAGTTACAACAGCGAGTTTAGCTTTATTTCTAGGTTACCTACACATTTAGTAACGCGTACGAAGTCACGGGCAACCGCTAGTAACCTATAAGTTCCTAAGAAAAGAAACCTTCTAATTATAAAAGAAAAGCTATCTGCTCTCAATAAGGTAACATTTTGCCCGACCCTGGTGTAAACTCATGTTCCTCGATTCAGTTTCAGTTTAGTAGTTACGGAACGCTGTGTAGTTCTACTGTTTTGTATTAAACATTTTTAATACGCAATAACATATAATTTGTACATAATAATCAATGAATAACCTTACAAAACAGATTAGACTTGCAAAAGTATTTCACAGACGGAAATGAACTGACATGTGACTATAGCGGTCCTTTTTCAGTTAGTATCACTTCATAATGTATTTCAATTGAACGAACACAGTAAACTTATTTAGTTTGCATAGGTATATTTATAAGTTCTAGTTACAGTATGCTCAAAATAAACGTAAACAATGATGATGATGGTTGTTGTTTTATTATCACCTTGTAACGGTACCTACCTAATGCACTGACACTTAATAATAGTACATAGTTATACTCGTACAAGGTAAGCGATTTATTGTGCACCCGACTTATTGGCGAACCTACGAGTGAGTGAAACCGAGCGGGGACGCTAGTGAGTCGAGGGTGCTATTGATCGCTTACACATACTACTTTTCGTCACGAATGCGAATAAAATGCGAGGTTCATGATGTCGCATTATATGAAAATTTACTAAGAAAGTTATCTTATGCCCCAAAACAAAAAACCAAAAAAAATTGGATGTTTCAAAATGATCCTGATGGATGTCGCATCATATGAAAATTTACTAAGAAAATTGTCTTATGCCCCAAAACCAAAAACAATAACTACAAAAACTAAATTTGGATGGTTCAAAATGATCCTGATGGATGTCGCATCATATGAAAATTTACTAAGAAAATTGTCTTATGCCCCAAAACCAAAAACAATAACTACAAAAACTAAATTTGGATGGTTCAAAATGATCCTGATGGATGTCGCATCATATGAAAATTTACTAAGAAAATTGTCTTATGCCCCAAAACCAAAAACAATAACTACAAAAACTAAATTTGGATGGTTCAAAATGATCCTGATGGATGTCGCATCATATGAAAATTTACTAAGAAAATTGTCTTATGCCCCAAAACCAAAAACAATAACTACAAAAACTAAATTTGGATGGTTCAAAATGATCCTGATGGATGTCGCATCATATGAAAATTTACTAAGAAAATTGTCTTATGCCCCAAAACCAAAAACAATAACTACAAAAACTAAATTTGGATGGTTCAAAATGATCCTGATGGATGTCGCAACATATGAAAATTTACTAAGAAAATTGTCTTATGTCCCAAAACCAAAAACAATAACTACAAAAACTAAATTTGGATGGTTCAAAATGATCCTGATGGATGTCGCATCATATGAAAATTTACTAAGAAAATTGTCTTATGCCCCAAAACCAAAAACAATAACTACAAAAACTAAATTTGGATGGTTCAAAATGATCCTGATGGATGTCGCATCATATGAAAATTTACTAAGAAAATTGTCTTATGCCCCAAAACCAAAAACAATAACTACAAAAACTAAATTTGGATGGTTCAAAATAATCCTGATGGATGTCGCATCATATGAAAATTTACTAAGAAAATTGTCTTATGCCCCAAAACCAAAAACAATAACTACAAAAACTAAATTTGGATGGTTCAAAATGATCCTGATGGATGTCGCATCATATGAAAATTTACTAAGAAAATTGTCTTATGCCCCAAAACCAAAAACAATAACTACAAAAACTAAATTTGGATGGTTCAAAATGATCCTGACGGATGTCGCATCATATGAAAATTTACTAAGAAAATTGTCTTATGCCCCAAAACCAAAAACAATAACTACAAAAACTAAATTTGGATGGTTCAAAATGATCCTGATGGATGTCGCATCATATGAAAATTTACTAAGAAAATGGTCTTATGCCCCAAAACCAAAAACAATAACTACAAAAACTAAATTTGGATGGTTCAAAATGATCCTGATGGATGTCGCATCATATGAAAATTTACTAAGAAAATTGTCTTATGCCCCAAAACCAAAAACAATAACTACAAAAACTAAATTTGGATGGTTCAAAATGATCCTGATGGATGTCGCATCATATGAAAATTTACTAAGAAAATTGTCTTATGCCCCAAAACCAAAAACAATAACTACAAAAACTAAATTTGGATGGTTCAAAATGATCCTGATGGATGTCGCATCATATGAAAATTTACTAAGAAAATTGTCTTATGCCCCAAAACCAAAAACAATAACTACAAAAACTAAATTTGGATGGTTCAAAATGATCCTGATGGATGTCGCAACATATGAAAATTTACTAAGAAAATTGTCTTATGTCCCAAAACCAAAAACAATAACTACAAAAACTAAATTTGGATGGTTCAAAATGATCCTGATGGATGTCGCATCATATGAAAATTTACTAAGAAAATTGTCTTATGCCCCAAAACCAAAAACAATAACTACAAAAACTAAATTTGGATGGTTCAAAATGATCCTGATGGATGTCGCATCATATGAAAATTTACTAAGAAAATTGTCTTATGCCCCAAAACCAAAAACAATAACTACAAAAACTAAATTTGGATGGTTCAAAATGATCCTGATGGATGTCGCATCATATGAAAATTTACTAAGAAAATTGTCTTATGCCCCAAAACCAAAAACAATAACTACAAAAACTAAATTTGGATGGTTCAAAATGATCCTGATGGATGTCGCAACATATGAAAATTTACTAAGAAAATTGTCTTATGCCCCAAAACCAAAAACAATAACTACAAAAACTAAATTTGGATGGTTCAAAATGATCCTGATGGATGTCGCATCATATGAAAATTTACTAAGAAAATTGTCTTATGCCCCAAAACCAAAAACAATAACTACAAAAACTAAATTTGGATGGTTCAAAATGATCCTGATGGATGTCGCATCATATGAAAATTTACTAAGAAAATTGTCTTATGCCCCAAAACCAAAAACAATAACTACAAAAACTAAATTTGGATGGTTCAAAATGATCCTGATGGATGTCGCAACATATGAAAATTTACTAAGAAAATTGTCTTATGTCCCAAAACCAAAAACAATAACTACAAAAACTAAATTTGGATGGTTCAAAATGATCCTGATGGATGTCGCATCATATGAAAATTTACTAAGAAAATTGTCTTGTGCCCCAAAACCAAAAACAATAACTACAAAAACTAAATTTGGATGGTTCAAAATGATCCTGATGGATGTCGCATCATATGAAAATTTACTAAGAAAATTGTCTTATGCCCCAAAACCAAAAACAATAACTACAAAAACTAAATTTGGATGGTTCAAAATGATCCTGATGGATGTCGCATCATATGAAAATTTACTAAAAACTAAATTTGGATGGTTCAAAATGATCCTGATGGATGTCGCAACATATGAAAATTTACTAAGAAAATTGTCTTATGCCCCAAAACCAAAAACAATAACTACAAAAACTAAATTTGGATGGTTCAAAATGATCCTGATGGATGTCGCAACATATGAAAATTTACTAAGAAAATTGTCTTATGCCCCAAAACCAAAAACAATAACTACAAAAACTAAATTTGGATGGTTCAAAATGATCCTGATGGATGTCGCATCATATGAAAATTTACTAAGAAAATTGTCTTATGCCCCAAAACCAAAAACAATAACTACAAAAACTAAATTTGGATGGTTCAAAATGATCCTGATGGATGTCGCAACATATGAAAACTTACTAAGAAAATTGTCTTATGCCCCAAAACCAAAAACTATAACTACAAAAACTAAATTTGGATGGTTCAAAATGATCCTGATGGATGTCACAACATATGAAAATTTACTAAGAAAATTGTCTTATGCCCCAAAACCAAAAACAATAACTACAAAAACTAAATTTGGATGGTTCAAAATGATCCTGATGGATGTCGCATCATATGAGTTTTTTTAGTTATTGTTTTTGGTTTTGGGGCATAAGACAATTTTCTTAGTAAATTTTCATATGTTGCGACATCCATCAGGATCATTTTGAACCATCCAAATTTAGTTTTTGTAGTTATTGTTTTTGGTTTTGGGGCATAAGACAATTTTCTTAGTAAATTTTCATATGATGCGACATCCATCAGGATCATTTTGAAACATCCAAATTTAGTTTTTTTAGTTATTGATTTTGGTTTTGGGGCATAAGACAATTTTTTTAGTAAATTTTCATATGATGCGACATACATCATGATCTTTTTGAAACATACAAATTTAGTTTTTTTAGTTATTGTTTTTGGTTTTGGGACATAAGACATCTTTCTTAGTAAATTTTCATATGATGCGACATCCATCTGGATCATTTTGAACCATCCAAATTTAGTTTTTTTATTTATTGTTTTTGGTTTTGGGACATAAGACAATTTTCTTAGTAAATTTTTATATGATGCGAAATCCATCAGGATCATTTTGAACCATCCAAATTTAGTTTTTTTAGTTATTGTTTTTGATTTTGGGGCATAAGACAATTTTCTTAGTAAATTTTCATATGTTGCGACATCCATCAGGATCATTTTGAACCATCCAAATTTAGTTTTTTTAGTTATTGTTTTTGGTTTTGGGGCATAAGACAATTTTCTTAGTAAATTTTCATATAATGCGACATCCATCAGGATCATTTTGAAACATCCAAATTTAGTTTTTTTAGTTATTGATTTTGGTTTTGGGGCATAAGACAATTTTCTTAGTAAATTTTCATATGATGCGACATCCATCAGCATCATTTTGAAACATCCAAATTTAGTTTTTTTAGTTATTGATTTTGGTTTTGGGGCATAAGACAATTTTCTTAGTAAATTTTCATATGATGCGACATCCATCAGGATCATTTTGAAACATCCAAATTTAGTTTTTTTAGTTATTGATTTTGGTTTTGGGGCATAAGACAATTTTCTTAGTAAATTTTCATATAATGCGACATCCATCAGGATAATTTTGAAACATCCAAATTTAGTTTTTTTAGTTATTGATTTTGGTTTTGGGGCATAAGACAATTTTCTTAGTAAATTTTTATATGATGCGACATCCATCAGGATCATTTTGAAACATCAAAATTTAGTTTTTTTAGTTATTAATTTTGGTTTTGGGGCATAACACAATTTTCTTAGTAAATTTTCATATGATGCGACATCCATCAGGATCATTTTGAAACATCCAAATTTAGTTTTTTTAGTTATTGTTTTTGGTTTTGGGGCATAAGACAATTTTCTTAGTAAATTTTCATATAATGCGACATCCATCAGGATCATTTTGAAACATCCAAATTTAGTTTTTTTAGTTATTGATTTTGGTTTTGGGGCATAAGACAATTTTCTTAGTAAATTTTCATATGATGCGACATCCATCAGGATCATTTTGAAACATCCAAATTTAGTTTTTTTAGTTATTGATTTTGGTTTTGGGGCATAAGACAATTTTCTTAGTAAATTTTCATATGATGCGACATCCATCAGGATAATTTTGAAACATCCAAATTTAGTTTTTTTAGTTATTGATTTTAGTTTTGGGGCATAAGACAATTTTCTTAGTAAATTTTCATATGATGCGACATCCATCAGCATCATTTTGAAACATCCAAATTTAGTTTTTTTAGTTATTGATTTTGGTTTTGGGGCATAAGACAATTTTCTTAGTAAATTTTCATATGATGCGACATCCATTAGGATCATTTTGAAACATCCAAATTTAGTTTTTTTAGTTATTGATTTTGGTTTTGGGGCATAAGACAATTTTCTTAGTAAATTTTCATATAATGCGACATCCATCAGGATAATTTTGAAACATCCAAATTTAGTTTTTTTAGTTATTGATTTTGGTTTTGGGGCATAAGACAATTTTCTTAGTAAATTTTCATATGATGCGACATCCATCAGGATCATTTTGAAACATCCAAATTTAGTTTTTTTAGTTATTGTTTTTGGTTTTGGGGCATAAGACAATTTTCTTAGTAAATTTTCATATAATGCGACATCCATCAGGATCATTTTGAAACATCCAAATTTAGTTTTTTTAGTTATTGATTTTGGTTTTGGGGCATAAGACAATTTTCTTAGTAAATTTTCATATGATGCGACATCCATCAGCATCATTTTGAAACATCCAAATTTAGTTTTTTTAGTTATTGATTTTGGTTTTGGGGCATAAGACAATTTTCTTAGTAAATTTTCATATGATGCGACATCCATCAGGATCATTTTGAAACATCCAAATTTAGTTTTTTTAGTTATTGATTTTGGTTTTGGGGCATAAGACAATTTTCTTAGTAAATTTTCATATAATGCGACATCCATCAGGATAATTTTGAAACATCCAAATTTAGTTTTTTTAGTTATTGATTTTGGTTTTGGGGCATAAGACAATTTTCTTAGTAAATTTTCATATGATGCGACATCCATCAGGATCATTTTGAAACATCCAAATTTAGTTTTTTTAGTTATTGATTTTGGTTTTGGGGCATAATACAATTTTCTTAGTAAATTTTCATATGATGCGACATCCATCAGGATCATTTTGAAACATCCAAATTTAGTTTTTTTAGTTATTGTTTTTGGTTTTGGGGCATAAGACAATTTTCTTAGTAAATTTTCATATAATGCGACATCCATCAGGATCATTTTGAAACATCCAAATTTAGTTTTTTTAGTTATTGATTTTGGTTTTGGGGCATAAGACAATTTTCTTAGTAAATTTTCATATGATGCGACATCCATCAGGATCATTTTGAAACATCCAAATTTAGTTTTTTTAGTTATTGATTTTGGTTTTGGGGCATAAAACAATTTTCTTAGTAAATTTTCATATGATGCGACATCCATCAGGATCATTTTGAAACATCCAAATTTAGTTTTTTTAGTTATTGTTTTTGGTTTTGGGGCATAAGACAATTTTCTTAGTAAATTTTCATATAATGCGACATCCATCAGGATCATTTTGAAACATCCAAATTTAGTTTTTTTAGTTATAGTTTTTGGTTTTGGGGCATAAGACAATTTTCTTAGTAAATTTTTATATGATGCGACATCCATCAGGATCATTTTGAACCATCCAAATTTAGTTTTTGTAGTTATTGTTTTTGGTTTTGAAGCATAAGACAATTTTCTTAGTAAATTTTCATATGATGCGACATCCATCAGGATCATTTTGAAACATCCAAATTTAGTTTTTTTAGTTATTGTTTTTGGTTTTGGGGCATAAGACAATTTTCTTAGTAAATTTTCATATGATGCGACATCCATCAGGATCATTTTGAAACATCCAAATTTAGTTTTTTTAGTAATTGTTTTTGGTTTTGGGGCATAAGACAATTTTTTTAGTAAATTTTCATATGATGCGACATCCATCATGATCATTTTGAAACATCCAAATTTAGTTTTTTAGTTATTGTTTTTGGTTTTGGGACATAAGACATCTTTCTTAGTAAATTTTCATATGATGCGACATCCATCTGGATCATTTTGAACCATCCAAATTTAGTTTTTTTATTTATTGTTTTTGGTTTTGGGACATAAGACAATTTTCTGAGTAAATTTTCATATGATGCGACATCCATCAGGATCATTTTGAACCATCCAAATTTAGTTTTTTTAGTTATTGTTTTTGATTTTGGGGCATAAGACAATTTTCTTAGTAAATTTTCATATGTTGCGACATCCATCAGGATCATTTTGAACCATCCAAATTTAGTTTTTTTAGTTATTGTTTTTGGTTTTGGGGCATAAGACAATTTTCTTAGTAAATTTAAATATGATGCGACATCCATCATGATCTTTTTGAAACATCCAAATTTAGTTTTTTTAGTTATAGTTTTTGGTTTTGGGGCATAAGACAATTTTCTTAGTAAATTTTCATATGATGCGACATCCATCAGGATCATTTTGAACCATCCAATGTTAGTTTTTGTAGTTATTGTTTTTGGTTTTGGGGCATAAGACAATTTTCTTAGTAAATTTTCATATGATGCGACATCCATCAGGATCATTTTGAAACATCCAAATTTAGTTTTTTTAGTTATTGTTTTTGGTTTTGGGGCATAAGACAATTTTCTTAGTAAATTTTCATATGATGCGACATCCATCAGGATCATTTTGAAACATCCAAATTTAGTTTTTTTAGTTATTGTTTTTGGTTTTGGGGCATAAGACAATTTTTTTAGTAAATTTTCATATGATGCGACATCCATCATGATCATTTTGAAACATCCAAATTTAGTTTTTTTAGTTATTGTTTTTGGTTTTGGGACATAAGACATCTTTCTTAGTAAATTTTCATATGATGCGACATCCATCTGGATCATTTTGAACCATCCAAATTTAGTTTTTTTATTTATTGTTTTTGGTTTTGGGACATAAGACAATTTTCTTAGTAAATTTTCATATGATGCGACATCCATCAGGATCATTCTGAACCATCCAAATTTAGTTTTTTTAGTTATTGTTTTTGATTTTGGGGCATAAGACAATTTTCTTAGTAAACTTTCATATGTTGCGACATCCATCAGGATCATTTTGAACCATCCAAATTTAGTTTTTTTAGTTCTTGTTTTTGGTTTTGGGGCATAAGACAATTTTCTTAGTAAATTTTCATATGATGCGACATCCATCAGGATCATTTTGAAACATCCAAATTTAGTTTTTTTAGTTATTGATTTTGGTTTTGGGGCATAAGACAATTTTCTTAGTAAATTTTCATATGATGCGACATCCATCAGGATCATTTTGAAACATCCAAATTTAGTTTTTTTAGTTATTGATTTTGGTTTTGGGACATAAGACAATTTTCTTAGTAAATTTTCATATGATGCGACATCCATCAGGATCATTTTGAAACATCCAAATTTAGTTTTTTTAGTTATTGATTTTGGTTTTGGGGCATAAGACAATTTTCTTAGTAAATTTTCATATGATGCGACATCCATCAGGATAATTTTGAAACATCCAAATTTAGTTTTTTTAGTTATTGATTTTGGTTTTGGGGCATAAGACAATTTTCTTAGTAAATTTTCATATAATGCGACATCCATCAGGATAATTTTGAAACATCCAAATTTAGTTTTTTTAGTTATTGATTTTGGTTTTGGGGCATAAGACAATTTTCTTAGTAAATTTTCATATGATGCGACATCCATCAGGATCATTTTGAAACATCCAAATTTAGTTTTTTTAGTTATTGATTTTGGTTTTGGGACATAAGACAATTTTCTTAGTAAATTTTCATATGATGCGACATCCATCAGGATAATTTTGAAACATCCAAATTTAGTTTTTTTAGTTATTGATTTTGGTTTTGGGGCATAAGACAATTTTTTTAGTAAATTTTCATATGATGGGACATCCATCATGATCATTTTGAAACATCCAAATTTAGTTTTTTTAGTTATTGTTTTTGGTTTTGGGACATAAGACACCTTTCTTAGTAAATTTTCATATGATGCGACATCCATCTGGATCATTTTGAACCATCCAAATTTAGTTTTTTTATTTATTGTTTTTGGTTTTGGGACATAAGACAATTTTCTTAGTAAATTTTCATATGATGCGACATCCATCAGGATCATTCTGAACCATCCAAATTTAGTTTTTTTAGTTATTGTTTTTGATTTTGGGGCATAAGACAATTTTCTTAGTAAACTTTCATATGTTGCGACATCCATCAGGATCATTTTGAACCATCCAAATTTAGTTTTTTTAGTTATTGTTTTTGGTTTTGGGGCATAAGACAATTTTCTTAGTAAATTTTCATATGATGCGACATCCATCAGGATCATTTTGAAACATCCAAATTTAGTTTTTTTAGTTATTGATTTTGGTTTTGGGGCATAAGACAATTTTCTTAGTAAATTTTCATATGATGCGACATCCATCAGGATCATTTTGAAACATCCAAATTTAGTTTTTTTAGTTATTGATTTTGGTTTTGGGGCATAAGACAATTTTCTTAGTAAATTTTCATATGATGCGACATCCATCAGGATCATTTTGAAACATCCAAATTTAGTTTTTTTAGTTATTGATTTTGGTTTTGGGGCATAAGACAATTTTCTTAGTAAATTTTCATATGATGCGACATCCATCAGGATAATTTTGAAACATCCAAATTTAGTTTTTTTAGTTATTGATTTTGGTTTTGGGGCATAAGACAATTTTCTTAGTAAATTTTCATATAATGCGACATCCATCAGGATAATTTTGAAACATCCAAATTTAGTTTTTTTAGTTATTGATTTTGGTTTTGGGGCATAAGACAATTTTCTTAGTAAATTTTCATATGATGCGACATCCATCAGGATCATTTTGAAACATCCAAATTTAGTTTTTTTAGTTATTGATTTTGGTTTTGGGACATAAGACAATTTTCTTAGTAAATTTTCATATGATGCGACATCCATCAGGATAATTTTGAAACATCCAAATTTAGTTTTTTTAGTTATTGATTTTGGTTTTGGGGCATAAGACAATTTTCTTAGTAAATTTTCATATAATGCGACATCCATCAGGATCATTTTGAAACATCCAAATTTAGTTTTTTTAGTTATAGTTTTTGGTTTTGGGGCATAAGACAATCTACTTAGTAAATTTTTATATGATGCGACATCCATCAGGATCATTTTGAACCATCCAAATTTAGTTTTTGTAGTTATTGTTTTTGGTTTTGGGGCATAAGACAATTTTCTTAGTAAATTTTCATATGATGCGACATCCATCAGGATCATTTTGAAACATCCAAATTTAGTTTTTTTAGTTATTGTTTTTGGTTTTGGGGCATAAGACAATTTTCTTAGTAAATTTTCATATGATGCGACATCCATCAGGATCATTTTGAAACATCCAAATTTAGTTTTTTTAGTTATTGTTTTTGGTTTTGGGGCATAAGACAATTTTTTTAGTAAATTTTCATATGATGCGACATCCATCATGATCATTTTGAAACATCCAAATTTAGTTTTTTAGTTATTGTTTTTGGTTTTGGGACATAAGACATCTTTCTTAGTAAATTTTCATATGATGCGACATCCATCTGGATCATTTTGAACCATCCAAATTTAGTTTTTTTATTTATTGTTTTTGGTTTTGGGACATAAGACAATTTTCTTAGTAAATTTTCATATGATGCGACATCCATCAGGATCATTTTGAACCATCCAAATTTAGTTATTTTAGTTATTGTTTTTGGTTTTGGGGCATAAGACAATTTTCTTAGTAAATTTTCATATAATGCGACATCCATCAGGATCATTTTGAAACATCAAAATTTAGTTTTTTTAGGTATTGATTTTGGTTTTGGGGCATAAGACAATTTTCTTAGTAAATTTTCATATGATGCGACATCCATCAGTATCATTTTGAAACATCCAAATTTAGTTTTTTTAGTTATTGATTTTGGTTTTGGGGCATAAGACAATTTTCTTAGTAAATTTTCGTATGATGCGACATCCATCAGGATCATTTTGAAACATCCAAATTTAGTTTTTTTAGTTATTGATTTTGGTTTTGGGGCATAAGACAATTTTCTTAGTAAATTTTCGTATGATGCGACATCCATCAGAATCATTTTGAAACATCCAAATTTAGTTTTTTTAGTTATTGATTTTGGTTTTGGGGCATAACACAATTTTCTTAGTAAATTTTCATATGATGCGACATCCATCAGGATCATTTTGAACCATCCAAATTTAGTTTTTGTAGTTATTGTTTTTGGTTTTGGGGCATAAGATAATTTTCTTAGTAAATTTTCATATGTTGCGACATCCATCAGGATCATTTTGAACCATCGAAATTTAGTTTTTGTAGTTATTGTTTTTGGTTTTGGGGCATAAGACAATTTTCTTAGTAAATTTTCATATGATGCGACATCCATCAGGATCATTTTGAAACATCCAAATTTAGTTTTTTTAGTTATTGTTTTTGGTTTTGGGGCATAAGACAATTTTCTTAGTAAATTTTCATATGATGCGACATCCATCAGGATCATTTTGAACCATCCAAATTTAGTTTTTGTAGATATTGTTTTTGGTTTTGGGGCATAAGACAATTTTCTTAGTAAATTTTCATATGATGCGACATCCATCAGGATCATTTTGAACCATCCAAATTTAGTTTTTGTAGTTATTGTTTTTGGTTTTGGGGCATAAGACAATTTTCTTAGTAAATTTTCATATAATGCGACATCCATCAGGATCATTTTGAAACATCCAAATTTAGTTTTTTTAGTTATAGTTTTTGGTTTTGGGGCATAAGACAATTTTCTTAGTAAATTTTTATATGATGCGACATCCATCAGGATCATTTTGAAACATCCAAATTTAGTTTTTTTAATTATTGATTTTGGTTTTGGGGCATAAAACAATTTTCTTAGTAAATTTTCATATGATGCGACATCCATCAGGATCATTTTGAAACATCCAAATTTAGTTTTTTTAGTTATTGTTTTTGGTTTTGGGGCATAAGACAATTTTCTTAGTAAATTTTCATATAATGCGACATCCATCAGGATCATTTTGAAACATCCAAATTTAGTTTTTTTAGTTATAGTTTTTGGTTTTGGGGCATAAGACAATTTTCTTAGTAAATTTTTATATGATGCGACATCCATCAGGATCATTTTGAACCATCCAAATTTAGTTTTTGTAGTTATTGTTTTTGGTTTTGGGGCATAAGACAATTTTCTTAGTAAATTTTCATATGATGCGACATCCATCAGGATCATTTTGAAACATCCAAATTTAGTTTTTTTAGTTATTGTTTTTGGTTTTGGGGCATAAGACAATTTTCTTAGTAAATTTTCATATGATGCGACATCCATCAGGATCATTTTGAAACATCCAAATTTAGTTTTTTTAGTTATTGTTTTTGGTTTTGGGGCATAAGACAATTTTTTTAGTAAATTTTCATATGATGCGACATCCATCATGATCATTTTGAAACATCCAAAGGAGAACGGGCATAAGTGTATGGAAGCTGGTCTACCTTGCAATAAAAATGAGTCATATGTCAATATAAAGGTAATTCTATGTATTTTCATATGTAGAAAGTCGCATTTCTCTAAGTATTGTCCGATCTGAGTTCTACTAAAAATTGAATCTGATAATATTTAGTGCCAAACATTGAATATCGTGGTAATTAAAAAAACATTTTGTGTAATGTAATGATTTTATTTAAGTTAGGTAAGTAGTAATACAAATAAAAACAACATCTTCTTAAAAAATCAAAACAATATGTTATTAAACATTATCATCATCATCATCATCGATGAGAATACTGTTAAGGAACAATGCAGGTTCATTGAACCCTTCATGACGGGCATAACCTACGTACCATATAATTGACAGTACATGGGCACAAGTACCTATAATACGTCGCCCTGTCAAGCAGGTACAATAATATTGTGTAATTTTGTTATTAATATTATTGATTAATATATAACAAAAATATTTCCTGGGTCGGACATGTCGAGACTGTATACGTCCACGTAATAGCCAAGCCTCTTCGTTGATATCATATTGTGCCAAGTCTTCTAGAGCGTTATCTCTATACGTCTCGATTATATAAAGACCATTTTGTAAGTGCTCGCTACAATATGATCGAGCGAGCTTTAACTGGTAAGTTCCCAAGGCAAAATGTATGACTTGTTCTTCACTAAGCCTTGGGAAGTTTTCTATTTCATTTGCTTCGATTCGCATGAAGTCTGCTCTCCTATAATTCAATCTCTTTGCTTCCACATAATTGTGCAATGTGTTTGGTATGTGTATTTTAGCTCTTATTGAATTCAAAAAGGCTGCTGCGTGTGAACTATCTTCGATGGGGGCGTGGAAGTGGTTTAGAATGGCTGCAGCTATTTTGAAGCCAACAAACATTTTTGGCAACGTTTTATTAAAATAGTTTTGACGCAAAAGTTTAAAATCTTGCTTAAATCTCCCATTTACTACTTCCACCACCCATCGGCACATGGTGACCAAACGAGACTGATTAGCTTGTCCTGTAGTGAGTTGATTTTCTCTTCTGTCTTTAGTTGGTGGCACATGATGTTCGTAGCCACAAGCTTCTATATCCTGCAAACTATCTCTAAATCCTCTGTCTAGGATAAACGCATCATTACGTTCGAGTAACCAATGCAGCGGCTCATCTTCGTTATTCATTATTTCACTCATGATCTGGGCATCGGTTCTGGTAGCGGCAAATGGCCCTTTGACATCTAATATATAGCCGTCCGTGAATACCATTAAAAACGGCTTCAACAAGTTTTGATATTTGTGTAAGCTGTATGACAGCCGTTGAAACAAAAAGTTGGAGCTTTTGTTAATATATACATATATACATATGTACCGTCACATATAATTATGGCTTTGATGTTTTCATCGTTTCCAAATAAAGCCCTTGGAATTGTTAAGTTTCTTTGAAGGATATCATTTCTGGTAATGTGTTCCACACCTAGATGCAGCACAACGTAATCGTTGCTCAGACATTCTCGAACTATAGGCAAAAAACGTTCTAGTTTTCGACGAGACATATGAAATAACGTTGCCAGTCTCTCATCAGAGTCTCCAGTTCTAAGTTTTGTTAAATAGATGCCTAATGCAGTTCTAGGCTGTTTACAACGTTCACTTAGTGACGGAGTTTGTTCTAATATAGCTTCGAACTGATCGTAAGTGCGCCCAGTCCATAAGTGCATCTCTTCATTAGACAAGGTGCCTCTGTTTTCGAAGTCGATTCTGGGCTGGTTGTTAGCAGCCATTCTCATCAAGTCACAGAGCGATGTAAACTGAGCGTCATTAAAATCATGTGTCACATTACACATTTGCGGCAGGTTGCTCCATTCATTATTTTGTAAGTGTTCTGTACACACCCTAGCGCTATCAGGAATAAAAAGCTTGCTCTCACAAAATACATTAATTCTTATCGCGTTTGGTATATGATTACGGGTAATATTAGCACAGTTGTTGTAAATACAATGCACCGAAGTGTTCGGTGCCCTCGTGTATTCTTGAGAGTGCAATGTACCAGGAGCTCGCGCCGCTTGCTGTGCAGGTCTATGATCACGCTCAGTCCTCTGCCAACATCGGTGACACAAGCTTCGAGTACTGTCGAACACCACCTGAAAATAATAACAATTAATACTTAAAATAAATAAATCCTATGCCTAACTACTCAATATAATAAAAATAAAAGGTAACTAACCTCCAACACAGCATGTTGTTGTATAAACGCGGCGAATTCTGGTCGTTCCCTTTGCAGGTTATCAGCCAAGATATGCTGCTGGTACCGTCCGCGGTAAAGTCCTCGACGACACATCACACAGTTTCGAAAAACTTCCATTATCGGTAGGCAGTTCAAAAGTCAATAAGTCGAGCCAAAGTTAACACATTAGGGAAAGAAACAGGGTCCAAAAGCAAGCCAGGGTCAGTAAAAACAGAGAAAGAAGTTCAAACACAGCACTATCGTAACAAGACGTGACGTAGCCACTCACTTGATGCGATGCGACTGATTATTGTAGCCGTCCGGCGCGGCGCGTACACAACCGTTCCCCTCCCCCGCGTACGCATCCCTCTCCCCACGGCCCTTACATCGCTCTTCTCCCTTCTCGCTCTTGCTACTGCATTGTATAGGAGCCTTTATGTATGGATATAGTAATCGTGAAACCGTTATTTTATGTTCTTTAAAACAAAAAATGCTGGTGTTTGCATGGCTGTAACTCAAAACGGACAGACTTTTGGGGAAAGTTCCAATAGTATATTTTGATGTACTATTGTATGCCAATTCGAAAATGTGCTGCTCATTTTTATTGGACTGTAGACCAGGATGCCCGTTCTCCTTTGGATGGTTCAAAATGATCCTGATGGATGTCGCATTATATGAAAATTTACTAAGAAAATTGTCTTATGCCCCAAAACCAAAAACAATAACTAAAAGGTTAGGTTAGGTTAGGTTAGGTTAGGTTAGGTTACAGCGGTCGCCTCCTTTTGTGAGTACGTGATGTCACAAAAGGAGGCGGCGGAGCGCACGCGGGAGGATGACCCTCTCGTGGCGCCGCTCCGCTGGCGAAGAAGGGGTGGGAGAAGGCACAACCGCCTTCCCCCTCTTGGTGGAGGATAGCGGGAGATAGGCGCGGGGGCGTCTACTCCCGCATTGCACGTATCCTCCAATTCCGCCGGGCGGGAATGGCCGAGCACTCACGGTCATTCCCGGGTCTCTCCCTGTCAGGAGAGACGTGAAGGCCCCACTGTAAAGGTGGGCGGTCGTCGGCGGGGGATTGGAAGTAAAGGCTTTTGCCGGTTTCCCAATCCTCCTCCACGCAGACGATGCCGGAGTGCCGCTGGGTCGTTTAGTGGGTATACCGGTCCGGTGTGGACCGGGGAGTCCCACATACCCCTCCCATCCCCCAATGGGGGGGCATGCGTAACGCATTTTTCCCAGCGCAAAAAAAAAAAAAAAAAAAAAAAAAAAGGTTAGGTTAGGTTAGGTTAGGTTTTTTTTTTTTTTTTGTGTACCTGTCCGGACGTAAAGTCCGGCCCGCGAGCTAGCCTACATTTTGTCCTCTGAATGTGACAGAGACTTTTTCTACTCTCTTTCATTCGGTCTATCTTTCTTTCTCCATACTATGTCTTTCTTCCTTACATTTGCATTGTGGGTTGCAATGCTCAGCTATAGTGCTGTCTTCGTTCATACATGTGCACTGCGGGATGCAGTGCTCGGCTATATTCCTTGTTTTTTATTTGTGTTTTATTATTAGGGTTCTTTATTTTTAATTTAATTCCTTAATTACTACATTTTTATTCTTACTTACTATGATTATACAGTAAATTGCCACATAAATCTAACCAGGATGGGTTTATACATTTTCTTGTATAAATTCAATGTATAAAGGTTAGGTTAGGTTAGGTTAGGTTAGGTTAGGTTTTTTTTTTTTTTTTTTTTTTTTTTTTTTTTGTCCTACCCGTACGTCATCTCGAAATGACACTAGGTACGACGACTAACCCTCTGATTTGGTGGTCAGAGTTTTTAATAAAACTCAAAATTTGTTTATTCACTGCCCACATGCCATTGGGCGGTACATATCTAACTTAACTAAATTTCTTATATTATTTACATTTTATTGATCAACTTATTACACGATTACTGCAGTTTACATGGAGACTTAATTTTAATATTTCTAGGTTACAATTCAATGAGGCTTAACTAACTTACTTCTTAATTATTACATTTAATGAGTACAATTTGCACAGGTAAGAGTTTTCAGTTTGCAGAAAAAACAGGAAGGTTTTACAGAACTTTATAACTTAACTTAACTTAAGTTTTACTTTTTATGATTTTTATTCATATATTTTGTATTGTTTACATATTTGAATCTTATCCTAGTTTGCTACTGCACTATGCTTCTTATAGTTACTTATACTAATCTCATTATATGCTGTTTTAATATATATATATCAATATATATATTCAACATATCTTAATTTGCTATTTATTTCTAATTATCACTTGATTTGCTACTTGTATGCAGTAGTTGATGAAAATATCTCTCATTACGTTGTCAGTCATAAATAGTTTTACATTTTCTGCCATTATTTCGCCATCCAACTTGAACTCAGCTTCATATCTCTTTAATCCAAAGACAGGGCACTCAAAGAGGACATGTTGCACTGTCTCATTTACATCGGGCTCACAGATGCACGATGGGTTCTCCTTGCACTTGAACCGGTTCAGGTATTCTGAGAACCCACCGTGCCCCGTCATCACCTGCGTAACAATATTGGTCGGCTGAAGTTTCTTTACTATTTTGTAGGCTTTTGCCGCATCAGGGAGGAACATTTTTGTGACAGACGCTGTCTGCCCCAACCTATACCTCCGGTTCCATTTATCAATCGACTCCAAACGGATATGTCTCTTGATATATGAAACCGGGCATTCCTCGTAGTCCGGCTTCCTTTTTAACTTTAGAGCTGCCTCCTTTGCCAGACAGTCCGCACGTTCGTTTCCTTCAAGACCGGCATGGGCCTTGATCCAGAATAAGAATATTTCCTTTCTCTGGAGTCTGCCGGTCCTGAGGTTGTTGCGGGCCTCCATAGCCAAGGGATGAGTGGCGTATTGGTTTGTGACGGTCTCCAACGCCGACCTAGAGTCACTATATATACCAAAGGTAATCTCAGAGCTATTTAGTATCTCTGCCGTGGCTCTGCATATGGCCAGCAGTTCCGCCTGATACACCGTGCAGTACGAGGCGAGCTTCAACTTGAGGGTTTTGGTCTCGGCTACATTGTTCCATAGGGACAATGCAGCTCCAACTTTGCCCTCAATTTTGCTCCCATCGGTGTAAATTCTTACTGCTTGGTTATTGTGGATTTCCACATCCTGTTGGTGCATCAAGCTCACGAACTCCAGGCACATATGCTTCGCTGGATGGGGAGATCTCTCGTATGGAGCCATTTTTTCTATCTCCCTATCTCCGATCACTGGCTGAGGTACTCCCCTCTTGGCCTGATACAGGGCGGCTGCCTCTTGTATCCTGAGATCAAGTGGAAGTATCCCCGCCAGTACCAATGCTGAGTTAAGGGAGACAGTGCGGTATGCTTTGCACAACTTCTGGGCGAAACCTCTCTGGACTGCGCTAAGATGTTTCTGCAGACCCAGTTTTTCGGTTGCCGACAACTGTTTGTAGATGTTCAACGCCTTTTTACACACATATGTTGCGTGGCTATTGAAAGTTAGTTTTTGGTCGAGAATGAACCCAAGGATTTTTATTTCTGTGGACATTTCTATGCCTATCCCACCCATGCTCAGCAGTGGTGTGTCATATATCAGTTTTCGAGTTATGACCATTGCTTTCGTCTTGTGTGGCGCGAATTTTAACTTATTTTTGACACCCCACTCCTGAACATAGGCGAGAGCGGAATTGGCCTGTCCTTGTACCTCTAGTGCTGTATCACCGTCAAAAACCAACACCACATCATCGGCAAACGCTTGGTTGTAATTGCCACGATTTCCGAGACCCTTCAACAATGAGTCTAGTAAGATATTCCATAAAATTGGACCCCCTATCGACCCCTGGACACATCCCTTGCTTGTGCTTCTTACATGTTCTTCACCAGCGTATCTTACTTTCACCCTCCTATCTTCAAGGTAACTATCCAGGATCCTCCTGATATTAACCGGGCACCCTTCCTCTGCCAATCTAGCTCGTATTAAGGGCCATCACGCACTGTCGAAGGCTCCCTCTATGTCCAAGGATACTACAATAATGAGTTTCTTTTGTTGTAGTTTATCTCGTATGTATTGTGTCAGATCATAGAGGGAGTCCTCGGTGCTCTTCCGGGGCATAAAGCCATATTGACTAGTGCTTAATTTGGGAACTATGTGCCATTTTACCCGTCCTATTACCAGTTTCTCCAAGATCTTTCCCATGACTGGCAAAAGTCCTATCGGCCGATACGATTTTGGGTTGGTGAGGTCGTCTTTGCCGGGTTTCCTTAAAACTACCACCACAGCTTCCTTCCAAATCGTAGGAAAGTGCCGCAGTGCCAAGCATCTATTCGCCAGAGCAAGATAGGCCTCCGGATCCTGCGAGATAGCATGCTCACATATGTCGGCTGTAAGGCCATCTATACCCGGGGCTTTTTTCGGACTAAAGCTTTTGACCGCGGATTGCAGCTCTTCCATTGTAAACGCTGGGTCATGTTGTTCATCATACACCCAGTCGTTTGCGTGATCGGCTATTGTTCTGATCCGTCGGTGGTCTGCATTGTCTTGACTTTCCTGGTCCTCTGGGTAAAATGTTTCAGCCAACATTTCTGCTGATTCCGCCGCGCTCAAAGTTTTACCATCCCGTTTTAAAGGTAGGTCCTCCATTCTTCCCGTTGTCCTCCTGATCACTCTCATTATTCCTTCCCAGAGTCCCTCCTTGTCCTGTTTTCCACAGAATTCCTTCCAAGACCTCGTCTGGGCTTTCTTGGCTTCATTCTCATATCTTTCCTTAGCTTGCAGGTACTCATCGACTACTTTTTTCTTCCTGATCGGCGCTGCACATCTGATTCGGCGTCTCTTGGTAGTGGCCTCCTTCTTGAGTTTGGCGAGTTTTTCCGACCACCATGGTAAGGTAAATTTATTGCTTGTTTTGGTTTTTGGTATACTATTATTACTAGATTTTATTATTGAATTTATGTATGTTTCTATTTTTTGTTCTAATTCTAATTTATTATCTATTTTCTCAATTTCTTCTTTATTAATTTTGTTGTCTCTTAGCAAACTGGCCAGTTCCTCGTGAAACTGGTTCCAGTTTGCTTTTTTACTATTGAAAATTCTTGTCGTTCGTTTTATTTCTATACCTTTTGCTTTTTTCAATCTTATTTTAAATGTGATTGCATTGTGGTCGGAACTCGCCAGTCCCTCATCCACTCGCCAATCTTCCACCAAGTCCAACATTTCCGTTGAGCATGCCTTAATGTCTATGCAGCTGGAGTAGACTTTGTCCCCTCTTACAGTGTAAAATGTCGGGGTGTTCCCTTCGTTGAGTACCTGCAAGCCCATCTCTTCTAGGGTTCCGCTCAAATCTTCCCCTCTTTGGTTTACAGACGAGCTTCCCCACCAGATGCTTTTTGCATTTGCATCGCCACCCATTATGAGGTATCCTGCGCTCATGTGCTCTTTAATGCTTTTTAGCTGCTCCAGGTAAGGTGCCATGATTTGTGGATCTGGTTCAAAATAGAAGGAAATCAGTGTGATCTCCCAGGCAGTGGCCTTTATTTTTACTACTACGATGTTGTTAGTAGTAAAGTCCGGGCATTAAATGACCTCTATATCATTGTCAAACACCGCAATAGCCGCTTTGACAACTCCACCATCTTGGTTTGTGCACTGAAAGATTCTGACTCCTCTATAGTCTTTCATCCTGCCTATTGCCCCAATATAGGGCTCCTGGAGCAGCGCAAAGGCCATCTTCTTTTTGTTAGCCTCAAGCATAATCTCTTGGGTTGCCAGTTCCTTTCTCTGCAAGTTTGCTTGAGCTACGCTGTATGGCCTTGCTCTAGCTGGAGGGGATTCTACACCTGGGACGCCCTTAGCAATAGGCTACGGTTGCCCGCGCCAGTGACTCCCATTTCCTCCGAATCGGACACTCTTGGCTAAAAGCATTGTGGTCGAACCGGTCCAGCTTTGCGCGCATGCAGTTGCAACACGATGGGGCCGCACCCGCGAGCCAGTCTGCACACTTTGCCCTCATGTGCGGTCCGCCGCAGTGGCTGCACTTTTCTGCTGTTTCTTTACAAAAGCGCCTTCCGTGTCCATATCCTAGGCACAATGAGCACTGGACGAGTGGTGACTGATCCGCCACTCTCACTCTTTGGAGATCGATTTGTACAGATCCCAGGTCGACCAGCCTTTGCCACATTCTGGGCGACACCCTCAATACCACGTGGTTCGTGTGTGGGTTCCTGGTACGCTTCCTGTATAGGATCTCCAGTTTATGCTGGTGCTCTTCTAGGTCTTTCATGACGTTTTTGTTCTGATTCCGTAGTGCCCCAAGGATGTCCTCGTCCTTGTTGTAGGAGAAAACATCTCTCAGGATCACCAGAGGGTCCTTGTTTTTTACCTCCTGGACGTTTAGATGGTTCTCTGCACCTTTCAATCTTTCCTTTATCAAGTCTCTGTCCTTCACTGTTCTGCAGCCTACTATTACTTTTCTATCTTTGGCCTTCCGGATCTTTTCAACTGCGACATCGCCCTCTTTTGCGTTTATCGTTTTCCTAATTCTGTCCAAAACGTCTTCTCCTGTTTCCGTTTCTACTTTGGACGAGACTATTACCGAGTGTAGAGCGGTCTGTTCCAGGGGCAGCCTCCTGGATGCCGCTGTGACACTCGCGTATGTCTGATTTGCTTGGGCTTCCGTTTGTTTTTCGATGGTTTCTTTTAACCTATCCATTTTGTCGTTGTTTTCCTCCATGCGTTTAGTGTGGTCCTCCAAAATTCGGATCCAATCACTTTCATTTCTTGGCTGTTCCTTTTTTGATGCTGTTTCCTCCTCCTGTTCTTTATTCTGTTTACTCGGATGTCCTTTTATACTCTCCACCTCTTTTACCAGCTGGTAGAGCCTGTCTATTGCCAGAGTAACCTCTGTTTTTATTTCTGTTTTTAGGTTTCTGGCGTTCCCTATGCTAGTTTTTGCTCTAACAACACAGGCTTTTGCCTCCGCCAGCCGGTCAGTGTATTTTTGTTTCTCCTTCGGTGGGCTTTTCGTTTTTTCCGCGAGTGTACGTTGGAACCCAGTTTTTGTCTCTTGTGAGAGCGTAGGCTTTGATTTTGGTTTTGTGGACTCCGGGGCCTTGGGTTGTAAATCCAGTTTCCCGGTTTCCCACTCCCCTATACTACGCCTCACCTTCGATGTTTGGGTTGGTTCTGAAGTCAACACCTCTTCTTGGGATGGTCCTGCCATCTCAGTCCCAATTGGAGAAGTCGAAGAATTTTGAGGTTTCATGTCGCTTGTCTTTTTTACTGGGGTGCGGAAACCAAACATTCCGGTGTCAATTCAACTCTGACACACAGAGGGTGCGTCAATTTAATAATTAAAAGGTCTAGATAATAGTAAAGGTTTGTATAAGTTATATAAGTATTTTATTATCTATGTACTAAAATTATATTAATGCTGTGTCTTTCTTTGTTTTAGGTATATCGTCGTCGTTCTTCGTGGCAACTACAACGTGAAAGCGCTGTCGAAATAGGTCAAAAACAGGTGTGCTCTATGTAGACTATCAAACTCTACATAGGTGTGTCAGTGTCAGCGTGCGCGCTATACGTTAATACACAGATATAAAAAAAAAAAAAAATCAGATAAAACAAAATAAATCAAAATAAAATAGCAAAATTTTTAAGACTCTACCTAGAGTCCTACGTTATGTCCACGTTGGTAGTCCTGTATATGATAAACCTAAAAAAGAAAACCCCGTCGAAATCGGGCAACGGGTTCCAGAGATATGAAGCTTTAAAGTTTTCCAAGATGGCGGAACAAGATGGCGCCTATCATGAAAAACACCCGTATCTTGGTCAATTTTGGGGCTAGAGCTTCGGGATTTCGACGGTCGTGCTTGGCTCGACTCCGTCTAGCCTCTTACACAATAGGTAGAGCAAAAAATTTGTTGCTCTACCTAGAGCCCCAACTAATATCAAGTCAGGGAGGGGGCAGTAAAGGTACCAACAGTGGAAGCCCCGTCCCAATCGGACCACTCTAGCGAGAGTTATGCCCGTTCAAAACAATCCAAGATGGCGTCGCAAATGGCCGCTCCAGAACTAACTCCGGATATAATTATCCGAAGTGGGCCGTGTTTGGGCTTGTTTTGAAGGGCACAACTCACACAATGGCTTGGGTTGGGTCACGTGTTGATAAGTCCCCCCCCCTGATTTTATAATTACAAAAAATACAACAATTTAACCTAAAAGCAGCCTAACTAATTGAATATCTGCCGTAAAATTTCGAAATTTTGCATAAGCCTCTTAATAATTATTAAAAAAATTTCCCTATTTAAATTTAATTTTTAACTTTAAAACTAGGGGTACCTCGTGTACCCCTTGAATTTTCAAAAATGTTTTTCTCTAAAACTAGCTGATCGACCTATGCCGAAATTTTTATATAATGTTGTAGGCCCTAAGATCTATGTAAAACAAATTTAAAATATATACGTCACAGATCTTTTCGAATAGATAAAAATTTCTAAAATTTACAAAAATTTAAAACCGTTATATCTTTGTCTAAAATATACCTAGACAAAAATAAAAAGTGCTTCCTTGTTCTCCGCAGCGGCGTCCTGGTGCTTCCGTTGTCAGCTTCTTCCTGGCTGCCCTAGATCGCTGACCTCGTGGCCACGTGGTTTTGGCTTTTCTGCTTTTATCTCCGCGCTCCTGCGCGGGAAAAATCGGGAAAAGCAGAAAAACCGTAGTACTCCTTGAGGCCTTCCAGAAGGCACTTTAAAAAGAATACGTCACCGCTGCAGAACTTGAGTAAAAACCACTTTTAACTTTCAAATTTTTCAAATTTTCACTTTTTCTGTGATAGCTAGGTGACGAAACCACTTAGCGACACAGCGTTTGCACAGCCGTGTGCGCCTCGTGATTCCTCAAATTTTGATATATCACACGGCACTTAAAAACACTTTTTCAAATTTTTGCGAACTTTTTCGCGTAGAGGTATGGTTGTAAGTGGGCGCTCCGGAGTGCGGTTGGAGCCAGACTGGGTTAGGTTAGGTTAGGTTTTTTTTTTTTTTTTTTTTTTTATTATTACAGCTGCTCTCCACAGACTCAGTGGTCCGTGCTTTTTTTATTTTGGTATTTTTATTTATTAACTTTATTACTACTTATATTGACAAAAGCTTACTCAGTAAGGAAAAAGACTTATATTATTGACTCTATATAAATTTTAAGATTTTAATGTAACATATATATTTCTAAGGAAAAATTTACTTATTCTTTTGATTCTATATATATAATTTTTTTTTTTTTTTTTTTTTTTTTGTGCACATATATAGTTTTTTTTTTTTTTTTTTTTTTTTTTATAATTTAAATATAGGTTTTTGTTTCTTTCTATTGTGTTCTGTTCTTTTTTTTAGTTTGTGTTCTTTTCATTATGGGAATTTACTTAAAATTATTTTTACTTACAATTGAAATTATTGATTTACAACATTATGACATTTAATTACTTACAATTAATATATTATTGATAACATTGACATTAACTTTACTATGGACTATTATTACAACTTTAGTTTACAAATTGGCACACCTCATCTCCTGAGCCAACTTGTCGACGACCGCTGCGTTTCGGTGCTTTATTGACATTTTAAGATTATACTTCAAGATCTTCTTAGTGGACGCGGCCATAGCTCTCTTGATGAAGTACCCTATTGCGTCGTTGTCATCATCGGTGTAGTAGGTACAGCTGGTGGTGTGCCGTGACACTGCTACTACCGCATGGGGAACGCTCTGATGTAAACCGATTGTTCTGCCCTTAGTTTGAACAATGATTACTGTTTCGAACGTTAACCCCTGCGCTTCATGGATGGTGAGCGTTCGCGAACCTGTGCCTTCACCACAGCCCTGTAAAATGAGGCTTTCCTTTTCGCCCTGAGTATGGACTAGAAAAAGCGTGTTGGGGAGCGTAAACGGTATTTGGGCACCAGTGTAGGTTTTCACCTTCAACGAGTGAGCTTTTAGGGTTGAGGAGTAAATCCCGGAGTAAACCTCACGTAGGGCGTAGGCGACGTCCAAGGGGTTCCGGTGTGTGCAGAGCAACTCCTGGCTGATGTTTGCTACCAGGTTTGGGCGGCAGTACCTCAGTTCGAAGAGATTTTCTCTGTCGATATAAGGTAGTTGGTTGACATCTCCGATGAGGACCATTTCTTTGGCATCACACAGCTTGGCAGCCATGACTATGGCTCCGAAGTGGTTCATGAGAGCCTCGTCAACCATGAGACGGTTGAATTTGTCGGACTCTCTGAAGCCATTCACCAAGACTGAAGCCATGGTGCGTACCCTGGTCTTGACAAGGCCACCAACACGAGGCGCTAGCTTCTCCCTTAGGTCGCTAGCTGCATTTGATGTTGTGGTGATGATGGCGTCTTTGTCAGCATCAAAGTGTCCTACCACCCAGGTTGTCTTTCCACACCCCGGTACTCCATTGACCCACTCAATTGTTGGCAGTGCCCAATCCTTCCAGCCGGATGCAGTGTCCTGATTACCCGATATGGTTTTCGCCATATTGAGAATCCTGTCATCCAGTAGGATCCTTGTGCACTTTGCGACAACAACTAAGGGATCTCCTTGTGGGGTATTGAACTTAGGTGCTCCGCTCTTGGTTCCCTCAATGCACATCTCCACAAAACCACTGGTCGCGTTGTAAGCCGCCATATAACTACCTGACATTTTTCCCTTTATGACTTGGGAATTGCCGTTGTTGTATATGGCAGCCTCTGCCTCCTCGAGTTTCTCCTCTAGCAGTTTCGCATTGCCCTGCTCAAAGTGTTGCAAGATGGTTTTGCACACTCCGAGGTTGACATCTGCGGTTGCTTTGGTGATAGCTAGAAACTCGAGGAAGGCGTTGTACGCGTGATCCTGTGGTGACGTTGCATTTACTAGACGAGGTGGAACGACCTGCCCCATGTCGGCTCTAGTTCTTTTCTCCTGCGTTGGTGCCGGTTTTGTTGGGATTTTGGACTTAGGTATTACTGTAGTTAGTGGAGCTTTGAGTTTCGCCTTTTTTGCTGGAGCTTCTACGAGTGCCTCTTTGTCTTTCGATCTCGTTGTTGGAAAAGGATTTCCTGACAGCCCCTGCAGCATCGAGCTGAAGGTGTCTAGAAATCCTTTGAGATGGCCTCCGACTTTGGCTCTCTTCTTTTGCTCCTGCACACTGCTTTGATGTAGTGCAGTTTTTTCGGCGGCTGCTTTTTGTTGGACACGTTCGGATCCGCTGATCGAGGTTGGCATGGGATGTCCCCAGCTATCGGTTGCTGTTTTTGGGTCGTGTGCTTTGAGGAAGTTTAGGTTTTCTCCTCTGTCTTCGTACACGACCACCTCGTGTTGTTCTGAGGCTTTTAAACAGCATAGCCGGTCTACGACTTCTCCCTGCTCATACCCGACCGTCATCGCATCTACACTTATTACACGGGGATCTTCCGCTCCTCCGCCCGTTTCTCCCAACATGGTGAGCATCGAACATGCCTGTGCGAAAGGGGTGTAGTTGCCTTCCAATGCGAGCAGAACGATCGTCTTGTTGTGCGATCGGACTAGTCGGCATCGGTGGCCCGCCACTTCCGTTTCAGGTAACGCGCTGTAAACTTTGCGCCTCATGGTCGTTTTGGATGTGCTCCCATTTATGAGTGCTGCCAAGCCGGGTGAAATCGAAAAGTGACTTCTAGTCCCGGTTCGGCAGAAACCTATTCCCAGCCGCTCGCCGGCGCTGTCCATGAAGAGTGCCACTCCTCGGATTCTAATCCCAGGCACTCCTCTCTCCCCGCAAGCGAGGAGCGTGCGGACAGCGACGCTTTTGGCTATAGGTTCCCGCTGAGAGCCGGCACTACTTGTGGCTTGGCTAACGGGTGTTGGTTGAGATTCGAGGGGCAGAAGATCCGTGTGCCTGCTCGTCGCAACTCTGAAGATCTTCTCGGCGAATGACAGAAAATGCGGTCTGCAATCGGGATCTGCAATGATGTTGTGCAGTTCCGATTCGACCAGGTTTCTGTCGATCCGGGCTTCTAGATCTATTCGAGCCGCTAGGAAACGGGGACAGTCGAGTATGATGTGCCATACTGTTTCACAGATTTCCGGGTCGCATTCGCATCCCGGGCTGTTTTTCAGCTTGAATCTGTGAAGATACTCGGCTATTCCCCCGTGACCTGTCAAGACTTGCACTTGTACTGGTGTAAATTTTGTAGAGCGAGTTATCCGGTACGCACTGTGGACGTCTGGAAGGAACCTTCTCGTTACCGCACCTGTGCTGGAGGTTTCGTATCGATCCTGCCATTTGCGGATCGATTCTTCACGAATTTTCCTCCTAACGTAAGACAGGGGGATCCTTCCGTAGTCCTGAGTGGTGTCCTCGAGTGCAGCAGCTTTCGCTAACTCGTCTGCTCTCTCATTACCGACAGTGCCTACGTGAGCCCTAAGCCAGAACATCCGGATCTCTCGTCCTCCTTCCTGGATCCTGACAATGTTCTCCTTTATGCTTCTCGCCAGAGGGTGGTTCAAGCTGGGACTCCGCAGCAGGTCGAGTGACGATCTCGAGTCACTCAGTATGCTAACTACGGGGTCCCTGCTCGAATTCACCATCTGAAGAGCCCTGTGCAGTGCATATAGTTCCGACTGGAAGACTGTGCACGCGGGGTGAAGCTTAAAGGTGGCGAAGTTTGACTCCTTTCCCTCCTCCCACTGGGTTAGAGCAGCACCTACTTTTCCGTTGATTTTGCTTCCGTCTGTGTAAATTTGGGGTCCGGTGATCTGCGGGACGGCGTCTTCTAGCAGTTCGTACTCCACGGATGTTAGGGTAGATGGATGGGGCTGTTCAAGATATCCCACTCGGAGTTCGAGCTCCGTCTCGGGTGGGAGATAGTCCTTCGCCAGACCTTTTTTGGCTCTGTATAGGTTCGCCGCCTCCTGGATCCTTAGGTCCAATGGCAGCAGACCCGACAGTGCCAGTGCTGCGGTGAGTGAGACCGTCCGGTATGACCTACAGACCTTTTGTGCAAATCCTCTCTGGAGCGCATTGAATTGATTTTTATTCATTTGCAGCTCTACAGATTGGTACCAGGCACTTGAGGCGTATGTCATAATAGGCTCCACCACCGCGATGTATATGGTTCTCGTGATTTCACTATTTAGACCCCACGTTACATTCGCTGCGCATGCAAGCTGCTTGTAGATATCAGCTACTTTCTTGCATTGCGCGGACACGTGGGATTTAAAAACTAGGTTTCGGTCGATGATAAGGCCCAGAAGCTTTATCTCCTCAACGAGGTCCAATTTTGTACCGGCCATGAATAACTGTGGGGTTTCATACTTCAACTTCTTCGTTAGAAGCATCGCGTTGGTCTTATGCGGTGCGAAGTTGAGTTTATTTTGTTTTCCCCACGTTGCCACATGATCCAACGTTGAGTTGACAGACCGCTCTAGGCTGCCGACCGACTGTCCTGTGAAAACGAGAACCACATCATCTGCAAAGGCTTGGCAGTATATTCCATCCATCTCTAGGCTTTGCAGCAACGAGTCTAGGATGACATTCTAAAAGATTGGTCCTCCGATGGATCCTTGGACACAACCCTTCGTAGTCTCCTTCTCGTAAGCTGCTCTAGCGTAGTTGACCTTGATCTTCCGGTCTGTGAGGTACGAACACACCATCCGGTACAGATTTTCCGGACACCTTTTTTTAACAAGTTGGTTTTTAAGGGCTGGCCACCACGCATTGTCGAAGGCCCCCTCTATGTCCAGAGAGATTAGGAGTACGATGTTTTTCCCGGTTACTCCTTCTTTTATGTGCTCTATAAGGTCATAGAGGGCGTCCTCGGTTCCTCTTTGCGGCATGAACCCATATTGCCTTTTGTTTAGGGTTGGGAGTAAATGCCATTGGAGTCGACCAATCATGAGTTTCTCGATGGTTTTTCCAAGAACAGATAATAGTCCAATTGGTCTGTAGGACTTAGGATGAGTGTAGTCTGCCTTTCCTGGCTTTCGAATGATGACCACGTGTGCCACTTTCCAGTGAATGGGGAAGTGATTTAGCGACAAGCACTTGTTCGCTATCGCCATGAACACTTCCCTGTCACTTCGTATGGCTGCGGCGCAGATATCAGCTGTTAGCCCGTCTGGTCCGGGTGCCGTCTTGGGGTTTTGTGCTTGCAGCACCAACTCCAATTCCGCTGCCGTGAATGGTGGATCATCTTCCGAAAGGTCTTCAAGGGCACTCTCCTTCATCCGTTCTCGGAGGTTCGAGTGAAACGACTGGTCGGTACTCTCGGAGTCGTCTGGGTAGAAAGTTCTGGCTAAGAGTTCAGCCGACTGTTTTGGAGTTAGGGTGTTACCTTCAGAGCTTCTCAGGAGCATGTCCTCCTGCCTTCCTGACGTTTTCCTGATCACTCTGTAGATTTTATCCCACATACTCTCCTTTTCCTGAGTCGTGCAAAACTCCTTCCAGCTCTCTGTTTGGGCTTTCTCTGCGATGACTGCGTACTCCGCCTTGCATTTTTGGTATTCTTCTATAACCATTTTTACCCTGCAAGGGGCTGCGTTCCTGATCCTCCTCTTTTTCCTAAGGACCTCTCTCTTAAGATCTTCAAGCTTCTTCGACCACCACGGAGGCCTGGGATTGCCCGCCTTGCTTCCTGCGATAGGGATGGTTTGTTCGCAGGCTTCGTGGATGGCTTCAGTGTAGGCTGTGATCTTATCTTCGAGGTCCCTCGGGGTTTCGGACTCCAAAATTGAGACGGTGGTGATGTCTCTCTCTGCCAGGATGGTTTTTAGCAGATGTGCGAATTCGGTCCACTTTGCCTTCTTGGTGTTGTACTTGCGCGTTGTGATTGGCCTAAGAGTTTCTAAGGCCCTTCCCAAGCGCAAGGTGAAGGTGATAGCGTTGTGGTCCGAAGTCACAAGACCTCTCTCCACTCTCCATCCCTCGATTCTTCCGAGCAGGGGTGTGCTGCAAGCGGATACGTCCACTATGCTTGTGCATGCCCTACCCTTTCTGAAGGTCTCAAAGGTCGGAGTGTCTCCGGTGTTTAGAATTTGGAGTCCCTTCTCGTTCAGGAACGCATTGTACGCCTCTCCTCTGTCATCCTCAGATACGCTGCCCCACCAGTGGCTCCAGGCATTTATATCTCCCGCGACGATGAGGTTTTTGGTGTCCAACTTGGTACAAACTTTTTTGATGCGGTCCAGATACGGTACTATGTCCTGGTCCCCCTCTAGGTAGACGGATATTACTCCTAGTTTTAGGCCTCCCCCGATAAGAAGGACTGCCGCTTCGGTTTCGGTTACCAGCTGTGGGTCGTGTACGACTTCTAGCCGGTCACCGAAAATTATAACGGCTGCCTTCACTAGTTTTTGCCTATTTAGGGTGCATTGGATAACCCTAGTCCCAGGATGTTGTTTTAGGACGCCAGTCTTTCCGACGTACGGTTCCTGTACTAGGGCGACCGTGATGCCCCTATCCACCGCAACCTGGAGTAATTCCGTCGTGGCCAGTTTTGAGCGTTGCAGGTTAGCTTGGATAAACCTCAAGCCTGCCCCGCCCAAGTTTTGAGGGACCGAGCTACGGTACTGTGAGACGCCCTCAGCAATACGATACTCGGGACCGCGCTATTGCATCCCATTTTAGTCGCTCTGGGCACTCTTTGCTAAAAGCATTGTGCGCCAGGTTGATGCTTGTGCCGTGCGCGGCCGAGCAGTTTTTGCACTTTGGAGGGTTCCCCTCCTGTCTCCCCTTGCATTTCTCCCAGGAGTGAGCCCTTCCGCAGTGATTGCAGAGCTCGTCTTTCTCCCGGCAGACAACCTTAGTGTGGCCGAAGCCGAGGCATTTGGTGCACTGCACCAGTGGGGTCTGATCAAATATAGGTCTGCGTTGCATACCTATATAGATCTTTCCAGCCTCCACCAGGTTTTTATGGATGGAAGGGGAAACTTCCAGTACCGCATGGCACTCGAGTGGGTTACGTGCCTTTTTACGGTACCGCATCTTGACGGTGCTATCCTTCAAGTTAACGTTCTTTAAAATATTATTATTTTGCGCCAGTATATTTTCTACGATGTCTCGGTACGGTGTGGTAGGATAGGACATCCCTGACGATGACTAGAGGGTTTGCTGCCCTCGCCACTTCCGCCTTTAGGCCTTTATCCATCCTAACCCTGCTCTGCACCAGGTCCAGGTCTTCTCTGGAGCTACAACTTAGGATGACTTTTTTATTTTTAGCCTTCCTAACTCTGTCTATCTTGGCTCCAGTTTTTTTGGTGTCAAGAGCCACCCTGATCCTGTCGATCACATTTTCCCCGGTGTTTTGGGGGTTGTCTGATGTGATGATCAGGGTGTGGTTTGGTTTTAAGGGCGGTGGTGGCTTGGCGGCGACCTTGGCGTAGGTCAGCTTCCCTTTCGAGCTGCATCGTTCCTCAGCTTTGGCGAGCTCCGCTTCGAGGTTGAGGGACGGTGGTGGTGCCCTCATCTTTTCTTCCCGAAGGGTTCGGAGCTCAGATGTCACCGCTTCCATTCTTTCCGTTAGAGGATGCATATGCTCCTCCATGTTGATTAGAATGGGCTGCGGTGGCTCGGATGGGGGCGCTCGTTCAGCTGACATCGCTTTCAGGATGCCCTTCATCTCCTCCACTTCCTGCCTCAGGCCAGGTTCTGGCTGTGCTGATGGGGGTTTGGAGTCCATTTTCTCCATGGCTTTAAGGTTGGACTCCAGGATCTCGCGCGTGTGTTTATTGCTCTCTCTCCGGAGCTCATCCAGCTGATTCTGGAGAGATTCTACTCCTGCCTTGAGGCTCGAGTGGTCTCTCCAGATGGGGTCTTCCTCTTTCCCCTTTTGCCCGCTGGTTACGAGCTCTCCCAATGCTCTAACACGCTTGTCGAGGTCCTGGAGCGCTTCCGACGTTTCCTTTATAAGCCTATGGGGCTCCTGGGTCTCATACCCCTGCCAGTTTCGCACCGCTTGTATCTCCTTGAGCGATGCGCCGATGTCCGTTCTGGCCTTTGACATTTCCGACGTGAGATTGGTGGTAATGTTTATCAATTGTTTTGTATGGGCTCTCTCCACCCTTACGAGCTCCGTGGCGTGTCTCGTCCTTTCCCTTTCCAGACTGGTGATATGTCTGGATCTTGAGTCCGACAGTGAGAGGACTATTTCGTAAAGAGTCTGCAGGCTTTCGAGTGCGACGACTTTGCACTCCCTCTTCATATTGCCTGCAGACTCCAACGCGTCCTTCCCTTTCAGCAGCGTCTCGTTTGCCATCTTTGTGGCTAGGTCCATCTCCACCCCCGTTCGTCGACCCGCTTGCACGACGAGCATGCTCTGTCGTGGTCTGGGCCTGTTCGCGGAGGTGTCTAGGTCTAAGCAAGACGCGACCGAGTCTTCGTCGGACTCTACGGGCTTAGGTGGTGATATCCCACACTGTTCCCAGTTGATGATTTTGTCTGTGACCGACTCCACCGCGGACCGGTCTGAGGATGTGGCCAGGTGTTCGCTTGGCTCTTGCGGCGGTTTCGCAGGCGATGTCCTCTTCCTTCTCGCGGGGACCTTTGGGCTGACTTCCTCCGGCTGTGCTCCGACCGATGATGCCTTCTTCGCTTCGGGTACTGATGGCCGCGTCGACTTTTCTAGTTTTAGTGACTTGGCGACCGTTTCCTTCTTCAGTACCTTTTCACGCAGCGATCTCTTTGGTTGGAGGGTCACCTGAGGTGCCACTTCCGACTTTGGGACGGATCCGGTCACGGATTTGGCTGACATTTTTTAAATTATAAATACAATTTCTTAATTATAAAATTAAATACTAAGTTATTCTACTTAATACTAGCTGTAATTTTTTCGAGGTGGGTGTTGAGCCTCGCGTGACTGTAATTTAGCCGGCAATCAGACCCTCCTAGCCGAAACACAGCAGTGCTGTTTGGCGGCGGATTAGGGTGTGATGGTAGTACTTCCCCGGACGAGTCCTTGACAGTGACTCTTCTACCTTTACGGCTAGTATTATTTGTTAGAGTTTTACAATATTTTAATGTTCAGAACTTGTTACACCTGTTAATTTGTTACACTAATTACTTTAAAATTTATTCTTACTGAGTAAAAGCCTTCTCGCGCGCCGCCAGTGTAGTGATGCTTGATGGTGATTTTGTTTTCAGATTTTTCTGCTGACGTGGGGTGGAAATTTGGAATTCCCTTGGAGCCAGATTGTAGAGCTCTCGACGCTGATTGCGGGGATACCAAACTTGGGGGGTCTATCTCCACTGGTTCCGGAGATATAGCTCGAGGGGGTTTTGGGAATTATGAGGGGGGTCGGGGGGGGAAGGTCTCGGGAGGAGACTGGGGGGGGGGGGGGGGTAGGTAGGGGGGGTATGGGGTAGGGGGGTAGGGGGGTCCCTTAGAGCAAGGTGGTGGGGGCTCCTGTGGCCGGTGGTGGAGGTACCTTACACCAGCGGTCCACCTCCTTCAGGTAATATGACCCCGGAGATAAGACTCGGAGGGGTGAGGTAGCCTTACGGCAAGGGGGGGGGGAAATGAAGTTGGGGTGGGGGTAGGGAAAATGTGGACGTGCCTGGTCTCCCCTTTAGAAGGAGTCCAAACTCGGGTGTCCTAGGACTTTGGGTTCAGGAGTTAGACCAAGGTTCACCTGAGGGTCCGACGAAGGTGCTCCGCTGCTGATGTTCCGCAGTGGCGCAGTCCTGAGGCCGGATCCGAAGTCTTCACCTTGGTTGTCCGACGTCACGCCTCGTGTCGACTGAGTGTAACTAGGTTACACGTGTGTCGACCACGCGGTGTGTGAGGTTGTTTTTCCTGATTTTCGGTACCTTGTATCTCCCTTTGGCTTGGACGGATTTTCAAAATTCCAGCTCCGCTTGACAGATCTCGTCGAGCTCCGTCTGGTGGTGGTGATTGTTTGAAGAGTTCTCCGTCCTCCTGTGAGATGTGGTGGTCCAAAGTCCCGGGCCCCCTGTTCCAAAACGCCTTGGTGCAGGATGTTGAAAACAGTAATCCTTGTGAGTCAAGCACTACTGTTACCGACGTTGAAAATTTTTTGCGCTAGCTCAAAAATTTACCATATAATTGAATTTTTTTACGGAGCTATATTGAGTGTGTGGCGAGGTTGGGCTGTTACCGGTTAGGTTAGGTTTTTTTTTTTTTTTTTTTTTTTTATCGTTGCTATTTATCGTGCAACGTTTTAATCTTATTTATTGTGTCCTATAAATTTTTATTATATTTTGGGGTTTTTCCATTTGTTTTTTTTTTTTTTTTTTTTTTTTCTTCCCCTTTTTTTTTTTTTTTTTTTTTTTTTTTTTTTTTAGCGTCGTTCTTATTCTATTTTATATTACTTCTCTTACACTAGTTTACATTTTACACTATTTCTATTTGCATTACTACTTTTGGTTTACATTTCATATTAGGAGTCTCTATGATTAGGCCTTAGAATATTTACATTCCAGAAAGATCCTTCATTAAATTCCATTATTGTCGATTTGTTTTTATTAGAATTAAATTACAATTTGGTCAACTATATTACTAATTATTACTATTATTTAATAAATTAATTAATAAAATTTAATAATAACTACACAAAACCCTAATAATACTAAATAAGACTTAATAATAACTAAATTAATCAATACATTTTAGGATTGGGATTTATGTCAATTCTTATTTTATTTATGTCAAATATTTACTTTATTAAATAAAAACCTATAGGTATAATTAAATTCGACTATTGTTGCCATACAACGATTTTTATTTTTGTAAGTGACAGTTAACAAACAGTGCTGCCGTTTGCTTTGCCGGCGGATCTTACAACGCGTTCCGCGTACTTTAGAAATTCCTCACGATCGTCACTGTCACCGACAAACTCGCTATAATTGTCGGATGTCACGTCCCTACGGAACCTACCACTTAGTTGTTGGCGCCATGCGCCATACCTGGGACAGGAATCAAGAAGGTGGGGCACAGTCTCCAAGGTAGCCGAGTCGCAGACACAGTGTGGTGATTGGGCTAGTTTGAAGCGGTGCAAGTACTCTCTGAATCCCCCATGTCCGGTGAACAGCTGTGCCATAACATTTGACATTTTTATCTTTAATATGGTTTTGTGTCCTTCCCGAACACTGGGGAAAAATAACTTAGTAATCTTTCCTGTTTCAGACTCTGTGTACCGCTTATTCCAGAGATTGATGGTATTCTGGCGGAGGAAGTACTTAGCGCAGGATACAGGGACTCTATCGTACTCGGGGCTGGTCTTCTTAGTCAATGCCGCTGTCTTTGCTAGTTCATCAGCTCTTTCGTTGCCGACGAAACCTTTATGGGCTTTAATCCAAAACAGACGCACTTGTCTACCTTCTGCCTCGAGTTGATGAATTTTCACCTGAACTTCCGCCACAATGGGATGGGTGCTGTCCGGATCAGCAATCGCTTCCAAAGAGGACCTCGAGTCACTTATGATGTTCGCAATTTTCGTTCTCGAATTCTTTATCATTTTAAGTGCTCTGAGGATTGCCGCCAGCTCTGCTTGGTACACCGAACAGTATGACGCAAGGATGAAATTGGAGTAGCGCTTCTCTTGGCCTCCCTCCCACCATGTCACCGCCGCTCCGACCCTACCCTGTATTTTACTTCCATCTGTGAACAGGTTTGGATGCGAATTTAGGTTTTTTATATCTTGCTCTGTCGTTAGCAGCTCATGGCGTATGGGGTGTCTTTTCGCTGGATGGGGCAGCTCAAAGGCTCCTATTCTCCTTTCCAGTTCGCATCCAGGCAGTTCAGGGTTGGGTTTTCCACGCCTCATCTCATACAGCTCAGCAGCCTCCCTCACTCTCAAGTCCAGGGGCAATATTCCGGCCAAACAAAGGACCGATGTGAGTGAAGCTGTCCCGTGAGACCGCGAGACCATAATGCAGAACTTTCGGGATAGCTGGTTGAGTCGAGTTATGGCGTACTTTTTGTCGGTTATCGGTGCCCAAGAACTTGCCGCGTAGAGGACTATCGGCTCCACAACTGCAGTATACAGCAGCCTGGTAATCGCCGGATTTAGTCCCCAGTTAGCTCTTGTCGCAGTTGATACCTTCTGATAGATGTTGACCGCCTTTTTACACACTTTCTCCAGGTGTGATCTGAAGATGAGCTTGGAGTCTATCGTCAAGCCAAGCAACTTCAGTTCGTTCGCAATGCCGAGAATTACTCCGTTCAAGGTGAAGTGGGGAGTGTCATATTTTTGTTTGTTTGTAATGACCACGGCTTGAGTTTTGTGTGCGGCGAACTTCATTTTGCTGCGACGACCCCAGTCGGCGATAGCTTCCAGGGCACTATTGACAACTCCGTTCAGTTCTGTGGTTGTATTTGCGGAGGCAATGACGAGGATATCGTCCGCAAAAGCCTGCACGTGCGCCTGAAGCAGTTCTGCTTGCTGAAGCAAGGGGTCAAGCTGAACATTCCACATGATGGGACCGCAGGTGGAACCTTGTATGCAGCCTTTGTTAGTCGCCCTCTCTTTCTGCACTCCCGCATACTGTACACACACCGACCTCTCCGACAGATAGCTGTCAATGAGCAGTAGAATGTCTCTGGGACAGTTTCTGGCAATGAGCTGTTGCACGATTTGGGGCCACCAAGCTCCATCAAAAGCCCCCTCAATATCGAGAGACACAACTGCGACTATTTTTTTGTTATATACTTCGCGTCTAATTAGTCCCACGGCGTCATAAAGGGCGTCCTCAGTGCTGGTTTGTGGCATGAACCCGTACTGTCGCCTGCTCAGGGATCCGGTGCTTCCCAGGTGCCACAAGAGTCTGGTAGCGAACATCTTCTCCAAGATCTTGCCGAACACCGGCAGAAGTCCTATAGGTCGGTATGACTTAGCGGCTGAGTAATCTTCTTTCTGCGGCTTTGGGATGACACGTATTATGGCCTTTTTCCATAGCCTGGGAAAGTAACCCAGTGTCAGGCACCTGTTCAATATCGCCAGAAAGATATCGCCGGTGTTGAGGATAGCTCTAAGGCATATATCCGCCGTAAAGCCGTCCCCTCCAGGAGCCCTTGCCGGGCCAATCTTCCTGGCGACACTAAGGAGCTCGTCTCTTTCAAACACAGTGGAGATGGTATCACTACAGCTCTGCTCCAGCCTTATGGATGCTATGTGCCTTTGCGTCTCCCTCCTGATATCCGCCTGGGTCTGGCTGTCCGTGGTCGGATCATCTTCCGGATAAAATGTGCTAGCCAGCAACGAGGCTGATTCTTCCGGATCAAGTGGTACTCCAGCTTGGTTTCTCAGGAGGCAATCGCTTTGACGACCCGTTATAGTTAGCACCTTATATATGCTTTCCCACATCGTAGATTTTTCCTGCCCTGTGCAGTACTCCTTCCAACTGGATAGTCTGGTATTTGCAAGATCTTCTTTATATTTCTCGAGGGCCTCCAAGTATCTTCTGACCACATCCGGTCTTCGCAGTGGGTTTGCCTTGCGGATTCTGTTCCGGAGTGTGATGACCTCCGACTTCTTCTTGGTGAGTTCCTCGGTCCACCAGCTAATTTTATTCCGCTTGCGCTCACTGACTGCGGGAATGGTCTTAGCACAAGCCAGCTCTACGCAACCCGAAAAGGTCTCCACAACAGAGTCAAGGTCCTTCGAGAACTGTACATTGCCTATAGCTTCCGCATGTAGAGCCCGGTCGCTTAGTTCTTGTCTGAGGCAGTCCCCAAAAGCCGTCCAATCTGCTTTTTTGGTATTGTATCTTCGAGTAGTGTGTCTCTGTGCAACGTCAGACCGAGACTCCAGGCGAAAACCGAAAGTGATAGCTCGGTGGTCAGATGTGGTGACCAGATCCGCAGCTACCCTCCAATGTGCGACGTTTCCCAGGGCAACATTGGTGCAAGCTGTGACGTCAACGATGCTCTCGTAGGCCCGGCCATCCCGTATTGCGCTGAAGGTTGGTGTACTACCAGTATTAAGTACGGCCATGTCCAGTTGTGCTAGCAGCTCCGCGTACGCAGCACCCCTGGGGTCCTCGGCATCTTCCCCCCACCAGTAACTCTTGGCGTTTACGTCACCCGCCAGGATGATATGTGGCGTGGCCAAGGATTGGCATGCCCGCTGGATGTGTTGCAGATAGGGCTCGATGTCTTCACTTCCCTCGAGGTACACGGAGACTATGCCCAACCTTCTGTTTCCCAGACCTAAAACTAGACATACGATGTTCTCCGTACACAAGTCCGGGTACTCAGTAACAGCGAGATCATCGTTGACAACGACGATCGCAGACTTGACTGGTTTGTCTCCTCGATACTTTTGGATAACCCTACATGATCCCCATTTTGTAAAGCCGTGACTCCCGACATACGGCTCCTGAACCAACAAAATACCAACCCCCTGGTCCAAAGCCACTTTCAGGCACTCCTGGGTAGCGTTGCCCCCTCTACCAAGATTGACCTGAATAAACTTTAAGAGGGCGCCTGTATTGGAAGTGTCCTTGCTTGCATCATCCTTAGCAATAGCTGATCACCGATCGAGCAAGGCGATCAAATTTTCTCCATTCCGGGCATTGGTCGCTGTAAGCTGGATGTGACCTGATGGTTCCCGTTTTGCAGTTAATACAAGACGCCACTCCAGAACGTTCACATGTTCTGGTATCGTGGTCGCCTGCGCAGTAGCCACATTTTTGGGGCTTATCACAGTTCCTAGCTTCATGACCAAACCCGAGGCATTTGAAGCATTGCCTTATCGGTGACTGGTCGATGGCCCGAATTACCTGGTATCCAAGTTTCACCCTTTGATCTACGAGCTTTTGGTAGACTCCTGGAGCAGCCTCCACAATGATATTGCCCAAGCACTCAGTGCGATGCTTCGTTCTCCTGAGTACTTTGAGATGCTCGCCGACATGGGTACCCAAGGTCCCCTTGTTTTGTCGTCGGATAGCTTCAATGACTTTGTCATTCGCAATATCATTGGTTACACCTATGAGTCTTAGCTGCGGAAACTTAGGTGGAGGTTCTGTCACCGTGAAGTCTTTACCCAGCAGGTTTATTGCGGATTTCATGGCGCTGCGGTCTTCATCTGTCTCAACCGAGATGACCACTCTGCTGTTTCGCCCCTTTCTGAGTCCATGCACCGAGATACCCAATTCGGCGACATCCACCCCTTTCTTGATGTCGTGAAGTATATCTTCACTTGACTTATGAGGGTCTGTGGATTCCACAACAACGGTACGTCGAGCCGCGGCGTTGGGCACCCGAGGATGCAATGGTCTCCGGTGGGCCATGGCAGAAGAGGGAGCATCCGGTAACTCAGAGACCTCTTGATGATGCAGGGTTTTCGGAGTAAGATCCTCCAGTTCTCGCCGAAGTGACTCCACCGCAGTTCTGACAGGACCGACTGTCTCCACCATTGTGTCAATCGTATCCCGGACCTCTGTTCTCAGCTGTGACATTCCCTCAGCAAGTGACTTTCCAGATAGCCTGGATGCGGAGGCATCACCACGAATAAGCGCAATGTCCTCGCCTATTGCTCCAATAGCCGTGAGAGCCTCCACACCCCAGTCCTTGCTTTTGGATTCGACGCTTAAAAGAGAGCGAGTTTGCAATTGGTGGGCCTTTACCTCTGCAATTTCCTCTTTTATGTGGGTGAGTAGGCTCTCCACATCCAGTGAGCAAGCATGCGATGCAAAATCCACGGGCGTGCGCACCCTTATTTCTTTTTCACAGAGGTTTGTGAGGTCATCGATTGCCTGTCTCATATTGCGAAGCTGGTCGGTGATCTGGTCAAACTTTGGAGTGATGCCCTGGACCGCCAATGCGACATTTCCCGCTGTTTGGGATGCCGCAGAGCCATCAGCCGTCCCCAAGGACTGGCTAGTCAGGGTGCGGAGCTCGCTTTGGATGGTGGCTATGTTTTTTATTGGCCCATCCATTTCATAATTCAGCCATCCGCGTATTGCCTCGGCTGTCTTGTGAGTGGTGACAATAGCTTCATGAGCTTCTCTTAGCTTGAGGACATGGGATTGGGTAATTTCAGCTAGTTGCTTGGAGTGGGCTCGCTCCACTCTCACCAGCTCTCTTGCAGCCCTGGATCTCTCCTGCTCCAGCGCCACCCTGTGTCGAGAACGCGAGTCCGAAACCGAGAGCACAATCTCGTACAGCGATTGTAGGCATTCTTGTGTCTCCACCTTACATTCACGCTTCATGTTTCCCGCTTTTTCCAGGGCCTCTTTTCCTGATTGAAGCAGGTCATTGGCGCGTTGAGACGCAAGGTCCATTGACACGCCGGGGATTTCGGAGCGTCTGGATGTGGATGGGAGAATGCTGGAACGTCTGCTGCGTGTGCTCTCCACGTCCGACCAATCGTCATCCGCCTTTGGGGGTGGCCGAGCGATGCCAAGTCGGTCCAGCTCCTCGTCCATCTCAAACGCAGAAGACACCACTGACTTAGCCGAGCCGACACTTAGTGTTTTCGGCTCAGAAAGGCCCTCAGTAGTCTTCGCCGTCTCCGCCTTCGCACCGCGTTCAGGTTTTGCGTTGCCGTCCGTAGCTGCAAGCAGCAGAAGAGCCGCCTGACACTCGGCGCTCTCGATTGACCCAGTGACCATTGCTTGACCCGTAGCCATGCTCTCTTTTTTGCCCATTGCCTGTGTCACGGCTTTCTTGTGCAATGTTCTCGTGCTTCGCGCTCCCGGAGGTGCAGAGCGCACCGATCTAGAAGACATTGTCCCAGTGAGGTCCTACTAGGTTCCCAGAAACACGCACAAACCGAAAAACAACCGCAGCACAAGTACAATAAACCTTTACAAGAAGTCAAGTCGGATTTACTTAAACCTATATACCGAATATTTGAATCGCTGTATAACAATTATAAGTCAGTAACCTGTTTTCTGCAATAGGAGCACGGTATGGTCTCCACCAACAATATAAGCACAAAGAATAAATATTTGCTCTTGATATTTGAGCCTGAACTTATTTTAAATGGCAATACCTACTCAGTAATCTGGGCCCAAAGGCTTACCAATAAAAAAAAAAAAAAAAATTTACAATAAAATGAGGGTAATCGTGTACCCTTGATATTTAAAATTTTAATAACTTAAAAACTATAGATCTGAACGTTACTACATTTAATTCCCAGTTTGAAATATAACAAATAAACAAGAATTTAATTTTAAAACTAAAAGGTGACCTCTTAAGGGATCAAAATAAATAATTTTAAAAATTTAAATTTTTTTTTTAAAACGGGAAGAACTATAAATATAGGATAAAATAGAGGTCCTGTATATATTAAACCTAACAAAGAAAATCCCGTCGAAATCGGGCAACGGGTTCCAGAGATATAAAACTTTGAAGTTTTCCAAGATGGCGGAACAAGATGGCGCCTATTATGAAAAAATACCCGTATCTTAGTCAATTTTGAAGCTAGAGCTTCGGGATTTCGATGGTCGTGCTTGGCTCGTCCCCGTCTAGCCTCTAACACGATAGGTAGAGCAAAAAATTTTTTGCTCTACCTAGAGCCCCAACTAATATCAAGTCAGGGAGGGGGCAGTAACGGTACCAACAGTGGAAACCCCGTCCCAATCGGACCACTCTAGCGAGGGTTATGCCCGTTCAAAACAATCCAAGATGGCGTCGCAAATGGCTGCTCCAGAGCTAACTCCGGCGATAATTATCCGAAGTCGGCTGTGTTTGGGCTTGTTTTGAAGGGCACAACTCACACAATGGCTTGGTTAGGGCCACGTGTTGATAAGTCCCCCCCCCTGATTTTATAATTACAAAAAACTCAATAATTTAACCTAAAAATAGCCTAACTAATTGAATATTCGCCTAAAATTATCGAAATTTTGCACAAGCTTCTAAATAATTATTAAAAAAAAAATCCTTTTTTAATTATAATGTTAACTTTAAAATTAGGGGTACCTCGTGTACCCCTTGAATTTTCAAAAATGTTTTTCTCTAAAACTAGCCGATCGACCTATGTCGAAATTTTTATATAATGTTGGGGGCCCTAAGATCTATGTAAAATAAATTTAAAATATATACGTCACAGATCTTTTCGACGAGATAAAAATTTATAAAATTTACAAAAATTTAAAACAGTTATATCTTTGTCAAAAATTTACCTAGACAAAAATAAAAAGTGCCTCCCAGATCTCCGCAGCGGCGTCCTGGTGCTTCCGTTGTCAGCTTCTTCCTGGCTGCCCTGGATCGCTGACCTCGTGGCCACGTGGTTTTGGCTTTTCTGCTTTTATCTCCGCGCTCCTGCGCGGGAAAAATCGGGAAAAGCAGAAAAACCGTAGTGCTCCTTAAGGCCTTCCAGAAGGCACTTTAAAAAGAATACGTCACCGCTGCAGAACTTGAGTAAACTCCACTTTTAACTTTCAAATTTTTCAAATTTTCACTTTTTCTGTGATAGCTCGGTGACAAAACCACTTAGCGACACAACGTTTGCACAGCCGTGTGCGCCTTGTGATTCCTCAAATTTTGGTATATCACACGGCTATTAAAAACACTTTTTCAAATTTTTGCGAATTTTTTGGCGTAGAGGTATGGTTGTAAGTGGGCGCTCCGGAGTGCGGTTGGAGCCAGACTCGGTTAGGTTAGGTTAGGTTAGGTTAGGTTAGGTTAGGTTCCGCGGACCTGCTGGGTAGTCCCAGTGGGTGGGGAGGTGTACCCCAACGCGGCGCGTCCCCGGGTGGCGGATAGGGGAACGGCTCCCAGAAATGGGAGTTACCGGTTTACCGGCGCGGACCAAACACTGGGGTGGGATGGGGGGGGGGGGGGATTTAGAGCGGGGATGCCGTCCATCTTGGTTCCCGTGAGTCGGCTGTATGGGTCAGTTTCCTCGCGGGATGCCGAGTGGACAGGTGCTTGGCTTGAGTTCAAGCTTGAGCTTGAGCGGAGGATAGCCTTCTTAGGCTTGCGGAGAGGTGTCGGGCCTTGGCGTGCACTTACCCTGCCGCCGGGCAGGCAGTGGGAGTTTTCTTCCCTGCCACCGCCCCAAAATCGTAACCCCGCAACACGGTCGCAGTCATGTTTTGCGATCTGAGCGGGACCGATAGGCCTTGGCTTGGTCGCCCGGGCTGCGAGGAAGACAACCTCTATAAAAAATTACCCGAGGATAAGCGGCGGCGCGGCGTAAGGTCTGGAAGGCTGAACGGAGTTTCAGTCGCTACCGCGTCCCCCGCCAGGGAAGTGTCGCTCCCCTGAGCGGGTTACGTTAGACTTCCCCGGTTACAGTGGGCACTGTCCGGGGTGACCCACCCTTCCCACTTACTCGTGGGATCTGATTATGAATAACTTTTTAAACAAATCTAGGTTAGGTGAGACGGTAGGGAGCGGTGAGGAGGTTGTATGCGCGTCTGCGCATAGCAACAGTGGTAGGGCGCTAGAGCCTGAGGAGGCGACGACGCCTCAATTGCGGGACGCCTTCGGGCGTTTCAAAAAAGGCCCTTCTAAGGGCCAACCAAAAGGCCCTTCTCAGGGCCAACCAAAAGGCCCTTCTCAGGGCCAACCAAAAGGCCCTTCTCAGGGCCAACCAAAAAGCCCTTCTCAGGGCTCCGCGGACGATGCCACTTTGGCGTCAGATGCTAGCCGCGCACCATCTGCGGCTAGCTTTTATTGCAGGGCTGACGTGTTGTCAGAGTCCGACAACGCGTTTGAGTCGGACTCAAGTTCGGCGATGGAGGTCGAAGATTGCCTCCAAAAACGCAAGCGGGCTTTCTTAAAGGATGGCAGTGAAGGTTCGTCGGACTCGACGAAGAGCACTAAGTCAAAGAAGGTGAAGGCCAAAAAGCCGAATCCGTCTTCGACTGTAGCGGACACCCACGACGTGGGTTTAGCGGATGCCCAACGGCAGCTGGATTTATCTCGGCGGAAACAACTCCAACAGGATCTGGAGGAGAAGGTTGCCGCCAAGGAGCAGCAGGCACGCGCCGCCCGGGCCAAGACTGGGTACGGCGCGTCCAGCGTTCTCTACGCGGACCACTCGCTGGCCGAGCTAGAGCGGATGGCGCAAGAGGATGAAGAGGAAATTAAGGAGGTCGCCTCTAAGTCCTCTAATCTTAAAGGGACTCTACAGAAGTCCCTTAAGTGCAGGGCCGCCAGCATGGCCAGCATTGTCCGGGAGCTGGTGCAGCGCACAGCGACCGAGGAAACAAGGCAGCTGCAGGCGAAGGTAGATCGCCTGCAGTCGGAGGTCAGCCAGCTGCATAAGAAGCTGGCTGAAGTCATGGCCCGGCCATCTCAAGCCGAGCCGAGACCTGCGGCCGAAGGTCCTTCCTCCTCCAACCTTGAGGATATTATCCGCAAGGTAGTCATGGAGGAAAGGGCCTTCACGAGAGCCTGCTTCGCCGGTATAGAGGACAGGCTCTTGCCGGAAAAACGCCTCCGGCCGCCTCTCGCGGCGGACAAGAGGCCGTCCAAGCCGGGGCCATCCTCCCAGGAGCAGGACGCTCTGCTCCCCTCGACCACCCAGTCCAATCAGCCGTGGACGAAAGTGGTCAAGAAGGGGAAGGACAAGGGCAGGAAAAAGAAGACAGGAACGGGCGCCGACCCTGCCTCCCACGCCAACAACCCTCCTCCCTGCTCGTCCCAGGCGAATGGCAAGGGGAAGGGGAATGGTAAAGGGCAGGGGAAAACGTCGGCCCCTAAGCCCAGCACCGCTGCTCCCGCAGCTAAAAAGGCCTCTGCCGGTGGGAGGAAGCCTCTTGTTGCTCCCAAGACCGCGGCCGTCGTGGTGACGCTGACCGCGGAGGCTGCACAGCGAGGGGAAACGTACGAGTCAGTGCTGAGACGGGCTCGTACCAACGCCGATCCCACCCACCTGGGAATCGGCGCAATGACGTGCCGTCAGACCCAAGCCGGGGCTCGGATTTTCGAGTTCCCGGGGGCTCAGGGCGGCGCCAACGCGGACCTCTTCGCAACCAAACTGCAAGAGGTCATTGCGGATGCGGCCAAAGTGGTCAGGCCCGTCAAGTCCGCCGCATTGGAGGTGTCCAATCTGGACGATTCGGTCACCAAAGAGGAGGTGGTGACGGCGGTCGCAGCCATGGGGGGCTGCAGCGTCGCAGCGGTACTGGGTCGGGACATCAGGCCCGGTCGCGGTGGCATGGGCACCATTCGCCTTGAGTGCCCAGTCATCGCGGCCAAGGCCGTCCTCGCCAAGGGACGGCTCACCGTCGGGTTTAGCTCGAGTGTGGTCCGGGCACTTGAAGAGCAGCCTCTGCGCTGCTTCAAGTGCTTTGGCATTGGACACACTCGGGCCCTCTGCACGTCCAAGGTGGACAGATCAAACTGTTGCTACCGCTGCGGCAAGGAGGGACACAGCTCCGTCTCCTGCAAGGCCGCCACGCCACACTGTGCGGTGTGCGCCGCTAGTGGCCGCCCAGCGGGCCACGTCATGAAGGGGAGGAATTGCAATCCTCCCCCAAAGAAGGGCAAAGCACAGGCTCCGACTCAGCCTGCCGCCACCGCCGTCGTCCCTGTAGCTGGGACCTCGGTGGCCGACGAGGAGGGTGCGATGTCCGAATGATGAATGGGACCGGTCATCGCATCCTCCAGGCGAACACCAACCACTGCAAAGCAGCGCAGGACCTGCTGATGCAGGCCATAGCTGAGTGGTTGGTGGACGTGGCAGTGGTTGCCGAGCCGTACTCGGTCCCTGGCCGTTGGCTAGGCGATCCGGATGGCTTGGTGGCGTTGGTTTCGCGGCCTTCCACGGACTCCCCTCCCCTCTCGCTCTTAGAGAGGGGACCGGGATACGTGGCCGCCGCGTGGGGGAATATTGCTCTGGTGGGTGTATATTTCTCCCCAAACCGCCCTCTATCGGATTTCGAGAATTTTCTCGAAATCCTCACCGCAGTCGTCGGGAGGGCGGCGCCGCGCCAAGTCGTCGTATTGGGCGACCTAAATGCCAAGTCGGCGGCCTGGGGCAACCCGGCCACCACCTGCAACGTTCGCGGACGAGCCGTCGAGTTTTGGGCGACCTCGTCCGGCTTGTCCCTCCTTAACAGAGGGACAGTCCACACGTGTGTGCGGCAACTGGGAGGGTCAGTGGTCGATGTCTCGTTTGCCACCCCCGCACTTGCCGCCCGCGTCGTTGACTGGCGGGTAGAGATGGTGGAGACCTTGTCGGACCACCGATATGTGCGGTTCGACATCTCCACCCAGAGCCCCCGGGGGGTGGCCCCCTCGGGCCGATCCCCCTTTCCACGGTGGGCCCTCACTCACCTGGACCGGGGAGCGGCCAGGGAGGCGGCGTTCCTCCAGGACTGGCTCACGCCTCCCACCAATGTCCAGGACGTGGACGCCGCAGCGGTCCAGCTGCGAAAGTCCCTGACCGAGGTGTGCAACTCCAGCATGCCTCGGTCTCGCCGACCACCTCCCCGTCGCGCCGTCTATTGGTGGTCGGAGGAACTAGCGGGGCTCCGGGCCGCCTGCGTGAGAGCCAGGAGGGCCTACACGCGGAGCCGACGACGCAGTTTGCGGAACCCGGAGAACGAGGACCTTCTATACGCCTCATATGTAGAGGCAAAGAAGGTCCTCAAGGTGGCGATGTTTGCCGCCGAAGACGCGGCTAGAGCGGAGATGCTCGAGGGTCTCGACAGTGACCCGTACGGGAGACCGTATAAGGCGGCGCGGAATAAACTGCGCCCCTTTGGTCCCCCAATTGCGGAGACCCTCGAGCCGTCATTGCTGGATGGGGTGGTTCGGTCCTTGTTTCCAACTGGGACCAGATTCACCCCACCAGTGATGGACCCCCCGCAGGAGGCGGTTCCGCCGCAGGCAGTGGTCCCTCCGGTAACGGAGGTGGAGTTTGGAGTGGCGGCGCTCCGCTTCCGCGCCAAGAAGACGGCCCCCGGGCCAGACGGCGTCCCCGCACGGGTGGTGGCCATCGCCACCACCGAAATGGAGGAAAGGTTTCGGGACATCTTCAGCGCGTGCTTTGCGGCTGGGAGGTTCCCGAAACCTTGGAAGGAGGGGCAGCTGTGCCTCCTCCGGAAGGAGGAACGCCCGGCGGACTCCCCCTCGGCATACCGGCCCATCGTTCTGCTCGATGAGGCTGGTAAATTATTCGAGGGGATCGTCGCCGCTCGGCTTAATGGCCACTTGGGGGGGATAGGGCCGAACCTGTCGGACGCCCAATTCGGTTTCCGAAGAAGGCGTTCGACGGTTGACGCGCTGTCCCGGCTGAAGGGTCAGGTGAGGGAGGCCGTGGAGGCAGGGGACGGAGTTTTGGCTGTGTCATTTGACATAGCCAACGCCTTCAACTCCATTCCCCACCCGACAATACTCGAGGCGCTCCGCTACCATGGAGTGCCTCAGTATCTACGGAGCCTCCTGGCCGACTACCTGGAGGACCGAGCAGTCCTCCTTGTAGACAAAGCGGGCCAGCTTCGGCGGTACAGCGCAGAGTCCGGTGTTCCACAGGGGTCCGTCCTAGGACCACTCCTGTGGAACATCGGGTTTGACTGGCTCCTGCGGGGAACTCTCCTCCGCGGCACGAGTGTCATCTGCTACGCGGATGACACTCTTCTCACTGCTCGGGGGAGAGACTTCAGAGAGGCGGCGAGCCTGGCCTCGGCCGGTGGATCCTTAGTTGCGGGAAGGATCCGCCGCCTAGGATTGGGGGTGGCGCTGCATAAGACCGGGGCCGTGTTCTTCCACGGGCCCCGGCAGCGCACCCCTACTGACGCCCACATTGTCGTAGAGGGCGTCAGGGTCGAGGTGAAGGCCCAGATGAAATATCTGGGCCTAGTCCTCGATAGCAGGTGGCGCTTTGGCCCGCACTTCAGCGGGCTATCGACGCGCCTGCTAAAGGCCGCGGGCGCGCTCGCTTGGCTCCTCCCAAATCTGGGGGGGCCCAAAGCGCGATGCCGGCAATTATACGCCGGCATCTTGAAGAGCATGGCCCTATACGGGGCCCCCATCTGGGCGGACTCCCTCCAAAGGAGGGAGAACGCAACCGCGATCCGCAGGCCCCAGAGGGCTATCGCGCAGCGGGTGGCGAGGGCCTACCGCTCGGTGGGCTTCGCGGCGGCGTGCGCTCTGGCGGGTACCCCTCCTTGGGAGCTCGAGGCGTGGGTGCTCGCCAGAGTGTACGAGTGGACGGCGGGACGCAGGGCGCTCGGAGAGCACCCTACCCGAGAAGAGCGGGAAGCCGTCCGGCGAGAGGCGAGGGACGCGATCGTCCACCATTGGACGGAGGACCTCGCCTCCGCCACCTTCGGCCGCCGAACGCTGGACGCTCTAGGTCCAGTCCTGCAAGACTGGCTGGGGCGGTCCCATGGTGCCCTCTCTTTCCGTCTGGTGCAGGTTTTGTCCGGGCATGGTTGCTTCGGATCATGCCTGCACCGGATAGGAAGAGAGGAGACCCCGTCGTGCCATGAATGTGGCGCGGCAGAGGACACGGCGCATCACACCCTCGAAGTGTGTCCGTCGTGGTCCGAACCGCGCCGCGACATGGTAGCGGTGGTTGGTCAGGACCTCTCGCTTCCAGGCGTGGTCTTATCCATGCTGGGAAGCGAGGAGGCCTGGGCAGCCGTAGCCTCCTTTTGTGAGGACGTAATGTCCCAAAAAGAGGCAGCGGAGCGCGCGCGGGAGGATGACCCCCTCGCAGCACCGCTCCGCAGGCGAAGAAGGGGTGGGAGAAGGCGTTTGTACGACAACCGCCTTCCCCCTCCTGGTGGAGGATAGCGGGAGACAGGCGCGGGGGCGTCTTCTCCTGCATTGCAGATCCTCCATCTCCGCTGGGCGGGGATGGCCGAGCATTCACGGTCATTCCCGAGCCTCTCCCTTTAGGGAGGGGCGTGTGGGCCCCGCTGTAAAGGCGGGCGGTCGTCGGCGGGGGACTGGAAGAAAGCCAGTTTCCCAGTCCTCCTCCACGCAGACGATGCTGGAATGCCGCTGGGTTGTTTAGTGGGTATACCGGTCCTTTATAGACCGGGGAGTCCCACATACCCCCCCCATCCCCTAATGGGGGGGCATGCGTAACGCATTTTTCCCAGCGCAAAAAAAAAAAAAAAAAAAAAAAAAAAAAAAAAAAGGTTAGGTTAGGTTAGATTAGGTTAGGTTAGGTTAGGTTAGGGTCCGCGGACCTGCTGGGTAGTCCCAGTGGGTGGGGAGGTGTACCCCAACGCGGCGCGTCCCCGGGTGGCGGATAGGGGAACGACTCCCAGAAATGGGAGTTACCGGTTTACCGGCGCGGACCAAACACTGGGGTGGGATGGGGGGGGGGGGGATTTAGAGCGGGGATGCCGTCCATCTTGGTTCCCGTGAGTCGGCTGTATGGGTCAGTTTCCTCGCGGGATGCCGAGTGGTCAGGTGCTTGGCTTGAGTTCAAGCTTGAGCTTGAGCGGAGGATAGCTTTCTTAGGCTTGCGGAGAGGTGTCGGGCCTTGGCGTGCACTTACCCTGCCGCCGGGCAGGCAGTGGGAGTTTTCTTCCCTGCCACCGCCCCAAAATCGTAACCCCGCAACATGGTCGCAGTCATGTTTTGCGATCTGAGCGGGACCGATAGGCCTTGGCTTGGTCGCCCGGGCTGCGAGGAAGACAACCTCTATAAAAAATTACCCGAGGATAAGCGGCGGCGCGGCGTAAGGTCTGGAAGGCTGAACGGAGTTTCAGTCGCTACCGCGTCCCCCGCCAGGGAAGTGTCGCTCCCCTGAGCGGGTTACGTTAGACTTCCCCGGTTACAGTGGGCACTGTCCGGGGTGACCCACCCTTCCCACTTACTCGTGGGATCTGATAATGAATAACTCTATAAACAAATCTAGGTTAGGTGAGACGGTAGGGAGCGGTGAGGAGGTTGTATGCGCGTCTGCGCATAGCAACAGTGGTAGGGCGCTAGAGCCTGAGGAGGCGACGACGCCTCAATTGCGGGACGCCTTCGGGCGTTTCAAAAAAGGCCCTTCTAAGGGCCAACCAAAAGGCCCTTCTCAGGGCCAACCAAAAGGCCCTTCTCAGGGCCAACCAAAAGGCCCTTCTCAGGGCCAACCAAAAGGCCCTTCTCAGGGCCAAACCAAAGGCTCTTCTCAGGGCCAAACCAAAGGCCCTTCTCAGGGCCACGCCGGCGATGCCAGTATGGCGTCGGAGGTTTGCCGCCCATCACCGGGTAGCATGTTCCGCAGGCTGTCGGTCGACGTGTTGTCGGACTCCGACAACGAGTCGCTCGTTCCAGAGTCGGACGGAAGTTCGGCGATGGAAGCCGAAAGTCGCTTTCAAAAGCGGAAGCGATCCTTCCTGAAGGACGGCGGCGAAGGCTCCTCGGACTCCACGAGGAGTGCTAAGCCAAAAAAGAAGGCGAAGGCCAAAAAGCCTTCCACTGTGGTGGACACCCACGACGTGGGTCTGGCGGACGCCCAACGTCAGTTGGACCTCGCACGAAGGGCTCAGTTCCAGGAAGACCTGGAAGAGAGGGTCGCCGCGAAGGAGATGCAGGCGCAGGCCGCCCGGGCTAAGTCCGGGTACGGTGCGTCTAGCGTCTTATACGCGGACCACTCGCTGGCCGAGCTGGAGCGCATGGCGCAGGAGGACGAAGAGGAGATCAGGGTGGTCGCCTCTAAGTCCTCCAATCTAAAAGGGACATTCCAAAAGTCCCTTAAATGCAGGGCCGCCAGCATGGGTGGCATCGTCCGGGAGCTGGTGCAACGCACAGCCACCGACGAGACGCGGCAACTGCAGGCGAAGTTAGATCGCCTGCAGTCGGAGGTCAGCCAGCTGCATAAGAAGCTGGCTGAGGTCACGGCCCAGCCAACTCAAGCTGAGCCGAGACCTGCAGTGGAGGGCCCTTCCTCCTCTTCCAACCTTGAGGATGTCATCCGCAAGGTTGTGATGGAGGAAAGGGCATTTACGAGAGCCTGCCTCGCTGGCATCGAGGACAGGCTCTTGCCCGAAAAGCGCCTCCGACCGCCCCTCGCGGCGGACAAGAGGCCGTGCGAGCCTGGGCCATCCTCCCAAAGGGAGGACGCCCTTCTCCCTTCCACCACCCCGTCCACCCAGCCGTGGACGAAGGTGGTCAAAAAGGGGAAGGGCAAGGCCAAGAAGGCGAGAGCGGCCGCCGCCCCTGCCTCCCCAGCCAACATCTCCCCTCCCTGCCCGTCCCAGACGACCGGCAAGGGGAAGGGGAAGGGGAAGGGGCAAAAGTCGGCCCCTAAGCCCGCCACCGCTGCTCCGGCAGCTAAAAGGGCCCCTGCCGGTGGGAGAAAAACCCTAGTTTCTCCCAAAACCGCGGCCGTCGTGGTGACGCTCACCGCGGAGGCTGCGGAGCGTGGTGAGACGTACGAGTCCGTGCTGAAACGGGCTCGTACCAACGCCGATCCCACCAAGTTGGGAATCGGCGCCATCACGTGCCGCCAGACCCAAGCCGGGGCTCGTATTTTCGAGTTCCCGGGGGCCCAGGGCGGCACCAACGCTGACCTCTTCGCAACGAAGTTGCAAGAGGTCATCGCGGACGCGGCCAAGGTGGTAAGGCCCGTCAAGTCGGCGGCCCTCGAGGTGACCAATCTGGACGATTCGGTCACCAAAGAGGAGGTCGTGGCGGCGCTCGCAGCAATAGGGGGCTGCAACACCGCAGCGGTACAGGGTCGGGCTATCAGGCCCGGCCGCGGCGGCATGGGCACAATCCGCCTGGAGTGCCCGGTCACCGCAGCTAAGGCCGTCCTTGCCAAGGGACGGCTTGCCGTCGGGTTTGGGTCGTGTGTGGTCCGGGCACTTGAAGAGCAGCCTTTGCGCTGCTACAAGTGCTTCGGAATCGGCCACACACGGGCCCTCTGTCCGTCCAAGGTGGACAGGTCGGACGCCTGTTACCGCTGCGGTAAGGAGGGGCACATGTCCGCCTCCTGCACGGCCGCCAAGCCGCACTGCGCGGTGTGCGCCGCCAGTGGCCGCCCGGTGGACCACGTGATGAGGGGGAGGAACTGCAATCCTCCCCCAAAGAAGGGCAAAGCGCAGGCGCCGTCCCAGCCTGCCGCTACCACTGTCGTCCCTGAGGCTGGGACCTCGGTGGCCGACGAGGGGGGTGCGATGTCCAAATGATGGATAGGTCCGGACATCGCATCCTACAGGCGAATACTAACCACTGTAAAGCAGCCCAGGACCTGCTGATGCAGGCCCTGGCTGAGTGGTTAGTAGACGTTGCGGTGGTCGCCGAGCCGTACTCTGTCCCTGGCCGTTGGCTGGGTGATCGGGACGGCTCGGTGGCGTTGGTGTCGCGGTCTTCCACGGACTCCCCTCCCCTCTCGCTCTTAGAGAGGGGACCGGGATACGTGGCCGCCGCGTGGGGAGAAATAGCCCTGGTGGGGGTTTATTTCTCCCCTAACCGCCCTTTACAGGACTTCGAGGATTTTCTCGAAGTCCTGACCGCAGTAGTCGGTAGGGCGGCGCCGCGCCAGGTCGCCGTATTGGGCGACCTGAACGCCAAGTCGGCGGCCTGGGGCAACCGGGCCGCCTCTTGCAACGTCCGCGGGCGGGCCGTCGAATTTTGGGCGGCCTCGTCGGGCGTGTCCCTCCTAAATAGAGGGACGGCCCACACGTGTGTACGGCAACGGGGAGGGACGGTGGTGGACGTGTCGTTCGCCACCCCCGCACTTGCCGCCCGCGTCATCGGCTGGCGGGTGGAAACGGTGGAGACCTTGTCGGACCACCGATACGTGCGGTTCGACATCGTCTCCACCCAGAGCCCCCGGGGGATGGCCCGCTCGGGCCAGTCCCCCTTTCCACGGTGGGCTCAGATCCACCTGGACCGAGGGGCGGCCAAGGAGGCGGCGTTCGTCCAGGACTGGCTCACGCCTCCTATCAATGTCCTGGACGTCGACGCCTCGGCGGTCCGACTGCGGGAGTCCCTGACCGAGGTGTGCAACTCCAGCATGCCTCGGTCTCGCCGCCCACCTCCCCGACGCGCCGTCTATTGGTGGTCGGAGGAGCTGGCGGGGCTCCGGGCCGCCTGCGTGGTGGCCAGGAGGGCCTACACGCGGAGTCGACGGCGGAACGTGCGGGACGCGTCGAACGAGGACCTTCTCTACGCCTCGTACGTAGAGACAAAGAAGGTCCTCAAGGCGGCTATGTTCGCCGCCGACGACGCGGCGAGGGCCGAAATGCTAGAGGGTCTCGACAGAGACCCGTACGGGAGACCGTATAAGGCGGCGCGGAATAAACTGCGCCCCTTCGGTCCCCCGCTAGCAGAGACCCTCGAGCCGGCGTTGCTGGATGGGGTGGTTCGGTCCTTGTTTCCAACAAGGACCAACTTCACCCCTCCAGTGATGGACCCCCCGCGGGAGGCGGCTCCGCCGGCGGAGGAGGTCCCTCCGGTCACGGGGGCGGAGTTTGGCGCGGCGACGCTTCGCCTCCGCGCCAAGAAAACCGCCCCCGGGCCGGACGGCGTCCCCGCAAGGGTGGTGGCCATTGCGGCCACCCAAATGGCGGACAGGTTTCGGGACCTCTTCAGCGCGTGTTTCACGGCTGGGAGGTTCCCGAAAACCTGGAAGGAGGGGCAACTGTGCCTCCTCCGTAAGGAGGGACGACCGGCAGACTCCCCCTCGGCATACCGACCCATCGTTCTGCTCGATGAGGTCGGTAAACTGTTCGAGGGGATCGTCGCCGGTCGGCTGAATGGCCTCCTGCGGGGGGTTGGGCCGAACCTGTCGGACGCCCAATTCGGTTTCCGAGTTGGGCGTTCGACAGTGGACGCGCTGGCCCGGCTGAAGGGCCAGGTGAGGGAGGCCGTGGAGTCTGGGGACGGAGTGTTGGCTGTGTCATTTGACATAGCCAACGCGTTCAATTCCGTCCCCCACTCCACGATCTTGGAGGCACTCCGGTACCACGGAGTGCCTTCATACTTGCGGGCCCTCTTGGCCAGCTACTTGGAGGACCGAGCGGTCCTCCTCGTAGACAAGGCTGGCCAAGTCCGGAGGTACGGCGCGGAGTCTGGTGTTCCACAGGGGTCGGTCCTAGGACCACTCCTGTGGAACATCGGCTTCGACTGGCTCCTGCGGGGATCCCTCCTCCCGGGCACGAGTGTCATCTGCTACGCGGATGACACTCTCCTCACTGCCCGGGGGAGGGATTTTAGGGAGGCGGCCAGTTTGGCCTCGGCTGGCGGATCCTTGGTCGCGGGAAGGATCCGCCGCCTCGGGTTGGGGGTTGCGCTGCACAAGACCGAGGCCGTGTTCTTCCACGGGCCTCGGCAGCGCATCCCTCTTGACGCCCACATCGTCGTGGAGGGCGTCAGGATCGGGGTGAGGACCCAGATGAAATATCTGGGCCTCACCCTGGACAGCAGGTGGCGCTTCGGCCCGCACTTCAGCGGGTTGTCAGCGCGCCTGCTGAAGGCGGCGAACGCCCTCTCGTGGCTCCTCCCAAACCTGGGAGGGCCGAAGGCGAGATGCCGGCATTTGTATGCCGGCATCTTGAAGAGCATGGCCCTTTACGGGGCCCCCATCTGGGCGGACTCCCTCCACAGGAGGGAGAATGCGACCGCCATCCGCAGGCCCCAAAGGGCCATTGCACTGCGGGTGGCGAGAGCCTACCGCTCGGTGGGCTTTGCGGTAGCGTGCGCTCTGGCCGGCACCCCGCCTTGGGAACTCGAGGCGTGGGTGCTCGCCAGAGTGTACGAGTGGACGGCGGGGCGCAGGGCGCTCGGGGAGTGCCCTGCCCCAGAAGAGCGGGAGGCCGTCCGCAGAGAGGCGAGGGACGCAACCGTCCAACATTGGACGGAGGCCCTCGCCACCGCAGCCTTTGGCCGCAGAACGTTGGACGCGCTCGGGCCAGTCCTGCAGGACTGGCTCGGGCGGTCCCACGGTTTCCTTTCTTTCCGTTTGGTGCAGGTGCTATCCGGGCATGGCGTCTTCGGATCGTGCCTGCATCGGATCGGAAGAGAGGAGACCCCGGCCTGCCACGATTGTGGCGCGGCGGTGGACACGGCGCAGCACACCCTGGAGGTGTGTGCGTCGTGGTCTGGGCCGCGCCGCCAATTGATGGCGGTGGTCGGGCAGGACCTCTCGCTGCCCAGCGTGGTTTTAGCCATGCTGGGAAGCGAGGAGTCCTGGGCTGCGGTGGCCTCCTTTTGCGAGGAAGTAATTTCGCAAAAGGAGGCGACGGAGCGGGCGCGGGAGGAAGACCCTCTCGCAGCGCCACTCCGCAGGCGACGAACGGGTCGGAGAAGGCGATTGCACGACAATCGTCTTCCCCCTCCTGGTGGAGGATAGCGGGAGACAGGCGCGGGGGCGTCTTCTCCCGCATTGCACGTATCCTCCACTTCCGCCGGGTGGGAATGACCGCGAGCACTCGCGGCTATTCTCGGGCCCCTCTCCCAGGGTGGGGAGGGGGGTGAAGGGCTCGCCGTAAAGGCGGGCGGTCGTCGGCGGGGGGCTGGATGGAAAGGCTGTGCCGGATTCCCAGTTCCCCTCCATATAGGCGATGCGGGAGTGCCGCTGGGTCGTTTAGTGGGTATACCGGTGGGGAGCACCGGGAGTCCCACATAACCCTTCCGTCCCCCGACGGGAGGGTATGCATAAAGCATTTTTCCCAGCGTCAAAAAAAAAAAAAAAAAAAAAAAAAAAAAAAAAAAAAAAAAAAAAAAAAAAAAAAAGGTTAGGTTAGGGTGATGGCACTCTACGGAGCGCCCGTCTGGTGGGAGCGACTGGCGCTCCGACGCAGCAGGACTATGTTTTATAGCCTGCAGCGTATTGTCGCCATCCGGATCGCACGAGGATATCGGACGATATCCTTCGACGTGGCAACTCTCCTGGCGCGGTTCCCGCCCTTCGACATCTTGGCGGAGATGGACGCGCGTGTGTACGTGCGCCTCCGCCATGATGACGGGAGCGGAGTCGCGCCTGCTGAAGTGCGAGTGCAAGAGCGCCGACGTGCGCTCGGGATGTGGCGCGAGCGGCTCGAGGAGCCGTGGAACATGCGCCAACGCGCCGTCGGCGCGATTGTGCCGAGCTTCGAAACTTGGCTGGGGAGGGAAACGGGTAACGTCACCTATAGACTTACTCAGGTACTCACCGGGCACGGGTGCTTCGGTGAGTACCTGAATAGGATCGGACGCGAACCGACACCGCAGTGCCACCACTGTGGGAGGGATCGGGACTCCGCCCAGCACACGCTTGAGGAATGCTCGGCGTGGTGCGAGGACCGGCGGACCCTGATCGCCAGGATCGGGCAGGACCTCTCTCTACCAGGCGTAGTAGAGACTATGCTGGTAGATGAGACGGCGTGGAAGGCAGTGGCCTCTTTCTGTGAGACCGTTATGGTTCGGAAAGAGGCCGCCGAGCGAGATCGCGAGAGGGCTGATCCCGCTCGGAGAAGGAGGCGACGGCGAGGCGGCAGTGGGCGCCCCGCTGCGCCTGCCCCATAAGGGGCTTTGCGTGGTATCCCCTGCCAAACAGGGGACCTTTCGGGTTCGTGGGTGGTCGGAGTGCGGGTTTCGACTGTCCGTTAAACGGGCCCCGGGAGGGCGGCGGCACATTGTGGCAATGTGCCGCTGTGAACACCGTGGTGTTCGGGGGTGGCTAGATAGCCTCCCCCTGGATGTGCGAAGGCACAGCGCGAGGGGGGCACCGGTGCGTTCCTTTTGGAGATCCCAGAGCCCTCCGACATGCGTCGAAGATGGCCACCGGGGGGATTTTAGTGAGTCCACGAGTCCGTGAACCTCACATAACCCTACTGTACCCTCCATGCAGTAGGGTATCTGGTTGCAGATTTTGCCCCTCGTCAAAAAAAAAAAAAAAAAAGGTTAGGTTAGGGTAGGTTAGGTTAGGTTAGGTTAGGTTAGGTTAGGTTGACGAGTTTTGGAGGTCTGACCCGGTGTATTAACTGCCTTAGCGATCAGCCTATGAGAGCTACAGCGAAGTTCAATACATCGTAAGTTGCGGATTCACGAGGCGCACACATCTGTGAAAACGGTGTGTCGCTGAGTGTTTTGCGGACCAAGATATTGCAAAAAGAAGCGGAAAGTTACAAGTCGGGATTTTTTGATTGAAAAACGGTTTGTTTACCTTTTTCAATCGAAAAAAAGTCGGCTTTGCGGCTATCGTTTTACGCATTTTTTTAAAGTTAGGACATAGCGGCAATAATCAATTTTCGTGTAGGCTAGGTCCGGTTGCTTTTTCTCTCAGGGTTTGGAAGTAATCGGATTTTTAGTAATTTTATGTAAAATTAGGGAAAAAATTTTGCACAAAAAAGTCGGCAAAGTTTGGGTCTGAATATCTAGGTTGTGGTTTACCCCTACGGTCTCAGTAGGGGTACCAGCGGATAGGGAATTTCAGCCCCTATTAGTTGTTATTTTTGGCACCCGGCTACGTTGACGGGAAGTCAGCCAAAAAAATTTTTCAAAAAGTGTCCTAAGGGACCGGATTGCTATTCGGTTTTTTAGGCGCTTTTTGAAATTTGTATAGGATTTCTCCAAGCCGACTCCCCCTTGACCGTTTTTTAACCAAACTCTGTTTGGGGTGATAACTTCGGCTGGGGTTGTCGGACTTGGTCCAAATTTGGCAGAGACGTTGGCGGGGCCATAATGACCACGTCTGAAGAGGGGGGGGGGGTTCCCACCGCAAGTGGGACGAAAGATTTTTGGATTCTTCCTCTGAATCCGAGGAAGAATTCACAGAGGCCATTGAGATGGCTTCTCAGCCCCAGAAGAGGGGGCATGTTGACCAGGCGGATGACGCAAGGCCCGATAATGGGCCTAAGGTTGGAACAGCCCGGAGGGGCAAGCCCAAGGGGGCCTACGCGGGGATGGCGTCGGCAAGAGGTAAGCTCCGAGGTTCGGAGAATTACCTCAGCTCCGACACAGATGTCGCCGCCGGCCCCTCCTCGTATAGGAAGGACTTCCCGGAGCTCCGCTCCAAGGGAACAATGGGGAGAGGGAGTGGGGGAACTACCTCCCCACCACGAAAGATATTGACGCCCCCGTCGGAGGTTCTCCTCTCTGACCCGGTGGAGGCTGCCAAACAAGCGGCAGTTGAAATAATGGAGGGGGCCCGCAAGTCGGGCAACTTGAAGGGTGAGGTGTGGGGCACCATGAACCGGGCCTGCCGCACCATACTAAGTGCCATGGAGGAACTTGACGCCTCCAGGTCAGAGAACGAGGAGATCCGCATCCTGAAGGCGGACAACAAAAGAATGCGGGAGCAACTCGCTCTCTGCACAGCGGAGCTTAAGGCCCTAAGAATTGCCTTCTCTGAGCGCCAGGCCCCGGCCCCGCAGTCGGTGCAAGAGACCCCGGCCCCTAGGGCCCCCCCGCCGACACAATCCGCTGCTGCGGAGTTGGCGGAGATGCTGGACACCATGAAGCGCGACTTGATGGTCTCCCTCGGTGACATGATTAATGCCAGAATCGAGGGTATCGCCAGTCGCCTTCCTCCCGCACCAATAATCCGCCCCCCGCTAGCGGCGGATAAAAAGAAGAAGGCCCCACCGGCCTCAACGAGAGAAGTTGCCTCCGAGCCCGAGAGCAGGGCCAGGCTCGGGGATGGCAGGCCGAAAAGGGCCGCAAAAAAAGCGGCCCCGGCGGCCCAGGAAACCACCGCCCCGGCAGCCAAGACTGTCCCGGCAGCCAAGCCTGCCCCAGCAGCCAAGCCTGCCCCGGCAAGCAAGCCTGCCCCAGCAGTGGAGACTGCACCTGTGCCCCCGGGCGAGACATGGGCCCAGGTAGCAGGAAAAAAGAAGAGGAAGGGAAAGGGAAAGGCTACGGCCACTCCCCCACCCCCCCCGCCGCCCAAGAAGAAAGCGGCACCAAAGCAGAAGGGTCTGGTAGTCCCCAAGACGGCAGCGGTGGTAATCACCATGAGGAAGGACATTACCACCGACACCACGCTGCAGGCTGTCATGTCCAAGGCCATTAACGGCATAAGCTTGGAGGAGATGGGCCTGCAGCATGTCAGGGTCAGGAACTCGGTGACGGGGGGCCGAGTCATCGAGGTCCCTGGAGCAGATAGCGGAAGGGCGGCGGACAGCCTTGCAGAAAAGCTGCAGGGTCTTGTGGGCGACGTGGCCCGTGTAAGCCGCCCTGAAAAAATGGCCGCTATCGAGGTCGCCGGCCTAGACGAGTCGGCGACAAGGGAGACCCTGGCGGCTGCCGTCGCCAAGGCGGGGGGATGCGCCGAGGCACACGTTAAGGTGGGGGGCATTCGCCCTACATACTATGACGGTAGTGGGGTGGCCCTCGTGCAATGTCCGGTGGGAATTGCAAAAGCCCTCCTCAAGCGCGGTCGGATCCTGGTAGGCTGGTCGTCTGCCAGGATTAATTCCGTCGGACCAGCACCCATGCGGTGCTACAAATGCATGGGTGTCGGCCACACGCGCGAGTTGTGCCCCTCAAAGGTGGACCGGGGCCAGATGTGCTACCGGTGCGGCGCAGAGGGGCACAAAGCAGCCGAATGCTGGGAGGAAAAAGTATGGTGCGCAGTATGCCACCATGCAGGCCTCCCAGCCAATCACGTAATGAGGGGACCGAAATGCTCCCCGCCGGAGACAAAGGGAAGAGAGGTGAGGCCGAGACCCACCCGCCCCACCCGACCCCCTCCAGCCGAAACAGCCGCCAGCCGGCAGCAAGAGGAAAACAATATGGACGTCTAAATGTTAGTACACCAACATCTAGACGTCCTGCAGATAAACGCCAACCACTCCGCCAGAGCTCAGGATCTGCTCATGCAGGCCATGGCGGAGTGGGAAATTGGCGTTACGGTGGTAACGGAGCCCTACTTCATTCCCCCCCAACCTAATTGGGTAGGGGACACCGACGGAGTAGTGGCGATCGTGGTGCCGGCGATGGGGGACCTCCCCCCCTTATCAAGGATCGAGGGTGGCCCAGGATTCGTGGCGGCCAGATGGGGGAACGACACGGTGTTGGTGGCCGCGTACTTCTCCCCCAATAGGCCGCTCCGGGAGTTCGACACGTTCCTGGGGATCTTAGGGGGGGTGGTCCGGAGGGCTGCCCCGAGGCAGGTTATGGTACTGGGGGATCTCAACGCCAAAAGTTCGGCATGGGGTTCCCTCATTACGGACCATAGGGGTACGGCTCTTGAGGATTGAGTGGCGGCAACAGGACTCGTGGTCCTAAACCAGGGCACCGCGAACACCTGCGTGCGGCGGCAGGGGGGGTCAATCGTGGACGTCACGTTCGCGACCCCTGCCATAGCTGCACGCGTCACGAATTGGCGTGTCCTGGAGGATGTTGAGACCCTCTCAGACCACCTGTATATCAGGATGAGGGTCTCCAAAGCAGGGGTTCCACCGGCACCCATCACGGGCAGTGCCAGGAGGGGGCGGAAGTTCCCGAAGTGGTCCCTGGTCCATTTGGACAGGGACAAGGCGAACGAGGCGGCCATGGTGGAGGAGTGGTGTGCTGCCCCACCCGTCACCCTCGGAGTTGAAGAAAGGGCGGCACAGTTCCGCGTCGCAATACAGAGGGTGTGCGACGCGGCCATGCCTCGGGCTGGTCGCCGTTTCGCCCGTAAGAGTGTATACTGGTGGTCCGCAGAAATAGCGGCCCTGCGGTCCACCAGTAACAGTGCCCGCCGCGCCTTCCAACACTGTAGGCGCAGAGGGCACACTGCAGAAGAGGAAGAAGGGCTCCACAGGGCCCTCAAAGAGGCTAAGAAGGCCCTCCAGGTGGCGATTTCCAAGGCCAAGGACGAAGCTCACGAGTCGTTCTTGGCCACCCTGGACAGGGACCCATGGGGGCGGCCGTACAAGGTGGTGCGTAACAAAATGCGCACCGCTCCCCCCATGGACTCCCTGGAGCCCGAACTCCTCCAGAGGGTAGTCGAGGGGCTATTTCCGCCAGCCCCCTTGATCTCTCCCCCGTCGATGGTCGACCCGGTCGACCCCACGATAGAGTCAGAGGCCGAGCTCGACGTCCAACCGATAGGTGACGACGAGTTCGATCGAGTGATAGACCGACTCCGGGGCTGCAAAAAAGCCCCGGGCCCGGACGGCGTTCCCGGTCGCGTCCTCGCAGTCGCCCTGAAACACCTAGGGGACCGTCTCAGGCATGTCATGGATGACTGCCTGAGAGAGGGAAGGTTCCCGAGGGTGTGGAAGGAGGGGCGACTATGCCTCCTACGGAAAGAGGGTCGGCCGCCGGATTGCCCTTCTGCCTATCGCCCGATAGTGCTGCTGGATGAGGCCGGGAAAGCGTTTGAACGCATCCTGGCCTCCCGGATCCTGCGGCACTTGGAGACCGCCGGCCCGAACGTCACTGACAGACAATTCGGGTTCCGGGAAGGACGGTCCACGCTCGACGCGCTGAAGTCACTGAGGGACTTCTGTGAGTACGCGTCGAGCAGGGGGGAGGGTGTCATCGCGGTGTCACTAGACATCGCAAACGCATTTGGCACCCTACCCTATGGGGTGATCAGTGAGGCACTTCGATACCATGAAGTGCCTCACTACCTGAGGCGGATTGTGGAGCACTACCTATCCGAGAGGGTAGTGCTCTGGGAAAAGAAGGACGGGCAACGGGGGGAGAGAGTGATGGCTTGCGGCGTGCCCCAGGGTTCTGTGCTCGGTCCACTTCTATGGAACCTGGGGTACGACTGGGCAATCCGGGGGGAGCTGCTTCCGCGCACACTTGTCGTCTGCTACGCGGACGACACAATGGTGGCTGTGCGCGGGAGCGACAAGCGGGAGACCTCCCGGAGGGCGGAAGTGGCGGCCGAGCTGGCGATTGAACGGATCACCAGGCTCGGCCTAAAGGTGAGCCTCCCGAAGACTGAGGCTATAGTTTTCGGGGGGCGCGGGTGGAACCTGCCTGCGAGTGCGACGCTCACCCTGGAGGGTGGAGCGGTCCAAATAAAGCCCCATATTAAATATCTGGGGCTAATATTGGACCGAAAGTGGGATTTCGGGGAGCATTTCTCGAGACTAGCTCCCCGAATCGTGGGCGCCGCATCGGCGCTGGGCAAACTTTTGCCCAATGTAGGAGGGCCGTTTTCTTTGTGCCGGCGGCTATATGCCGGCGTGACAAGGAGCATGGCCCTCTATGGGGCCCCAATATGGGCGGACAAGCTGTCCGCCCGAAATAGGGCCCTGCTGCGGAGGCCACAACGGGTCGTGGCCATTAGGATAATAAGGGCCTATATGACGGTGGCCCACGCGGCTGCCTGCCTTCTCGCGTGCACCCCCCCGTGGGAGCTAGACGCAGAGGTGCACGCAGAGACCTACCAACGTAGGTCCAGGGTCCGGACAACAGGTGAACGCCCGGACCCCGAGGAGATGGCAGCCTCCCGTCGCGCGACGGAGCGCCGACTGCGGGACCGATGGAAGGCCCAACTGGAGGTCGCCCCTTATGGTGTCCGTACCATAGAGGCGATCCTCCCAACGGCCGACCTTTGGCTCAAGAGGGCAGTCGGCGCGACGTCGTACCGGCTCGTGCAGGTACTGACCGGGCATGGGTGCTTCGGTCACTACCTGCACAAAATAGGAAGAGAGCCGGCCCCGCTGTGCCATGAGTGCGGAAGTCCCGACGACACCGCTCAGCACACCCTTGAGGTGTGCAGTCGTTGGGACGCGGAGCGTGGCCTCATGGCACGCACCATTCAGCGGGTGGACCTCTCGCTCCAAAGCATTGTTGAAGCAATGCTGAGCAACGAGAGGTCCTGGGAGGCGGTGGTCTCCTTCTGCGAAACAGTCATTTCGCAAAAGGAGACCGCGGAGCGGGAGCGCGAGGAAGATCCTCTCGCGCATCCTCTCCGGCGCAGACGGCTTGGGTTGAGAAGGCGGCGTTTTGCCGCCAGACTCAACCCATAGTGGCTGCAGGTGGAGGATGGGAGTCCTCTGCCTGCGGTGATTAGCCACTGAGCGGTCTGGGAGAGGGCCAAGCGTGCTCGCCCTTCTCCCCTTCGGCGCGGGAAGCCCCGGTAACGGCTGGGGCGCCACCGGTGGACATCGTGGACTATGCCTTCGCGGGTTCCACGGTGTCCAACAAAACCGGCGAGAGGGCACGTCCGGGTGGTTTTTAGTGGGTAGCACTCCCTACCCCTCCTCATTCTGAGGAGGGAGAGGCGATGTGTAGTCCCACATAACCCTCCGACACTCCCATGTTCGGAGGGTATGCGTAACGCATTTTCCACCTGGTCAACAAAAAAAAAAAAAAAAAAAAAAAAAAAAAGGTTAGGTTAGGTTAGGTTTTTTTTTTTTTTTTTTTTTTCCCTGTCCGGACGCAGAGGTCCGGCCCGCGAGCTATCCTGCCTATTGACCTCTGATAAGACTTATTCAGAGCTCTTGTTATTTCAGGGGTAGTAAAACAACAGGTTTTATTTATTTAGGAAGTACACAAAGAAATTTTACACATAATTTTTTGGTCTCAAAAAGGATTCAACTGGCTGCTATGCTTAATTTTTGTTTTTACATAATATAATTATACAATAGTTCACATTTATCTTTTTCTAATCTAATTAGTATGTAACTTAGTCTATATAGTCTATAATACATCCTTCATACTAGAAGTGACACACAGAAAGTTTTCTGGTCTATAAATTTTTTCTTATCCTTCTTTTATCTTTTTATTTTCCTAGATACTATATTTATAATTATAGCTATGTTTAATTTGGTAGAGTACTCGCTAAGTTTCCTACTGATCTTTTTTTTCCTCTTGACTTAGGTTCTATACTTCTTAATCTATTTTAGGATCACAGCTAGTTTTTGTGAACAATTTCTAGTTATTTTACAATGCTATTCTATTTATTATTTTCTTAGATTACTAGATTATATTTTGAACTACGATTTTAAAAGAGTATTTTTCTAAGGTTTAAACTGGTCTTGTTTTTCTCTTGACTTTAATTCTTCTTAACTCACTATATTTTACTAGGTATCACAATTAGTTTTGTTAACCATTTCTTAATTTATTATATAGCATTAAATAGTATATATCTCTATCTTTTTTATTTTAAAACATTGTTATATATGTTGCTTTTATATATACTTCATTATATATATTCAACATAATTTATCTATCTTAAATCCTATTTATTTTCTTAAATTACTATATTTGTATACTACAAAATTAGTGTATGCTTAAATTTATACTTACTAGGTTACATGTGAATTTTTATTAACAGTTTCATATTTCAATGATGTTTTCATATATGCTTATCATATATATACAACATACTTATTATCTAATTTTTATTTCTACCTATGATTTGTTACATAACCGTTCAGCAGTAAGCTATCGATGCTCTTGCTAGAGCATCCCACTTCCTTCTGATGTTACAACTATCGCTGAAGGCATTATGCTCCGTGTTCTCTATTTTGGCCCTAACGCAGTTACTGCATGCCGGGGCAGCTCCGGCAAGCCAGTCCGCACATTGGTGTTTTAAGTGGGCGCCTCCGCAATGACTACATGTCTCATGCAAATCCTTACAGAAGCGTCGACCATGGCCGTAGCCGAGACACTGGGAGCACTGAACCAGCGGCGACTGATCCATCACCTTTACCCTCTGTACGTCCATGTACACCATTTCTAATGCCATAATCCGTTGGTATATTTTTGGCGAGACCCTCATCACTATATGGACCTTATCCGGATTTCGCGTTCGTTTCCTATAGGCAATTCGAACTCTGTCGTCTTTCTCATCAAGGCCAAGTGTTATAGACTGGTTTTGGTTTTTTAGCGCCAGGATAACATCTTCGTCCGTATCTGTATATTCTGTCATCCAGACGCTTTTTAGAATCACCAGTGGGTCCTTGTTTTTTATATCTTCCACATTTAATTCTTTTGTTCTACTCAGCCTTTCCTTTAATTTTTTCCGATCTTCTTCAGTCCTGCATCCCAGTATTACCTTTCTATCTTTCGCTTTTCTAAATTTCTCTATCTTTATTTCTCCATCTGTGGCTTTTACGACATTTATCGTCTTGTACAGGACGTCTTCTCCGGTCGCTGTCTCGTTTGTCGCCGTTACTACTACTGAGTGCAGCGCGGTCTGCTCCGGGTGAAGCTTCTTAGGGGGTGCCGCTACTGCACTTGCGTAAGTTTTCCTTTCTAATGCTTCCTTAAGTACTTCCATTTTTTCATTATTTTCTTTTAAAAGCTTGGTGTGCTCTGCTAGGGTTTGCATTAAGGCGTCGTCTTTCTGCACTTTTTCTTGAGCAATCTCTTTTGCATTTTCTTTTCCTTTTAACTGTGTACGGACCCCCTTCGCCTTCAAGGAAGCTATTTCAGCTTCTGCCTCCTTGTAGAGCTGATAGACTCGCTCTACACTTTGGGAGACCCCAATTTTTATATCGGTCCTGAGGTTTCGGGCGTCCCCCAGTAGGGTTTTTGCTCTTATGAGGCTCGCCTTTGCCTCTGATGCCCTATCTGGAAGCTTTTTTCCTGGCTGGGATGCGTTGTCGGTCATGTTTGAGGGTCCCGCCCTCACAGTTACCCCCTCTTCACTCGTTTGGCAGATATTTTCTGCCTCGTTCGCGGGTTTTTCCGCTTTTTTATTCGGGCTTCGGATTCCAAACATTATGATTGGAAGTCTTTATAACGCGGAACAGGTCGTCAAATTAAAATTGTATAAGTGGTAAATAAATTTGCCTAATATAACCTATAAACTAAAAATAAAAAGTCTAAATATCTATCTAATATATAATAAAAATAGTAAAAACAGTAAGAGCTCTACCTAGTCTGTTTCTTATAGATAGTTTATGTAAATTGAGTCAAAAACAATAAAAATTTCACTTAAAATAAAACCCACACTCGAGGGAAAACAAAAAGAACTAAAATAAAATATAAAATTTTTTAAGACTCTATATAGAGTCGGCCTCTATACAGGTAGTCCGGCTACCGGTCAGTTTACCTGCGAAAACCCCGTCGAAATAGGACGGCGGGTTCCCGAGATATGGAGCTTTTAGTTTTTACAAGATGGCGGACAAAATGGCCGCCAAAACTTGTAACCAAAATATCTCGGTCCGTACAAGTCCTAGAACTTCGGGGCTTTTGCAGGCGTATGTACCTCGTCCCCGTCTAGGTTCCCGCACAGTATGTAGAGTCAAAAAATTTTTGACTCTACCTAGAGCCCCAGGTCAGATCAAGTCAGAGAGGGTGCGGTGGCGGTATCAGCGGTGAAAATCCCGTCCCAATCGGACCACTCTAGCGAGAGCTATGCCCGTTCAAGACAATCCAAAATGGCGTCCAATATGGCCGTTCAAGAACTAACTTAGGCAGTTTCAGTCCGAACTGGACCGTGTTTGGGCTTGTTTTGAAGGGCACAACTCTCACAATGGCTTGGGTTGGGCCACGTGCTGATAAGTCCCCCCCCTGATTTGATAAATTCAAAAAACACAGATTTAAACACAAAAAAATGGTCTAGCCACGCAAATATTAGTCGAAAATTCCCAAAATTTTGCACAGAAGCCCTCACGATTTTTAAAAATATATATCTGAATTAATTATTTTCCTAAATTTAAATTTAAGGGTACCTCGTGGTCCCCCTAAATTTTCAAAAAAATTTTTCTCGCAAACTAGCTGAACAATCTATGTCCAAATTTTTATGTCCAATTAAGGGCCTTAAAATCTATATAAAACTAATTTTAAAAATATATGTTACAGATCTATTGAACAAGTTAAAAAACTTTAAAATTTTACAAAAATTTAAAATTACCCTCAATTTGTCAAAAATTGACGTAGATGAAAAAGAAAAGTGCCTCCTTGATCTTCGCAGCGACGTCCCAATGGTCCAATTTTCAGTTTCTTCCTGGCTGCCCTGGATCGCTGACCTCGTGGCCACGTGGTGTTTGTTTTTCTGCCTTTTACTCCGCGCTCCTGCGCGGGAAAAATCGGCAGAGGCAGAAAAACTATAGCGCTTCAAGAGGCCTTTCAGAAGGCACTATAAAAACCATATGTCACCGCTGCAGAACTCGAATAAAATAAACTTTTAACTTTGAAATTTTTTAAATTTTCACTTTTTCTGTGATTACTCCGTGAGGAATACACTTGGCGACGCAGCGTTTACACAGCCGTGTGCGCCTCGTAATTTCTCAAACTTTGGTGTATCACACGGCACTTAAAACCACTTTTTTTAAATTTTTAGGAATTTTTTAGCGTGGAGCTACACTTGTAAGTGGGCGCTCCGGAGTGCGGTTGGAGCCAGACTGGTTAGGTTAGGTTAGGTTAGGTTAGGTTTTTTTTTTTTTTTTTTTTTTATTATTACAGCTGCTCTCCACAGACTCAGTGGTCCGTGCTTTTTTTTATTTTGTTATTTTTATTTATTAACTTTATTACTACTTATATTGACAAAAGCTTACTCAGTAAGGAAAAAGACTTATATTATTGACTCTATATAAATTTTAAGATTTTAATGTAACATATATATTTCTAAGGAAAAATTTACTTATTCTTTTGATTCAATATATTTATATATATATTTTTTTTTTTTTGTTTACCGACATATATTTGTATTGTTTTTTTTTTTTTTTTTTGTTTGTTTTTTTTTTTTTTTTTTTTTTTTTTTTTTTTAATTTAAATATAGGCTTTTGTTTCTTTACAGTGTGTTCTGTTCTTTTTTGTAGTTTGTGTTCTTTTCATTATGGAAATTTACTTAAAATTATTTTTACTTACAATTGAAATTATTGATTTACAACATTATGACATTTAATTACTTACAATTAATATATTATTGATAACATTGACATTAACTTTACTATGGACAACTTACAACTTATTACAACTTTAGTTTACAAATTGGCACACCTCATCTCCTGAGCCAACTTGTCGACGACCGCTGCGTTTCGGTGCTTTATTGACATTTTAAGATTATACTCCAAGATCTTCTTAGTGGATGCGGCCATAGCTCTCTTGATGAAGTACCCTATTGCGTCGTTGTCATCATCGGTGTAGTAGGTACAGCTGGTGGTGTGCCGTGACACTGCTACTACCGCATGGGGAACGCTCTGATGTAAACCGATTGTTCTGCCCTTAGTTTGAACAATGATTACTGTTTCGAACGTTAACCCCTGCGCTTCATGGATGGTGAGCGTTCGCGAACCTGTGCCTTCACCACAGCCCTGTCCAGTGAGGCTTTCCTTTTCGCCCTGAGTATGGACTAGAAAAAGCGTGTTGGGGAGCGTAAACGGTATTTGGGCACCAGTGTAGGTTTTCACCTTCAACGAGTGAGCTTTTAGGGTTGAGGAGTAAATCCCGGAGTAAACCTCACGTAGGGCGTAGGCGACGTCCAAGGGGTTCCGGTGTGTGCAGAGCAACTCCTGGCTGATGTTTGCTACCAGGTTTGGGCGGCAGTACCTCAGTTCGAAGAGATTTTCTCTGTCGATATAAGGTAGTTGGTTGACATCTCCGATGAGGACCATTTCTTTGGCATCACACAGCTTGGCAGCCATGACTATGGCTCCGAAGTGGTTCATGAGAGCCTCGTCAACCATGAGACGGTTGAATTTGTCGGACTCTCTGAAGCCATTCACCAAGATTGAAGCCATGGTGCGTACCCTGGTCTTGACAAGGCCACCAACACGAGGCGCTAGCTTCTCCCTTAGGTCGCTAGCTGCATTTGATGTTGTGGTGATGATGGCGTCCTTGTCAGCATCAAAGTGTCCTACCACCCAGGTTGTCTTTCCACACCCCGGTACTCCATTGACCCACTCAATTGTTGGTAGTGCCCAGTCCTTCCAGCCGGATGCAGTGTCCTGATTACCCGATATGGTTTTCGCCATATCGAGAATCCTGTCATCCAGTAGGATCCTTGTGCACTTTGCGACAACAACTAAGGGATCTCCTTGTGGGGTATTGAACTTAGGTGCTCCGCTCTCGGTTCCCTCAATGCACATCTCCACAAAACCACTGGTCGCGTTGTAAGCCGCCATATAACTACCTGACATTTTTCCCTTTATGACTTGGGAATTGCCGTTGTTGTATATGGCAGCCTCTGCCTCCTCGAGTTTCTCCTCTAGCAGTTTCGCATTGCCCTGCTCAAAGTGTTGCAAGATGGTTTTGCACACTCCGAGGTTGACATCTGCGGTTGCTTTGGTGATAGCTAGAAACTCGAGGAAGGCGTTGTACGCGTGATCCTGCGGTGACGTTGCATTTACTAGACGAGGTGGAACGACCTGCCCCATGTCGGCTCTAGTTCTTTTCTCCTGCGTTGGTGTCGGTTTTGTTGGGATTTTGGACTTAGGTATTACTGTAGTTAGTGGAGCTTTGAGTTTCGCCTTTTTTGCTGGAGCTTCTACGAGTGCCTCTTTGTCTTTCGATCTCGTTGTAGGAAAAGGATTTCCTGACAGCCCTTGCAGCATCGAGCTGAAGGTGTCTAGAAATCCTTTGAGATGGCCTCCGACTTTGGCTCTCTTCTTTTGCTCCTGCACACTGCTTTGATGTAGTGCAGTTTTTTCGGCGGCTGCTTTCTGTTGGACACGTTCGGATCCGCTGATCGAGGTTGGCATGGGATGTCCCCAGCTATTGGTTGCTGTTTTTGGGTCGTGTGCTTTGAGGAAGTTTAGGTTTTCTCCTCTGTCTTCGTACACGACCACCTCGTGTTGTTCTGAGGCTTTTAAACAGCATAGCCGGTCTACGACTTCTCCCTGCTCATACCCGACCGTCATCGCATCTACACTTATTACACGGGGATCTTCCGCTCCTCCGCCCGTTTCTCCCAACATGGTGAGCATCGAACATGCCTGTGCGAAAGGGGTGTAGTTGCCTTCCAATGCGAGCAGAACGATCGTCTTGTTGTGCGATCGGACTAGTCGGCATCGGTGGCCCGCCACTTCCGTTTCAGGTAACGCGCTGTAAACTTTGCGCCTCATGGTCGTTTTGGATGTGCTCCCATTTATGAGTGCTGCCAAGCCGGGTGAAATCGAAAAGTGACTTCTAGTCCCGGTTCGGCAGAAACCTATTCCCAGCCGCTCGCCGGCGCTGTCCATGAAGAGTGCCACTCCTCGGATTCTAATCCCAGGCACTCCTCTCTCCCCGCAAGCGAGGAGCGTGCGGATAGCGACGCTTTTGGCTATAGGTTCCCGCTGAGAGCCGGCACTACTTGTGGCTTGGCTAACGGATGTTGGTTGAGATTCGAGGGGCAGAAGATCCGTGTGCCTGCTCGCCGCAACTCTGAAGATCTTCTCGGCGAATGACAGAAAATGCGGTCTGCAATCGGGATCTGCAATGATGTTGTGCAGTTCCGATTCGACCAGGTTTCTGTCGATCCGGGCTTCTAGATCTATTCGAGCCGCTAGGAAACGGGGACAGTCGAGTATGATGTGCCATACTGTTTCACAGATTTCCGGGTCGCATTCGCATCCCGGGCTGTTTTTCAGCTTGAATCTGTGAAGATACTCGGCTATTCCACCGTGACCTGTCAAGACTTGCACTTGTACTGGTGTAAATTTTGTAGAGCGAGTTATCCGGTACGCACTGTGGACATCTGGAAGGAACCTTCTCGTTACCGCACCTGTGCTGGAGGTTTCGTATCGATCCTGCCATTTGCGGATCGATTCTTCACGAATTTTCCTCCTAACGTAAGACAGGGGGATCCTTCCGTAGTCCTGAGTGGTGTCCTCGAGTGCAGCAGCTTTCGCTAACTCGTCTGCTCTCTCATTACCGACAGTGCCTACGTGAGCCCTAAGCCAGAACATCCGGATCTCTCGTCCTCCTTCCTGGATCCTGACAATGTTCTCCTTTATGCTTCTCGCCAGAGGGTGGTTCAAGCTGGGACTCCGCAGCAGGTCGAGTGACGATCTCGAGTCACTCAGTATGCTAACTACGGGGTCCCTGCTCAAATTCACCATCTGAAGAGCCCTGTGCAGTGCATATAGTTCCGACTGGAAGACTGTGCACGCGGGGTGAAGCTTAAAGGTGGCGAAGTTTGACTCCTTTCCCTCCTCCCACTGGGTTAGAGCAGCACCTACTTTTCCGTCGATTTTGCTTCCGTCTGTGTAAATTTGGGGTCCGGTGATCTGCGGGACGGCGTCTTCTAGCAGTTCGTACTCCACGGATGTTAGGGTAGATGGATGGGGCTGTTCAAGATATCCCACTCGGAGTTCGAGCTCCGTCTCGGGTGGGAGATAGTCCTTCGCCAGACCTTTTTTGGCTCTGTATAGGTTCGCCGCCTCCTGGATCCTTAGGTCCAATGGCAGCAGACCCGACAGTGCCAGTGCTGCGGTGAGTGAGACCGTCCGGTATGACCTACAGACCTTCTGTGCAAATCCTCTCTGGAGCGCATTGAATTGATTTTTATTCATTTGCAGCTCTACAGATTGGTACCAGGCACTTGAGGCGTATGTCATAATAGGCTCCACCACCGCGATGTATATGGTTCTCGTGATTTCACTATTTAGACCCCACGTTACTTTCGCTGCGCATGCAAGCTGCTTGTAGATATCAGCTACTTTCTTGCATTGCGCGGACACGTGAGATTTAAAAACTAGGTTTCGGTCGATGATAAGGCCCAGAAGCTTTATCTCCTCAACGAGGTCCAATTTTGTACCGGCCATGAATAACTGTGGGGTTTCATACTTCAACTTCTTCGTTAGAAGCATCGCGTTGGTCTTATGCGGTGCGAAGTTGAGTTTATTTTGTTTTCCCCACGTTGCCACATGTTCCAACGTTGAGTTGACAGACCGCTCTAGGCTGCCGACCGACTGTCCTGTGAAAACGAGAACCACATCATCTGCAAAGGCTTGGCAGTATATTCCATCCATCTCTAGGCTTTGCAGCAACGAGTCTAGGATGACATTCCAAAAGATTGGTCCTCCGATGGATCCTTGGACACAACCCTTCGTAGTCTCCTTCTCGTAAGCTGCTCTAGCGTAGTTGACCTTGATCTTCCGGTCTGTGAGGTACGAACACACCATCCGGTACAGATTTTCCGGACACCTTTTTTTAACAAGTTGGTTTTTAAGGGCTGGCCACCACGCATTGTCGAAGGCCCCCTCTATGTCCAGAGAGATTAGGAGTACGATGTTTTTCCCGGTTACTCCTTCTTTTATGTACTCTATAAGGTCATAGAGGGCGTCCTCGGTTCCTCTTTGCGGCATGAACCCATATTGCTTTTTGTTTAGGGTTGGGAGTAAATGCCATTGGAGTCGACCAATCATGAGTTTCTCGATGGTTTTTCCAAGAACAGATAATAGTCCAATTGGTCTGTAGGACTTAGGATGAGTGTAGTCTGCCTTTCCTGGCTTTCGAATGATGACCACGTGTGCCACTTTCCAGTGAGTGGGGAAGTGATTTAGTGACAAGCACTTGTTTGCTATCGCCATGAACACTTCCCTGTCACTTCGTATGGCTGCGGCGCAGATGTCTGCTGTTAGCCCGTCTGGTCCGGGTGCCTTCTTGGGGTTTTGTGCTTGCAGCACCAACTCCAATTCCGCTGCCGTGAATGGTGGATCATCTTCCGAAAGGTCTTCAAGGGCACTCTCCTTCATCCGTTCTCGGAGGTTCGAGTGAAACGACTGGTCGGTACTCTCGGAGTCGTCTGGGTAGAAAGTTCTGGCTAAGAGTTCAGCCGACTGTTTTGGAGTTAGGGTGTTACCTTCAGAGCTTCTCAGGAGCATGTCCTCCTGCCTTCCTGACGTTTTCCTGATCACTCTGTAGATTTTATCCCACATACTCTCCTTTTCCTGAGTCGTGCAGAACTCCTTCCAGCTCTCTGTTTGGGCTTTCTCTGCGATGACTGCGTACTCCGCCTTGCATTTTTGGTATTCTTCTATAACCATTTTTACCCTGCAAGGGGCTGCGTTCCTGATCCTCCTCTTTTTCCTAAGGACCTCTCTCTTAAGATCTTCAAGCTTCTTCGACCACCACGGGGGCCTGGGATTGCCCGCCTTGCTTCCTGCGATAGGGATGGTTTGTTCGCAGGCTTCGTGGATGGCTTCAGTGTAGGCTGTGATCTTATCTTCGAGGTCCCTCGGGGTTTTGGACTCCAAAATTGAGACGGTGGTGATGTCTCTCTCTGCCAGGATGGTTTTTAGCAGATGTGCGAATTCGGTCCACTTTGCCTTCTTGGTGTTGTACTTGCGCGTTGTGATTGGCCTAAGAGTTTCTAAGGCCTTTCCCAAGCGCAAGGTGAAGGTGATAGCGTTGTGGTCCGAAGTCACAAGACCTCTCTCCACTCTCCATCCCTCGATTCTTCCGAGCAAGGGTGTGCTGCAAGCGGATACGTCCACTATGCTTGTGCATGCCCTACCCTTTCTGAAGGTCTCGAAGGTCGGAGTGTCTCCGGTGTTTAGAATTTGGAGTCCCTTCTCATTCAGGAACGCATTGTACGCCTCTCCTCTGTCATCCTCAGATACGCTGCCCCACCAGTGGCTCCAGGCATTTATATCTCCCGCAACGATGAGGTTTCTGGTGTCCAACTTGGTACAAACTTTTTTGATGCGGTCCAGATACGGTACTATGTCCTGGTCCCCCTCTAGGTAGACGGATATTACTCCTAGTTTTAGGCCTCCCCCGATAAGAAGGACTGCCGCTTCGGTTTCGGTTACCAGCTGTGGGTCGTGTACGACTTCTAGCCGGTCACCGAAAATTATAACGGCTGCCTTCACTGGTTTTTGCCTATTTAGGGTGCATTGGATAACCCTAGTCCCAGGATGTTGTTTTAGGACGCCAGTCTTTCCGACGTACGGTTCCTGTACTAGGGCGACCGTGATGCCCCTATCCACCGCAACCTGGAGTAATTCCGTCGTGGCCAGTTTTGAGCGTTGCAGGTTAGCTTGGATAAACCTCAAGCCTGCCCCGCCCAAGTTTTGAGGGACCGAGCTACGGTACTGTGAGACGCCCTCAGCAATACGATACTCGGGACCGCGCTATTGCATCCCATTTTAGTCGCTCTGGGCACTCTTTGCTAAAAGCATTGTGCGCCAGGTTGATGCTTGTGCCGTGCGCGGCCGAGCAGTTTTTGCACTTTGGAGGGTTCCCCTCCTGTCTCCCCTTGCATTTCTCCCAGGAGTGAGCCCTTCCGCAGTGACTGCAGAGCTCGTCTTTCTCCCGGCAGACAACCTTAGTGTGGCCGAAGCCGAGGCATTTGGTGCACTGCACCAGTGGGGTCTGATCAAATATAGGTCTGCGTTGCATACCTATATAGATCTTTCCAGCCTCCACCAGGTTTTTATGGATGGAAGGGGAAACTTCCAGTACCGCATGGCACTCGAGCGGGTTACGTGCCTTTTTACGGTACCGCATCTTGACGGTGCTATCCTTCAAGTTAATGTTCTTTAAAATATTTTTATTTTGCGCCAGTATATTTTCCACGATGTCTACGTCGGTGTGGTAGGATAGGACATCCCTGACGATGACTAGAGGGTTTGCTGCCCTCGCCACTTCCGCTTTTAGGCCTTTGTCCGTCCTAACCCTGCTCTGCACCAGGTCCAGATCTTCTTTGGAGCTACAGCTCAGGATGACCTTTTTGTTTTTGGCCTTCCTTACCCTGTCTACCTTGGCTCCAGTTTTCCTGGTGTCGAGAGCCACCCTGATCCTGTCGATCACATTTTCCCCGGTGTTCTGGGGGTTGTCTGATGTGATGATCAGGGTGTGGTTTGGCTTCAAGGGCGGTGGTGGCTTGGCGGCGACCTTGGCGTAGGTCAGCTTCCCTTTCGAGCTGCATCGTTCCTCAGCTTTGGCGAGCTCCGCTTCGAGGTTGAGGGACAGTGGTGGTGCCCTCATCTTTTCTTCCCGAAGGGTTCGGAGCTCAGATGTCACCGCTTCCATTCTCTCCGTTAGAGGATGCATATGCTCCTCCATGTTGATTAGAATGGGCTGCGGTGGCTCGGATGGGGGCGCTCGTTCAGCTGACATCGCTTTCAGGATGCCCTTCATCTCCTCCACTTCCTGCCTCAGGCCAGGTTCTGGCTGTGCTGATGGGGGTTTGGAGTCCATTTTCTCCATGGCTTTAAGGTTGGACTCCAGGATCTCGCGCGTGTGTTTATTGCTCTCTCTCCGGAGCTCATCCAGCTGATTCTGGAGAGATTCTACTCCTGCTTTGAGGCTCGAGTGGTCTCTCCAGATGGGGTCTTCCTCTTTCCCCTTTTGCCCGCTGGTTACGAGCTCTCCCAATGCTCTAACACGCTTGTCGAGGTCCTGGAGCGCTTCCGACGTTTCCTTTATAAGCCTATGGGGCTCCTGGGTCTCATACCCCTGCCAGTTTCGCACCGCTTGTATCTCCTTGAGCGATGCGCCGATGTCCGTTCTGGCCTTTGACATTTCCGACGTGAGATTGGTGGTAATGTTTATCAATTGTTTTGTATGGGCTCTCTCCACCCTTACGAGCTCCGTGGCGTGTCTCGTCCTTTCCCTTTCCAGACTGGTGATATGTCTGGATCTTGAGTCCGACAGTGAGAGGACTATTTCGTAAAGAGTCTGCAGGCTTTCGAGTGCGACGACTTTGCACTCCCTCTTCATATTGCCTGCAGACTCCAACGCGTCCTTCCCTTTGAGCAGCGTCTCGTTTGCCATCTTTGTGGCTAGGTCCATCTCCACCCCCGTTCGTCGACCCGCTTGCACGACGAGCATGCTCTGTCGTGGTCTGGGCCTGTTCGCGGAGGTGTCTAGGTCTAAGCAAGACGCGACCGAGTCTTCGTCGGACTCTACGGGCTTAGGTGGTGATATCCCACACTGTTCCCAGTTGATGATTTTGTCTGTGACCGACTCCACCGCGGACCGGTCTGATGATGTGGCCAGGTGTTCGCTTGGCTCTTGCGGCGGTTTCGCAGGCGATGTCCTCTTCCTTCTCGCGGGGACCTTTGGGCTGACTTCCTCCGGCTGTGCTCCGACCGATGATGCCTTCTTCGCTTCGGGTACTGATGGCCGCGTCGACTTTTCTAGTTTTAGTGACTTGGCGACCGTTTCCTTCTTCAGTACCTTTTCACGCAGCGATCTCTTTGGTTGGAGGGTCACCTGAGGTGCCACTTCCGACTTTGGGACGGATCCGGTCACGGATTTGGCTGACATTTTTTTTAAATTAAATAAATACAATTTCTTAATTATAAAATTAAATACTAAGTTGTTTTACTTAATACTAGCTTTAAAAATTTTCGAGGTAGATGTTGAGCCTCGTGCCTGAAATTTAGCCGGCGGTCAGACCCTCCTAGCCGAAACTCAGCAAAGCTGTTTGGCGGCAGAATTGGGTGTGATGGTAGTACTTCCCCGGACGAGCCCTTTGAAGTGACTCTTCTACCTTAACGGCTAGTATTATTTATTTAAAGTTATACAATGACTAATAATGTTCCGAACTTTGAACCTATTTACTTGTTACACTATTATTGTTTAAAAAATTTTTCTTACTGAGTAATAGCTTCGTCTCGCGCGCCGCCGGTGTTGTGATGCCTGATGGTGATTGAGTTTTCAATTTTCTGCTGAGGTGAGTTTGGAAATTTGGAATTCCCTTGGAGCCAGATTGTAGAGCTCTCGACGCTGATTGCGGGGATACCAAACTTGGGGGGTCTATCTCCACTGGTTCCAGAGATAAAGCCCGAGGGGGTTTTGGGAATTTTGAGGGGGGTCGGGGGGGGAAGGTCTCGGGAGGAGACCGGGGGGGGGGGGGTAGGTAGGGGGTATGTAGGGGGGGGGGGGTAGGTAGAGGGGTGGGGGGGTCCCTTAGAGCAAGGTGGTGGGGGCTCCTGTGGCCGGTGGTGGAGGTACCTTACACCAGCGGTCCACCTCCTTCAGGTAATATGACCCCGGAGATAAGACTCGGAGGGGTGAGGTAGCCTTACGGCAAGGGGGGGGGGGGGGGAAATGAAGTTGGGGTGGGGGTCGGGAAAATGTGGACGGGCCTGGTCTCCCCTTTAGAAGGAGTCCAAACTCGGGTGTCCTAGGACTTTGGGTTCAGGAGTTAGACCAAGGTTCACCTGAGGGTCCGACGAAGGTGCTCCGCTGCTGATGTTCCGCAGTGGCGCAGTCCTGAGGCCGGATCCGAAGTCTTCACCTTGGTTGTCCGACGTCACGCCTCGTGTCGACTGAGTGTAACTAGGTTACACGTGTGTCGACCACGCGGTGTGTGAGGTTGTTTTTCCTGATTTTCGGTACCTTGTATCTCCCTTTGGCTTGGACGGATTTTCAAAATTCCAGCTCCGCTTGACAGATCTCGTCGAGCTCCGTCTGGTGGTGGTGATTGTTTGAAGAGTTCTCCGTCCTCCTGTGAGATGTGGTGGTCCAAAGTCCCGGGCCCCTTGTTCCAAAACGCCTTGGTGCAGGATGTTGAAAACAGTAATCCTTGTGAGTCAAGCACTACTGTTACCGACGTTGAAAAATTTTTTGCGCTAGCTCAAAAATTTACAATATAATTGAATTTTTTTTACGGAGCTATATTGAGTGTGTGGCGAGGTTGGGCTGTTACTTGGGTTAGGTTAGGTTAGGTTAGGTTAGGTTAGGTTAGGTTAGGTTAGGTTAGGTTAGGTTAGGTTAGGTTAGGTTAGGTTAGGTTAGGTTAGGTTAGGTTAGGTTAGGTTAGGTTAGGTTAGGTTAGGTTAGGTTAGGTTAGGTTAGGTTAGGTTAGGTTAGGTTAGGTTAGGTTAGGTTAGGTTAGGTTAGGTTAGGTTAGGTTAGGTTAGGTTAGGTTAGGTTAGGTTAGGTTAGGTTAGGTTAGGTTAGGTTAGGTTAGGTTAGGTTAGGTTAGGTTAGGTTAGGTTCCGCGGACCTGCTGGGTAGTCCCAGTGGGTGGGGAGGTGTACCCCAACGCGGCGCGTCCCCGGGTGGCGGATAGGGGAACGGCTCCCAGAAATGGGAGTTACCGGTTTACCGGCGCGGACCAAACACTGGGGTGGGATGGGGGGGGGGGGGGGGATTTAGAGCGGGGATGCCGTCCATCTTGGTTCCCGTGAGTCGGCTGTATGGGTCAGTTTCCTCGCGGGATGCCGAGTGGACAGGTGCCTGGCTTGAGTTCAAGCTTGAGCTTGAGCGGAGGATAGCCTTCTTAGGCTTGCGGAGAGGTGTCGGGCCTTGGCGTGCACTTACCCTGCCGCCGGGCAGGCAGTGGGAGTTTTCTTCCCAGCCACCGCCCCAAAATCGTAACCCCGCAACATGGTCGCAGTCATGTTTTGCGATCTGAGCGGGACCGATAGGCCTTGGCTTGGTCGCCTGGGCTGCGAGGAAGACAACCTCTATAAAAAATTACCCGAGGATAAGCGGCGGCGCGGCGTAAGGTCTGGAAGGCTGAACGGAGTTTCAGTCGCTACCGCGTCCCCCGCCAGGGAAGTGTCGCTCCCCTGAGCGGGTTACGTTAGACTTCCCCGGTTACAGTGGGCACTGTCCGGGGTGACCCACCCTTCCCACTTACTCGTGGGATCTGATTATGAATAACTCTTTAAACAAATCTAGGTTAGGTGAGACGGTAGGGAGCGGTGAGGAGGTTGTATGCGCGTCTGCGCAAAGCAACAGTGGTAGGGCGCTAGCGCCTGAGGAGGCGACGACGCCTCAATTGCGGGACGCCTTCGGGCGTTTCAAAAAAGGCCCTTCTAAGGGCCAACCAAAAGGCCCTTCTCAGGGCCAACCAAAAGGCCCTTCTCAGGGCCAACCAAAAAGCCCTTCTCAGGGCTCCGCGGACGACGCTACTTCGGCGTCAGAAGCTAGCCGCGCACCATCTGCGGCTAGCTTTTATTGCAGGGCTGGCGAGTTGTCAGAGTCAGACAACGCGCTTGAGTCGGACTCAAGTTCGGCGATGGAGGTCGAAAATCGCCTCCAAAAGCGTAAGCGGGCTTTCCTAAAGGATGGTAGTGGGGGCTCTTCGGACTCGACGAAGAGCACCAAGTCGAAGAAGGTGAAGGCCAAAAAGCCGACATCGTCTTCGATTGTAGCGGACACCCACGACGTGGGTCTAGCGGATGCCAAACGGCAGCTAGATTTGTCTCGGCGGAAGCAACTCCAACAGGATCTGGAGGAGAAGGTTGCCGCCAAGGAGCAGCAGGCACGCGCCGCCCGGGCCAAGACTGGGTACGGCGCGTCCAGCGTCCTCTACGCGGACCACTCGCTGGCCGAGCTAGAGCGGATGGCGCAAGAGGATGAAGAGGAAATTAAGGAGGTCGCCTCTAAGTCCTCTAATCTTAAAGGGACTCTACAGAAGTCCCTTAAGTGCAGGGCCGCCAGCATGGCCAGCATTGTCCGGGAGCTGGTGCAGCGCACAGCGACCGAGGAAACAAGGCAGCTGCAGGCGAAGGTAGATCGCCTGCAGTCGGAGGTCAGCCAGCTGCATAAGAAGCTGGCTGAAGTCATGGCCCGGCCATCTCAAGCCGAGCCGAGACCTGCGGCCGAAGGTCCTTCCTCCTTCAACCTTGAGGATATTATCCGCAAGGTAGTCATGGAGGAAAGGGCCTTCACGAGAGCCTGCTTCGCCGGTATAGAGGACAGGCTCTTGCCGGAAAAAACGCCTCCGGCCGCCTCTCGCGGCGGACAAGAGGCCGTCCAAGCCGGGGCCATCCTCCCAGGAGCAAGACGCTCTGCTCCCCTCGACCACCCAGTCTAATCAGCCGTGGACGAAAGTGGTCAAGAAGGGGAAGGATAAAGGCAAGAAAAAGAAGACAGGAACGGGCGCCGACCCTGCCTCCCACGCCAACAACCCTCCTCCCAGCTCGTCCCAGGCGACTGGCAAGGGGAAGGGGAATGGTAAAGGGAAGGGGAAAACGTCGGCCTCTAAGCCCAGCACCGCTGCTCCCGCAGCTAAAAGGGCCTCTGCCGGTGGGAGGAAGCCTCTTGTTGCTCCCAAGACCGCGGCCGTCGTGGTGACGCTGACCGCGGAGGCTGCACAGCGAGGGGAAACGTACGAGTCAGTGCTGAGACGGGCTCGTACCAACGCCGATCCCACCCACCTGGGAATCGGCGCAATGACGTGCCGTCAGACCCAAGCCGGGGCTCGGATTTTCGAGTTCCCGGGGGCTCAGGGCGGCGCCAACGCGGACCTCTTCGCAACCAAGTTGCAAGAGGTCATTGCGGATGCGGCCAAAGTGGTCAGGCCCGTCAAGTCCGCCGCCTTGGAGGTGTCCAATCTGGACGATTCGGTCACCAAAGAGGAGGTGGTGGCGGCGGTCGCAGCCATGGGGGGCTGTAGCGTCGCAGCGGTACTGGGTCGGGAAATCAGGCCCGGTCGCGGTGGCATGGGCACCATTCGCCTTGAGTGCCCAGTCACCGCGGCCAAGGCCGTCCTCGCCAAGGGACGGCTCACCGTCGGGTTTAGCTCGAGTGTGGTTCGGGCACTTGAAGAGCAGCCTCTGCGCTGCTTCAAGTGCTTTGGCATTGGACACACTCGGGCCCTCTGCACGTCCAAGGTGGACAGGTCAAACTGTTGCTACCGCTGCGGCAAGGAGGGACACAGATCCGTCTCCTGCAAGGCCGCCACGCCACACTGTGCGGTGTGCGCCGCCAGTGGCCGCCCAGCGGGCCACGTCATGAAGGGGAGGAATTGCAATCCTCCCCCAAAGAAGGGCAAAGCACAAGCTCCGGCTCAGCCTGCCGCCACCGCCGTCGTCCCTGTGGACGCTGGGACCTCGGTGGCCGACGAGGAGGGTGCGATGTCCGAATGATGGATGGGACCGGTCATCGCATCCTCCAGGCGAACACCAACCACTGCAAAGCAGCGCAGGACCTGCTGATGCAGGCCATAGCTGAGTGGTTGGTGGACGTGGCAGTGGTTGCCGAGCCGTACTCGGTCCCTGGCCGTTGGCTGGGCGATCCGGATGGCTTGGTGGCGTTGGTTGCGCGGCCTTCCACAGACTCCCCTCCCCTCTCGCTCTTAGAGAGGGGACCGGGATACGTGGCCGCCGCGTGGGGGAATATAGCTCTGGTGGGGGTATATTTCTCCCCAAACCGCCCTCTATCGGATTTCGAGAATTTTCTCGAAATCCTCACCGCAGTCGTCGGGAGGGCGGCGCCGCGCCAGGTCGTCGTATTGGGCGACCTAAATGCCAAGTCGGCGGCCTGGGGCAACCCGGCCACCACCTGCAACGTTCGCGGACGAGCCGTCGAGTTTTGGGCGACCTCGTCCGGCTTGTCCCTCCTTAACAGAGGGACAGTCCACACGTGTGTGCGGCAACTGGGAGGGTCGGTGGTCGATGTCTCGTTTGCCACCCCCGCACTTGCCGCCCGCGTCGTTGACTGGCGGGTGGAGATGGTGGAGACCTTGTCGGACCACCGATATGTGCGGTTCGACATCTCCACCCAGAGCCCCCGGGGGGAGGCCCGCCCGGGCCGGTCCCCCTTTCCACGGTGGGCCCTCACTCACCTGGACCGGGGAGCGGCCAGGGAGGCGGCGTTCCTCCAGGACTGGCTCGCGCCTCCCACCAATGTCCAGGACGTGGACGCCGCAGCGATCCAGCTGCGAAAGTCCCTGACCGAGGTGTGCAACTCCAGCATGCCTCGGTCTCGCCGACCACTTCCCCATCGCGCCGTCTATTGGTGGTCGGAGGAACTAGCGGGGCTCCGGGCCGCCTGCGTGAGGGCCAGGAGGGCCTACACGCGGAGCCGACGACGCAGCTTGCGGAACCCGGAGAACGAGGACCTTCTATATGCCTCATATTTAGAGGCAAAGAAGGTCCTCAAGGTGGCGATGTTTGCCGCCGAAGACGCGGCTAGAGCGGAGATGCTCGAGGGTCTCGACAGTGACCCGTACGGGAGACCGTATAAGGCGGCGCGGAATAAACTGCGCCCCTTTGGTCCCCCAATTGCGGAGACCCTCGAGCCGTCATTGCTGGATGGGGTGGTTCGGTCCTTGTTTCCGACTGGGACCAGATTCACCCCACCAGTGATGGACCCCCCGCAGGAGGCGGTTCCGCCGCAGGCAGAGGTCCCTCCGGTAACGGAGGTGGAGTTTGGAGTAGCGGCGCTCCGCCTCCGCGCCAAGAAGACAGCCCCCGGGCCAGACGGCGTCCCCGCACGGGTGGTGGCCATCGCCGCCACCGAAATGGAGGAGAGGTTTCGGGACATCTTCAGCGCGTGTTTCGCGGCTGGGAGGTTCCCGAAACCTTGGAAGGAGGGGCAGCTGTGCCTCCTCCGGAAGGAGGGACGCCCGGCGGACTCCCCCTCGGCATACCGGCCCATCGTTCTGCTCGATGAGGCTGGTAAACTATTCGAGGGGATCGTCGCCGCTCGGCTTAATGGCCACTTGGGGGGGATAGGGCCGAACCTGTCGGACGCCCAATTCGGTTTTCGAGTGGGGCGTTCGACAGTCGACGCGTTGACCCGTCTGAAGGGCCAAGTGAGGGAGGCCGAGGAGGCAGGGGACGGAGTTTTGGCTGTGTCATTTGACATAGCCAACGCCTTCAACTCCATCCCCCATCCGACAATACTAGAGGCGCTCCGCTACCATGGAGTGCCTCAGTATCTACGGAGCCTTCTGGCTGACTACCTGGAGGACAGAGCAGTCCTCCTTGTAGATGGAGCGGGCCAGCTTCAGCGGTACAGCGCAGAGTCCGGTGTTCCACAGGGGTCCGTCCTAGGACCACTCCTGTGGAATATCGGATTTGACTGGCTCCTGCGGGGAGCTCTCCTCCGTGGCACGAGTGTCATCTGCTACGCGGATGACACTCTCCTCACTGCCCGGGGGAGAGACTTCAGGGAGGCGGCGAGCCTGGCCTCGGCTGGCGGATCCTTAGTTGCGGAAAGGATCCGCCGCCTAGGATTGGGGGTGGCGCTGCATAAGACCGAGGCCGTGTTCTTCCACGGGTCCCGGCAGCGCACCCCTACTGACGCCCACATTGTTGTAGAGGGCGTCAGGGTCGAGGTGAAGGCCCAGATGAAATATCTGGGCCTAGTCCTCGACAGCAGGTGGCGCTTTGGCCCGCACTTCAGCGGGCTATCGACGCGCCTGCTTAAGGCCGCGGGCGCGCTCGCTTGGCTCCTCCCAAATCTGGGGGGGCCCAAAGCGCGATGCCGGCAATTATACGCCGGCATCTTGAAGAGCATGGCCCTATACGGGGCCCCCATCTGGGCGGACTCCCTCCAAAGGAGGGAGAACGCAACCGCGATCCGCAGGCCCCAGAGGGCTATCGCGCAGCGGGTGGCGAGGGCCTACCGCTCGGTGGGCTTCGCAGCGGCGTGTGCTCTGGCGGGTACCCCGCCTTGGGAGCTCGAGGCGTGGGTACTCGCCAGAGTGTATGATTGGACGGCGGGACGCAGGGCGCTCGGAGAGCACCCTACCCGAGAAGAGCGGGAAGCCGTCCGGCGAGAGGCGAGGGACGCGATCGTCCACCATTGGACGGAGGACCTCGCCTCCGCCACCTTCGGCCGCCGAACGCTGGACGCTCTAGGTTCGGTCCTTCAAGACTGGCTGGGGCGGTCCCATGGTGCCCTCTCTTTCCGTCTGGTGCAGGTTTTGTCCGGGCATGGTTGCTTCGGATCATGCCTGCACCGGATAGGAAGAGAGGAGACCCCGTCGTGCCATGAATGTGGCGCGGCAGAGGACACGGCGCAGCACACCCTCGAAGTGTGTCCGTCGTGGTCTGAACCGCGCCGCGACATGGTAGCGGTGGTTGGTCAGGACCTCTCACTTCCAGGCGTGGTCTTATCCATGCTGGGAAGCGAGGAGGCCTGGACAGCCGTAGCCTCCTTTTGTGAGGACGTAATGTCCCAAAAGGAGGCAGCGGAGCGCGCGCGGGAGAATGACCCCCTCGCGGCACCGCTCCGCAGGCGAAGAAGGGGTGGGAGAAGGCGTTTGTACGACAACCGCCTTCCCTCTCTTGGTGGAGGATAGCGGGAGACAGGCGCGGGGGCGTCTTCTCCTGCATTGCAGATCCTCCACCTCCGCTGGACGGGGATGGCCGAGCATTCACGGTCATTCCCGGGCCTCTCCCTGTCGGGAGAGGCGTGAAGGCCCCGCTGTAAAGGCGGGCGATCGTCGGCGGGGGACTGGAAGTAAGCCAGTTTCCCAGTCCTCCGTCACGCAGACGATGCTGGAATGCCGCTGGGTTGTTTAGTGGGTATACCGGTCCTTTCGGATCGGGGAGTCCCACATACCCCCCCCATCCCCCAATGGGGGGGCATGCGTAAAGCATTTTTCCCAGCGCAAAAAAAAAAAAAAAAAAAAAAAAAAAAAAAAAAAAAAAAAAAAAAAGGTTAGGTTAGGTTAGGTTGGTACCCCAACGCGGCGCGTCCCCGGGTGGCGGATAGGGGAACGGCTCCCAGAAATGGGAGTTACCGGTTTACCGGCGCGGACCAAACACTGGGGTGGGATGGGGGGGGGGGGGGGGGCAGGGGGGATTTAGAGCGGGGATGCCGTCCATCTTGGTTCCCGTGAGTCGGCTGTATGGGTCAGTTTCCTCGCGGGATGCCGAGTGGACAGGTGCTTGGCTTGAGTTCAAGCTTGAGCTTGAGCGGAGGATAGCCTTCTTAGGCTTGCGAAGAGGTGTCGGGCCTTGGCGTGCACTTACCCTGCCGCCGGGCAGGCAGTGGGAATTTTCTTCCCTGCCACCGCCCCAAAATCGTAACCCCGCAACACGGTCGCAGTCATGTTTTGCGATCTGAGCGGGACCGATAGGCCTTGGCTTGGTCGCCCGGGCTGCGAGGAAGACAACCTCTATAAAAAATTACCCGAGGATAAGCGGCGGCGCGGCGTAAGGTCTGGAAGGCTGAACGGAGTTTCAGTCGCTACCGCGTCCCCCGCCAGGGAAGTGTCGCTCCCCTGAGCGGGTTACGTTAGACTTCCCCGGTTACAGTGGGCACTGTCCGGGGTGACCCACCCTTCCCACTTACTCGTGGGATCTGATTATGAACAACTTTTTAAACAAATCTAGGTTAGGTGAGACGGTAGGGAGCGGTGAGGAGGTTGTATGCGCGTCTGCGCATAGCAACAGTGGTAAGGCGCTAGAGCCTGAGGAGGCGACGACGCCTCAATTGCGGGACGCCTTCGGGCGTTTCAAAAAAGGCCCTTCTAAGGGCCAACCAAAAGGCCCTTCTCAGGGCCATCCAAAAGGCCCTTCTCAGGGCCAACCAAAAGGCCCTTCTCAGGGCCAACCAAAAAGCCCTTCTCAGGGCTCCGCGGACGATGCCACTTTGGCGTCAGATGCTAGCCGCGCACCATCTGCGGCTAGCTTTTATTGCAGGGCTGACGTGTTGTCAGAGTCCGACAACGCGTTTGAGTCGGACTCAAGTTCGGCGATGGAGGTCGAAGATTGCCTCCAAAAACGCAAGCGGGCCTTCTTAAAGGATGGCAGTGAAGGTTCGTCGGACTCGACGAAGAGCACCAAGTCAAAGAAGGTGAAGGCCAAAAAGCCGAATCCGTCTTCGACTGTAGCGGACACCCACGACGTGGGTTTAGCGGATGCCCAACGGCAGCTAGATTTATCTCGGCGGAAACAACTTCAACAGGATCTGGAGGAGAAGGTTGCCGCCAAGGAGCAGCAGGCACGCGCCGCCCGGGCCAAGACTGGGTACGGCGCGTCCAGCGTCCTCTACGCGGACCACTCGCTGGCCGAGCTAGAGCGGATGGCGCAAGAGGATGAAGAGGAAATTAAGGAGGTCGCCTCTAAGTCCTCTAATCTTAAAGGGACTCTACAGAAGTCCCTTAAGTGCAGGGCCGCCAGCATGGCCAGCATTGTCCGGGAGCTGGTGCAGCGCACAGCGACCGAGGAAACAAGGCAGCTGCAGGCGAAGGTAGATCGCCTGCAGTCGGAGGTCAGCCAGCTGCATAAGAAGCTGGCTGAAGTCATGGCCCGGCCATCTCAAGCCGAGCCGAGACCTGCGGCCGAAGGTCCTTCCTCCTCCAACCTTGAGGATATTATCCGCAAGGTAGTCATGGAAGAAAGGGCCTTCACGAGAGCCTGTTTCGCCGGTATAGAGGACAGGCTCTTGCCGGAAAAACGCCTCCGGCCGCCTCTCGCGGCGGACAAGAGGCCGTCTAAGCCGGGGCCATCCTCCCAGGAGCAGGACGCTCTGCTCCCCTCGACCACCCAGTCCAATCAGCCGTGGACGAAAGTGGTCAAGAAGGGGAAGGACAAGGGCAGGAAAAAGAAGACAGGAACGGGCGCTGACCCTGCCTCCCACGCCAACAACCCTCCTCCCTGCTCGTCCCAGGCGAATGGCAAGGGGAAGGGGAATGGTAAAGGGCAGGGGAAAACGTCGGCCCCTAAGCCCAGCACCGCTGCTCCCGCAGCTAAAAGGGCCTCTGCCGGTGGGAGCAAGCCTCTTGTTGCTCCCAAGACCGCCGCCGTCGTGGTGACGCTGACCGCGGAGGCTGCACAGCGAGGGGAAACGTACGAGTCAGTGCTGAGACGGGCTCGTACCAACGCCGATCCCACCCACCTGGGAATCGGCGCAATGACGTGCCGTCAGACCCAAGCCGGGGCTCGGATTTTCGAGTTCCCGGGGGCTCAGGGCGGCGCCAACGCGGACCTCTTCGCAACCAAGTTGCAAGAGGTCATTGCGGATGCGGCCAAAGTGGTCAGGCCCGTCAAGTCCGCCGCATTGGAGGTGTCCAATCTGGACGATTCGGTCACCAAAGAGGAGGTGGTGACGGCGGTCGCAGCCATGGGGGGCTGCAGCGTCGCAGCGGTACTGGGTCGGGACATCAGGCCCGGTCGCGGTGGCATGGGCACCATTCGCCTTGAGTGCCCAGTCATCGCGGCCAAGGCCGTCCTCGCCAAGGGACGGCTCACCGTCGGGTTTAGCTCGAGTGTGGTCCGGGCACTTGAAGAGCAGCCTCTGCGCTGCTTCAAGTGCTTTGGTATTGGACACACTCGGGCCCTCTGCACGTCCAAGGTGGACAGATCAAACTGTTGCTACCGCTGCGGCAAGGAGGGACACAGATCCGTCTCCTGCAAGGCCGCCACGCCACACTGTGCGGTGTGCGCCGCTAGTGGCCGCCCAGCGGGCCACGTCATGAAGGGGAGGAATTGCAATCCTCCCCCAAAGAAGGGCAAAGCACAGGCTCCGACTCAGCCTGCCGCCACCGCCGTCGTCCCTGTAGCTGGGACCTCGGTGGCCGACGAGGAGGGTGCGATGTCCGAATGATGAATGGGACCGGTCATCGCATCCTCCAGGCGAACACCAACCACTGCAAAGCAGCGCAGGACCTGCTGATGCAGGCCATAGCTGAGTGGTTGGTGGACGTGGCAGTGGTTGCCGAGCTGTACTCGGTCCCTGGCCGTTGGCTAGGCGATCCGGATGGCTTGGTGGCGTTGGTTTCGCAGCCTTCCACGGACTCCCCTCCCCTCTCGCTCTTAGAGAGGGGACCGGGATACGTGGCCGCCGCGTGGGGGAATATTGCTCTGGTGGGTGTATATTTCTCCCCAAACCGCCCTCTATCGGATTTCGAGAATTTTCTCGAAATCCTCACCGCAGTCGTCGGGAGGGCGGCGCCGCGCCAAGTCGTCGTATTGGGCGACCTAAATGCCAAGTCGGCGGCCTGGGGCAACCCGGCCACCACCTGCAACGTTCGCGGACGAGCCGTCGAGTTTTGGGCGACCTCGTCCGGCTTGTCCCTCCTTAACAGAGGGACAGTCCACACGTGTGTGCGGCAACTGGGAGGGTCGGTGGTCGATGTCTCGTTTGCCACCCCCGCACTTGCCGCCCGCGTCGTTGACTGGCGGGTGGAGATGGTGGAGACCTTGTCGGACCACCGATATGTGCGGTTCGACATCTCCACCCAGAGCCCCCGGGGGGTGGCCCGCTCGGGCCGATCCCCCTTTCCACGGTGGGCCCTCACTCACCTGGACCGGGGAGCGGCCAGGGAGGCGGCGTTCCTCCAGGACTGGCTCACGCCTCCCACCAATGTCCAGGACGTGGACGCCGCAGCGGTCCAGCTGCGAAAGTCCCTGACCGAGGTGTGCAACTCCAGCATGCCTCGGTCTCGCCGACCACCTCCCCGTCGCGCCGTCTATTGGTGGTCGGAGGAACTAGCGGGGCTCCGGGCCGCCTGCGTGAGGGCCAGGAGGGCCTACACGCGGAGCCGACGACGCAGTTTGCGGAACCCGGAGAACGAGGACCTTCTATACGCCTCATATGTAGAGGCAAAGAAGGTCCTCAAGGTGGCGATGTTTGCCGCCGAAGACGCGGCTAGAGCGGAGATGCTCGAGGGTCTCGACAGTGACCCGTACGGGAGACCGTATAAGGCGGCGCGGAATAAACTGCGCCCCTTTGGTCCCCCAATTGCGGAGACCCTCGAGCCGTCATTGCTGGATGGGGTGGTTCGGTCCTTGTTTCCAACTGGGACCAGATTCACCCCACCAGTGATGGACCCCCCGCAGGAGGCGGTTCCGCCGCAGGCAGAGGTCCCTCCGGTAACGGAGGTGGAGTTTGGAGTGGCGGCGCTCCGCCTCCGCGCCAAGAAGACGGCCCCCGGGCCGGACGGCGTCCCCGCACGGGTGGTGGCCATCGCCACCACCGAAATGGAGGAAAGGTTTCGGGACATCTTCAGCGCGTGCTTCGCGGCTGGGAGGTTCCCGAAACCTTGGAAGGAGGGGCAGCTGTGCCTCCTCCGGAAGGAGGAACGCCCGGCGGACTCCCCCTCGGCATACCGGCCCATCGTTCTGCTCGATGAGGCTGGTAAATTATTCGAGGGGATCGTCGCCGCTCGGCTTAATGGCCACTTGGGGGGGATAGGGCCGAACCTGTCGGACGCCCAATTCGGTTTCCGAAGAAGGCGTTCGACGGTTGACGCGCTGTCCCGGCTGAAGGGTCAGGTGAGGGAGGCCGTGGAGGCAGGGGACGGAGTTTTGGCTGTGTCATTTGACATAGCCAACGCCTTCAACTCCATTCCCCACCCGACAATACTCGAGGCGCTCCGCTACCATGGAGTGCCTCAGTATCTACGGAGCCTCCTGGCCGACTACCTGGAGGACCGAGCAGTCCTCCTTGTAGACAAAGCGGGCCAGCTTCGGCGGTACAGCGCAGAGTCCGGTGTTCCACAGGGGTCCGTCCTAGGACCACTCCTGTGGAACATCGGGTTTGACTGGCTCCTGCGGGGAACTCTCCTCCGCGGCACGAGTGTCATCTGCTACGCGGATGACACTCTTCTCACTGCTCGGGGGAGAGACTTCAGAGAGGCGGCGAGCCTGGCCTCGGCCGGTGGATCCTTAGTTGCGGGAAGGATCCGCCGCCTAGGATTGGGGGTGGCGCTGCATAAGACCGGGGCCGTGTTCTTCCACGGGCCCCGGCAGCGCACCCCTACTGACGCCCACATTGTCGTAGAGGGCGTCAGGGTCGAGGTGAAGGCCCAGATGAAATATCTGGGCCTAGTCCTCGATAGCAGGTGGCGCTTTGGCCCGCACTTCAGCGGGCTATCGACGCGCCTGCTAAAGGCCGCGGGCGCGCTCGCTTGGCTCTTTCCAAATCTGGGGGGGCCCAAAGCGCGATGCCGGCAATTATACGCCGGCATCTTGAAGAGCATGGCCCTATACGGGGCCCCCATCTGGGCGGACTCCCTCCAAAGGAGGGAGAACGCAACCGCGATCCGCAGGCCCCAGAGGGCTATCGCGCAGCGGGTGGCGAGGGCCTACCGCTCGGTGGGCTTCGCGGCGGCGTGCGCTCTGGCGGGTACCCCTCCTTGGGAGCTCGAGGCGTGGGTGCTCGCCAGAGTGTACGAGTGGACGGCGGGACGCAGGGCGCTCGGAGAGCACCCTACCCGAGAAGAGCGGGAAGCCGTCCGGCGAGAGGCGAGGGACGCGATCGTCCACCATTGGACGGAGGACCTCGCCTCCGCCACCTTCGGCCGCCGAACGCTGGACGCTCTAGGTCCAGTCCTGCAAGACTGGCTGGGGCGGTCCCATGGTGCCCTGTCTTTCCGTCTGGTGCAGGTTTTGTCCGGGCATGGTTGCTTCGGATCATGCCTGCACCGGATAGGAAGAGAGGAGACCCCGTCGTGCCATGAATGTGGCGCGGCAGAGGACACGGCGCAGCACACCCTCGAAGTGTGTCCGTCGTGGTCCGAACCGTGCCGCGACATGGTAGCGGTGGTTGGTCAGGACCTCTCGCTTCCAGGCGTGGTCTTATCCATGCTGGGAAGCGAGGAGGCCTGGACAGCCGTAGCCTCCTTTTGTGAGGACGTAATGTCCCAAAAGGAGGCAGCGGAGCGCGCGCGGGAGGATGACCCCCTCGCAGCACCGCTCCGCAGGCGAAGAAGGGGTGGGAGAAGGCGTTTGTACGACAACCGCCTTCCCCCTCCTGGTGGAGGATAGTGGGAGACAGGCGCGGGGGCGTCTTCTCCTGCATTGCAGATCCTCCATCTCCGCCGGGCGGGGATGGCCGAGCATTCACGGTCATTCCCGGGCCTCTCCCTTTAGGGAGGGGCGTGTGGGCCCCGCTGTAAAGGCGGGCGGTCGTCGGCGGGGGACTGGAAGAAAGCCAGTTTCCCAGTCCTCCTCCACGCAGACGATGCTGGAATGCCGCTGGGTTGTTTAGTGGGTATACCGGTCCTTTATAGACCGGGGAGTCCCACATACCCCCCCCATCCCCCAATGGGGGGGCATGCGTAACGCATTTTTCCCAGCGCAAAAAAAAAAAAAAAAAAAAAAAAAAAAAAAAAAGGTTAGGTTAGGTTAGGTTAGGTTAGGTTTTTTTTTTTTTTTTTTTTTTTTTTTTTTTTTTTTCCTGTCCGGGCGCAGAGGCCTGGCCCGCGAGCTACTGTTGCTATTATATTGCAACAACATTATAATCTTTATTAAATTTCCAATCTAACATTATACTTAAACACTATACTATTATAAGACATTATTACAGTACTAACTATATTAAGTGTAATCATAATCATAATTTTAACTCGCTTAATTCATTTTGAGTTTCTATTTATCAAAAATAGAATCAAATACATGAAGTTTATCTATTCAATTACATAATTATTAATCATGCAACTATCCGTATTTTTGAATTCTTAAACTAAGAACTAAAAACAATATAATTAACTAATATCATCAATTAAATAATTCATACCATATGTTTCTTATTCATGCATTAGTATAACTTTTAAACAATTGATCAATCTTTTATAATTACATTTTCAAACATTTTAATCAATTACCTACATAAAAATTATACCACATTATTACTACAATATATCGTTTAAATGATATTATATATCTCATATTTATATATATATCTCATATATATATACATATATGTATATCGCATATTACAAATCATAATCTTAACTTATTTACTTCATATTGAATTTCTATTTCTTTAACAACAGAATCAATCATTAATCAATGATCAATAATTATACAATTTTCCTTATTTTGATTTCTTTCAACTCGCTTAATTCATTTTGAGTTTCTATTTATCAAAAATAGAATCAAATACTTTAATTTTATCTATTCAATAACATAATTATTAATCATGCAACTATCTGTATTTTTGAATTCTTAAACTAAGAACTAATGACAATATAATTAACTAATATCATCAATTATATAATTCATACCATATGTTTCCAATTAATGCATTAGTATAACTATTAAACAATTGATTAATCTTTTATTATTAGATTTTTCAAACATGTTAATCAATTACCTAGATAAAAATTATACCATATTATTACTACAATATATCGCTTAAATGATATTATATATCCCATATATATATATATATCCCATATTATAAATCATAATCTTAACTAATTTAATTCATATTGAATTTCTATTTCTTTAACAACAGAATCAATTATCAATTAATAATTATACAATTTTCCTTATTTTGATTTCTTTCACTAAGAACTAAAAATAATATAATTAACTAATTTCAACAATAAAATAAACTCATACCATATATTTTCTAATTCATGCATTATAATTATTTTACAATTGATCAATCTTATAAATTAGATTTTTTTTATATATAAATCAATTGCACAAAAACTATTCAACTATTATTTTATCTGTCCACAGATCACCACATCACCAAACATTTTACAGTGTGAAACCGTTCCATCTTTACAACTACACTCGTGTGGACTATCCATTACACTTTTATTGCTGTCACTGTCAAAACTGACTGACAATCTTGATTGAAGTGAAGACAGAGTGACGCTATATTTTGTTTGTTTACATAAGACTGAATTTTTCTGAATATTTCGGTTATTTCTCCGATTATAAGAGAAATAACCAAAACAGAGACGGAAATAATACTGTGTGTTGTGTTCCGGGACAGGAAATGCAATCTAGACATGTAAGTAATCACACAACAATCAGTAACCTACAATAAGATCAAAAGTTAACGAATACATACAGACAACAGGACAAAGCACAATAATATAAACTAAACCACCTCCAAAACGGAACCATTCTCTTTCCCAATTTTGCGAAGAGCGGTCTTCGCAAAAGTGAGAAATATCCGTCTGCAGTCGTCGTCACTAAGTATGACATCCAAATTATCTATTTTTATATCTGTTGCCATTGCGCTCTCGCAGTCATACCTAATTTTAACAAATTTAGAGCATTCAACTAAAATATGCTGTACAGTCTGAGGGACATCTTCACCGCAAGAGCACAACGGAGACTCAATTAACTTAAATCTATGTAAATAATGATTAAAACCCCCGTGACCTGTGAAAATTTGAGCAAGAAAGTTATCCATTGTAATATGTCTCAATATTCTATATGCCACGGTTACATCCTTAAAAAATAATTTTGTTATAGCTCCTGTTGAAGCAGATTCGTAGCGGTGCTGCCATTCTTCAATGGAATTCAACCTGGTGAAGTGCTTTGCGAAAGACAACGGGTACCTGTCGTATCTGGGAAGTTGCCGGTTATTAAGAGCCGCGTGTTTAGCCAGCTCATCAGCCCTTTCATTGCCAGCTATTCCGCAATGGGCTTTTACCCAAAATAAGGTAATTACTTTACCATCTTGGTTTAGCTGTTTGATAAGGTTTCTAATTTCAGCAGCCAGCGGGTTAACTGTGTTGGGATCACTGATTGATTCCAATCCAGACCTTGAGTCACTAGCAATGCTGAATTTCACTTCATGTCTTTTTTTAATCATTTCCAGAGCTTTGAATATTGCCGACAGCTCAGCCTGGAACACGCTGCAGAAGGTCTCAAGGCGAAAACTGGCATGCTGCACCTCAGCTCCTTCAGTCCAACATGACACCGCTGCACCAACCTTACCCTCCAGCTTGCTGCCATCCGTGTATAGAATGGGCCCATCGTCCACAAGACTGTCCACATCAGCCTCTGATCCGATCCGCCCAAACTCCATTCGTCTTCTCTCAGCTGGGTGAGGCAGCGAGAATGGACTCCTTCTGAGCTCAATGCTTCGTCCAGGCAAACAGGCAAGTGGCTCTCCTCTTTTTACTCTAAAAATCTGAGCGTGCTCTCTTACTCTTAACGAAAGAGGTATTATCCTAGCCAGCAGCAGACTTGAAACCAAGGACACCGTACGATGGGACTTGCTGATCTTTATGGCAAAGGAGCGCGTAAGGCTGTTCAGCACCTTCTCTGCATAGACTCGTCCGGAGACATCAGCCCAGCAACTCGCTGAATACAGGACCGTTGGCTCCACCACAGCAATGTAGATGAGTCTCAAGATATCAGAGTTTAGACCCCACTGTGCCCTCGCTGCTCTTGATACTATTTTGTAGAAGGCTATGGCTTTTTTGGTGGTCAAGTCCAGGTGCCTTCTAAAATTCAGCAGAGGGTCGATGGTTAACCCTAACATCCTGATGCTATCCCCATAGCTTATCTCGGTACCCGCCATTTGCAGTCTCGGGGTGTAATACTCCATTTTCCTGGTGATCAGCAACGCTTGAGTTTTCCCCGGGGCAAATTTGAGCTTGAGTCGTTCCCCCCACTGCAAGATCACGGTAAGTGCGTGGTTCATTTTTCCTTCAACCTCTTCACCAGTAGCTGCAGCCGCAATCATGAGGACGTCATCCGCGAAAGCCTGCACCCGCATACCTTCGTACTGCTCTTGCTCCAACAAGGGGTCCAGCTGGATATTCCACAGTAAGGGTCCGCACGTGGAGCCCTGTATGCACCCCTTATTAGTTTCTCTTTCAACAGTCTCCCCGGCGTAGCGCAACCTGACAGTTCGCTCCGAGAGGTAGTCGACGATGAGCCGCACTATGCTTGAGTCAACCTCCTTCGCGTGGAGCTCGCTGATGATCGCCGGCCACCACGCGTTGTCAAACGCACCCTCAATATCCAGCGACACCATGACTACTATCTTCTTATCATCCAGACTTCTTCGGACCGTAGTCATGGCGTCATACAGAGCGTCCTCCGTACTGAGCCGCGGAGTGAACCCGTACTGCATAGGGCTCAAGCGCTGGTTTCTGCCCAGCTGCCACTGCAACCTGTTGACAAACAGCTTCTCAAGCATCTTCCCCAAAACCGGTAGTAGTCCAATAGGTCTGTATGATTTTGCTTTGGTGTAGTCGTCCTTACCGGGTTTGGGGATCACCCTGATAGTGGCCGTTTTCCAGATTCGCGGGAAACATCCCCATTTCAGGCACTGCGAGAATAGTCCCAGGAGCAGGCTTCTGTTGCACGCGTAGGCCCTGAGGCAGATGTCCAGTGTGAGGCCATCGCCCCCCGGAGCTTTCTTGGGGCTCATAGCCCGCGTGACAGTCTCGAGTTCTGCCCCCGTGAAAGCGACGACGTCTCTCGCGAATGTGTTCTCTCTAGTCGCCGCGGCCAGTCGACTCGCTGCAGTCCTACAGAGTGCCTGCTCGTGGGTGTCACATGATGCGTCGTCCCAAGGGTAGAAGGTCTCCGCCAATAGCGACGCAGAACCTCGTTCATCCAGCGTGATGCCGTCAGATGCCTCCAGCAGCCTGTCCTGAACCCGAGCCGTACACGCCTTCATGACTCTATAGGAACACTGCCAAATTGTTTCTCCCTTCTCAGCGGTGCAGAAGTCCTTCCAGCTCTTAGTAATAGCGGACTCTATGGCTTTTCTGTAAATCGTCTTAGCTTCCAAGTACTGGTCAACTACAATTCGTCTTCTCTGCGGGTTTGCCTTTGCGATCCTTCTTCTGCATCGCACCATCTCAGCCTTCAGCTGAGCAAGTTCAGCCGTCCACCATTTGCAGGCTTTACCAATCTTTTTACGAGGTAAGCGAGGGATCGCCTTTTCTGCGGCACTAACAATGCAGTCTGTGTATTGTGCGGTGACGCGATTCACTCCCTCCCTGTCCTGCACTTCGGCCACGCAGCTCTCCAAGCTCAGCCTGATCAGTTCTTGCTCAAACTCCAAGCCGAACTCAGTCCAGTCAGCCTTATCCGTGTTGTAGATTCTCGTACTGTTGCTGTCCTCAGAGTCCAATCCTTGATGAGTGTGTATTTGTAAGGTAAGCGATATTGGCCTATGATCAGACAAAGTACAGAACTTATCTTCTACTCTCCAGTTATAGACATGAGCTAGCAAGGAAGCAGAGCATGCCATTATATCAATTATGCTAGTGCAAGCCTGCCCCGACCTGAACGCAAAGTAAGTAGGCTCGGCACCCTGATTCAGCACCTCCAGTCCCAGCTCTGCCAGAATTTCCACAACGGCCAGGCCCCTATCATCCTCCTCATCGCATCCCCACCAGTAACTCCTCGCGTTCACGTCTCCGCCCAGCAGAATCCGGTCGACCCTCATCTCTTGCACGATCCTCTTGATAGTGGCCAAATAATAATCTAAATTGTGTTCCTTATGTAAATATATGCTAATTAGACCTATTCTTAAATTATCTATCTTTATAACTAAACCTAAAACATCTTCAGTAATTAATTTTGAATTTTCAACAAACTTAATATTAGGATCAGTGACGACGATTGCAGACCGAACAGGCTTGTCAGCGCTTCCGGCGGCGCTCTGGACGACTCTGAATCCACCGGGAGCGGACATGCGAGCTTTGCTACCCACATACGGCTCCTGCAGCAATAGCACGTGCACGCCCCCGACGGTCGCCTCGCGCAAACACTCGTGCGTCGCCGCCCTACCTCTGCCTAAATTGCACTGTAAAATCCTAATATTCTGTAGGGAGGCGGGCTCAGTGCCCTCAGCAGTACCGGACAGCCAGTCTGGCTATCCTATCCCACCTCCTCCACTCGGGACAGTCGAAGCTGTAGGCAGGGTGATCACAGCCCTGAGCCCGCCTGGCTCGGCAGTTGGTACAAAGCGGAGCCCGGTCCCGGTTCGGACACTCCCTCGTGTCGTGAGCTTCCGCACAGCGGCCGCACCTCGGCTCCGGAGCCCTGCAGTCCACCGCTCTATGCGAAAACCCAAGACACCGGTAACACTGTACGAGAGGCGACTGGTCGACTGCGCTGACCATCTGGTACCCCAGTCGCACCCTGCGGTCCCTCAGAGCCCCCCACATCGCCGGGCTCGCCTGAACCACGACGCTGTTCAATCCGACGGTCCTACCTCTTATTCGCCTGACTACCTTTACCTTTCTTTCATTTTCAGGCACCCGCTGGAGAAGGCAGCCGTTCTGCTGGACAAGCGCTTCTTCCACCTTGGCGTCGCTGAGCTCAGAGATGATCCCCCCGAGCCGGAGATACGGATCCCTGGCCCGCGGCTCCGACACGGTGAGGCCCGCCCCCAGCCCCTCGATAGCCTCGCCCATCGCTGCCCGCTCCCTCTCCGACTCCAGCGAGATGGCGACTCGACTATTTTTGCATTTACGAACCCCGTTAACCCCCACTCCTAAACCTATGACATCAATTCCCTCCTTGATCGTAGTTACAATTTGGTCTCCCGTACGGCTAGGATCATCAGACTTAATTATGATTGGATACCTACTCACCGCCGCGGCATACGAGGAGCGGGTCCGGTGAACCCCCACGAAGGTCCCCCGAGCATCGGTTCCGTCTCCCGACCCTGGCCATCGAGACCTCTCCGCCCGCTCCGCTAGGGAGCCGACGGGAGTCCCGACTCCGGGTTCGACGAAATCGGGGGCAAGGGCATCTCCAGGTGGCTTCGGTCGGCGGCACTCCTCGCGAAGAGCGCGCACTTCCTCCACCAGCCTGTCCACCTGCTCACCGGGCCCCGCTCCCCCGCCCTTGTGTGAGCGCATCTCCCGCACAAGCTGCAGGGTGGCCTCGCTTTCGTGCAGCGTCTTAACACTCGTGCGCCTCAGCTCCTCCAAGTCGAGCTGTACACGCGCGCTGATAGCCTCCAACTTACCGGCGTGCATTTTCTGTTCTAGGGTGCGCTGCCTCTCCGCGCTGGCCCTGATCCTCTCCTTCTCGGCGATGTGTCGGCAGCGGGAGTCGGCGAGCCGCAGGACCATGTCGTGCAGCCCTTTGAGCCCCGCCAGGAGCGCCTCCTTGATCTCTTTGTGCAGGTTGCGGGACTTGTCAAGCTCCGCTATGGACTTCTGCAGGAGCCGATTGGCGATCCGCGGGGCCTCGTGAATCGGCCCGCCCTCCCCCAGTGACATCGTGGACAGCTCCAGAAGCCCGCACTGGGAATCGGGGGAACCATCAGCGCCGCCGCCGTCCCCCTCCCCCGCCGCCGCCGAAGCCGGAGACTTGTAGCAAGCGTCCGAGGGCGTGCCCTGTACCAGCTGCATCGAGACCGTTACCTGATCCGCAGTACTCGACGTGGACTCCAGCCGGGACCTCAGTCTGCTGACAGTCCCCGGGACAGGGGCGGGGGCGAAGCCAGGGGCAGGCGGCAGGCGCGAGGTGGTGGTTCGCTCTCGACTCCAGTCGCGCCCGAGCTTCTCCGCCGTCGAGGCACCCCTTAGCGTCGCAGCTGCCCGACCCGCAGCCCTCCTCGTCACGGGCGTAGAATGCGGCTGCGAGTGCACGTGCAACCCCGTCAGACCCGCGCCCACCGCCGCCGGCCCCACTCCCTTCGCCGGCCCCGCGCCTCCGCCGTCCGCCCTATCCTCCGTCCCAACAGTCTGTCTGGTGACCCTCGACTTTGACAACGTCGTAGCCCTCGGCCTAGAAGAAGACATCGCCTATTTGCCTATTTAAAAACAAATAAAAATAAATATTATTAATATATTGTCTTGATAAATTCCGCCTTTCAATTCCGCAGGAGCAATCCCAGCGCACCAACTGCCCGCAATCAAGGAGTCAGCTACGATCCGTCTATTAATTGGAATAATATAAGAATTAAGTACATAAAATTATGCAACCTAAACAATAAAACACATTGATAACATATAATTTTGATTCCAACTAATATGCAATACCGCCGATCAAAAACCCCAGGTTTCCCTAGCAGGAAAACAGGACGAAGGATAGGTTTATCCTACCAATTATCAGTGCCTACCAAAACAATCTGAGCACATGTATAGCCTCGCTTTGCCTGCTTTCTGTGCAATAATCTATCAATTACTTAATCAAAGGAATCACCAAAACTATTACAAATAAGCAGGTCAAAATACCCAGGCCCCTATTCAAACCACCCAATAATCCTTGTACAACAATAAAAATCAAAAGCAAAATAATAACTATACTATGAAATTACCATAACTACTTACTATCTACCACTACACTTTTGATAATTGAAATTATTATTATTAAATTATTACATATAATTCAGTTAGTCTTTCTTGTTCCCCCTTTTTCCCAAAAAATAAGTAAATGAAAATGAAATAAAAATATTATTAAGTGCTCACATAAATTAATCAATTTCTAAGCTATTTATGGTCCGAATTACAAAGTAAATAATTTAAAATACAATATACAAATAAGTAAAACCCACAGAGTGCGACCAAGAAAGAACCAGTTACGCCGGGCACAACTCACAGCAGCATGAGAAAAGTCCGCTTGCAACACTAGTATAGTGCGCAATTGTGAACGGAAGCAAGATAGGTTAATATGTGCCTTAGTAAGTATTAACTAATCTGTGAAATGTACGCATTCCTTTCCCATGGGCCGCACTAAGAACAAGATGGCGGAGACTAAAACAATAAATAACATAAAAATGGCTGGTCGGATTTGACAAACAAAGCAACCTAACTGATTATACGATCCGTGCCTTTCGTTTAAAAGGGGGAAAAGTACTATATTAAATAACCCCAATTACTCGTCCTTATAAAAAGTGGGGTCCATCCACTCAGTTAGGAATGTTATAAACACAAAACGAGTTCAAAACTCTGCCAAAAATTTTGTCTGGATTCAAGAGAAATGTGATTCCAGCCCCTACAAATATGTCGATATATCAGTTAATTATAATCCGATTTTTAATATTTAAACTGTAATAGATTCTTGTTGAATTTATTAACCGAAATTATCTCTATACTTACTAAAGAGACCAACTAATAATGCTATATTTGAACTTTAAAAACGTAAACAAACTAAAAATATTTGACCGTTTCTTGTGAGCGTTCGAATCTGTGCTCACATAAATTAGATTCAAAAGAAATGTGATTCCAGCCCCTACAAATATGTCGATATATCAGTTAATTATAATCCGATTTTTAATATTTAAACTGTAATAGATTCTTGTTGAATTTATTAACCTAAATTATCTCTGTACTTACTAAAGAGACCAACTAATAATGCTATAATTGAACTTTAAAAACGTAAACAAACTAAAAATATTTGACCGTTTCTTGTGAGCGTTTGAATCTGTGCTCACATAAATTAGTCAATATCTCAGCTATTTATGGTCCGAATTACAAAATTTAAACTGAATTAGATTACTGTGATTATGGACAACATATATTTTTATATATACCTACTTTATCAGGTGTATTGATGGCTCCGTGGGCAGCTTTCATCTAGCGACCCTAGATTTCTGAACTTTTGCAATTTAAAACTACTAAAATAATATTGAGATAATTCTGGTAATTTGGTAAAACTTGAAACTAATTAGGACCAATATATATGTTAATTAAAATCACGAGGTCACCGCTCACTTTCACGAAATAATCAATTTTCAAAATTTTCAAAATTCATAAGTTTTTTTAAATGTCTATAACTCTGTGAAATATTCCACTTTTCAGATCTGAAAGTGCCTCCTGCTTCAGGGTGATGGCGTCCGGATGGCCCTTTTGTCAGAACTTGTCCAGGTGCCCTGGGTCCCAACCTCGTGGCCACGTGCTTACAGTACTTTTGGACTTATTTCCGTGCGCTAGCACGGAAAAAATCCAAAAATTAGTCCGTTGTATAAGAACCCAAGACACCCTCACTCTAGCAGTGGAAAAACAAAAGGTCACCGCTCAAAAACGAGCGGCGTTTCACTTTGAAATTTAAAATTTTTCAAAACTTTCACTTATTTGCGAATAACTTCGCGCGCACTTCACAGACTAAAACACGGTTTTCACGATTGTGTGCGCCTTAACTTTTCACAAATTTTGGTGTATCACACGACTGTTAAAACTACACTTTACGATTTTTTTGAATTTCTTCGTGCGGAGCAAGGTAAAATCGTGGCGCTCTTGAGTGCGGTCCGACTCAGACGGTTGGTTAGGTTAGGTTAGGTTAGGTTAGGTTAGGTTAGGTTAGGTTAGGTTAGGTTAGGTTAGGTTAGGTTAGGTTAGGTTAGGTTAGGTTAGGTTAGGTTAGGTTAGGTTAGGTTAGGTTAGGTTAGGTTAGGTTAGGTTAGGTTAGGTTAGGTTAGGTTAGGTTAGGTTCAGCATGTCAGGGTCAGGAACTCGGTGACGGGGGGCCGAGTCATCGAGGTCCCTGGTACAGATAGCGGAAGGGCGGCGGACAGCCTCGCAGCAAAGCTGCAGGTCCTCGTGGGCGACGTTGCCCATGTAAGCCGCCCTGAAAAGATGGCCGCTATCGAGGTCGCCGGCCTAGACGAGTCGGCGACAAGGGAGACCCTGGCGGCTGCCGTCGCCAAGGCGGGGGGATGCGCCGAGGCGCACATTAAGGTGGGGGGTATTCGCCCTTCATACTATAATGGTAGTGGGGTGGCCCTCGTGCAATGCCCGGTGGGAATTGCAAAAGCCCTCCTCAAGCGTGGTCAGATTCTGGTAGGCTGGTCATCTGCCAGGATTAACTCCGTCGGACCAGCACCCATGCGGTGCTACAAATGCATGGGTGTCGGCCACGCGCGCGAGTTGTGCCCCTCAAAGGTGGACCGGGGCCAGATGTGTTACCGGTGCGGCGCAGAGGGGCACAAAGCAGCCGAATGCTGGGAGGAAAAAGTACGGTGCGCAGTATGCCACCATGCAGGCCTCCCAGCCGACCACGTAATGAGGGGACCGAAATGCTCCCCACCGGAGACAAAGGGAAGAGAGGCGAGGCCGAGACCCACTCGCCCCACCCGACCCCCTCCAGCCGAAACAGCCGCCAGCCGGCACCAAGAGGACAACCGTATGGACGTCTAAATGCCAGCACACCAGCATCTAGACGTCCTGCAGATAAACGCCAACCACTCCGCCAGAGCTCAGGATCTGCTCATGCAGGCCATGGCGGAGTGGGCAATTGGCGTTACGGTTGTAGCGGAGCCCTACTTCATCCCCCCTCAACCTAATTGGGTAGGGGATACCGACGGAGTAGTGGCGATCGTGGTGCCGGCGATGGGGGACCTCCCCCCCTTATCAAGGATCGAGGGTGGCCCAGGATTCGTGGCGGCCAGATGGGGGAACGACACGGTGCTGGTGGCCGTGTACTTCTCCCCCAATAGGCCGCTTCGGGAGTTCGAGACGTTCCTGGGGATCTTAGGGGGGGTGGTCCGGAGGGCTGCCCCGAGGCAGGTTATGGTCCTGGGGGACCTCAACGCCAAAAGTTCGGCATGGGGTTCCCCCATTACGGACCATAGGGGTACGGCTCTTGGGGATTGGGTGACGGCAACGGGACTCATGGTCCTAAACCAGGGCACCGCAAATACCTGCGTGCGGCGGCAGGGGGGGTCAATCGTGGACGTCACGTTCGCGACCCCTGCCATAGCTGCACGCGTCAAGGATTGGCTTGTCCTGGTGGATGTGGAGACCCTCTCAGATCACCTGTACATCAGGATGAGGGTCTCCACAGCGGGGGTTCCACCGTCGCCCATCACGGGCAGTGCCAGGAGGGGGCGAAAGTTCCCCAAGTGGTCCCTGGTCCATTTGGACAGGGACAAGGCGAACGAGGCGGCCATGGTGGAGGCGTGGTGTGCTGCCCCACCCGTCACCCTCGGAGTTGAGGAAAGGGCGGCACAGTTCCGCGTCACACTACAGACGGTGTGCGACGCGGCCATGCCTCGGGTCGGTCGCCTGTTCGCACGTAAGAGTGTATACTGGTGGTCCGCAGAAATTGCGGCCCTGCGGTCCACCAGTAACAGTGCCCGCCGCGCCTACCAACACTGTAGGCGCAGGCGGCACACTGCAGAAGAGGAAGAAGGGCTCCACAGGGCCCTCAAAGAGGCTAAGGGGGCCCTCCAGGTGGCGATTGCCAAGGCCAAGGACGAAGCTCACGAGTCGTTCTTGGCCACCCTGGACAGGGACCCATGGGGGCGGCCGTACAAGGTGGTGCGTTACAAAATGCGCACCGCTCCCCCCATGGACTCCCTGGAGCCCGAACTCCTCCAGAGGGTAGTCGAGGGGCTGTTTCCGCCAGCCCCCTTGATCTCTCCCCCGTCGATGGTCGACCCCACAATGGAACTGGAGGCCGAGCTCGTCGTTCAACCAATAGGTGACGACGAGTTCGAGCGAGTGACAGACCGACTCCGGGGCTGCAAAAAAGCCCCAGGCCCGGACGGCGTTCCCGGTCGCGTCCTCGCAGTCGCCCTGGAACACCTTGGGGACCGACTCAGGCACGTCATGGATGACTGCCTGAGAGAGGGAAGGTTCCCGAGGGTGTGGAAGGAGGGGCGACTATGCCTCCTCCGTAAAGAGGGTCGGCCACAGGATTGCCCGTCTGCCTATCGCCCCATAGTGCTGCTGGATGAGGCCGGAAAAGCGTTTGAACGCATCCTGGCCTCCCGGATCCTGCAGCACCTGGAGACCGCCGGCCCGAACGTCTCTGATAGACAATTCGGGTTCCGGGAAGGGCGGTCCACGCTCGACGCGCTGAAGTCACTGAAGGACTTTTGTGACTACGCGTCGAGCAGGGGGGAGGGTGTCATCGCGGTGTCACTAGACATCGCAAACGCATTTGGCACCCTCCCCTATGGGGTGATCAGTGAGGCACTTCGATACCATGAAGTGCCTCACTACCTGAGGCGGATTGTTGAGCACTACCTAACCGAGAGGGTAGTGCTCTGGGAAAAGAAGGACGGGCAACGGGGGGAGAGAGAGATGGCCTGCGGCGTACCCCAGGGTTCCGTGCTCGGTCCACTTCTATGGAACCTGGGGTACGACTGGGCAATCCGGGGGGAGCTGCTTCCGCGCACACTCGTCGTCTGCTACGCGGACGACACAATGGTGGCTGTGCGCGGGAGCGACAAGCGCGAGACCTCCCGGAGGGCGGAAGTGGCGGCCGAGCTGGCGATTGAACGGATCGCCAGGCTCGGCCTAAAGGTGAGCCTCCCGAAGACTGAGGCTATAGTTTTCGGGGGGCGCGGGTGGAATCTGCCCGCGAGTGCGGCGCTCACCCTGGAGGGTGGAGCGGTCCAAATAAAGCCCCACATTAAATATCTGGGGCTAATATTGGACCGCAAGTGGGATTTCGGGGAGCATTTCTCAAGACTAGCTCCCCGAATCGTGGGCGCCGCATCGGCGCTGGGCAGACTTCTGCCCAATGTAGGAGGGCCGGGTTCCTTGTGCCGGCGGCTATATGCCAGCGTGACAAGGAGCATGGCCCTCTATGGGGCCCCAATATGGGCGGACAAGCTGTCCGCCCGAAATAGGGCCCTGCTGCGGAGGCCACAACGGGTCGTGGCCCTCAGGATGGTGAGGGCCTATATGACGGTGGCCCATGCAGCGGCCTGCCTCCTCGCGTGCACCCCCCCGTGGGAGCTAGACGCAGAGGTGCACGCAGAGACCTACCAACGTAGGTCCAGGGTCCGGACAACAGGGGAACGCCCGGACCCCGAGGAGGTGGCAGCCTCCCGTCGCGCGACGGAGCGCCGACTGCGGGACCGATGGAAGGCCCAACTGGAGGTCGCCCCTTATGGTCTCCGTACCATAGAGGCGATCCTCCCAACGGCCGACCTTTGGCTGAAGAGGGCAGTCGGCGCGACGTCGTACCGGCTCGTGCAGGTACTGACCGGGCATGGGTGCTTCGGTCACTACCTGCACAAAATAGGAAGAGAGCCGGCCCCGCTGTGCCATGAGTGCGGAAGTCCCGACGACACCGCTCAGCACACCCTTGAGGTGTGCAGTCGTTGGGACGCGGAGCGTGGCCTCATGGCACGCACCATTCAGCGGGTGGACCTCTCGCTCCAAAGCATTGTTGAGGCAATGCTGAGCAACGAGAGGTCCTGGGAGGCGGTGGTCTCCTTCTGCGAAACAGTCATTTCGCAAAAGGAGACCGCGGAGCGGGAGCGCGAGGAAGATCCTCTTGCGCATCCTCTCCGGCGCAGACGGCTTGGGTTGAGAAGGCGGCGTTTTGCTGCCAGACTCAACCCATAGTGGCTGCAGGTGGAGGATGGGAGTCCTCTGCCTGCGGTGATTAGCCACTTAGCGGTCTGGGAGAGGGCCAAGCGTGCTCGCCCTTCTCCCCTTCGGCGCGGGTAGCCCCGGCAACGGCTGGGGTGCCACCGGTGGACATCGTGGACTATGCCTTCGCGGGTTCCACGGTGTCCAACAAAACCGGCGAGAGGGCACGTCCGGGTGGTTTTTAGTGGGTAGCACTCCCTACCCCTCCTCACTCTGAGGAGGGAGAGGCGATGTGTAGTCCCACATAACCCTCCGACACTCCCATGTTCGGAGGGTATGCGTAACGCATTTTCCACCTGGTCAACAAAAAAAAAAAAAAAAAAAAAAAAAAAAGGTTAGGTTAGGTTAGGTTAGGTTAGGTTAGGTTAGGTTAGGTTAGGTTAGGTTAGGTTAGGTTAGGTTAGGTTAGGTTAGGTTAGGTTAGGTTAGGTTAGGTTAGGTTAGGTTAGGTTAGGTTAGGTTAGGTTAGGTTAGGTTGACGAGTTTTGGAGGTCTGACCCGATGTATTAACTGCCTTAGCGATCAGCCTATGAGAGCTACAGCAAAGTTCAATACATCGTAAGTTGCGGATTCACGAGGCGCACACATCTGTGAAAACGGTGTGTCGCTGAGTGTTTTGCGGACTGAGCTATCGCCAAAAAAAGCGGAAAATTAAAACTTGGGATTTTTCGATTGAAAAACGGTTTGTTTACCTTTTTCAATCGAAAAAAAGTCGGCTTTGCGGCTATCGTCCAACGCTTTGTTTGGGGTTGGGACATAGCGCCAATAGTCTATTTTCGTGAAGGCTAGGTCCGGTTGCTTTTCTCCTTAGGGTTTGGAAGTAATCGGATTTTTAGTAATTTTGTGAAAAAATATACAAAAATTTTTACGCAAAAAAATCGGCAGAGTTGGAGGTCGATAAACAGGGTCGGGGTTTAACCCTACGGTCTCAGTAGGGGTGCCAGGGGATAGAAGACTTCATCCCCTATCAGTTGGTATTTTTGACACCCGGCTACGTTAACGGGAAGTCAGCCAAAAAAATTTTTTCAAAAAGTGTCCTGAGGGACCGGATTGCTATTCGGTTTTTTAGGCGCTTTTTGAAATTTGTATGGGACTTCTCCAATCCGACTCCCCCTTGACCGTTTTTATTAGCCAAACTCTGTTTGGCGTGATAACTTCGGCTGGGGTGGTCAGATTCGGTCCAAATTTGGCAGGGACGTTGGCGGGGCCAGAATGGCCACGTCTGAAGAGGCGGGAGGTTTCCTCCGCAAGCGGGATGAAAGATTTTTAAGCTCTTCCTCCGAATCCGAGGAAGAAGGCCTCACAGAGGCTATCGAGATTACTTCCCAGCCCCAGAAAAGGGGGCATGTGGACCAGGTGGATGACCCAAAGCCCGATAATGGGCCTAAGGTTGGATCAGCCCGGAGGGGCAAGCCCAAGGGGGCCTACGCGGGGATGGCGTTGGCAAGAGCTAAGCTCCGAAGTTCGGAGACTTACCTCAGCTCCGACACTGACGTCGCCGCCGGCCCCTCCTCGTATAGGAAGGACTTCCCGGAGCTCCGCCCCAAGGGGGCAATGAGGAATGGGGGAACATCCTCCCCCCCAAGAATGATTTCGCCGTCTGAGGCTTTCGTCTCCTTTGACCCGGTGGAGGCCACCAAACAGGCGGCTTTAGATATTATGGAGGGGGCCCGCAAGTCGGGCAACTTGAAGGGTGAGGTGTGGGGCACCATGAACCGGGCCTGCCGCACCATATTAAAGGCTATGGAGGACGTCAACGCCTCCAGGTCAGAGAGCGAGGAGATCCGCATCTTGAAGGCGGACAACAAGAGGATGCGGGAGCAACTCGCTCTCTGCACGGCGGAGCTCAAGGCCCTGAGAACCGCCGTCTCAGAGCGCCAGGCCCCGGCCCCACAGCAGGTGCGAGAGACCCCGGCCCCTAGGGCCCCCCCGCCGCCACAATCCGCCGCTGCGGAATTGGCGGAGATGCTGGAGTCTATGAAGCGCGACTTGACGGTCTCCCTCGGTAACATGCTGAATGCAAGGATCGAGGAGATTGCCAGTCGCCTTCCCCCCGCGCCAATAATCCGCCCCCCGCTAGCGGCGGATAAAAAGAAGAAGGCCCCTACGGCCCCCATAAGAGAAATTGCCTCCGAGCCTGAGAGCAGGGCCAGGCTCGGGGATGGCAGGCCGAAAAGGGCCGCAAAAAAAGCGGCCCCGGCGGCCCCGGAGACCACCGCCCCGGCGGCCAAGACTGCCCCAGCAGCCAAGCCTGCCCCAGCAGCCAAGCCTGCCCCGGCGAGCAAGCCTGCCCCAGCAGCGGAGACTGCACCTGGGCCCTCGGGCGAGACATGGGCCCAGGTAGCAAAGAAGAAGAGGAAGGGAAAAGGGAAAGCTACGGCCATTACCCCACCCCTCCCGCCGCCCAAGAAGAAAGCGGCACCAAAGCCGAAGGCACTTGAAGTCCCCAAGACGGCAGCGGTGGTAATTACCATGCGCAAGGACGTTGCCACCGACACCACGCTGCAGGCTGTCATGTCCAAGGCCATTAACGGCATAAGGTTGGAGGAGATAGGCCTGCAGCATGTCAGGGTCAGGAACTCGGTGACGGGGGGCCGAGTCATCGAGGTCCCTGGTACAGATAGCGGAAGGGCGGCGGACAGCCTCGCAGCAAAGCTGCAGGTCCTCGTGGGCGACGTTGCCCATGTAAGCCGCCCTGAAAAGATGGCCGCTATCGAGGTCGCCGGCCTAGACGAGTCGGCGACAAGGGAGACCCTGGCGGCTGCCGTCGCCAAGGCGGGGGGATGCGCCGAGGCGCACATTAAGGTGGGGGGTATTCGCCCTTCATACTATAATGGTAGTGGGGTGGCCCTCGTGCAATGCCCGGTGGGAATTGCAAAAGCCCTCCTCAAGCGTGGTCAGATTCTGGTAGGCTGGTCGTCTGCCAGGATTAACTCCGTCGGACCAGCACCCATGCGGTGCTACAAATGCATGGGTGTCGGCCACGCGCGCGAGTTGTGCCCCTCAAAGGTGGACCGGGGCCAGATGTGTTACCGGTGCGGCGCAGAGGGGCACAAAGCAGCCGAATGCTGGGAGGAAAAAGTACGGTGCGCAGTATGCCACCATGCAGGCCTCCCAGCCGACCACGTAATGAGGGGACCGAAATGCTCCCCACCGGAGACAAAGGGAAGAGAGGCGAGGCCGAGACCCACTCGCCCAACCCGACCCCCTCCAGCCGAAACAGCCGCCAGCCGGCACCAAGAGGACAACCGTATGGACGTCTAAATGCCAGCACACCAGCATCTAGACGTCCTGCAGATAAACGCCAACCACTCCGCCAGAGCTCAGGATCTGCTCATGCAGGCCATGGCGGAGTGGGCAATTGGCGTTACGGTTGTAGCGGAGCCCTACTTCATCCCCCCCCAACCTAATTGGGTAGGGGATACCGACGGAGTAGTGGCGATCGTGGTGCCGGCGATGGGGGACCTCCCCCCCTTATCAAGGATCGAGGGTGGCCCAGGATTCGTGGCGGCCAGATGGGGGAACGACACGGTGCTGGTGGCCGTGTACTTCTCCCCCAATAGGCCGCTTCGGGAGTTCGAGACGTTCCTGGGGATCTTAGGGGGGGTGGTCCGGAGGGCTGCCCCGAGGCAGATTATGGTCCTGGGGGACCTCAACGCCAAAAGTTCGGCATGGGGTTCCCCCATTACGGACCATAGGGGTACGGCTCTTGGGGATTGGGTGACGGCAACGGGACTCATGGTCCTAAACCAGGGCACCGCAAATACCTGCGTGCGGCGGCAGGGGGGGTCAATCGTGGACGTCACGTTCGCGACCCCTGCCATAGCTGCACGCGTCAAGGATTGGCGTGTCCTGGTGGATGTGGAGACCCTCTCAGATCACCTGTACATCAGGATGAGGGTCTCCACAGCGGGGGTTCCACCGTCGCCCATCACGGGCAGTGCCAGGAGGGGGCGAAAGTTCCCCAAGTGGTCCCTGGTCCATTTGGACAGGGACAAGGCGAACGAGGCGGCCATGGTGGAGGCGTGGTGTGCTGCCCCACCCGTCACCCTCGGAGTTGAGGAAAGGGCGGCACAGTTCCGCGTCACACTACAAACGGTGTGCGACGCGGCCATGCCTCGGGTCGGTCGCCTGTTCGCACGTAAGAGTGTATACTGGTGGTCCGCAGAAATTGCGGCCCTGCGGTCCACCAGTAACAGTGCCCGCCGCGCCTACCAACACTGTAGGCGCAGGCGGCACACTGCAGAAGAGGAAGAAGGGCTCCACAGGGCCCTCAAAGAGGCTAAGGGGGCCCTCCAGGTGGCGATTGCCAAGGCCAAGGACGAAGCTCACGAGTCGTTCTTGGCCACCCTGGACAGGGACCCATGGGGGCGGCCGTACAAGGTGGTGCGTAACAAAATGCGCACCGCTCCTCCCATGGACTCCCTGGAGCCCGAACTCCTCCAGAGGGTAGTCGAGGGGCTGTTTCCGCCAGCCCCCTTGATCTCTCCCCCGTCGATGGTCGACCCCCACAATGGAACTGGAGGCCGAGCTCGTCGTTCAACCAATAGGTGACGACGAGTTCGAGCGAGTGACAGACCGACTCCGGGGCTGCAAAAAAGCCCCAGGCCCGGACGGCGTTCCCGGTCGCGTCCTCGCAGTCGCCCTGGAACACCTTGGGGACCGACTCAGGCACGTCATGGATGACTGCCTGAGAGAGGGAAGGTTCCCGAGGGTGTGGAAGGAGGGGCGACTATGCCTCCTCCGTAAAGAGGGTCGGCCGCCGGATTGCCCTTCCGCCTATCGCCCCATAGTGCTGCTGGATGAGGCCGGAAAAGCGTTTGAACGCATCCTGGCCTCCCGGATCCTGCAGCACCTGGAGACCGCCGGCCCGAACGTCTCTGACAGACAATTCGGGTTCCGGGAAGGGCGGTCCACGCTCGACGCGCTGAAGTCACTGAGGGACTTCTGTGAGCACGCGTCGAGCAGGGGGGAAGGTGTCATCGCGGTGTCACTAGACATCGCAAACGCATTTGGCACCCTCCCCTATGGGGTGATCAGTGAGGCACTTCGATACCATGAAGTGCCTCACTACCTGAGGCGGATTGTTGAGCACTACCTAACCGAGAGGGTAGTGCTCTGGGAAAAGAAGGACGGTCAACGGGGGGAGAGAGAGATGGCCTGCGGCGTGCCCCAGGGTTCCGTGCTCGGTCCACTTCTATGGAACCTGGGGTACGACTGGGCAATCCGGGGGGAGCTGCTTCCGCGCACACTCGTCGTCTGCTACGCGGACGACACAATGGTGGCTGTGCGCGGGAGCGACAAGCGCGAGACCTCCCGGAGGGCGGAAGTGGCGGCCGAGCTGGCGATTGAACGGATCGCCAGGCTCGGCCTAAAGGTGAGCCTCCCGAAGACTGAGGCTATAGTCTTCGGGGGGCGCGGGTGGAATCTGCCCGCGAATGCGGAGCTCACCGTGGAGGGTGGAGCGGTCCAAATAAAGCCCCACATTAAATATCTGGGGCTCATATTGGACCGCAAGTGGGATTTCGGGGAGCATTTCTCGAGGTTAGCTCCCCGAATCGTGGGCGCCGCATCGGCGCTGGGCAGACTTCTGCCCAATATAGGAGGGCCGGGCTCCTTGTGCCGCCGGCTATATGCCGGCGTGACAAGGAGCATGGCCCTCTATGGGGCCCCAATATGGGCGGACAAGCTGTCCGCCCGAAATAGGGCCCTGCTGCGGAGGCCACAACGGGTCGTGGCCCTCAGGATGGTGAGGGCCTATATGACGGTGGCCCATGCAGCGGCCTGCCTCCTCGCGTGCACCCCCCCGTGGGAGCTAGACGCAGAGGTGCACGCAGAGACCTACCAACGTAGGTCCAGGGTCCGGACAACAGGCGAACGCCCGGACCCCGAGGAGGTGGCAGCCTCCCGTCGCGCGACGGAGCGCCGACTGCGGGACCGATGGAAGGCCCAACTGGAGGTCGCCCCTTATGGTCTCCGTACCATAGAGGCGATCCTCCCAACGGCCGACCTTTGGCTGAAGAGGGCAGTCGGCGCGACGTCGTACCGGCTCGTGCAGGTACTGACCGGGCATGGGTGCTTCGGTCACTACTTGCACAAAATAGGAAGAGAGCCGGCCCCGCTGTGCCATGAGTGCGGAAGTCCCGACGACACCGCTCAGCACACCCTTGAGGTGTGCAGTCGTTGGGACGCGGAGCGTGGCCTCATGGCACGCACCATTCAGCGGGTGGACCTCTCGCTCCAAAGCATTGTTGAGGCAATGCTGAGCAACGAGAGGTCCTGGGAGGCGGTGGTCTCCTTCTGCGAAACAGTCATTTCGCAAAAGGAGACCGCGGAGCGGGAGCGCGAGGAAGATCCTCTCGCGCATCCTCTCCGGCGCAGACGGCTTGGGTTGAGAAGGCGGCGTTTTGCTGCCAGACTCAACCCATAGTGGCTGCAGGTGGAGGATGGGAGTCCTCTGCCTGCGGTGATTAGCCACTTAGCGGTCTGGGAGAGGGCCAAGCGTGCTCGCCCTTCTCCTCTTCGGCGCGGGTAGCCCCGGCAACGGCTGGGGTGCCACCGGTGGACATCGTGGACTATGCCTTCGCGGGTTCCACGGTGTCCAACAAAACCGGCGAGAGGGCACGTCCGGGTGGTTTTTAGTGAGTAGCACTCCCTACCCCTCCTCACTCTGAGGAGGGAGAGGCGATGTGTAGTCCCACATAACCCTCCGACACTCCCATGATCGGAGGGTATGCGTAACGCATTTTCCACCTGGTCAACAAAAAAAAAAAAAAAAAAAAAAAAAAAAAGGTTAGGTTAGGTTAGGTTAGGTTAGGTTAGGTTAGGTTAGGTTAGGTTAGGTTAGGTTAGGTTAGGTTAGGTTAGGTTAGGTTAGGTTAGGTTAGGTTAGGTTAGGTTAGGTTAGGTTAGGTTAGGTTAGGTTAGGTTAGGTTAGGTTAGGTTAGGTTAGGTTTTTTTTTTTTTTTTTTTTTTTTTTTTTTTTTTTTTTTTTTCCTAGCCATATTCTCGTTCCTAATGCCGAAATGATTATACGCTTTGGTTTTATTTCTAACTACAACAGTTAAGGCTAGTTTACATTTGTCCCCTGACGTGTTCAAGGCCATTATTAACTATGATAGAATTTTACTATAAGGTTTTATACATTCTTAACCTACTTGTTTTTACAACTTACTTTACTACTTATACAATATTTCCTTATTTTATTACTTTCTTATCTTCTATTACACACAATTATACAATAATTTACAAACGGGGGGGGGGGGGGGGGGTCTACGAAATTCTTAATCTAATATTTTATTATACAACTTATTCTACTTTTACTTGTTTAAACTGTTTTCTCTATTACACTAGGTTCTTATCTACTATTTTAACTATATTTCTGGTGTGTACATATATATCACTATATGCATTCCACAAAAAATTATCTATCTTTATTTGTTAATATTACTTTAGTTGCTACATTTATACAAAAATCAATAAACTTAGTTCTAGATATTTTACTGTTAATTAATTCGTGTGCATTTTCCATTTTTACTTCAGTGCCTAAGTTCTGCTCTAGCTCATATCTCCCAACGCCAAATATGGGACACTCAAACAAAAGATGGCTTATAGTCTCATTTTTACCAGGCTCACAAAGACACGATGGGTCATCCTTACATTTGAACCGATTCAGATATTCGGAGAACCCACCGTGCCCCGTCAAGACCTGCGTAAGTACTCCAGTCGGCTCTATCTCTCTAACAGTCTTATAGGCTCGGACAGCATCTGGGAAGAACAGCTTGGTAACCCCTGCCGTCTCCCCCGACTTATACTTACGATTCCATTCGTCAAGCGACCCCAGTCGGATTTGCCGCTTGACGAAAGAAACCGGACATTTGTCGTATTCCGGTCTAGTTTTTTGCTTTTGAGCTGCTTCCTTCGCCAGTTCGTCAGCCCGCTCGTTGCCCTCTAGTCCTGCGTGAGCCTTTATCCAGTACAAAAACACACTTTTGTACTGGTTTTTGCAGGCTCGTAAATTCTTACGAATTTCCACTACCAGAGGATGTACTGAGCTCTGATTCGTGACCGCTTCTAGTGAGGACCTTGAGTCACTATATACGCCATAGGTCACTTCTGGGCGCTTCAGGATCTCCCTGGTTGCCTTACATATTGCCAGTAGTTCGGCTTGATATACGGTGCAGTAGGACGGCAACTTCAACTTATAGGCTTTGGTCTCGGCATCACTGTTCCATAAGGAGAGTGCTGCTCCGACCTTGCCCTCCATTTTACTACCGTCCGTAAATATGCGTATTTCGTGATCGCTGTGGATGTTTACTTGAGCTTCGTCCTCCAGGCATGTGAACTGCAGATTCATTTGTTCCGCTGGGTGTGGTGTGTCCGCATACGCTACCATGGCCTCTACCTCCCTGTCCCCCGGTATCTGCTGAGATACCCCTCTCTTGGACTCATACAGTGCGGCTGCTTCTCGTATTCTTATGTCAAGAGGGAGTATTCCAGCCAATAGCAGCGCTGAGTTTAGAGAGACCGTACGGTAGGCTTTGCAGAGCTTCTGAGCAAATGCTCGCTGAACCACATTTAGCTGCCTCTGTATGCCCAGTTTCACGGTTGCTGGTGCCCACGCGCTAGCCGCATACATTATCGTGGGCTCGACCACAGCAGTGTAGATAATACGGACAACCTCAGGGTGAAGGCCCCAACTAATTTTGGCTGTTCTGGCAAGCTGCTTGTATAGGTTAAGCGCCTTTTTACAAACGTTCGCCACATGTGTGTTGAACGTCAACTTGTTGTCGACGGTCAAGCCCAGAATTTTAAAATCAGCTGACATGCAAATGTCGATCCCTCCCATGTTCAGGCGTGGCGTGTCGTATTTTAACTTCCTCGTTAGGACCATCGCTTTAGTTTTATGTGGCGCGAACTTAAGTTTGTTTTTCACACCCCATTCCTGAACATAAGAAAGAGCGGCATTTGCCCGCGACTGAACCTCCATTGCCGTGTTTCCGTCGACAACAAGGACCACATCATCGGCAAACGCTTGGCAGTAATCGCCTCGCTGCTTCAGGCCCTTTAGTAGTGGGTCAAGGAGAAGGTTCCACAGGATTGGACCTCCGATGGAACCTTGAACGCATCCCTTTGTGGTCTTCCTGATGCATTGCTCCCCGGCGTATCTGACGCATACCTTCCTATTTTGGAAGTAGCTGTCCATTAACCGTCTAATATTTATGGGGCAGTTCTCCTCCGCCAGCCGGACTCTGATGGCAGGCCACCATGCGCTGTCAAAAGCTCCCTCTATGTCTAATGATATCATTGTTATTAGCTTTTTACTGTTTAATTTGTCGCGAATATGTTGCATTAAGACATAGAGGGAGTCCTCAGTGCTCCTTTGGGGCATGAACCCGTACTGGCGTTCGCTTATTTTGGGGATAATATGCCATTTTATCCTTCCGATGACCATTTTTTCAAGTATTTTCCCCAGGACTGGAAGCAACCCTATCGGCCTGTACGATTTCGGGTCTGTGTACTTAGCCTTCCCTGGTTTTCTCAGTACTACCACTGTCGCTTCCTTCCAAATCCCAGGGAAGTGACCTATCTCTAGGCATTTGTTTGCCATTGCCAAGTACACCTCGGGATCCTGAGTTATGGCATGCTTACATATATCAGATGTTAACCCGTCTGACCCTGGGGCTTTTTTGGGGTTGAAGCTATTTACAGCTGCTTTCAGCTCCTCTAGAGTAAACGGTGGGTCATGAATACCATCATGCCCCGAACCGTTTACTTGGTCAGCTTCATACCTGATGCGCTGGTGACCAGCATTATCATCTTCCGGTTTGTCTTCTGGGAAAAACGTCTCCGCTAAAACTTCCGTAGACTCCCTCCGATCCAAAACTCTACCCTCTATGACCAGTGGTAGGTCTTCCTCCCTTTTCATTGTCCTCCCCATTACCCTGTATATACCTTCCCATACCCCTTCCTTTTCCTGTTTACCGCAGAACTCCTTCCAACTGCTTATTTGTGCCTGCTTTGCCATTTCCTCATACCTTTCTTTTATTTCCAGGTACTGTCCAACTACCTTGGCTCTTCGGACCGGCGCTGCCCATCGGACTCTCCGCTTCCTGGTGGTGACCTCCTTTTTCAGCTTCGCGAGTTCCTCCGACCACCACGGCATGGTAATTTTATTGCATGCTTTCTTTTTTGGGATACTAGTGTTGCTTGTTTCTTTGATTATCTCTGTGTATGTTTGTATTTTATGCTCTAATTCGCTTTTGCTTTCTATTCTATTAATTTCTGTTTTACCAAATTTATTTTCTGTTTGTAATTGGGCCAATTTCTCATGAAATTGACCCCAATTTGCTTTCACACTGTTATATATTCTTGTAGTTCTACTTATATCCATACCTTTTATACTTGTTTTCCTAATTTTAAAAGTTATCGCGTTGTGGTCGGAGCTCGTCATGCCCTCGTCTACCCTCCAGTCTTCCAGCAGGTTTAGCAGCTCCGTCGTGCAGGCCGTCACATCCACGCAGCTGGTATATAGCTTGTTTCCCCGTACTGTGTGAAAGGTAGGGGTATCGCCCTCATTCAGCACCTGCATGCCCATCTCTTCTATAGTGCCGGCCATTTCTTCCCCCCTGTGGTCTATCTTTTCACCCCCCCACCACGTGCTCTTAGCGTTCGCGTCGCCACCCATTATAATCTTTCTTGACCCTACTTTTCGCTCTATGTTCCTTAGTTGCTCCAGGTACGGCTGAATTTCTTGGTCAGGTTCAAAATAGAATGAGACGACTACGATCTCCCAGGAACAAGTTCTTATTTTCACCACCGTGATGTTATTCGTGGTAAGATCCGGACACAGGATGACGTCCATCTCATCGTCAAAGACAGCTATTGCTGCTTTGATGGTACCGTCACCGTGGTTTATGCCCTGGAAGATCCTCACCCCTCTGTAGTTACTCACTCTACCAATTCCCCCAACATATGGCTCCTGGAGCAGTGCGCAGGCTATCTTCTTCCCGCTTGCCTCAAGCATCAGTTCTTGCGTTGCCAGTTTCTTCCGTTGCAAGTTTGCTTGGGCTATTAAGTAGGGTCTTTCGTTAATTGTTGACTTTGTTCCAACCGGGACCACCTTAGCAATACGCTACGGTGGCTCGAGCCAACGCTTCCCACTTTCTGCGTATTGGGCATTCTTGGCTAAACGCGTTGTGGTCGACCTTTTCCAACTTTGCACTCATGCAGTTACAGCAGGAAGGAGCTGTGCCAACCTCCAAGTCCAGACAATTTGACCTCATGTGGTTAGGTTAGGTTAGGTTAGGTTAGGTTAGGTTAGGTTAGGTTAGGTTAGGTTAGGTTAGGTTAGGTTAGGTTAGGTTAGGTTAGGTTAGGTTAGGTTAGGTTAGGTTAGGTTAGGTTAGGTTAGGTTAGGTTAGGTTAGGTTAGGTTAGGTTAGGTTAGGTTAGGTTAGGTTAGGTTAGGTTAGGTTAGGTTAGGTTAGGTTAGGTTAGGTTAGGTTAGGTTAGGTTAGGTTAGGTTAGGTTAGGTTAGGTTAGGTTAGGTTAGGTTAGGTTAGGTTAGGTTAGGTTAGGTTAGGTTAGGTTAGGTTAGGTTAGGTTAGGTTAGGTTAGGTTAGGTTAGGTTAGGTTAGGTTAGGTTAGGTTAGGTTAGGTTAGGTTAGGTTAGGTTAGGTTAGGTTAGGTTAGGTTAGGTTAGGTTAGGTTAGGTTAGGTTAGGTTAGGTTAGGTTAGGTTAGGTTAGGTTAGGTTAGGTTAGGTTAGGTTAGGTTAGGTTAGGTTAGGTTAGGTTTTTTTTTTTTTTTTTTTTTTTTTTTCCCTACCCGTACCACCATCTCAAAATGGCACTATGTAGACGTCTACCCTCTGACTTAGTCAGAGACTTTAATAAAACTCAAATTTATTTTATTCGCTGCCCGCATGCCATTGGGCGTTACATACTTTTTACAGCTAAATACATCTAATCTTATTTACATTTTACTTGTTCCTTAATATTAACATCATTTTTTTTATATACTAAGTTCTATTACTAAATTATTACATATATGCGATGTTAACAATTTACGAAAACTTTTTACAAAATACAGATAACACAGAAAAAAGGAGAAGAACTAACTAACTTGAATGTCTTTTTCCTAAAGTTTTTTCCACTATATTCCTATTCTTATATTAAGTCCTTACTGTACTAGTTTACTATACTTTACTTATTCTAATTTATTATATGCTGTTATATATATTTAATAATATATATTCATCATATATTACTTATCTATTTATTTCTGACCACAACCTGTTTCGCTATTTTTACACAGTAATTTATAAATATATCTCTTTTGGCCTTGTTTAACATTAAGAATTTCACATTTTCAGGATTAATTTCTGCATCGAGCATCTGCTCCGCTTCGTATCTCCTTAAGCCAAAAACCGGACACTCGAAAAGAATATGGTTCACTGACTCACCGACATCTGGTTCGCAGATGCACGATGGGCTCTCCTTACACTTGAACCTGTTCAAGTATTCTGAGAACCCACCGTGCCCTGTCATTACTTGGGTCACTAAGTTTGTAGGTTGCAGTTGTTTGACAATCTTAAAAGCCTGTGCCGCGTCGGGTAAAAACATCCTTGTGACCGATGCCGTCTGTCCCTGTTTATATCTCCGATTCCATTCATCAATCGACTTCAAGCGGATTTGTCTCTTGATAAATGAAACCGGGCATTCCTCGTAGTCCGGCTTTCTTTTCGACCTAAGAGCCGCCTCCTTTGCCAGGCTGTCCGCTCGTTCGTTTCCCTCAAGACCGGCGTGTGCCTTGATCCAGAACAAGGATATATCCTTCTTCTGGAGTTTGCCGGTCCTGAGGTTTTTTCGAGCCTCCACAGCCAAAGGATGAATGGCGTATTGGTTAGTGACGGTTTCCAGCGAAGATTTGGAATCGCTGTAAATTCCAAAAGTGTCCTCGGAGCGCTTTAGAATCTCAGCGGTGGCCCTACATATGGCCAGCAGTTCCGCCTGATACACCGTGCAGTACGATGCCAGCTTCAACTTGAGGGTTTTGGTCTCGGTTGCGTCTTCCCAAAAGGACAATGCAGCTCCGACCTTGCCCTCAATTTTACTGCCATCGGTGAATATTCTGACTGCTTGAGTGTTGTGGTTATCCACGTCCTCTTGGTGTACCAGGCTCATGAACTCCAGGCTCGTATGGTTAGCTGGATGGGGAGACTCGTCATATGGAACCATTGTTTCCATCTCCCTGTCCCCTATCACTGGCTGAGGTACTCCCCTCTTGGCCTGGTACAGGGCAGCTGCCTCTTGTATTCTGAGGTCCAGTGGAAGTATCCCAGCCAGCAACAGTGCCGAGTTCAGGGAGACTGTGCGGTACGCCTTGCACAGCTTCTGGGCGAAACCTCTCTGGACTGCGTTGAGCTGTTTTTGCAGACCCAGTTTTTTGGTTGCCGGCGCCCAGACGCTGGCCGCATACATGATCAACGGCTCCACAACTGCTCCATATATTATTTGTATCACTTCTGGATGTAGACCCCAACTGATCCTGGCGGCTCTAGACAGCTGTTTGTAAATATTTAAAGCCTTCTTACAAACGTAGGATGTATGGCTGTTGAAGGTCAATTTGTGATCTATGATGAGCCCCAGGATCTTGATCTCGCTTGACATGTCGATGCCTATCCCGCTCATGTTCAGCAGTGGTGTGTCGTATTTCAGCTTATTTGTTATGACCATTGCTTTGGTCTTCTGATGCGCAAATTTTAACTTGTTTTGTACACCCCACTTCTGAACATAGGCGAGAGCGGCATTTGCTTGTTCTTGTACTTCTAATGCTGTGTCGCCGTCAATAACCAACACGACATCATCGGCAAATGCCTGATTGTAATAGCCGAAGCTCTCCAATCCCTTCAATAGTGGATCGAGCAAGAGGTTCCACAGTATTGGACCACCTATGGACCCCTGAACACACCCCCTGCTCGTATTACGCACCTGTTCTTGCCCAGCGTACCTAACTCTTACCTTTCTATCCTGTAAGTAGCTGTCCAACATTCTTCTTATATTCACGGGACATTTTTCCTCAGCCATTCTGACTCTTATTGCGGGCCACCATGCGTTGTCGAAGGCTCCCTCTATATCCAATGATAGCAACGTAATAAGCTTCTTGTTTTTTAGTTTTTCGTGTATGTGCTGCATTAGATTATAGAGGGAGTCCTCGGTGCTCCTTCGGGGCATAAAGCCGTATTGGCGAGTACTAATTCTTGGAATAATATGCCATTTTATGCGCCCTATCATCATTTTTTCCAAGACCTTTCCCATCACCGGTAATAGGCCTATAGGCCTGTATGATTTCGGGTTTGTGTAGTCCTCTTTGCCGGGTTTTCTGAGGACCACTACTACAGCTTCCTTCCAGATTTTAGGAAAATGCTGGAGAGTCAGGCATTTGTTTGCTAGAGCCAGGAAAGATAGTGGATCCTGCGTGACAGCGTGGTAGCATATATCGGCTGTGATACCATCACTACCCGGGGCTTTCTTGGGATTAAAGCTTTTCACCGCGAATTTTAGCTCTTCTATTGTAAACGGTGGGTCATGTTGTTCACCATTGACCCAGTCGTTTACACGTTTGCCTATTTCTCTGATTCGACGGTGGTCTGCGTTGTCCTGGCTTTCCAAGTCCTCCGGGTAGAATGTCTCTGCCAACATTATTGCTGATTCTTTCGAGTTCACAGTTTTCCCCGCCTTTACTAAGGGTAGGTCCTCTTGCCTTTTTGTGGTCTTTCTCATGACTCTCATGATGCCTTCCCAGACTCCTTCCTTGTCCTGTTTTTCGCAGAAATTCTTCCAGCTTTGTACCTGGGCTTCCTTGGCTGCTGACTCATATTTTTCTTTTGATTGCAGGTACTCTTCGATGACCTTTTTCTTCCGGACTGGCGCTGCACATCGGATTCTACGCCTCCTGGTGGTGACCTCCTTCTTGAGTTTGACGAGTTCCTCCGACCACCAAGGAAAGGTAAGTATGTTTCTTGTTTTCTTTTTTGGTATAGTACTATTACATGTTTCTATTATTATATTTATGTATGTTTCTACCTTTCTTTCCAGTTCTAGTTTATTTTCTATTTTATCAATTTCGGCTTTGTTTATTTTATTTTCTTCTAGCAAACTGGCCAGTTTCTCATGAAACTGGCTCCAGTTTGCTTTTTTACTATTGTAAATTCTTGTAGTTCTCTTAATATCCATTCCCTTGGTTTTTTTAAGTCTAATTTTAAAGGTAATGGCATTGTGGTCGGAGCTCGTCAACCCCTCTTCAACTCTCCAGTCCTCCACCAGGTTCAGCATCCCCGTAGGGCAGGCCGTGATGTCGACAATGCTTGCATATATCTTGTTTCCTCTTAATGTATAAAAGGTCGGCGTGTCTCCTTCGTTGAGTACCTGCAATCCCATCTCTTCCAAAGTTCCACTCAGGTCTTCGCCTCTTTGGTTCACTGTAGAACTTCCCCACCAGGTACTTTTGGCATTGGCGTCTCCTCCTATGATGAGGTTCTTCACACCTATATGCTCTTGGATCTTTTTAAGCTGCTCCAGGTAAGGCCCTATAGCCTGTGGGTCAGGTTCAAAATAGAAGGAGATCAAAGCAATCTCCCAGGCACTGGTCTTGACTTTGACTACTGCAATGTTTTTGGTGGTGAGGTTCGGACATTGGGTGACCTCTACGTCACCGTCAAATACTGCGATTGCAGCTTTGACTTTTCCACCGTCTTGTTTTGTGCACTGGAAGATTCTCACCCCTCTGTAGTCCTTCACTCTGCCCACCGCTCCAATATAGGGCTCCTGGAGCAGTGCAAAAGCCATCTTCTTTGCGTTCGCCTCAAGCATTATTTCTAGTGTTGCTAGTTCCTTTCTTTGCAAGTTTGCTTGGGCTACGTAGTATGGCCTTGCTTCGACTGGGGGGGATTTTGCACCTGGGACCACCTTAGCAATATGCTACTGTTGCCCGTGCCAGTGACTCCCATTTCCTCCGGATAGGACATTCTTGACTGAAGGCATTGTGCTCGGTCCGGTCCAGCTTTGCGTGCATGCAGTTGCAGCACGATGGGGCTGCGCCCGCTAGCCAGTCCGCGCACTCTGCCTTCATGTGTGGTCCGCCACAGTGACTGCATTTTTCTACTGTTTCTTTGCAGAAGCGCCTCCCATGCCCGTATCCTAGGCACAAAGAACATTGCACCAATGGTGACTGATCCGTTACTCTGACCCTCTGCAGATCAATTTGTACCGTACCAGAGTCGACCAGTCTTTGCCATATCTTTGGCGACACCCTCAATATGATGTGGCTAGTGTGAGGGTTTCTGGTACGTTTCTTGTACATGATCTCCAATTTCTGGTCTTTTGCATCGAGGTCTTTCATAACGGACCGGTTCTGGTTCCTCAGTGCCTTAAGTATGTCTTCATCCCCGTTGTACGAGAAGACATCTTTGAGGATTACCATTGGGTCTTTGTTTTTCACCTCCTGGACATTTAGGTGGTCTTCTGCACCTTTAAGTCTTTCTTTGACTAGGTCTCTTTCTTTCTCTGTTTTGCAGCCAACTATGATTTTCCTATCCTTTGCCTTCCGTATCCTTTCCACAGCGATCCCACCTTCTGTTGCGTTTACTGCTTTCCTAATTCTGTTTAATACGTCCTCTCCCGTTTCTGTTTCGTCTTTAGACGAAATAACTACAGAGTGTAGTGCGGTCTGTTCCGGGGGTTGTCTCCTGGACGCCGCTGCTACACTCGCATAAGTCGCCCCCTCCAAGGCTCTCTGTTGGTTTTCCATCACCTGCTTTAACTCTTCCATACGCTCATTGTTTGCTCTTATAAGCCTACTGTGTTCCTCCATCCTTATAACTAACTCCTTTCCGACCTCGGATTCTATCCTCGGTGATAGTGGAGATGGGAAAGGCAGGTCTGATGGATTTTTTAAGTTCTCACCTGCTTTCTGTACCCCGGTCTCGCCTTCCTTTTGTTGGGTTCCTGCTGCTTCCGCCTCTTTTACCAGCTGGTATAGTCTCTCTATCGACCGCGTGACCTCAATTTTTATTTCGGTCCTTAAATTTCTCGCACTACCAAGCTGCATTTTGGCGTTGTTCAGACAGGCTCTTCCCTCTGCCGTCTTGCTCACGTATTTCGGCTTTACCGGGACCGGCGGACTTTCTCCCGCCTGTAATAAGGCGAAACGATTGCCCGCCGGGGCCGGCCCAGCCTTTTTTGGAGTGGAGTTTGCCTTACGCTTGGTGATAGTTTTTCCAGACTCCCATTCACCAATGCTACGCCTCACGCCTGAGGCTTGAGTCTGTTCTCCAGACGGTCCTGCTTTCTCCGTCTGGTCAGGGGTTTTCTGGGGGTCTGCGCTTACCTTGTCTCCTGGCATTTTTATTGGGGTGCGGATCCCAAACATGTCGCTGGTGTATTAGAGTAGCTTCGTTGCGGGGGGGACAATATGCAGATACACTGCAAGATGTACTCTGATTTTCGGGTATGTGTCAGAGGGCACGTCACTTCACAATTTAGATTTAAATTTAAGATTTTTAATTATTGATTTAAGGTTTGTATAAGTTATATATTAGGAGATGGGTCACTTAGTAATTTAAATTTAAATTTAAGATTTATTAATGTAATGTTTGTATAAGTTATATATTATATTTACGATGTGTTAATTATTTGTTTCTTGTTTCAGGTATCTCCGTGGTCTTCGTGGCAACTTTAACAAGAGGGCGCTGTTTCACAGGTATGTATTTTGTGCGTAACAAGTGTGCTCTATGTAGAGTATGTAACTCTTCACAGGTGTGTCCGTGAGTCAGCGATAAAACAGTTAAAATACACTAAAACAAAACAATCAATGTCTTAATTAATCTAATCTATTAGAGACTCTACCTAGAGTCTGTCTTAATATACAGGCTGGTAGTCCTGCTACTAGTCAACTTAACTAAAAAAAATTTTTGTCAAAATCGGCCGGCCAGTTCCAGAGATACGAAGCTTTAAAGTTTTTCAAAATGGCGAAAAAATGGCGCCTATATTGAAAAACCCCCGTAACTTCGTTAATTTTGAAAATAATTTTGAAATAAAATAAAAATGAAGATAAAATAATACAACTTTTGTCAACTTACACTATTATAGAGTCCTATTCTAAGTTAAAAAGATCGGCGCAATAAAAAACTCAAAAAGAAACACGATCCGCGTCAGGTTAGGTTAGGTAGGTTAGGTTAGGTTAGGTTAGGTTAGGTTTTTTTTTTTTTTTTTTTTTTTTTTTTTTTTTTTTTTTTTTCCTGTCCGGACGCTGAGGTCCGGCCCGCGAGCTATCCTACTTCTATCCTCCGACATAAGGTCGGAGTCCTTTTTTGCAAATTTCTCTTTCTTTCTAGTCGTCTTTTATTATTTCTTTCATTCCTCATACTGTATCTTTCTTGTATTCATCCTCTTTCATACTTCCATTGGTGGGATGCCAATGTTAAACTATTTTATTATTATCTATTTCTTATTATATTCTAGGGATGGGATTGGTCGGGTACATTTTATTTACTTTTATAATCTCATAGTTTAGTTTACAATATTTCTAATTCTATTTTACATTTGTTTACATTATATTTTTACATTAAGTACATTATTATTTTAACATTTAATTCTAAGTGGGGTAACAACTTTAATTCTATTTATTTATTTTAAACTTCCTAATGGCAATACTCTATTCTATTTCTTAATTTTACTCTATAATCTAGTTTTTTCTTACATTTATTTGTCTACATACTAATACATGGGCACTTATTATATAATTTACATATATGATAGTGGATCCCGTTAAATTCTATTTATTTTTGTTTACTACCTTATTAACTACGAAATTACAATACTTAATAAATCCATTTCTTATATCTTTCTGTTCCATTATCCAGTTTATATTTTTCCTTTCAATATTTACTCCTATTTCAATTTCAGTGTCGAATTTATGTCGCGCGTAGATGGGACAGTCTATTATGACATGAAGAGCACTCTCTTCCATCTGCGGGTCACATTCACACGCCGGACTGTCCTTGCACTTGAAGCGATGCAAGTACGAGGAGAATCCGCCGTGTCCCGTCATGAGCTGAACAGTTTTAGGCTCTAGGCTCAGGCTTCTCACTAGTGGGTACGCTCGAACTGCATCCGGGAAAAATATTTTCGTTGTTGCTGCAGTTTCACCGGTTTTGTAGCGCCGGTTCCATTCGTCCAGCGACTCCAAACGGATTTGTCGCTTGACGAATGACACCGGACACTTGTCGTATTTCGGCTTGGTTTTACTGTGCAGTGCGGCGTCCTTCGCCAATTCATCCGCTCTTTCATTTCCCTCCAGCCCAGCGTGCGCCTTTATCCAAAATAATCTCAGTATTTTGCCATCATCTCTGATCTTTTTGATGATGGCTTTTGTTTCCACAGCTAGGGGATGGAGGGAAATGCCGTCCACGACGGTCTCCAGGGCGGACCTAGAGTCACAGTAGACGTTGCAGGTGGGCTCTCTGGACTTTAACACGTACTTTGCCGCTTCAAGCAGAGCCAGCAGTTCCGCCTGGTAAACGGTGCAGCACTGATCCAACAATAACTTTCGGGTACTTGTCTCCGTCGCGCTCTTCCATACGGAGAACGCGGCGCCGACTTTCCCTTCTATTTTACTGCCATCTGTAAAAATATTCAGGCCATCGTCAAAGTGTTGTTCCAGTGCCGACCCGTCAACCACGCATATGAACTCCGACTCGGTCCGCTCTGCAGGATGCGGTGCTTCCGTGTAAGGCACTCGTCTCTCTATCTCCCGGTCTCCTATTATTCGCTGGGTATGGCCTTTCTTTATTTCATAAAGCAAGGCTGCTTCCCGGACTCTTATGTCCAGAGGAAGCAGCCCAGCGAGCAATAGTGCCGAGTTAAGAGAGACCGTTCTATAAGCCTTTACCATTTTTTGGGCAAAGCCCCGCTGCACCGTGTTGAGCTGTTTTTGTACCCCTAGTTTGTTGGTAGCCGTCGCCCAAGCACTCGCCGCGTAGAGGATTGTTGGTTCCACCACTGCTGTGTAGATGCACCTTATAACTTCTGGGTTCAATCCCCAGTTTATTTTGGCAGCTCTCGACAGTTGTTTGTAGAAGTTGAGCGCTTTGCGACAGACGTTCGCTACGTGTGTATTAAATGTCAATTTGTCATCGATGGTTAGCCCCAAGATTTTAACTTCCCTGGACATTGGAATGCCAACACCTCCCATTTCCAGACGTGGGGTGTCGTACTTGAGCTTGCGTGTTATGACCATGGCCATAGTTTTTTGCGGCGCAAATCTCAGCTTATTTTTGACCCCCCATACCCGTACATACTCAAGGGCGGCATTGGCATCCCTCTGTACTTCTTGTGCTGTTTCCCCATCGAAGACCAAGGCGACGTCGTCAGCAAACGCCTGCGCATAGTCCCCCCTTCTGTCGAGTTCTTTCAGTAATGGGTCCAGCAGAAGATTCCACAGCAGTGGCCCCCCCACGGATCCCTGAACGCATCCCATGCTGGTTTCCTTAGAAAACTCCTCGCCAGCATACCTGACTCTCACCGTTCTGTTTCTCAGATAACTGCCGATTAGTCTTTTGAGATTTACCGGACACTTTTCCTCTGCCAAACGGACCATTATAGCAGGCCACCAGGCGCTGTCGAAGGCTCCCTCTATATCCAGTGACACTAGTACGACCAGTTTTTTCTGGTCCAGTTTTTCCCGGATGTTCAGCATAAGGGTATAGAGAGAGTCTTCGGTGCTCCTCTGGGGCATGAATCCGTATTGGCGAGTACTCATCCTCGGTAACAGATGGTATTTGAGTCGGGCAACCAGCATCTTTTCGAGGACTTTTCCCAGCACAGGCAGCAGACCTATCGGCCTATAGGATTTGGGGACGGTGTATGTGGCTTTGCCCGGCTTTCGTAGCACTACAACTGTCGCTTCTTTCCACAGATTAGGGAAGTAATGCTTGGCGAGACACTGATTTAAAAGTCCCAGGAACACCCCGGGGCTGTTTCTTATTGCGCAGTTGCAGATATCTGCTGTGAGTCCATCAGCACCGGGGGCCTTCTTGGGGTTGAACGACTTGAGTGCCACGTCGAGCTCAGTCTGCGTGAACGGTGGGTCCCAAAGTTCACTTTGTTCCTCATCGTTCACTCTTTCTGCTAGCTCTCTTATTTGGCGGTGCTCATCGTTATCAGTCTCCGTCAGGTCCTCTGGATAGAAGGTCTCTGCCAGAAGCCTAACGGAGCCGGCAGCATCTAAGATTTTTCCCGCTTTCTCTAGTGGCAAGTCCTCCTCCCTGCTCCTAGTTCTTCCAATGACCCTATAAATCCCATCCCATACCCCTTCCCGGTCCTGCTTTCCACAAAACTCCTTCCAGCTCTCTACCTGGGCCCTCTTGGTCTCTAACAAATATTCTTCTTTCTTTTTCAGGTACTCCTGGATGACCTTCTCCCTCCGGATCGGCGCGGCACATCGGATTCTGCGCTTTCTGGTAGTGACTTCCCGCTTCATCTCAGCGAGTTTTTCGGACCACCACGGCATGGTAAGTTTTTCCTTATTACTTTTCTCTGGTATTGATTTGGTGCATGCTTCTGTGATGGCTTTAGTATAGTTTTTTATGGCTTGCTCTATTTCATGTGTATCATGCATCTCTTTAATCTGCTCTATATTTAATTTATAATCTATTTCTAATTGGGTCAGTTTCTCACGAAACTGACTCCAATTAGCCTTCCTCGTATTAAATTTCCTAGTAGTTCTTAATATTGTTATGCCTTTTGATTTTTTAAGTTGTATGTTAAAGGTTATGCCGTTGTGATCCGAACTCGTAAGGTTTTCCACCACAGTCCAGTCCGCCACCAGATTAAGCATATCCTCCGTGCAGGCTGTGACGTCCACGTGACTGTGGTACCGCTTTCCTCCCCGTATGGTGTCAAAGGTCGGAGTTTGCCCTATGTTTAGAATTTGAAGACCCAGGTCATCAAGAGCTCCCACCATGTCCTCGCCTCGGCTATCTATCACGGTACTTCCCCACCATGTGCTTTTCGCATTAGCGTCCCCTCCTATTATCAGCCTTTTGAGTCCCACTCTCTGGGCTATCGTCGTTAACTGGTCCAGATAGGGTCCTATGGGTTGGTCCGGCTCCAGGTAGTAGGACACCAGGTTAGGTTAGGTTAGGTTAGGTTAGGTTAGGTTAGGTTAGGTTAGGTTAGGTTAGGTTAGGTTAGGTTAGGTTAGGTTAGGTTAGGTTAGGTTAGGTTAGGTTAGGTTAGGTTAGGTTAGGTTAGGTTAGGTTAGGTTAGGTTAGGTTAGGTTAGGTTAGGTTAGGTTAGGTTAGGTTAGGTTAGGTTAGGTTAGGTTAGGTTAGGTTAGGTTAGGTTAGGTTAGGTTAGGTTAGGTTAGGTTAGGTTAGGTTAGGTTAGGTTAGGTTAGGTTAGGTTAGGTTAGGTTAGGTTAGGTTAGGTTAGGTTAGGTTAGGTTAGGTTAGGTTAGGTTAGGTTAGGTTAGGTTAGGTTAGGTTAGGTTAGGTTAGGTTAGGTTAGGTTAGGTTAGGTTAGGTTAGGTTAGGTTAGGTTAGGTTAGGTTAGGTTAGGTTAGGTTAGGTTAGGTTAGGTTAGGTTAGGTTAGGTTAGGTTAGGTTAGGTTAGGTTAGGTTAGGTTAGGTTAGGTTAGGTTAGGTTAGGTTAGGTTAGGTTAGGTTAGGTTAGGTTAGGTTAGGTTAGGTTAGGTTAGGTTAGGTTTTTTTTTTTTTTTTTTTTTTTTTTTTTTTTTTTTTTATTCCTGTCCGGACGCTGAGGTCCGGCCCGCGAGCTATCCTACTTCTATCCTCCGACATAAGGTCGGAGTCCTGTTTTGCAAATTTCTCTTTCTTTCTGGTCGTCTTTTATGATTTCTTTCATTCCTCATACTGTATCTTTCTTGTATTCATCTTATTTCATACTTCCATTGGTGGGATGCCAATGTTAAACTATTTTATTATTATCTATTTCTTATTATATTCTAGGGGTGGGATTGGTCGGGTACATTTTATTTACTTTTATATCTCATAGTTTAGTTTACAATATTTCTAATTCTATTTTACATTTGTTTACATTATATTTTTACATTAAGTACATTATTATTTTAACATTTAATTCTAAGTGGGGTAACAACTTTAATTCTATTTATTTATTTTAAACTTCCTAATGGCAATACTCTATTCTATTTCTTAATTTTACTCTATAATCTAGTTTTTTCTTACATTTATTTGTCTACATACTAATACATGGGCACTTATTATATAATTTACATATATGATAGTGGATCCCGTTAAATTCTATTTATTTTTGTTTACTACCTTATTAACTACGAAATTACAATACTTAATAAATCCATTTCTTATATCTTTCTGTTCCATTATCCAGTTTATATTTTTCCTTTCAATATTTACTCCTATTTCAATTTCAGTGTCGAATTTATGTCGCGCGTAGATGGGACAGTCTATTATGACATGAAGAGCACTCTCTTCCATCTGCGGGTCACATTCACACGCCGGACTGTCCTTGCACTTGAAGCGATGCAAGTACGAGGAGAATCCGCCGTGTCCCGTCATGAGCTGAACAGTTTTAGGCTCTAGGCTCAGGCTTCTCACTAGTGGGTACGCTCGAACTGCATCCGGGAAAAATATTTTCGTTGTTGCTGCAGTTTCACCGGTTTTGTAGCGCCGGTTCCATTCGTCCAGCGACTCCAAACGGATTTGTCGCTTGACGAATGACACCGGACACTTGTCGTATTTCGGCTTGGTTTTACTGTGCAGTGCGGCGTCCTTCGCCAATTCATCCGCTCTTTCATTTCCCTCCAGCCCAGCGTGCGCCTTTATCCAAAATAATCTCAGTATTTTGCCATCATCTCTGATCTTTTTGATGATGGCTTTTGTTTCCACAGCTAGGGGATGGAGGGAAATGCCGTCCACGACGGTCTCCAGGGCGGACCTAGAGTCACAGTAGACGTTGCAGGTGGGCTCTCTGGACTTTAACACGTACTTTGCCGCTTCAAGCAGAGCCAGCAGTTCCGCCTGGTAAACGGTGCAGCACTGATCCAACAATAACTTTCGGGTACTTGTCTCCGTCGCGCTCTTCCATACGGAGAACGCGGCGCCGACTTTCCCTTCTATTTTACTGCCATCTGTAAAAATATTCAGGCCATCGTCAAAGTGTTGTTCCAGTGCCGCCCCGTCAACCACGCATATGAACTCCGACTCGGTCCGCTCTGCAGGATGCGGTGCTTCCGTGTAAGGCACTCGTCTCTCTATCTCCCGGTCTCCTATTATTCGCTGGGTATGGCCTTTCTTTATTTCATAAAGCAAGGCTGCTTCCCGGACTCTTATGTCCAGAGGAAGCAGCCCAGCGAGCAATAGTGCCGAGTTAAGAGAGACCGTTCTATAAGCCTTTACCATTTTTTGGGCAAAGCCCCGCTGCACCGTGTTGAGCTGTTTTTGTACCCCTAGTTTGTTGGTAGCCGTCGCCCAAGCACTCGCCGCGTAGAGGATTGTTGGTTCCACCACTGCTGTGTAGATGCACCTTATAACTTCTGGGTTCAATCCCCAGTTTATTTTGGCAGCTCTCGACAGTTGTTTGTAGAAGTTGAGCGCTTTGCGACAGACGTTCGCTACGTGTGTATTAAATGTCAATTTGTCATCGATGGTTAGCCCCAAGATTTTAACTTCCCTGGACATTGGAATGCCAACACCTCCCATTTCCAGACGTGGGGTGTCGTACTTGAGCTTGCGTGTTATGACCATGGCCATAGTTTTTTGCGGCGCAAATCTCAGCTTATTTTTGACCCCCCATACCCGTACATACTCAAGGGCGGCATTGGCATCCCTCTGTACTTCTTGTGCTGTTTCCCCATCGAAGACCAAGGCGACGTCGTCAGCAAACGCCTGCGCATAGTCCCCCCTTCTGTCGAGTTCTTTCAGTAATGGGTCCAGCAGAAGATTCCACAGCAGTGGCCCCCCCACGGATCCCTGAACGCATCCCATGCTGGTTTCCTTAGAAAACTCCTCGCCAGCATACCTGACTCTCACCGTTCTGTTTCTCAGATAACTGCCGATTAGTCTTTTGAGATTTACCGGACACTTTTCCTCTGCCAAACGGACCATTATAGCAGGCCACCAGGCGCTGTCGAAGGCTCCCTCTATATCCAGTGACACTAGTACGACCAGTTTTTTCTGGTCCAGTTTTTCCCGGATGTTCAGCATAAGGGTATAGAGAGAGTCTTCGGTGCTCCTCTGGGGCATGAATCCGTATTGGCGAGTACTCATCCTCGGTAACAGATGGTATTTGAGTCGGGCAACCAGCATCTTTTCGAGGACTTTTCCCAGCACAGGCAGCAGACCTATCGGCCTATAGGATTTGGGGACGGTGTATGTGGCTTTGCCCGGCTTTCGTAGCACTACAACTGTCGCTTCTTTCCACAGATTAGGGAAGTAATGCTTGGCGAGACACTGATTTAAAAGTCCCAGGAACACCCCGGGGCTGTTTCTTATTGCGCAGTTGCAGATATCTGCTGTGAGTCCATCAGCACCGGGGGCCTTCTTGGGGTTGAACGACTTGAGTGCCACGTCGAGCTCAGTCTGCGTGAACGGTGGGTCCCAAAGTTCACTTTGTTCCTCATCGTTCACTCTTTCTGCTAGCTCTCTTATTTGGCGGTGCTCATCGTTATCAGTCTCCGTCAGGTCCTCTGGATAGAAGGTCTCTGCCAGAAGCCTAACGGAGCCGGCAGCATCTAAGATTTTTCCCGCTTTCTCTAGTGGCAAGTCCTCCTCCCTGCTCCTAGTTCTTCCAATGACCCTATAAATCCCATCCCATACCCCTTCCCGGTCCTGCTTTCCACAAAACTCCTTCCAGCTCTCTACCTGGGCCCTCTTGGTCTCTAACAAATATTCTTCTTTCTTTTTCAGGTACTCCTGGATGACCTTCTCCCTCCGGATCGGCGCGGCACATCGGATTCTGCGCTTTCTGGTAGTGACTTCCCGCTTCATCTCAGCGAGTTTTTCGGACCACCACGGCATGGTAAGTTTTTCCTTATTACTTTTCTCTGGTATTGATTTGGTGCATGCTTCTGTGATGGCTTTAGTATAGTTTTTTATGGCTTGCTCTATTTCATGTGTATCATGCATCTCTTTAATCTGCTCTATATTTAATTTATAATCTATTTCTAATTGGGTCAGTTTCTCACGAAACTGACTCCAATTAGCCTTCCTCGTATTAAATTTCCTAGTAGTTCTTAATATTGTTATGCCTTTTGATTTTTTAAGTTGTATGTTAAAGGTTATGCCGTTGTGATCCGAACTCGTAAGGTTTTCCACCACAGTCCAGTCCGCCACCAGATTAAGCATATCCTCCGTGCAGGCTGTGACGTCCACGTGACTGTGGTACCGCTTTCCTCCCCGTATGGTGTCAAAGGTCGGAGTTTGCCCTATGTTTAGAATTTGAAGACCCAGGTCATCAAGAGCTCCCACCATGTCCTCGCCTCGGCTATCTATCACGGTACTTCCCCACCATGTGCTTTTCGCATTAGCGTCCCCTCCTATTATCAGCCTTTTGAGTCCCACTCTCTGGGCTATCGTCGTTAACTGGTCCAGATAGGGTCCTATGGGTTGGTCCGGCTCCAGGTAGTAGGACACCATCGTGGTCTTCCAGGCACTGGTTTGGACTCCCACCACTGTGATGTTGTTTGTGGTGAGTTCCGGATACTGCACTATGTCTAATTCGGTGTTGAAAACAACTATTGCGGCTTTTACAGTTCCTTCTCCTTGGCCAGTGCTCTGGAAGACCCTCGTACCCCGGCGGCTCTTCACCCTCCTATCTGCTCCAACATACGGCTCCTGCAAGAGAGCAACTGAGATTCCGCGCCTTTCTGACTCAATGAGTATCTCGTCAGTGGCCAGTTTGCTCCTTTGCAGGTTTGCTTGCACTATTTTGAGTGGGAAGACTGTGACAACGCCCTTAGCAGTACGCCACGGTGGATCTCGCCAGTGCTTCCCACTTGCGCCTCACCGGGCAGTCACTGCTAAAGGCGTTGTGTTCCGCCCTTTCCACTCCGGCTTTTGTGCAATTTATGCAGCTAGGGGACGCGTGTGCGAGCCAGTCTGCGCACTCTGTTCTCAAGTGCAGTCCCCCACAGTGACTGCACTTTTCAGCACTCTCCTTACAGAAGCGTCTTCCGTGCCCATACGCCAAGCAGAGGGAGCACTGAATCAACGGAGATTGATCCTCCACACGCACCCTCTGCAGGTCTATGTGCGCAGTTTCTGCTTGCAGCATCCGCTTCCATATTGCTGGAGACACTTTAGCGACCACATGGCTGGTAAGGGGGTTTCTCGTTTTCTTCCTGAATTTTATCTCTACCCTATTGTCCTTTTCTTCGAGACCAGAAAAGACACAGCTGTTCTGGTTTCTTAGGGCGCGGAGGATATCCTCGTCGGAGTTATAATTCAAGACGTTCTTGAAGATCAGGAGGGGGTCCTTATTTTTAACCTCTTCGACGCTCAGTTGGTTTCCCGCTTTTTTGAGTATCTCCTTTACCTTGGATCTCTCATCTTTGGTCTGGCATCCTACGATTATTTTTCTGTCTTTTGCTTTCTTTATTCTATCTATCTTAATCCCTTCTTCCTTCGCATTTATCACTTTTCTTATCTTATTCAGAACTTCCTCGCCTGTTTCGGTCTCGTCTCTTGATGAGACCACCACGGAGTGCAGCACCGTCTGCTCAGGGAGGTGTCTCCAGGAACGGCCAGCCGCTACACTCGCGTAGGTTGCCCCTTCAAGAGTCGACACCTCTTGCTGCTTCTCTATCGTTTCTTTGAGCCTTTCCATTTTTATATTATTTTCATTCATTCTTTCTATATGCTCAGACATCTTTCTGATCAACTCATCTTCTTTTCCTTCCTTTGTTTCATGTTCCACCTCCCCCCTATCAACTGTTAAAGACGGCGAAGGCTCCGGGCCAACTCGGCCCTTTGCCATCTCCGCCTCTTTCACTAGTTGAAATAGGCGGTCTACAGCTTGGGTAACTTCAATTTTTATGTCCGTTCTTAAGTTCCTTGCGTTACCCAAGTTCAGTTTTGCTTTGGTAAGGCAGGCGCGGGCTTCTGAAACCCTATTAACATATTTTGTTTTTGGCGGGCTAAGTACGTTCTCTACTGAGGGCTTTGGAGCCAGTTCTCCAGTCTCTTGGCTGCCCGAGGCATCCGAGGATGGCCTTCGTGTATTAGGCCTCGAAGGGCCCGCCACTGGCACCGCCACCTTCTTCGGAGAGGTCCCAGCTCTTGCCTCGATCTCGCCTATACTACGCCTGACCAAAAAAGTCTTTTCTCCCAACTCCGACGAGCCGATCTTCTCTGTCGATTTTGCATCCTTTACAAGAGGGTTTGATGCCTCAGGTTTCGGATTCACGTCCTTCTTAGGAGGCACGGCCTTCTTGGGGGGGGAGTTTTGTGTCGCTTTCTTCGGAGGGGTTCTCATCCCGAGCATATTTTGCGCGGTGTAGGATAGCCGCTGTACTAGTTCGACGTGTAAAAGGCGTCGAAGCTAGTTGATTTAAAATTGTCAAAATTTTCTCAATAGAGAATATAGTCCGTTCAAAATAATTAAATTAAATAACCTACAATACTGAATAAAAACCTAAGCAAGTCAAAATACAAAAAATAATAAAACAGAAAGATAATTAAGAATTACTACTACACTAATTAAAAGTAATAAACAATAGTTTACAGGTCAAAAGACTAATTTGTAAAGTTGTATATATTTCCTTAAAATAAAAATAACCTAATATGTCTTATAAATTACAAGAAAAGCGCCAAATATGGTCACTCCAAGTCTAAGTTCTAAGCCTGGTCCCCTTTCACTGTCACAAACTAAAATAAAGGTGTAAACAGTGTAAAAATTTTTAAAATATTAATAGTTTTTAAGATTTGTTAATGTAATGTTTGGATAAGTTATATATTATATTTACGATGTATTAATTATTTGTTTCTTGTTTTAGGTATCTCCGTGATCTTCGTGGCAACTTTAACAAGAGGGCGCTGTTTCACAGGTATGTATTTTGTGCGTAACAAGTGTGCTCTATGTAGAGTATGTAACTCTTCACAGGTGTGTTCGTGAGTCAGCGATAAAACAGTTAAAATAAACTAAAACAAAACAATCAATGTCTTAATTAATCTAATCTATTAGAGACTCTACCTAGAGTCTGTCTTAATATACAGGCTGGTAGTCCTGCTACTAGTCAACTTAACTAAAAAATTCTCGTCAAAATCGGCCGGCCAGTTCCAGAGATACGAAGCTTTAAAGTTTTTCAAAATGGCGAAACAAAATGGCGCCTATATCGAAAAACCCCCGTAACTTCGTTAATTTTGAAGCTAGAGCTTCGGGATTTTGACAGTTGTGCTTGGCTCGTCCCCGGTTAGCCTCTAATAAGATAGGTAGAGCCAAAAATTTTTGGCTCTACCTAGAGCTCCAACTAATGTCAAATCAGAGAGGGGGCAGTAACGGTACCAACACTGGAAATCCCAGTCCAATCGAACCACTCTAGCGAGAGTTATGCCCCTTCAAGACAATCCAAGATGGCGTCGCAATTGGCCGCTCCAGAACTAACTCCGGCAATTTTTATCCGAAGTGGGCCGTGTTTGGGCTTGTTTTGAAGGGCACAACATACGCAATGGCTTGGGATGGGCCAAGTGTTGATAAGTCCTCCCCCTGATTTTATAATTGCAAAAAACACAATTATTTAGCCTAAAACTAGCCTAACCGACTGAATATCTGCCTGAACTTTTCAAAATTTTGCACAAACCTCTAAATAATTATTATAAATTTTTCCCTATTTAAATTTAAATTTTACCTTTAAATTTAGGGGTACCTCGTGTACCCCTGGAAATTTCAAAAAAAAAAAAAAATTTTTCCTGAAATCTAGCTGATCGACCTAGGTCGAAATTTTTACACAATGTTGAGGGGCTTAAAATCTACATAAAACTAATTTAAAACATATATGTTACAGATCTTTTAAATAAGATAAAAATTTATAAAATTTACAAAAAATTTAAAACTATTATATCTATGTCAAAATTTGACCTAGATTAAAACAAAAAGTGCCTCCCTGATCTCTGCGATGTAATCCAGATGGTCCCGACGTCAGATTTTTCCTGGCTGCCCTGGATCGCCGACCTCGTGGCCACGTGGTTTTTGGTTTTCTGCCTTTATCTCCGCGCTCCTGCGCGGGAAAAATCGGGAAAGGCAGAAAAACCGTAGTGCTCCTGTAGGACTTTCAAAAGGCACTACAAAAAGTATATGTCACCACTGCAGAAACCGAGAAAAATCCACTTTCAACTTTGAAAATTTTCAAAATTTCACTTATTCCGTTATAACTTAGCGGCGATTGCACTTAGCGACAAGGCGTTTTCACTGCCCTGTGCGCCTTGTGATTTTACAAATTTTGATATGTCGCACGGCACTGTAGGTCACTTTTTGAAATTTTTAGGAATTTTTTATCGTGGAGGTTTGCTTAGAAGTGGGCGCTCCGGAGTGCGGTTGGAGCCAGACTGGTTAGGTTAGGTTAGGTTAGGTTAGGTTAGGTTAGGTTAGGTTAGGTTAGGTTAGGTTAGGTTAGGTTAGGTTAGGTTAGGTTAGGTTAGGTTAGGTTAGGTTAGGTTAGGTTAGGTTAGGTTAGGTTATGTTAGGTTAGGTTAGGTTAGGTTAGGTTAGGTTAGGTTAGGTTAGGTTAGGTTAGGTTAGGTTAGGTTAGGTTAGGTTAGGTTAGGTTGGAGGTCTGACCCGATGTATTAACTGCCTTAGCGATCAGCCTATGAGAGCTACAGCGAAGTTCAATACATCGTAAGTTGCGGATTCACGAGGCGCACACATCTGTGAAAACGGTGTGTCGCTGAGTGTTTTGCGGACCAAGATATAGCATAAAGAAGCGGAAAGTTACAAGTCGGGATTTTTTGATTGAAAAACGGTTTGTTTACCTTTTTCAATCGAAAAAAAGTCGGCTTTGCGGCTATCGTTCTACGCACTTTCTTGTGTTAGGACATAGCGGCAATAATCAATTTTTGCGTAGGCTAGGTCCGGTTGCTTTTCCTATCAGGGTTTGGAAGTAATCGGATTTTTAGTGATTTTAGTTAAAATTATAGAAAAAAATTTGCACAAAAAAGTCGGCAAAGTTCGTGAGCAAATATCTAGGTTGTGGTTTACCCCTACGGTCTTAGTAGGGGTGCCAGGGGATAGAAGACTTCATCCCCTATTAGTTGTTATTTTCGGCACCCCGCTACGTTAACGGGAAGTCAGAAAAAAAAAAATTTTCAAAAAGTGTCCTGAGGGACCGGATTGCTATTCGGTTTTTTAGGCGCTTTTTGAAATTTGTATGGGATTTCTCCAAGCCGACTCTCCCTTGACCGTTTTCTAACCAAACTCTGTTTGGGGTGATAACTTCGGCTGGGGTGGTCGGATTTGGTCCAAATTTGGCAGGGACGTTGGCGGGGCCAGAATGGCCACGTCTGAAGAGGGGGGAGGTTTCCTCCGCAAGCGGGATAAAAGATTTTTAAGCTCTTCCTCCGAATCCGAGGAAGAAGGCCTCACAGAGGCTATCGAGATGACTTCCCAGCCCCAGAAAAGGGGGCATGTGGACCAGGTGGATGACCCAAAGCCCGATAATGGGCCTAAGGTTGGATCAGCCCGGAGGGGCAAGCCCAAGGGGGCCTACGCGGGGATGGCGTTGGCAAGAGCTAAGCTCCGAGGTTCGGAGACTTACCTCAGCTCCGACACTGACGTCGCCGCCGGCCCCTCCTCGTATAGGAAGGACTTCCCGGAGCTCCGCTCCAAGGGAACAATGGGGAGAGGGAGTGGGGGAACTACCTCCCCACCACGAAAGATGTTGACGCCCCCGTCGGAGGTTCTCCTCTCTGACCCGGTGGAGGCTGCCAAACAAGCGGCAGTTGAAATAATGGAGGGGGCCCGCAAGTCGGGCAACCTGAAGGGTGAGGTGTGGGGCACCATGAACCGGGCCTGCCGCACCATACTAAGTGCCATGGAGGAACTTGACGCCTCCAGGTCAGAGAGCGAGGAGATCCGCATCCTGAAGGCGGACAACAAGAGAATGCGGGAACAACTCGCTCTCTGCACAGCGGAACTCAAGGCCCTGAGAGTTGCCTTCTCAGAGCGCCAGGCCCCGGCCCCGCAGCCGGTGCGTGAGACCCCGGCCCCTAGGGCCCCCCCGCCGACACAATCCGCCGCTGCGGAGTTAGCAGAACTGCTGGACAGCATGAAGCGCGACTTGACGGTCTCCCTCGGTAACATGCTTAATGCTAGAATCGAGGAGATTGCCAGTCGCCTTCCTCCAGCACCAATAATCCGCCCCCCGCTAGCGGCGGATAAAAAGAAGAAGGCCCCACCGGCCTCAACGAGAGAAGTTGCCTCCGAGCCCGAGAGCAGGGCCAGGCTCGGGGATGGCAGGCCGAAAAGGGCCGCAAAAAAAGCGGCCCCGGCGGCCCAGGAAACCACTGCCCCGGCAGCCAAGACTGTCCCGGCAGCCAAGCCTGCCCCAGCAGCCAGGCCTGCCCCGGCAAGCAAGCCTGCCCCAGCAGTGGAGACTGCACCTGTGCCCCCGGGCGAGACATGGGCCCAAGTAGCAGGAAAAAAGAAGAGGAAGGGAAAGGGAAAGGCTACGGCCACTCCCCCACCCCCCCCGCCGCCCAAGAAGAAAGCGGCACCAAAGAAGAAGGGTAAGGGTCTGGAAGTCCCCAAGACGGCAGCGGTGGTAATCACCATGCGGAAAGATATTACCAACGACACCACGCTGCAGGCAGTCATGTCCAAGGCCATTAATGGCATAAGCTTGGAGGAGATAGGCCTGCAGCATGTCAGGGTCAGGAACTCGGTGACGGGGGGCCGAGTCATCGAGGTCCCTGGTACAGATAGCGGAAGGGCGGCGGACAGCCTCGCAGCAAAGCTGCAGGTCCTCGTGGGCGACGTTGCCCATGTAAGCCGCCCTGAAAAG